>OY728138.1:641825540-643086373 GCA_963277665.1 Viscum album
TACATATCCTTTTTAATAAGGAGGACTATCCGTCAACCGCTTAGTTTTTATAGTGGGACTATGACTTGTTTCCAAACTCTACGAATCCTTTCATTGAATGACTAAAATGCCTACACCTGTTCATTTTTGCATCATCTATTGATTTCAAAAAAAATCCTATATGATTATTAATGGAGTATTTCTGTATTGCGAATTCGTTGTTTATGAATGATATTTAAATATATTGCATACTGTCCAATTTTATTATTTTTAAATTTTCTAAAATCATATAAGATTTTCCAACGATTCGGGCCCTATAATCAATATATAATTAGTCTCATGTACTTCCATTTTTTTATATGTGCAATTTCTCTTTGTTGTTACATTTTCCTAACATAATATCATTGTCAATTTTATGTTTTTTTCAAAACATTATCTTTTTTTGAAGATATTTCAAACTTTTTTATCCATTTGACCTACCATGTTGACCCTTCCACATGATCTTACATCAATATTTAAATTTCCCTTCCTATGAACCCTCTAATCCTCTTCACAATGAGATTCAACATCAATAAAAATTCACCAATCTCATTCCTAAAATGGTTCCATTATGGTTTTCATGTTTCTCCCTGATTTCATGTGCTTTATGACCTCTTTTAATTATCCATCTTGAGGAATATATTACAATAATAGAATCAATTAATTCAAGTCCGTTTAAATTCTTATTAAATAATATTAATTCCATTATTGGGTGTATATATTTTCCATAATTTATTTTTTCATCTATTTAATAAAAAATAAATTATTTCATTACCAAATTCTCAATCTATGTTGGTTTTTGCTATTTATTTAATATATTATAACTATTAGGTTTGTGAAATCATTCATTGAAATAATTAATAATTATGATGAACATCTCCTAGAAATTTCCAAGTAACTCAAATCTATTATTTAGGACTATAATATTTTTTCGTATAGTGTCAATTTTCATAAAAATTGTTTCCTTTCACTTATAACTTTTTAATCTCATTATATAGGCTATGTTTGACTTATATATGTGTAAATATTATTACAATAATAAATTTCCAAATTCTCAAACCTCCATAAAAACAAATATCATTAAAAACATCTTTCGTTAAGTTATGGATGTAATCTATCCAGAATTTTCATATTGACATCCTTACTATTTTTATTTTTTTTATTAGGATTTTGGTATCCATTTTGGGAGGCACTCGTCTCACACTTTCACAATGACACCATTAAAATATTGGTGGTATTATAATAATTTATTTACCCTTGTATTTGGTTTGTGTTTAAATTTCATCTTATACTTATAAGAAATGTATATTCCATGTGAAATATGTGAATTTTGCTAGAGGTTACCATTTTTAAAGATTTTTAGACATATGATTCTACAGATGACATCATGTTTCATTACCATTAGAATGAGTCTCTTTGTATGAAACATTTCCTTTAGATACATTGGTGGATGCACTTTCCATATTAATATATTGGGAATATATAGATTGTGTAATGCATATATTTTTCAATTTTACCTCTATTACTAGAATCTTCAGTTTGAGAGTATATTTCCAAATATATATTAAACTAAAACAATCTTCCAATTAAATTTTCAACTTCCCAATTGATCCTCATTCATAACAATTATTTCTAAAAATTTACTATCAACACAACTCAATATCTTTTTTTTGGATTCTAGCTATGAACCATTTACATTCATAGACACTAGATATATCATTTTCATAATATGGAAGAATTATTACTAAATATTATCAAACACATCATTCTAAAAAATGTTTATTTTGTGTTTTCTATAATCTAAAAAAGTGTTTCATTGAAAACTGTGTCATATTATTACATACATTTTAAAATATTTGTTAGAGTGTTGTAATTACAAACCATTTTAACAAATGTTTCTTCTTACACATCGACCACATTTTCTATCTATGAATTTTCAAAAATCAATACATTGATATATGAAAATATATATAATATCATCGATTTTAGATTTCATGAATTCTTCATTTTTTTCGTAAAAAAATTAACCATGTTTGTCATCAAATTTGTTTTTCATTGTTTGTGATATCTCTAAATGAGTAATCATGATAAATAGATTCATCATGATTTTTACAAATATAAATTAATTAAAAAATTGTATTTTCCTCTTTTTTATTTTATAAATTTAGTTTATATATGTTGTACTTTATATAGATCAAGGCTTCTTATACATGGATATTATATCATTTTATGTGAATATACAATATATTATACAAACATACACTGATGGAAAATAATACATTTTTGCATATAGAATAATTAAAAAAAATTCTCAACTCATGAATGGTCTTCAATATATACAATAAATATTTTCCCATTATTTACACCTATTTAATAAGCATTTTTATAAACTTAGATAAAGTAAATAAAAATAAATATTATATATTATATGCATAGTAAGGGTAGAAATAAGAGATACGTAAGCATTATAGAAGAATAAGGTTATGAGTTCATGGGGATAGAAATTTATAATCATACACTACATATTGAAGATCATAATCTTCAATCATAGTGTAATTATTAGATGTTAATAAGACATGAATAATAATATTCTCAAAGAAGGTGGGACATTAGTTAAAATCCTTATATTAATACATAGATTTATATTATACACATATGTATTGAATATAAATTATTTAGTAGTTAAGGCTCATTAAAAACACATGAAAGAACTCCATGGGTGTCTATACCTACTAGGTGGGACACTACACCATCCTTTGTTGGAGCCATTTAAACATAGTTCAAGGGGATCAATCCCCAACAAATTATATATTTCAAGATTCACCCCCAATACCAATATAGATTCGATAGTTTTGTACTAAACTAAGTTCATTCCTTACTATTTTCCATTATATCTCATGATATATAATTTTTATCAAAATGAATTAGAGGAAGAAATATGTCCCAAAAGGCACATAAAAACATCATATATATTTATTCCACATGATCATAAAATCATTCATCATATAAACAAAAAAAATAAATTGGTATCATAAAAAATTCTCCATATCATAACCAGTTGAAAAGAGAAATATTTCATAATCATTTCGTTTTTTCATCATATCATAACCCATGAAAAAATAATGTTTTCTTCATTCTATATTTTTATAATCCATTTAAGAGTAATGGGTTTCATAAAAACCGTATCATCATTAAAATAAACAATTGTGAGAAATAATACTAATGGTTTCTACGAATCTTATCCCCAGAAAATCAAGAGTAACCTCCAAGGATTATATCTTTTATGGATAAGTATTTTGAAATAATACTTGTAATGTTTGTTGTTAAAGATATAATTTCATTGAAAATCAATTTTTTAAACATAAAACATATTAAAAATTGAGATTATAAAGGTATATAATATATAATAATTCCATAATTATAAAAAATATCAACACTATCATATATAAATAATTTATCCATCAATATATCCATCCTTGATAGGTTTTAATGGAAAATTGAATGACATATATTTATAAGGTTGTATTCTATCATACACTTGAATGATGATTTAATAACTCATTTGATGAAAGTAGAGATGGTTTTATTGTATCATGTGAACTAACAAAAATAATATCTTTTAAAACATATTTTTGATATTATGTATTAATTTTTATAGAGTTAAATGTGCGAAAATAAGATGAAAAAATAAGGATCTTATTGAATACAATTATCTTCTATTAGATGCACCTCTATTGGATATCTTATTAAAGACCAAGTATTGGTGTTTTGGGAGGAACAAAATCTACAGAACAAGGATGGGGATGATATTTTTTGGTTCAAGATGTGCTATATGGATTCTCATCTTTGATTATTGGAATGGTGGTGGTGTTGATTGATAAGTGGGGTAATGTATCCCAATTTGTACCTAAATCACAGTAATTAATTTTTTTTTCAATTTTCAGAATTCATTCAGATAAAAAAATAAGTTACAAATATTTTTAAATATCAATTATTCTGATTAAAAAAAAAGAAGAATACATTTTTCCAAATACAATTCACTTATTTTTAAAATTATTTTTTTGAGTTAATCCTATAGATGTGATGAAAATATGGGTTTTCAATTAGAGAATGTTCAAAAGTGTAAAAAATTTTATATCCAATTCAAATATGAAACTGAATAAAATGGATTAAATTGTATTAAAATATATATAATTGAATAATCATTACATGAAAACCAATTTAATATATATTTAATTTTTAGTATTAATTTATATGAAAAGGTTGATTCCATTTTAAATTTATTATTACTAAATATTCATAATTATTTTTCATTTTTAAAAATTTTTGAAAATTCATAATAAGATAAAATTGAAATGATGATTTCAAAAATATTGTTAATTTTATCAAATTAATTTTCTAAAATTCCGAAAAAATTAAATTTAAAATATGACCTGTTTGAGCGATGAAAAAGAGGGTTTTCAAGTATTGTAATTCTCAAGCACAATATTATTTTACATTAACTATATATTAAACAATAATGATTTTATTAATCTATATTAAATTTAATTTATATTTATTCCATAAATATTATTTAAAAAACGTAACATTATATATTATTTTAACTAATTAAAATTGAGAACCAATATGCACATTTATTTTTGTTTGAAAAAAATTCATTTCTTAACCCAAAAATAAGCTAATACTAAAATAAATTATAAATGAAATTGAATATAAATTAAAAGTCTAATTAAATTTGATGAATTATTTTGTTATAATATAATATAATATCACAGTTAAATTAAAAAAGTTATTGAAAATAATATATAGTTTTAGAAATTTGTATCTTCCACAATTCAATAAGCAATCAATGTTTTTTTAAAAAATTCCTAAAATATTACCATAACTAAATTTTGATTTGATGATTCAAAAAATGAAGTTATTTTTAATAAATAAATTTTATTAAATATCTATAAAATAATTAAAATATTTTATTATAAAAACGAATAGAAAATAGTTTTATTGAATATGTGTTTTTTTAATATAATTAATTTAATGAATATTTAGAGATTATTTAATAAGAGTTTAGAAATAAATTTATATTCAGAAAAAAAAAATTTATATTTCATAAAGTATTTAATACTATTAATAAAACCAATTTAATAGATGTGATATAATATGAATATGTAATATAATATCATTACCTGGTTCACTGAAGATTGGTGTTTCATATCGTGTATGCTATCATTGAAAATAATTGTATCATGTAAAAATATATTAAAAATTTTTTTTTTGGAAAAAATTATATTTTTGAAAATATTAAGGTGTTCCATTTTATCCCCCCTCAAAATAAATTTTACCCATGATATTTTTCACAATCACCAAATGTTTAAAAATAGAAAATTCTCTCATTTAATCCCACATCATAAAAAAGGTTAATAAAATATCATCTTGAAAAAGAGAAATGGATGTGAAAACATCATCTAAAATATCACGTTCTAGGTTTCAAAATAGTATAAATTAGGTGTGGATATATAACATGGCCACATAATAGAAAAATAATACCTAAATTCCGAGAGAGAGTTATAGAGATAATTAATATCAAGAATGTGAAAAATATATTTAAATTTGAGGGCCTATAACCAATAAATATATGATGATATAAAAGAGGATTAGTTAAAAAAATGGAAATTACATAAAATATTGTTTCTATAAAATTTTCCATGAGTTGAGGAATATTTTTTCCATCTATATATATAACTAAATATAGTTAAATTATTAATTTTTATTTTATAAGAAAAATTTCATCACGTTCTTTATGAAATTACATAATAATAGTTTACTCCAAGAAATGAATGTGAAATAATTTTTTTTTGCCTAAATCTCTAAAATTCATTTCAAATGGATCAAAATATTTTTAATGGAATGATATGTTATTCCTCTAATATGTAGTTAAAATCAAAAAAATGGATCATATTTTTTATGAATAAATCATAATAATGTGAAATAATACATTAATCTATAAAATCTCATTATAATTTCAATTTAAAACACTCTATAAATGGTTGAACTTATAAAACATATAATATTAAAAAAAATAGATGTTTTATAAATTTCTCTAAATCAACTAACATTTATACAAAATATATCTTAATGTGGATATTGATTCTCACGTAAAAATGTGAATGAATTTATATTGTATTCTATAGAAACATGGTAAAAACCTAAATTCCACTGATTCCTTGTTGAAAACATACATTCTTCATTATTCCATGACCAAATAACATATTATTGAATATACTTGTTATATATTATAATGTTTTAATCTCTATGAATGTTACCATAAACTACTTTTCCACAAAACATTGACTATTTATAAGGTCACCAATACTACCCTATTTATTTTCGTCTACATATATCATATCTTTATCTAAAAAAATTCACAACATTGAGAAAATAATAAAGGTTAACTTCCCATAATCATATTGTTTTTTGTAAAATATCAAATTCCTAATTAAATTATATTCCTAGTCCATAAACATAATTCAAAATATTTATTTGAATTATTAAAAAAATTATACACTAGAATCCATAAGTATTTCATAACTCATGAATTCCAATACATAAAAACTTAAATGATTTTACTTTTGAAGCCATCAACTAGGGCTTTTCATATTATTTGTTAATACCTCCTTCCTTTCATTTTTCATTCATACAATCATTATCATCAATATCATAACCATTACATGTAACCCCTTGATGATTCTCTTCCATAGATTTCTATATAGGTCCTCAATTTTGTAAATTTACATACTTTAAATATTTTAATCATTCATCAAATAATGATTTCCTTGGGAGATAAATATTATCATCAATTTCACTAATTTATCTTTTCATTTTGTCCAATTAAATTTCATACATTGTTTCATTATTTACTATAACCAAAACATCTTTTAATTCCACTAAGACATTCTCTTCAGTTCTGCTTTTCGTATTCATGACATAATGGATGCTAAACCTTCATTACTCCACGTACTATACTACCCAAACTCTCACTAAACTATATTCGTCTCTTATTTATTGTCTCTAAGAGTTTGATAAGGTATAAATATTGAATCAAATATTTTGATTACTAATTAGGAAAAATCAAAAAAATCCTTCTCTATTGTAATCATCCCATTTATATTATCATAAGAAAATCCTCCATCACATTCAATGTAAACCATGTTTCTTCTGGTTCAAACCATTGTGTACAAAAAAATTAAACTGTTAGTGACACTAATCATAGTGGGAAACCAAATAATCCTGAAAATAACATATAAGATGTCAAATCAGGACACTTACTTTTTAATCAATGAAACATTGGGTTTATCATTGGTCATTTGTATTCATTAAGTATTTAAATCCTTATTTTGGTTCATAAAAATTATGTGTATTTCCAAACCATTTCATGTTGGAGTTTCAAATCATCTGAGCAACAAGGATGGTTTTCAAGTACTGGGTGATGAATGAGTCCATCTCAATGCACCCTTTTTGAGTTATTACAATAATGTACCTCTATTCTAGAGTTGCATCCACATGTACTATCCGGACATGAAATATATTCTTGGAAAATGCATACTCTAAATTTTACAGAAATTCCAGGACATTTTTCTCTACATTGGTTCATACATAGACGTATCATTATATAAATCATTCGAAATATCTTTTGAAATATTTATAGTTATCACACTAATGTTTTCCTAACCTATTTTCAATGTTTATCTAAAACAATCCTCTGATGCCAACTATAAAAACCAATGATTATCACACATTGATGTTATATATTTCTAGATGAATATTCCTCACATTACACAAACACACACATGGGAAAATACTATTTTAGAACCTATTGAAACTTTGAACAATATATTCTCAATTTAAGAAAGATATAAAATATATCCAATAAATATCTTCCCCTATAGTGATCCTAAATAAAACTTATTCTGCAGAACCTTGGAAACAGAAACATAAGAAAGGGTGACCTCAAATTCCCAGTAAATTTAAATAAGTTAGATAAATAAGCATAATAAGAGAAATTGTGTATGAGGACATATTCATATAAATAAAAAATCATACCCCACATATATAAGATCATAATCTTGAAAAATGGAATAACAATTTGTAGTTCATAAAACATGGATCATAATATAATCAAATAAAATGATTTATGGGAGAATAACATTGTTATGAGGATTGGATTTGTAGAATACCCATAATAATATAAAATCATTTCTTTAGTAGTCAAGGATCATTGGAAAACTTATCAGGACACTCCATTGGCGTCTACACCTCATGGGAGGGATACACCACTATCCCCAATGGTAGGTGTTTTATCATAGAAGAATAGTTACAAAACCAAAAACATTATAGTATTCAAGGTTTTCCCCCAAGTACATTGTTGAATAAATAGTCCCTTACTAAACATGGTTCACTCCAAACTCTAGGAATATTTATCTCACGAGATATAAATTTCATTCGAATGCAATGGGGAGATATAGGACCCACCTGACACATAATGAAAATCATAAATATGTATTCCACATGATCATAAAAAAATCATCATATCATAACACATGAAATTAAATGGGTTTCATAAACATTTCATCATATCATAACCTATTTAAAAGAAATAGGTTTTCTAAAAATTTCATCATTTCTATATTGGATACTCCATGAAATGATGATAGTTTCATAATTATTTTATCATGGTATAATCCATGGAAGAGAAATGTGTTAAATAAACATGTTTTCCTTAATAACATAGACAATTCAGATTATGATTAATAATTGTTTTAATGGATCGTGTTCCCAGGGAATCATAAGTAACCTCAAAAGACTTTATCTTATATAGGGAAGGATTTTGAAAGACTATTTTAATTTTTTTTCATGGGAGATTAGTTTTCTTTGAAAATCAATATTTAAGACATAAAACATTTTGAATGTCCTTAAATTAAAAAAAATCATGAAAATATTTAATGTAATATTTTTACAACCATTTAAAATTTCTTGTTTAATATATCCTGTCCACATTGAAAAAAAATTTACAACATATTTTTTTGGAAATACAAGAATTTAAAAATATCATATGACACATATAAATGACCCCTCTAATAAAATAATGTTCATGATTGATGTATATTTTGTTCAAGTCATATATATTAAGACATTGATTCCTCTACAAATTTTGTTAAATTCCAAACATGAAATGCGTTTTGAAAACGACATGTTGTTTTCATTAAATATTTTTATAAAAATAAAAAAGTAGGTTAAAATTTCATTAATGAATCGATTAAAATGAATAAAACCCTTTGGAAAACCTCTTAAGAGAACATGGGTTTTGTAAAAAATGTTCTTCTACTGAAATTCATATTTTTTATAAATAATTTCATTTTATACTAATTAGAAAATGAATATATGAAAATGAATCTAAAAAACATATACCCTTGACATAATCATAGGAGAATAAAATTCATGAGTTTTTGGAGATATGCATTACAATATTTCAACATTGAAAGTATAAACATAGAAAATCCCATCAAATGATGCGATTGTAACATAAAATATTTACCACATTGGTAACATTTAATTGTAAGACCCATGAGAAATTAAAAATTTATGTAACATAAATATTCAAGAGAATAAACAAATTAATGTAACTAAATTATTAGTGGTATATTTATACATGTTGGGAAAAAGTCCCTAAAGGTAACAATGAATCATTTTTGGAGTTGATTGTGTTTATTGAAAAATCAGGTTTCTGTGGTGAATTGTTGAGATCCAAAGATGTTGTTGACAGTCTATGTTGAAACAGAACGATGACAAAGAAACAAACAATCTGGAGGCGGTACAAAAGAGAAGTAAAACGTGGCACCATGAAAATAGGATTTTCATAAAGATTATATATTAATATGTAAAAGGAATGAATTTTTCAAAGATAGGATTCATGGTTTGGAATTCATGAAGACCAGAAAAATATTTATGGTGATACTTTACGATTACATCAATCTTCGAGAACAATAGAGGTGGAAGCGCATAACGGCGGTGAAGGGATTTGTGAGGAAGCTTCAATGAAAAGGCATGAAGGGATTGACGATGATGCTCCGCTATTATTTCAAGCTCTGTAATCGGAGAAAATCCGTGGTGCTTTGCGATTTTGAGATAATTTCGGAAGGAACATCATTGCTTCGCGATTTTAGATGATGTGGTGTATACTTCAGGCGGAATATTTGAGGGTCGGTGGAATAACCAATAAATAGGCCCTGACCCCATCAATAGAAGTAGAAGTCAAGAAAGAATATTGTAGAGAAAATATTTTTCTCTTGTTTCGCGAAGGTGGTTTGTGAAGGCATCGTTCTTCGCAAAATCATAGCTTCACTACGGGTAATCTAGCTCTGCAAAAGTTGCGAGCTCTACATTGGCTCAATGTGCTTCGCGAGGGATGTCGCTTCGTGATGACTTGAGCTTCTCAAGATTTCTTCTCGGAAAGTTAGATGTTTCGAAAAGGCTTGTTTGATCTTTGCAAAATTGGGAGCCTCGCGATGTAGTGTTCTTTGCGACGGTTTTTTTGAAAGGAATTGCACAGTGTTCAGGGGAAAGGAGGTATTCATCAGTGGATGAAATCAGGATTTCAATAGATAATCTATATATAATGGAGGATGAATTCATTTTTGGTAATAAAAAGACATATAGTTCTATAAACAATGAGTGGATTTTCTGAAGAAGTAGTGTGCTCACTTCAGTTGAGAGAAAAGTGAGTTCTCAAAATGCGAGTGGTTGTAAACCAAGAGGGACAGTGAGTCCACTTCAAACATGTAAACAATAGTGAACATATAGTGGAATTGGTACATTGGCACACTATTGTTTTATAATCCTTCTACATAGCCCAGTTAGTGTGAACCAAGTAAAATTCATTTTTTCTTTTGCATGCTTTCTGGTTTATTTATACTCTCCATTGGGATGGAGAGAGAAGAGGGTTTTGTCTAATAGAAAAACAAGATAAAAGGGGTAGTTGTTTTAATCTGTTATACCATGATTCACCCCCCCCCCCTCAGGATATCTAGCCTAGTGGACCTAACAATACACCTCATAAAATAATATTGGTTCATAATGTATCATAAGTCTCAACGAAGGCAAATTGAGACAAAAAACCCTTAGTGCTTTGGTAACATTTAAACTGTAAACCCCATTAACGAGTGATAATAAAATGGATACTTATATCTGTATAATTTTATGAATAATAATAATAATAATAATAATTCATGGGATATATATACACAATATAGAAAATATGGTGGTTAATATGGAATGTGTCTCACATAAGTAGAAAGTTAGTGGATATTTCATACCTTAGGTCGTAAATTCCATCACACAGATTCAAAAAACTTATATAATAGATATTTTATTATTATATATCTATTTAGAATCCATATTTATAAATATATTACCATATATGATTTTATTATGAATTTTTTAATTGTTTATTAACAATTCCATACTAAAGTTACGTTTCGGTTAATAACTACCTTGTTTTGTATATATGATTTGGTTTACTATTTTTTGTAATCCTAATTTGATCATGATATAAAAATCATATATTTTCATTATATATGTATTTTTAGTAACCTATAAAATATAGTTATATAAACTAAAATACACCGTCCAGGAACATGTTCGATTATACTTATGCATAAACATTGTTTCCATTATCATACTAGGTTAATAGAATGAAAGATAAATTATATTTTATTTTAAAGATTCAATTTTGGTCATATGTATCTATTTTATGCATTAATATAAACACCATTTATTCCCATTTAATGAATGTTCAAGTCATATTTAATTGTGATGTGGTAGTTTTCTATACATCTGATTGACGTTATTGTATTCCTAAAAATTATTAGTATGAAGGTAAGCTTCATATAATAATTACATATGTTTAATATTATAGTAAATATATTATATCAATAATAAATCCTTGATTATTTCATTTCATTATATTTGGTAAAGGAAAAATGAATTACATCAGTTTCCGAAGCATTAGTCCTATATATATATTGACGATGATTTCATAATCAATTTCTTAAATGTGGTTGTGGTTGTTGGATATAAATTTAATATAATAACATATAAGATTTTAGGATATTATTGTTTATCTTTTATAATATTTAATACATAATTAAATATAGAAAAATAAAAAATAGAAAAGAAGTTTCTCAGTGAAGAAAATTACCTTTGCTTTGAAGCGCCTCCTATGGATAACATATTATGGACCATGGTATTGGTCTATTGGTAGAAAAAATAGATCTATAAAATTTATGGGAATAATTGGGATTTAATTCTATAAAACCTTAATAAACTATAAGGCTTTTCATTTGTTAATAATTAGAGGGTGGTGGCGGCCATTTATACGTACGGAAAAGAACCCACATAGAAACAATATTGTAATTTCATTAAATAATGAAAAATAAAAAGGTAATTCAAAAAAATCATCTAAATGGCCTTAAATAAGATATTGGGAAGTATGAAATTTATATATGACCATAAAATATAAATTTTCTATGTTTTTTAGTCATTTAAACCCTTATCATCTATATTTATCCCCTAGAAACCCAATTTTTATCTTCACCAATATAATTAATTTCTTATTGTTTTCATTATTAATTTTCAACAGTTGTTACATTAGATATATTAGATAATATAAATATTCATAATTCCACATATTTATTCTGATTCTAAAAATTCAATTCATTTAATTGGGGGAATCTAATATAAAATTAATCAAACGAAAGCGATGATATATAGGGTTTTTAAAGAAAGAATGTTCAAAATATTAGGAAGTTATTAAAGTAAAATTTCAAAAAAAAGGATAAAAATAAATTATATTAGATTTATAGATATATAATAAATATAATTTTAATTTAAAAGAAAATTAAAATTAAAATTATATATATAAATAATTTAAAGGAATGTTATTTTCATTTTAAATTTAGTATTTTCACTATTCATCAAAAAATTATCATATTAATAAAATTCTCAACAATTAACCCTAAGATAAATTTGAAACGTTTCTTTTAAATTACATTTTATCATATCAAATAATTTTTAAAATTATAAAAAATTAAATTTAATTCAAAACATACATTCTTGTTGGAAAAGATGGTTTTTTCGAACTGTATTTTTCAAGTGCAAAATGAATTTATTTTATGTCCATGTACAATAATATTAATTGTATGAAAAAAATAAATTTATTTTTATATAAATCATAAATCTAATTTACATAACTCATGATAATGTTATATTTTTTTAATAAAAATTAAAATACCAAATGCACTTTAATATAGTTTTTTTTAAATGTTTTTTAAAACAAAAAAATAAATGTATACAAAACTCCAATATAATTATGAATAAAAATATTAACTCAATAAAATATTACTAATTAATAAAAATTTAACATTAAAAACAAATGGAAAGTTAATTTACTTAATTAATTGAAAATAAATTACAATTTTATAAAAAATTGGATTTTCAACTATTTAATGAAAAATCAATATTTTCTAAAAAATTCAAAAAAATCACTATAATCTAATTTCAATATAGTTAATTCAAAAAATTTGTTTATTTTATAAGCTAAATTTTCAAATATATATATAAATTAATTGTAATATATTTTCATAAAAATCAATAAAAATCATTTTAGATCAATTCACATATTTTTTGAATATAATTATGCTACAAAAAATTGATTGATATTTATATAGGACGTTATAAACAAATTATATTGTGTGAGATATTCATATTTATATTTCATATAGTACTTAATACTATTAAAACCCTATTATTTAAAAACTAGTATATGGCATCAATATTTAATGTTATATCATCACACGGTTCACTAAATTGCAGTGTTGGATGGCAACCATGCTATCGATGAAAATTGGAGGTTTATGTAAATAAAATATTGAAAATATAAAATTCATATAAAAAAATATAACAGATTTACATCTTTTGAATTCATATTGAGTAATGTCTTTGTGGAATCCTCAAGATTAACATTATCATGGATGGAGATATATTATTCTAACTAGGGATCTTCTTAATACACTTCAATGTTATCTTTGAGTCTTTAAATCATATGATAATTGACCAAAAACTAGGAAATAATTAAAAAAAGGAACCTTATTAAAAAAATTAGATGTGTTCTAATTTAAAAATATAATCAGTCGAAACCTAGATTCTGATAACGATTCATATATCCAGTATACATTTATAGATACTCCTAAGAAGTGGTGTGAATTAAGTGTGATTTTTTTTTCAAAACCCAACGCAATACTTTATGATAAAAAATTTGTATTTGAACCCTTATTACCCATGATTTCATAAATAGATCTTTTAAGCCTCACAAAAATTTCTACAACCACATATAATGTATAAATATAAATAATAAATTAATACGTCATATTTATAAAATTTTAGTCCCAGATGTGGGAAACCTAAACCTTATCATGTTATGAACTAATTGATACATATATTATCAACTAATATGAATCAAAAAATGTAGTGGGTGTAAAATTATTATTTTGAAATCAATATCAGATAATATTATAGATGTGTGGTGACCTATATTATATATGTGAAAAGTTATTCTCTAAAAGGTTCTTCATACTTGTATTTTACAATCTATTCAACACATTTATCATATTGAAGTAGATCAATAACCTATCCATGAATGAATCATTATCCATGATATTTGGTATGACTTTACAATAAAACGTATTGCACATAATATAGAACGTCGACAATTACACAAAAACTATCTTTCTCATATTTTACTCAGTTACAAGTTATTTCAAATTTGACCATAGTATTTATCAAATATAAATTCATAAGAACACCACCAAAAATATATATAACCATAATTTTATATATTAGTTCACATTTACATTTAATATTTTTTATTAACATAAATATTTTCAATTATTACAACTATTTATCACACATTTAAGGTAGAATCCATTATATATGTCGATTATTCTCATTCTTCTATTTGAGCTTCATAATATAATATGTGGTAACATGATCTTCATTATATATATCTATATTTCTTACCACATTCTTCAAAACCAAATTTATCTGTTTAGGATCATTAATAATTATCATCCTTTTATTCATCAATATTGGTTTCAGTGGATCCTCTTTATTCTTATTCCTGGAGAGCTTCATGATTTGTTATTATTCATATATTCTTCCGCATAGCTATAAAAACCACTTATTTTTTGTATTTTTCTTCCTCCATAAAGTTCTTTTAAACTAATGTGCATGGGTTACTAAATTATTTTTCAATTTACATATAATATTATAGAATTGGTATACTATATGATATAATAATATCGATAAAAGAATAAATCATGAAAGTAAAACCACATTTATCAACCATAATCCTTGTGAAAATCACATTTTCACTATTTCTATCCCATGTAAAGAAAAAACCCATATTCTTTAGTTTAATAATATTTTTTGAAAGAATAATTAAATATATATTCCATTTATTTTTTTAGAAGCCTCAAATTTATCATCCTCAAAGTATACCACTACTAAAATTCACACTCTAATCTTTATAGCTTTATTTATATATATGTCACAAATTATATATAGTGTAGAACTACTATTACAACATGTGAATTACACATCTGACCTAAAATAATTAACTACAACCCAACTCAACTAAAAATTAAGATTCTTTGACATCTCATCTCATTATCATCTTATATTATCAAAATTTAGTCTTCAAATAAAAACCTATGTTATCATCTAATATCATTTTCATTATTCTGGGGAAATTGATCTATTCATTTAGAAAATTTTATTTTTGAACATAACATTCATATAGTATTTGTTTATTTGTATTAACCTTTTATATGTCTAACTGATCATTACATAGCTAGTTATTTCAATTATCCTTATCCTAGTTTTTCATATCTACATCTACACTCTATTTACATTACATTTACAGAAATAAATTTATCTTTTAGGAAATTCATAATTACTTATACACAGATGCTTTATAAATTTTTTTAAGTCCATATGAATTTATATAGACTTCATAATTTCCATGTTATACATACATAAAAACATTGTAACATTTCGGAATATTTTAAAAACTATCTGTAGATAACTTTTTTCCTTTTCATTGATCACATTTTATTTTACAAAATATGCTCTATATAACTCAATTTCTCTATACAATGTACCTATATTTTAATTTCCATCATCGAATTCTTAAAATGTCACCAGAGGCTCATATGCCTCATATTCATGGCTGAAAAGACTTTTGACTACTATAATTTACCTTTTTGATTCATAATAATAGGGTATGTAGAGGAATTCTCTTACACATGTAGGATACATCCTTTTACCAATTTATAACCATTATAAAATTGATATATTTTATAATAAAATGTACTATATGAATGGATGATAAGATACTATGAAGTACCATTACTCATTCCCTAGTATAAGGATTCTATATTTCAGTAATTTTGTTTTCATCTTCTTAAAATAAACTCTAGTATCTTCCTTTTACTTCAAATCACTCCAAAACAGCACAAAATAATTCCAAGGATAATCCAGATATTTTCCAACCCATTATAATTTTTTCAAAATCCCTATTACATTTAGAATACTTCGGATTCAGTATATCCATTAGATCTATTGTCATCTAAAATCAATATTAACTTCATCCCTCATAAATCAACATACAAGAGTGTTTAAATTCATTATAAAATAAATACATCATTATCTCCATAATTTAATTCTATATTTTTATCCAAATCTCTATAATAGATTGAACATAGTTAAAAATAGTTATATTCATTAAATACATTTTTTAATATATTATTTTTGTATATATATTATCCTTATTCACTTCACATCGAATAATAGTACTATATAAAATTATTATACACCTTCATTACTTGTCATTTACATGATGATTGGATTTCAATTCATATAATTTTAAGGATTCCCATATTAATATTTCAAAAAATTTATTCAAAAAATCCACTTCATTATCCAACATGTATTTTTATCTCTTTCAAATCCATTGGGTGGATCACATCTCCATCACCAAATATATCACCTTTGAAACAATTACATTAAAACTAATCTTTAAAATCCAAATTGATCAAAAACACATCGATCCGCATTTGGTAACATGAAATATATTGATGAAATTAATTAATGGGGACATGAAATGGAAAATAATGTTATGATATGGATGAAGAGTGGTTTAGAACCAAACCCTTTTGAATAATGTGATACGTGAAATATAAATTGATATATTCCTTTTGAGTATATTATAAGAAACCAAACTCTAAAAGAAAAATATATTTAAGAATATTATGGGAAAAAGATATATAATTATAAAAAAAATTATATTGTTGTTAATATAGATTTACCAATAATATTATAAGTCACATAAAAATTCCATTGTGAAGGGATGAAAATTGGACATTATCACAAAACATCAGGGTTCGACCCTTAACTAGTCACATGTGCCAGTCTACAACAAGGCTTGCAGGTCATTATCAATCTCAACAAGCTTGAAACTAGTGTTTGGAATTAAAATAAATCTATTGGGAATAATTTGACTGATAAAATAATAAATATAACTAAATATAAACTGAATAAATAACTAATAGTGAAAAATAAAATATATTTCCACAGTGTAATATAACTATATGTTACCTCATGGGTCACTACAAACCATGGATCCATGCTCTCTATAAGGGTGATTGAATACTAGAGGAACCTGAAACTGAAAAGATATATTATTTTTGAACACCAAAATGATCACTAGGAATGCCAAAAATAAACCACTCCGGGTGCCCCACCCATAAAGTTAAATCCTATCATGAGGGTTTTAAAATAAAATACTAGAAAACAAATTTCTACTCTTTTATAAAAATAAGTAACTAGTTTAAATTTCTAAGAAAACCCATTTTTCATTTCAATTCATAAAACAATTTCTAAAATCATATAAGTCATTCTAGTAAATTATTTCAAAATAAAACCACTGCTAGAACATCCATTTTAATAGGAATGAAATGTTATGTTGGCAGGAGATCAAAGAACCAAAATTGAAATAATATAAAATAGAAACCTAAAAATATGAAATCATTGGAATTTCCTACACATACCTTGACCGAGCCCTAGACATACTCGATTTGGAACCACCTTTCAGTGTGTGGTGAAGCACCTAAGCCTAGAAACAATTGAATTCCCTCAACTAGCCAATCCAGTGACACATCCCACCAACCCTCTAAAATAATCTACGTGTATCGACCCATCTAATCAGGACTGGTATAAAACTTTCACTCTACCCTCTAGATGAAACTTAGGAAACCCCAATTTATTAACATACTGTGTATGTGGGATGTCCTCACATGCAGGACTCACCTTACAAGTCATCTCTACACTCACCTAGCCAAACCCTAGACAATAATTATATGATAACCAAGATAAGAAATTATCATATAGGTGTTCCCAACATATGAAATACCAATCAAGATTTCCAATTTGGTAATCACATCAGATTCAACTTTAAAACATTTCACCACAATCGTTATGTTTTCTACAAGGAATTCCAACATTCAAATCCAAATGTCACTTCTATAATGACCTATGATAACAACCAGATAATTAATGCTAGTATTAAAATATATATATCAGAATAAGTTTACCAACCTTTTCTAAAACTATATGAAGCACCAATTCTACCAGAACATTACATACGAGTTCTTACATTTTCCAAAACAATATTCACTTTCAAAAATCATTTCCAAATCCTGGTAAAAACTACACAACACACATAAAAAGTTTCAAATTGGACTTCATGTAATTTAATGATCAATCTACAATTCAAGGTTCCTAACAATCCATGTTTTAAATAACATTTTATATAATTCCATTAAGATCCAAAAAATATGCTACATTAGAAAATAATATTTTAGTTAACTATTCAGAAACATTTAGGATTCTTCATAGTTAAAAGAAACTTCTTAAGAGGCTTTGACGAGTTATATAAATAAATGGTAAACCAATTTCATGAGGAATAATCATTTTTACAAAATACTTGGACATATATATATTTGTATATATAAATATAATATAAATATAAAAAGATTATATTTAAAATACTATGCAACCAGGAAACTCAAATTAAGGGAATGAGCATAGGGATCCTACAACAAAAAAAGAATATGACCATGTTGGACACTTAAATGCTTGAAAAATTGGGTAGATACAAGTAGAAACTACCCCACACTCACATGCACAAACACCCTTTTGTTTATATATATATCCTTTAGTCTATGTCACATATTCCCCTTTCTGTGAGAGATTACGCTCGAGGGAGATACATATATATTATTATATATATACATATGTCTGCACATGTGGAAAACTAAGGTCCTATAGAATATCCTACAAACAAGTCCTATGTAACCTACATCACAAAAGGGACCCAAAATAATTGGGATAAAAATTATAAACGGTTGAAAAATGAAACCTTGAGCGGCATCGGAAAGTTGGGACACACCGATCTGCTTCGCAATCGGTGGAGGATCTCAGAACCCGGACAAGGTCAACCTGAGAGCCCTTCCAAAAAACACAACTACTAATAAAACCAAATAAAATTATCTAAAACAATTACACAGTGTTTGTCCAAAAGGAACAGGGTGATGGGAGAGGACAAACACCCAAATCGAAGGATGATATTAGGAAAGGTGGACATACTATAAAGAGCCAACTGAGATTCATGAAGGATCTGAAGGAACCCATCAAGAATAATAGAGATCTTTAGGGGTGGAGGAGTGTTTTTGTTTGTGGGTAGGCACCCCTCTTCTGCGAATCATAGGTAGAAGGTAAATTAAGGGGAAAAATTAGAATGAAAGAAATAAAAAATAATGTAAAAAATAACTTAATAATAATAATAATAGAAATAACAATTATAAGAATTTTCATTATTACTATTATTATCATATTTAAAAAAAAAATTTAAATTTTATTTATTTTCTATTTAATTTATTTTATCTTTGAACATACGCAGCACGCACAGTTTGCGAATGGTTTACCAGACTGTGCTATAATGATGTGTTGTCTTCTACCTAGGGTAGAATACCTTGCACAATTTTCTAATGATAGAGGTACAGTTGATAAAACTATGCTCCAACCATATTAAATGGAACTGACCGATGACAAAACCTCACACATAGTTGTCTCATGGTTCTTCTTAACCATGAAAAACCAATGTGGAAGGCCAAACATCTCTTGAAAATTTTTAAAACTCAACCCAGACCGAACCGAAAACAAAAGAGAGTCTAGAAGTAATTAATATAAATAAAATTTTTAGGTCAGGGTGTGAAAACTCTCCCCAATAAAAAACATTATTCCCACATAAAGTCACCTTGTCAAAAATGAAATCAAACTCAATCCCAATGAAAGCACACACCTGGTGTACCTTGTCATTCTCCCTATCATAGCTATCCATCTTTATGGGAAACAAAAATGGGAAGAACCATGAGGAGAATAGGATGTTTTTCCCCACTAAAAAAATTATGAAAGTACCGAACAACAAAAATAGAAACATTAGCGAAATATGTGGTCGGTCTCCACCAATTTCAGAACCAAATAGCTTAGAAAAAATCAAAACATCCATCACTACCCAACAATAAAACTAAAAACTCAAAAACAAAATAGATAACCCACAACACAGGCATACCCGGTAACACCTTCATAGACCAAACCCCACCACAAGGGGCCCCAACAAAAAAACCAAAAGATATAATCAAACCAAACCCTTATTTTTCCCCTTTATAATACACAAGAGTCTCCTTGATGAGCACAATTTATTTCTAGAATATATCCATAAAGAGACCTCTTTTCAAAGTCTGACAGCCATATGACAAAATTAAGACTAGAAAGGATCACAATGACACAAGGACACCAATCATTTCACCACTAAATGGGAACATTCTAAGATAAATACCATAAAAAGGAATCGATGACTCTAAGTATTTAACGAAAAAAATAACCTTAAAATATATAATATTCTAAGATGGAGACATAATATTTCCCATTATAGAATCAGAGACAAATGTTATGCCGTTGAAATCCACACTCCCTATGATTCCTAACTGCATAAAGAGTTTCACTCTTAGACCTACGGCTGGAGCACTGATATCATGAACAATCTATTTCCCCATAGTTTGGAGATGATATCCTTTGACCAATACTTACTCCTTTAAATGAAACCATTTTTGCAACATCATCAATTGTCCCAGATGCCAAAATCATTGGAAATAACCCAGATGAATTTCAAAAGATGGAATTCCTATACCTGAACTATCCAGACTATAATAAAAAAAGTGGTCGTGTAGGTTAAATAAAATTTTCGAACAAAAAGAGGGACTTATCAGGGACATTTTCCTTAGATATATACCCTCCACAAGACGAGTAACCCTAAGAGGCACCACGAATAAACAGAATATCCAACCACCTATATTTTAGGAACCAAATTGGAGAAATGCATTACATCCCTTATCTTCCCAATCTAATCTTCTAACGACCCTCCGATGATAAAGAAATATAGATTTATAATCTGGTCAACATGAGCCTTTATCATCCATCGACCTTTCTAAATTCTCTTGAGTACCATCACATTATTATCTTTTACCTCCCCGGCACACATCAATAGATGAAACAAGTATTAAACACTCTCGATTACACTCTAACTTGTAACGATACATGGACGTACAACCTCCACCAGTTCATGGCTAAACCTACAAAAAAACCAAAAAAAACATGAACCATCACAACACTTAGAGTTCCACAAAATTTTATTCACTTCATCAATCCTCCCCATTACCTCTAACAAATCTTGATCACCATATAATATAGTAAATAACCAAAATAAACATGATCCCACCAATCCACCATCTGTTTGGGTAGGTCCAATGACATAATGACATAAGAAACATCTAAGACATTTATGTGAAGAATAACCAAAATAATAAAATTATATAAATAGAATCAACACCAATCCAAGGATCAACCGAAAATGAAATCACCACCCAAACACCAATCTCATAAACTAAAACATAATAAACCCAATCAAAGCTGAATCAACTCTCATCCATAATAAAACTACAACATCCAAACCAGCCATGTATCCCTGTTTGAAAATAACAATTTTCCAAATTCCCCCACATTCAAATATAATCCCATTTTTAAACAAAAAAAAAATTCTACTTTAAAAATAATTCCATCAAATACTCTTAAAATTTGAAAATAAAGAATAATTTTTCACTTTAAAACAACAAATCTATTTAGGAAAAAATCATATTTTATTAGATATAGTTTTTTTCAGAAAATAAAAAATTTGAAAAAAAGATTAATATTTTAGTTTCAAATACGCACCCAAGATATCCTATGAACAATCACATTTTGGTTTTCATCACTTCTACTTATATAATCCACACATATATTCCAACATGAACATTAGTTATGATCACTCACATATGTGAATGTCCATAAAGAAAAACATGGGTTACACATACCCATTAGCCATCAAAACCTAACATTCTCAATTAATTATCATTTCATATTTTTTAAAACATTTCAAAATCCAAAACAATTTTCCTTCCATTATCAAAAAAACCTATAATTTTTCATTTTTAAAATACAAAAAATGTAATTAAATCCTCATTTCATTTATCAAGAACCCATCCCAAAACATATTTCAATTCGCACGATCCAAAACCAACGAAAAAAATAAAATTCGCAACAAAGAATCTATATGGGGAACAAGTGGTCATTCCTAACCTAGATAAATGGTCTAACAAAACATGATTTAATAAATTACTAGCCACATGGTGTGTCAAAATCCTTACACATAGTCTCTATATGGGCCGCTAATCCATTTATGTACATATTGAAACATCATATCACTCCATTGGACATCCACAATCAACATAAACCAATACAAAATACTTTAATCCCAGAATACCCCTAGAAACATGAGGATTAGAGTGAGAAAGAGTTTGTGACTCTATTCCCATACCTAAATCCTGATTCATAAAATTACTATTGTCCAACTACCTAACACCCTAAATAAAAATGGCCTCTTATGATACCATTTCATCACAAACCTACCTGAGTCGACCATGGACTAGTCACCTTACCTGATCCAAGACAAGTCCAAAATGGCATTCACAATCCCCAGTGCTCGAAACATGTTTCTGGTATCAAAATAAAGTAGTTGGCGATGATTATCCTCAAATAAAAAGAAAAAAATAAATATGAACTGAATAAAATGTAACTGTGTAAAATAGAACAATGTTCCATATAGAAACATACCTTTAAATGACCATGTGGGTAAACCACAAACACAGATCCATGCCCACTCCAACAGTGATCCAATATAAGAGGATCCAATAAATAAATAGTTAAATTAGGTGTGAGCACTGAAATACTTAATATGAATTCCATAAATAAACCACACCTAATGCCCCTCCCCTAAAGCAAAATCCTTTCTTACTAATTCTAAAATAGGAGACAGGATAACATGGTTTTCCGCTATTTTATCAATATTATTATCAAAAAATTATTTCAATGAATTTTTTAATATTTCACTTTTCAAAACAATGTCAATTTACATATAATTGATTTCAATAAATTAAATTAAATGGAAACTAATTCAAGAAAATACATTTTAATATGAAATAAATGTAAATGTGGTGCATGACAAAATAACCTAAATTGAATAAAAAAGAAAACCAGAAACTAAAAATATGAAATAATGGGTATTTTCAAAACAACCCTATAGTGACCCTTATGTGTAATCAGATTAGAACCCCCTACCGACATATTATGAAGCCATAAATTCTATATCCAACTGGTTTCCCTCAATTGGAAAATCATGTGGCACATCCCACATAGCATCTCAAATAATATCAGGGGAACCAAACCCATCTAACTAGGATTGGTATGAAACCATCACTCAACCCACTAGATAAAACCCATGGAATTAACATATTTTTTAATTGAGAGACCCCCGCACGTGTGACTCACATTACTTTCCATCACTGCACTTGACTAAAAAAAATTGTGGCCATTACCTATAAGATTATAAATAATAGAACTAGAGGAATATGTTGGGTTGAATTGAGGTCTTAAGGGAGGGAGTCCATGACCATGGGAGAGGATGTAATCCCTTTTTAGACGCATAGGTATAGAGGGAATGATGGTAAATAAATAATAAGAAATAATAAAATGAATATAATTGATGAAAATAAAATAAAACATATCTTAATAATACTAATAATATAAATAATAATAATTATAATATCAATTACAATTAATATTATTATTTTATTAAAACATATTCATAAAAAATATTTTTTTTTGATTTTATTTTTGAATATAGGTAGCCTTCACTGTCTGCGCACAGTTTACTAAACAGTCCACTTACCATTCTTTGGCAAATGCCTAGGCCAGGAACCCTTATACGATTACCTAAATGCTGTCAAACTATTGAGAAAACCATGATCCAATTCTTCCAAATGGCACTAACCGATTATAGAACATCACACATAGTCATCGTACATTTAGTATTAATCGTGCACAACTGCTGCCCAGGGCCCCACATTGCTTAAATATTTTGAAAACACAACCTATACCCTACCAAAAATAAAATAGAAGATTGGAATAATTAAAATAATTAAAATAATTAGTTTTTTTGGTCAGGGTGTGTAAAATATTTAATCCCTTAATTTTTAAATTTTTTAAAACATTATAGCATTAGAAAAAATGTAGTTTATAATTTGATATATTTAGTGAAAGATAAAAATATACATAAGGGATATAAATACATTTATATATTTTTCTAAAACATTAAAAAATGTTTTTAAAATAAAATTTCACAAAAGTAATGAAATAATTTATTCTTCAAAGAACCATGAAAACTTCTAGAGATATTTATTTTGAAAAATGGCTATAAAATTATGAAAAGGTTCATCTTTTGTAAATGATATTTTTTTTATTTCACACTTTTTTAATGATAGTCAAAAAATGACCTATAAAAAATTGATAAAGATATTCTTTTTAATATAGTTTTAAGGAAATAAAAAGTTATTATAAAATGAACTTATCAAATATTTAAAGTATATATATGAAATGTTTTGAAAGCATATAAAGAATATAGACATGGACAAAAAATATTTTTGACGGTATGGAAGAGATAAGGATGAGTCCCCATAAAAGAATAATTTTGGATGAATTATGGACCAAAGGGAGGTAAAATGTCAAAAAGACATTTAATCCCTATAAAATATAAAGTAATAAATTATAACAAAATATTATTGTTTAATATATTAATCATTGAATTATTTAGTTCAAGAATTAAGGGTACAACCTAACAATTAAAATTTAACTTAACAAAAAACAACCCTTATGAAATAAGTAATCTATAAAACTGAGGATATGGAAAATGAAGATCATAATTGAAATTAAATCACCTTAAATTTAAATTATTTATGATATAAATATTTAATAAGGTAGATTTTGTATTATTTAAATGTAAATTAGATCCTAATACGAATAATGTGTCGATGAAGTCATGTGGAGCCTATAAACCATTACCTTATGTCGCAATACACATGGTTCATGTGTCTAGCCCACTGAATAACCTATACATTCATCAGAAACATATTAAAGAATTTTTTAATTTTAAGGCCAAAATATTATCTTATTTTATTATTTTGTTGATATACTTTTCTCTCATTACCCATTTTGGGTTATTCGGTCAATTCCTATAAAATAGATTTTGTACATTTACTATGGTCAAAGGACGTATAAAATTGTTTCATATTATTTATAATTATATATAAATATATATATATTATTTATCATTAATATATCATGAAAATATAGCTCATTATTTTTTCAAAAAATATATTGACATTCAGAAAAGTGACTTTGTTTGGTTTTTTATATGAAATTCAATATAAAAATCTATTATTAATGTTGTAACTTTATTTCCTAATTTATATTTATAAAATATTAATAATATAATTTATTTAATATAAATTTTTTTATCCACTTCTAAAATAAACTGTGAATGGTTATGATGAAAAATTCCATATATTGTTCATAGAGGTGGTAATACAACCATAACATGAGAAATATTTTCATTTTCTAATGGATGTGAAGAAGTTTGATAATTTTTATTTTAGGGAAATATGAAATTTTTAGTATAATAATTATATTTATATAAAAATATTTTTTATGGGAATAATATATTTTCATACGGGGGATCAATAATGTAACATGTTAGAACTCAGTTAAAACAATTATATTTTCCCTTGATATCATCCTTTAAAATAGTCTATATTATATTATATATTTGTATTTTGGTAATAACATATCCTCTAAGATATAAGAATGATTTTACGGGAGAATTATTTGTATATTTTGGTCAATATATCAATCTTTATGCTTTATGAGAAGTTGGGTTGTGAATTGGACCTTTTATAGGTGATAGGGGTGAAATTTTTGTAAATAATAAATTAGTATTATATAAAGATATGAATTATTTAATTATATATGATCCAATATTTATAATCATATATTTAAATAAAATTTATGGACAAAAAATCCGTCATAACTGCATTTAATGATGATTTTTTACGATAATATGAGGCTTTACCTCTTGATTTAATAATTCATTGTCCATTTAACATTTATCTGTTTAACTAATTTTGACATTGGTAGCGTATTTTACTAATAAAATTTAATTTAAATTAAAAAAATAATTTTTAAATACTATATGGAACTATTAAATTAATAATAATTGGCATAATTTTTCAATGTGTTAGTTATTTTTAATATATCAACACATAATATGGAAAACAAATTTATAAAAAAAAATTTTAAAGCATAATATGAATTTATTGACATTCCTTTCGTGGTAAAAATCATTAAATGATTATTAATTAATTATTAAATATATACATTAAATATATTTTTTTAAATAAATTATTCGAAATTTATCTATTTCATATACTATGATAAGAATACATAATATATAGAGAAATACAATTAATTTAAAATAGGAATTTAAATCATTAAATGGTTTGATTTTTAATTATTGAAATCGATTACATATTTCCTAGACATTTATTAACGATTTTTTTAATTGTGACATTATTTAATTTATTTTAAAATTAAATTTTATTAAAATTCTAATTAATGAGAACATATAATATATTTATAATTGTATGTTACTATTATTATAAAATCAACTTTCAAAAAAACCTATGGAACAATACATGTGATCTATTGAAAATATAACAAATGATGTCCAGCATAGGAATTCATTCATCCAACATATATCTCATTGTGAATTCCTTGAGCTTGAACTTATTGCATAGTAATTCATGTTGGAGTTCAAATTGAGTTAGGTATATAGAAAATCCTTCAAATTATACATCACTTCCATGATCATACAAATGAGTCTTGTAAGGAAGACTCATAGTACTTTATTCCATTCCATATCCTTCTAAAATATATTTTATTATTTAGTTACTTTTATTTCTATTTATCTATTCAATAAATATATTATAATGGTCAAATATAATACTTACAATTTATTTAATATTTTCTAATTTTTCAGTGTAGTTTTCCATGTGAAACGATAATTTTAACACAATATTTTTTTGAAGGATAAAAAATAATAATATCATATAGTGTTACATTCTACCCCTCTTAAATAAATTTCACCTTTATAATTTTAATTTCTCTCATTGATGTTAATATATGGGAGTATTTTGAAAATAATTGTGACTACTGATACATAAATACATTAAAATCCATGATTATGGTTTTTTTGAGATTATGCATCATATAAATAATATTTTCTAATGGTTCCAAACCCTATGTGTTGGTATGCCCTTTTGTTGTAATGCGTATAAAGATCTGGTTAATACCCATGAAAACTTTTTTAAGGTAATTTCAACTTTTTTCATCAGGGATAGCGGCTACATCAACTTGATTATATATATAGAGGATTGAATTTCAAGGAAACAACATAATCCTTACATTAATAAATTCATATGATTTTGTACATATTTAGAGTTATCCATAATGATTCAACCAGTCTATTTTATTTCTAATTACTAATAATAATTTGATCAATATATTTATTATTATATACTAAACCCAAAATTCAGGAAAACCTATTCTCCGAAAATAAAATATTAATATAAATTACATACTGATAAAAATATATAATTGTCCTATATATCCTCAAATTCATTTATTATTTACCCAAAATAAACATAATTTCCAAGAAATAAATGTATATACCAACCCTATAGGGTAACAATACCAGGATCATTTAATATTCATACGATCAAAATAAAAATATCAAAAATATCATTAATCAACTCAAAATCCAATAACCTGAGACCTTAAATGCGATATCTATGTCTTTAAAAATATGAAACCATATAGGTATCCATAAATATTAATCATTAATAAACTTATAGATCAATAAACTTCAATTATTTCTAAAACAAAATTCGATTCCAACTTTGAATCCATAGACCTTAATACTTAGATTTGATGAAAAAAAAATATTTTTTATACTAGTTTTATACAAACTAATGTCACCAAAACATAACCATCCATCATTAAAATATAAATTAAAAATATTGAACTGTTTACATAACAAATTCTATTTAGGTATTGAGTTTTATCTAATTATTAAAAATCATTAACAAAAAACTCAATATATTTCCCATCGAATGACTATTTTTCACTAAAAATATGACTCCTTAAATAAAAATAAGACTTTGGCATCTCTCACAAAAACATCCATACAATATAGTCATATTTTGTTTTTGACATCCACCTATTTAATAACATGGGAAATGGGAAACGTACAAAGAGTGATCTCAATTAATATTAAGGGGTATTGTATAATAGAATCAATTAAAAATTAAACAATGTAAATATAATATGACAGGAATAAACAAATAAAGAAAAAATTCATATAACTATTAATATGAATGTTTGATATATCAAAGGATAACATAAAAAAGGACATGGAATATAATACATTAATTTTTAATGATGTAATAAATAATATCTAATTTTATAAACATACTATGTATTCTACATTCCAAGACATCAGACATAAATGATTATTTTTACACTAAATACCGAAGTTATTTTCAATCACGAGACCTCCTGATGCATCATATAACTATATAATTACATTTCTCATGATTCATAATTTTTTGAATCAATTCCTCATTTTAATTAATAAATAATAAATAAAAACATAATAATCATTCCTAAATAATTAAAAAAATAAATTATGGTAGTTAATAATTACTTATTATCAATATTTCCCTCTTCAAAAAATGGACTAAATTTATTGGAAAGATACCTTTAAAATAACTCCTTATATTTTAATTGGTATATAGTTAGTTCAATAATAGAAAAATCAACATGTTAAAAGTGGATGTGATATAGAATATATCCATTAAAATTAGGAATATGGACATGAAGGAGAAATTTTTTTGAATATAGATATGAAGAGTGATAGAGGACATTAACCTTTTCAATACGATGATGTTGGATTGATAAATTTATAAGGAAATTTAAATGTTATTACATGAAAGGTAACTCCAAATTAAATATATCATTATGTTTTTTAGAGAAAATAAAATAAAATATATAAGAATAACCCTCATTATTATTTTGTGACATGGTTATAAAAACAAACTTATAAGACACATTAAAATATCATTAAAATGGTTATATATAAGAAATTGAATACATTAATATAAAAAATCCAAATATTAATACCTGGAAAATTAATTTATATATAGTAAATATTTAGTGAAACATAAAAATATAAATTGTTTAATGAAATAATTTTAAATATTTTTTTAAATAATTAAAAAAAATTAAATTGAAAATTCAACGAAATATGTGTAAAAGAATTTATTTAAGAAAACATATAAAATTGAATATGATGAACTATTAATTTTTTTTTAAAATTCCTAAAAATTTGATAATGTGGTAGACATTAAAACTGATATACCATTCTTACTTTTTTATTGAATTTCCAAAATTGATTGTGAAAAAAATGTTAAAATAATTCCTTTTAATTATTATAAAGAAAAAATAATAATTTTAAAAAATAAACATAATAAAACAATTATTAATGGATTTGAAAAGTCATAAAAGAAATAAATAATATAGAAAATTATGTGACGCATTTTTTACTATAATGAATAGATATAGATGCATACATATAAAATAAAATTGTAGGTTGAATTTTAATCCAAACAGTTGTAAAATGTTAAGAATGATTATGAACTACTGAAATTAAATATTGAAAACAATATAAAACAACATTTGGAGTATTATGCAAAAAAATTCATGATGAAGTTCACGAATAAATGTTATAACATAATTAATGTAAATAAAGTTAGTAGTATGCATACTTATGATGTAGGTGTTGAGTCAATAATGAATCTTTATTAATTTTCCCTTCCTTCAGGTTTTGAAAATCACAAACACTCTATCTCTATGAAAATGTTTTTTTTCTTAACAATTTCTATGGGATATTTTTCATTCCTCAAGGAAATTATATCTTACTGAGTTTTTCACCAATAATGGAAATTTCCCTTCCCCACAGAATTTTTATCCTTACCTTGTTTTCATTGTTCATATAAAAATTTCTCTAAACCAAACTATCTTTATTTCTATGTATAAAATTCGTTTCCATATCTAAAACCTCAGAATCTTATAAATAACAAGATAGAGTGCATTCTGTTTTCAGGATCTTAATTCAGGATCTGAATTCTCTGAATTCATAATCCAATCATTCTGAGTTCCGGTTCCAACTTCTCTTAATTCAGACTCCGACCTTTCTGAGTTTAGGTTTCGAATTATATGAATTCAGACACCGAACATTCTGAGTTAAAAATATAAGGGCCCGACCTTATATCATTTCATAATATTGAATTGAAGGTATAAACTATATTGAGGATATTTTCAGGATTAGAGTTTTAGAGAATTATCCCATAACTATTACATAACAATTGAATATTACAAGTAGACAATACTACTTAGTGTCCATTTTTTCATAAAATAAAACTCTTAAAAAGACACATGTCTAGTTACATGTTTTAGACAGCATGACTTTTCCATGATCCCATCCTTGATCCTATTCATATTTATGTCATATGGAAAACATTTCAAAAATTGGGATGAGCAAAAAATCTCAGTAATGGATTAAAAAAAGAAAAACTATTAGTTTTTTAAAACAATAAGTAAACCTTGAATAATTTAACATAAGTAATACTTTTCGCCTTTATAAAGTAGTAAATACTCTTAGCTAAATAATAGATCATTACATAACCTTATGTAACCAAAAGATTACCATAAAACCCATATAAAGATCACATAACCTATAATGACAACGTGGGACATAAACATCCTTCAATAGAATAACCATACGGTCGACTTCCAGACATATCACTAAATGGAATATCCATACGGCCGACTTCCACACCCAATGCATTGGAGGTTATAACGTAACCACCCATCCTAGTTTTCACGGCACAACCCGTCATATGGTTTATCACGTAACCACCCATTAAATGTTCAAGTACCATAATAACACATAAAATATTTCAAATATAAACATTTCACCAATAAAATTTCATTTGCAATCAGAAGAAGTAATTTCAAGATGTTTAAGTAATCAATCTATCTTCAAAAACCATTTAAAAATGAATTTTGAATCAAAGTGTCTCATAACACATTGAATATTTTAGTGGAATTATAATTTTCAAACATTAATATCCATATAAATAAATACTCAAGACCATTTTTAAAACATTCCCATTGATGATAATTATTTATAATAATAAATCTTTAAACCATTTAAAAATTATATTTTTGTTAAAGAGTTATTGATAAAATGAGAGACTCTTAAATACAGATAATTACAGAATAACCTTTTATCAGAACTTTATAATATCATGATTATAAAGGGATTCATGATATAATATGTCAAAGGATAGTATATACGCCATATAAGAGCAAATTGGTGCATAACAACAATGAAGTTTCAATGGAAATGTAAATTGAGATGAAATCCCTTATAAAGATGGTATCAATAAATTAAGGATAAATCAATCCATAATTATGTGTGAAAAATACAAATAAACCAAATATTAGTAGATATTATGTTTAAAACAATCAGAGGTCATTCACACATATTCATCATATGACATATTCAATGAGTACAAGTTGAACCCAAAGAATTGAAATTGGGGTAAGAGGTTCCCTTGTAAAAATTTGACAGCCTGACGACGCCACTTTAAAATTCAGAAAACGAGTTGATGAGATAAATAAATGGAATATCATCACATGGATACAATGTTTACATCATTAATGGTATATAAGAACCTATCCCAACATAATAATATGTAAATTAAAAGACATAACAAAAAGAAGTATTTATAAAGAGAAGGGTGAATAGTTCCCTTACCGATTTGGTAACTTACAAAACATTCTCCAAATGAAAGAACGATCATACAATGAAGATGTAAATACTCATAAATGAAAGTATATTACATAAATAGAACAATCATGGGCAGTACATACAACACACAAAAGGAAATACTGGAAAATATAGCATGAATCTCACGGGAATAAAAAGTTAGACGAAACCCTTTACCACATTGTAATCAACTGAGTCGTATGACCAAAGGTTAATAACCACAAAATGAAAAACAAAATACCATGAATATAATGAAAATAATGATAATATATATCAAATGGCAGTACAAAATACACCACAATCAATGAATAAGTGGCGAACAATTTAAATCTCACGGAATTACAAGCGTGATAAGAAAATACCGTTCAAAAATTCGAAGGCCTAACATCGCCTCTTGAAAACTCATAAAATGAATTTATGAGAGTAAGATGGGGTATCTAATTATATTAAAATACACATTATAGTATGGTGAATATAAAATAACATCCTACAACATAATAACATGGATCATAAATGAAATGACATAAAAGAGAGTACTTGAAAAGAAAGAGATAGGTCAGATCTCTTACCTCGTGTCCGACATGACTCGATCATTATTTAATATCCTGAATAATAAAATAAAGTTAATTTATACTTTCATAAGAACATTTTTCACGTTTATTATTACTTTTGTATATCATATTACAATGTTATAAACATTATGTAATCATTTAAATTAATAACGTCCATTTTGTCGATATTTGGTATTGGAATCAAGAATAGACTTCTTATAATCACATGTTGTTCATGTTGTCAATGGTTCATTATATCCAGAAAGATATTCATGATTTGGATATCATATATATCATATATTTCTAGTTTATAAATGTATTTATAATAGTACATAACATTTATAGGTATGAAATGAAATGCACTATTCATGGAGACGGTAAAACGTACGTACGCATGAATGATACTTTCATTTATGTTTCTTATTTTAATGGAAAAAACATAATTATACATAGGAATATTATTTTTCCAGTATAATATCATATATAATATTTTTAACTCCATCCTTTATACATCCCAAATAAGGAATTAACGAATCAAATCACATTAAAGGGGAAGTAGTTCGTACTTCCTCAAATGAGATTATCGTATTTACCCACTATGGAAACCCTAAATGCATGCTATAAATGGAAAATACAGAAGCATGAATAAAACATAAACATAATATATATCATATATAAATATAGGTCCATCATAATGGCCACCATGAGAGGTGGTTTGAGATAATTGAACAATCATCGTTTCGTGGGGCGTTAGTTTTCAATCCCGAGAAACATTATGTTCTTCATCCATTATATGGAGGTGAGTGTAAGTGTAGATCTAATACTTCTCATAAAAATATACAAGTATATTAATGATACTTATTTAGTTACAAAATAAAGGAATTAAAAGATTTTAGGGGTTGTAGAAGTAAAATAAATGAAAACAATTTAAGATAAACTGTTACCTTTAATTTGGGTAACTTTCTTTGGTATGAACCAAAATGACTTCTTGAAGTGCCTTATGGCTACGATAAGGCCTCTAGGGGGAGGATAGGGATGTAGTGAGCTTAATTGAGCAGATTTTGGATGATCAAAATGGCTTGAGAGGTCTGAGAAATCGGTTATAAGTGGTCTCCTTTTATAAAAGGTAGGAGGGGCTCTTTAGGAAAGTGTGAAACTATTATTTTATTATATAATAATTTTTGGTTTATAATGGACCAAAAATAATTATATATGATGATAATATGACTCATGGTCGAAATAAAATCATCCAATCATAATTTTACATGTTTTGGATTTTCGTTTAATCATTATAATCTTATTTAATTAAATGATTTATTAATGTGGTAAATACTGCATCATTATTATGTCCTAATTAATTTATTTTATTTGTTGTATTAAAATTTAAATTAACACCATGATGTAGAAAATCTTTTTACCATTCTAATGAATATTTATAGTCTAAAATATGAATTATATAAGACAATATAAAAATTAATTTACTAAAAGATTTTTGTTTGTTTCATTTTTTCATTTAATTAAATTAATTAATCTAAAGTGCCATTATAACTCATAAATGGCTTCATGGGGTCCCAAAATCAACCAAAAGATGACCATGGTCATAAATGGCTCAACCAATAAGGTTACTACATGTGTTAATGTAATTATTAATTATTATAATATTATTTTTACGTTACAATACACTATTTACCTTTAACCACGGAAAATACAAGTCAGAAGTAACTATTCACCCAAAATTATTTTCATCTTAATGAACAATATTTTACTTATTTATAACAACTATGTATGTCGGATTTTTTAAATTCAATTCATATAAGTAGTAAAATTTCATATAAATGAAAAAGTCAGTTTTTTAACTACCACTAAGTTGTTTCACCATTCATTAAAAAAAAAATTTCAGAAAAATACCCAAAATTCAGCCTATGCTATATTTGATATTCCGAATTCAAAATTGATGTCTATTTTTCCCAATTCAAATCATTTTAGTGGAATTTAATGATTTTAAAATTAATTAGCATTATCAAAACAAATAGCATGTTTTTAAGAAACAATAACTATCAAAAGATTGATACTTGTTTATTTCCAATTTCAAAGTGAAATTAATTCCAATGACCAACATTGGATTAAATGGTAAAAATATATTCGAATTACAATTTAAAACAATGTAAAAAGACAATCTATCCAAATAAATAAATTATATTAAAACACAGTTTTGAATTAAAATACAATATTTTTCATTATTCATTAGAAAATGAACTTTATCAGAAAAATTCAAAAAATTTAAAAAAAGTAAATTTTGATACCCCTATTATAAAGAAGTATTTTATTTTTTCATATGGAATGTATTAAATTGTCAAAATGTAGATTTAAAAAGGGTTGTCCATTTAAAGGCGATAAACCGGCCTTTTAATGTAAATTATGCTTAAAATTAGATTCATTCACATTTTAAGCTTCTAACTTTTTATTGGATAATGTAAATAAATTTAACAATCATTTATAATCATATTATAGTTAGTTTTTTTCATTCCCGCCAATACAAGAGCTAAGAGATAACTACCATTTAAAGTAATAATTTTATATTATTAGTGTGCAACATAAGATTTCAATGAAACCTGTTGTTGCATATCAGGTAATCTATCAAATATAGCAACCCATTTAAAGTAATATTAATATTTAATTTACAAATATTAATAATTATGAAAATGTCATATTTTTTATTTATCTGGGATGTTATATCCTTCCCCCTTTTGGGAATTTCGTCCTTGCAATTTAAAAATTGGGCTTAGGAACTTCATTGATATCCCCATATCGAAAAAAAGAGTCAATAAAACTATCACATTAAAATAAAGTAAGAGAATTGAGAAGGTTACACTAGAAAAAAAAATTAGGATTCCATGAAAACATGGATATGGTCAAGAAAAAAAACCTTCAAGTTCTAATGGAGAGTGATAGAAAACATGATTAGGAGAAAATTAACCACCATAAATTCACAAACCTGTGATGGGTTAGACAGTCTTTGATTCCCCAGTAGGAGAAGTTAACAGACAGGGTTTTTTTACGTTACATTTCAATGAGGAATTTATTTATGATCTTAACTAGAAACATTAGGAAATATACTTACTTGTCATGTAGACATTGATCATTTACTAGATTTATAACACAAATTCATATTTTCTCCTAACGATGAGTATTTAGAATGACTTTTTTTACATTAAAAGTGCTATAATCAACTTCGGTAGAATCAAATAATCTACAAAATATGAACTATATATTTCCCTTGTCTTTAGATATTAACTAAAACCAAAATGTTTAGTACATGATCAGATAATCCCCCAAAAGGATAAACTTTTTATAATGAAAAACTACACTTAATCTCAAAAATTTGACTAAAAACCAAAATTTCAACAAAGGCCATTCAATATAATGTTTTCCTTAAAATTATTCAATGTAATACAAACTATGATTTTAACCCAAATCTCTGAAGGATTTGATCATACAGTCTTCCAAGATAAATCTTAACCTTTATCTCCAAATAACATCAGTTACTCTTAAAATCTCATATTGAAAAGCAATTAACCTAATCAAATATTCTCCATGATAGGTTAACCATTTCTATAGATAACCCAAAATAAACTTATTATGGATTCATAAAATAATATAACTAAAAATAATTAGTCAAAATAACCAGGTACATCACATGGTCCAGTGGTAGGTGACAAATACAAGTCGCACTTTGGTTGTGGGTTTGATTCCCATAGCTTCGTCCGACGCGACGGGTTGTCACACTGTCTGCATGTTGTCTCTTTTCAAAAACTATATTATTTTATAACATTCACAAAAAGAGATAAATTTATCAAAAATAACCATAGAATATTTTAACCATGAAGGTTTTCTAATAACTTTTATTTTGCATCCAAAAATGTATTAACCTATAATTTCCTCAAAATCAAGGATCATATAAACTGAAATGGTTCTTTATAACTATATCCACAAAAGAAAATATAATTATTCCTTGAATAAAATTTTCATATATCAGTATTTAGGGGTACTCATACTATAAAAAGTCTTCTAATGTAATTCCCATCATCAAAAGAGCCTTAATACTTATAAGCAATTCACCATCCTAAAATATACCATAACTCTTGAATCCCATATATGTTGACTTCTTACACATTCAACATTTATTATGATACATTAACCATTCCTTTTCAACTTATTCTAAAATACTTCTTTCCTAAAAAAAGAAGCATGAATCATATCCTAAGATTTAATAATATCAAAACATATGTTAAGAAATAATACATACCTTTCATTGGTCATTGTCAATTTCTTCATCCACAATCGGATTGGAATTAGGTATTGGTAAACAAATATTTTTACGATCCAGATGATCCCATTCCTGAAACAACTTTATAGGACACCTGTTTGTATAATGACCATGAACACCACAATTAAAACATTCAATTGATCACTCAGAAATAACTTCTTTCCCTTTCCTAGACTCAACTGGATGCTTCCTTTTTCCATGGATGGTTATTGCTTTATGAACATCATTCCCACATCTATATCATATTCCCATCCCTTTGAAGAAATTTCCTAGGTGTTTCTTCCTACATCCATTACACATAGGTTTAGGAGCATACTTACCTTTATGATTATTACCTGAAATTCCGTATGGATTTGTTTCTCAAATATACGATACCTTATAAAAATCACCATGTTTCATGTTTTCAATCATGAATCTATATAGTTGGTTGAGAATAACCAAAAGAGTTATCATTTCATTTCTCATTTCATTCAGTTGCTCGTTCAGAAAACCGTCAACATTTTCTTCAAAACCTCTGTTACTTTGGTGCCTGCTAGATCAATCCATTTACTAAAACCAAAATGGTCAGTGTGAGTATATTAGTAAAATCATCATATAATATATTATGAGGAGGGTAAATACTTAATCATGTTATCTTAAACACTTTAAAAATAACTATTAATCATTCTAATATGCTAACCATTATGTTTATGTTACTTATGATTAGATAACACCCTAACCTCTAAAGTTTTCTAAACCGGACTCTGATACCAACAATAATGACCCGAACATATAACATTACATAATATTGAATTAAATGTATAATTCAAATTGAGGATATTTTCAGGATTAGAGTTTCATAGAATTATGCCATATCTATTACATAACACTTGAATATTACAAGTAGACACTACTACTCAATTTATATTTTTTTCATAAAATAAAACTCTTAAAAAGGCAAATGTCTAGTTCCATGTTTTAGAGAGCATGACTTATCCTTGATCCCATCCTTGAACATATTAATCTTTAAGTCCAATGGAAAACATTTCAAAAACATGGGATGAGTATAAAAAGCTCTGTAAGGGATACAAAATGAAGGAAAAATGTTAGTTTTTCAAAACAATATGTAAACCATGAATACTTTAACATAAGTAATAATTTCAACTTTATGAAGTAGTAAATACTCTTCACTGAATTGAAGATCATTACTTACCCTTTTGTAAACAAAAGAGTACCATAAAACCCATATAAATAACACATAACTTATAAAGGTAACTTGGGACATAAACATGCTTAAATGGAATAACCATACAGTCTTCTCCCTCACATATCACTAAATGTAATAGCCATACGGCTGACTTCCACACCCAATGCATTGGAGGTTATAATGTAACCACCAGTCCTCGTATTCACGGCACCACCCTTCATATGGTTTATCACATAACCACCAGTCAAATTTCCATGTACCATCATAACTCATAAAATATTTCAAATATAAACATTTCACCAATAACATTTCATTTGCAATCACAATACGTAATTTCAAGATATTGAAGTAATAAATCCATCTTCAAAAACAATTTATAAAATGATTTTTGAATCAAAGAGTCCCATACCACTTTGAATATTTTAATTGAATTATAATTTTAAAACATTAATGTCCATATAAATAAATACTCAAATTTTTTTTCATCATGGACATTAAAGATAATGATTTATAATGATAAATTGTTAAATCATTTAAAATTTATATTTTTGTTAAAGAGTTATTAATAAAATGAGAGACTCTTGAATACAAATAATTATGGAATAACATTTTATCATAACATTATAATATCATGAGAATAAATGGATTCATGATATAATATGTCAGAGGACATTATATAAACCATATATGAGTGAATTGGTGGATAAGAACAATTAAGTCTCAATGGAAATGTAAATTGAGATGAAATCCCTTATAAAGATGGTATCCTTAAATTAAGGATAAATCAATCACATAATAATGTGTGAAGAATATAAATACACCCAATATAAGTGGATATTAAGTGTAAAAAATTCCTAGGTCATTCACACATATTCATCGGATGACATATTCAATAAGTACAAGTTGAACCCAAAGAATTGATATTGGGTTTAGAGGTACCCTTGTAAAAATTCGACAGCCTAATGGTGTCACTTTAAAATTTAGATAATGAGTTGATGAGATAAAGAAAGGAAATCTCATCAGGTGGATACAATGTTTACATCAATATGTATATTGATGAATATATAAGTACATAATAAGATTTAAATTAAAATACATAACAAAAAAGAAGTCATTATAAAGATGAGGGTGAATAGTTCCCTTACCGATTTGGTAACATACAGAACATATGCCACATGAAAGAAGGATCATACAATGAAGATTTTAATACTCATAAATTAAAGTATATTACAGAAAGAGTACAATCATGGGCAGTATATACACCACAAAAAAGGAAATAGTGTCAAATATAGCATGAATCTCTAGGGAATAAAAAGTGAGAGGAAACCCTTTACAACGTTGTAATCAACAAAGTCGTCTGACCTAAAGTTAATAACCACAAAATTAATCACAGAATAACATGAATATAATGAGAATAATGATAATATATATCAAATGGCAGTACACAATATAAAAAATGCAATGAATATGTGGCGAACATTGGAAATCTCACGGAATTACAAGTGTGATAAGAAAATCCCTTACAAAAATTCGGCATCCTAACAACGCCTCTTAAAAATTTATAAAATTAATTGATGTGAGTAAGAGGGGGTCTCTCATCATATTAAAATACAAATTACAGTATGTTTAATATAAAAGAACATCCTACAACATAAGAAAATGTATCATAAAAGAAATGAAATAATATAGAATACTTGAAATGAAAGAGAGAGGTCGGATCCCTTACCTCGTGTCCGACTTGACTAGATCATTCATTAATCTCCCGAATAGTAAACTAAATTTCATTTATAATTTCTTAAGAACATTTTTCAAGTTTATTATTCCTTTTATATAACATATTACCATGTTATAAACATTATGTAATCATTTAAATTAATAACATCCATTTTGCCGATATTTGTTACAGGAGTCAAGAATGGACTTCATATAATCACATGTTGTTCACGAGGTCAATGGTTCATTATATACAGAATGATATTACTGATTTGGATATCATATATATCTTATATTTTTATTATATACATGTATTTATAATAGTACATAACATTTATAGGTAAGAAATGAAATGCACCATTCATGGAGACGACAATCCGTACGTACGCATGAACACTACTTTCATTTTTATATATTATTTTAATGGAAATAAAACATAATTATACATAGGTATATTGTAATTCCAGTATAATTTCATATATAATATTTTTATCTCCATCTTTTATACATCCCACATAAGGCATTAATGAATCAAATCACATTAAGTGGGCGGGAGTCCGTACTTCCTCAAATGAGATTATCGTATTTACCCACTATGAAAACCATAAAGGTGTACCATAAAATAAAAATATAGAAGAATAATGATAAAATAAACATAATATATTTCATATATAAATACAGTTCATTCATTATGGCCACCAAGAGAGGCAGTTGGAGATATTTGAACAATCATCGTTTCGTGAGGCATTAGTTTTCCATCGCTAGAAACATTATGTTCTTCATCCATTAGATGGAGGTGTGTGTAAGTATAGATCAAATTCATCAAATAAAAACATCCTAGTATATTGAGGATACTTATTATATAACAAAATAATGGAATAAAAAGATTTTTGGTGTTGGAGAATTAAAATAATAGAAAACAATTTAAGAGAAATCGTTAAATTTAATTTGGGTAAATTCCTTTGGTTTGAACCAAAAGGACATCTGGAAGTGCCTTATGCCTAAGGTAAGGCTTTTGGGGGGAGGATAGGTATGTATGGAGCTTAATTGGGCAGAGTTTGGACGAGCCAAATGTCTTGAGAGGTGTGAGGAATTGTTTAGAAGTGGTCTCGTTTTATAAGGGGGAGGAGGGCTCTTTAAGAATGTGTGATAGTATTATTTTATTATATATTTATATTCGGTTTATAATGGTCCAGAAATCATTAAAGATAAATATAAGATGACTCATGGTGGAAATAAAATCATCCAATCAGAATTTGACATGTTTGGATATTATTTTAATCATTATAATCTTATTTATTTAAATAATTTATTAATGAGGTAAATATTGCATCATTATTATGTAATAACTAATTTAATTTATTTGTTGTATAAAAAATATAGAAAAACTACCATGATTTAGAAAATCTTTTTATCTTTCCAATGAATATTTATAGATGAAAATATTACTTATATAAAATAATATAAAAATTAATTTACTAAATGATGTTTGTTTAGGTCATTTTTGCATTTACATTAAATTAATTAATCTAAAGTGTCATTATCACTATTAAGTGGCTTCATGGGGTCCCAAAACCAACCCAAAGATGCCCATGGTCGGCCATGACTCAACCAATAAGGTTAGTACATGAGTTAATGTAATTTTTAATTGTTATAATATTCTTTTTACCTTGAATTACCCTATTTACCTTTAACCGCGGTAAATAAAAGTCAAAAGTTACTATTCATCAAATAAATTTCATCCTAATGAACCAAATTATACTTATTGATAAAAACCATGTATTTTGGAATTTTGAAATTCAATTCACAGAAGTGGTAAAATTTTATTTGAATGAAAAAGTCAGTTTTTTTAACAACCACTATGTGGTTTCATTATTCATAAAAAATTGATGTTTTTCAAGAAAAATACCCAAATTTCAGCCTAATCTATATTTGATAATCCAAATTCAAAAATGATGTCTATTTATCCAAATTCAAAATATATAAGTGGCATTATATTACTTTTAAATTAATTCCTGTTATCAAAACGATTAGCGTGTTTTTATGAAATAATAACTATCAAAAGATTGATACTTGTTTACATACAATTTAAATGTGAAATTAATTACAATGACCAAAATTGTATTAAATGGTAAAAATATATTCTAATTACACATTAAAACCAGTAAATAGATAATCTATCCATATAAATAAATTATATTAAAACATAGTTTTGAGTTAAAATACAATATTTGTCACTATTCATTAGAAAATGAACTTTATCAGAAAAATTCCAAAAATTTACACAAAGTAAATTTTGATATCCCAATTCTAAATAAGGATTTTATTTGTTTATAAATAATGTATTAAAATGACAAAAACTAGATTTAAAAAGGGTTCTCCATTGAAAGGCGATAAATCGACATTTAAATATAAATTATGCTAAAAATTAGATTTATTCACATTTTACGCCTATAACTTTTTATTGGAAAAATTAAATACATTAAAAAATAGTGTATAATCATATTGTAGTTAGTTTTGTTCAATTCCGCCCATACAACAGCTAGGTGTTAACAACCATTTAAAATAAAAATATTATATTATTAGTGTGCAACATAAGATTTCAAAGAAACCAGTTGTTGGGTATCAGGTACGCTATCGAACATAGAAACCCATTTAATGTAAAATTAATATTTAATTCAAAAATATTAATAATTATGAAAATTTCATATTCTTCATTTATCTAGAATGTTACATAAAATCTAAATTCTTATGAATTCAGGCTCTGAATTCTTATGAATTCAGATTTCGTATTCTTATGAATTCATATTCGGAATTTCTATGAAATTCATACTCCATAATTCTATAAATTCAGAATCTTAGTTCTTATGAATCCAGACACAAAATTTCATTTAAATTCAGAATCCATTATTCTATATAATTCAGGTTCCAAATTCATTTGAAAACACAATCTGTATATTTATGTATTATAGACACTGAATGGTTTTTGGTTAAACTACAAACATTTATTTTTTTAGACATAAAAAATATGGTTTGATCAAGAAAACATTCTTTTTCTTACCTGGATCTGAAATGATGTCATGTAGTTAGTTTCTAACTAACCATTGATTGAGTGTCACATGTACAGGTCCATCTGAAATTCAACGAGAAATATGACCGTTTTAGGAGGGAGTCGACCACTGAAGATGTTACTATAAATAGGAGCTCATTTGAAAGAGCTCACAAGATTGATGAATGATCGAGAACTATAGATATTACACGCTGAAGTGATTTCTAGAGAGACTTTCATGATTTGAGCATACTAAACAACATGTTCATAATTGCATTGTGCGATTCCGAATGTTGTTGAGTACATTCGAGGGAATTCAGGGATAAGAAGACAGAGGTGTTGAATACCTTGAAGTTCGAGGGCTTGTGGCGATAGCAAGACATAATCAGATATTTGTATTAAGGGCTTACCCTAGTGTAGGTAAGATAGAATTTCTAGAAAGATTAAATCCAGGGACCTTTATCAACGTATTTTGGATAACATACACTTTGGGTTAAAATATTTACGACTTGTTAATTATATTGTTTCAGTTTTTATGCGGCATATTGATTGTTAAAGAATGATTAATTATCTTATAATTTTTTTTAATTGTATACTCTGATTAGTAAGATTCCATATGCTTTAAGGTAGAATCAATATCTTTGTAAACTTATATTATGTTTTATTTCTGGAACTACAATTCCAGAATCATGCAAGTTTGTATAACTAAGAGGTCATGAGAATTTACCATGTTTAACATTGTTAAACATTACCATATTAATATGTTCCAAATGAATTTTTTTAAAGTATAAAATTAACCCCCCCCCCCTAAAATTTTATAATGAGTATCTACCGTCATCATTTCGATTATACAATTGGTATCAGAGGAGGTCCTTGAAATACTTATATTCACTTATAAGTTTTCTTTCTCATGTTTTTTATTGTTCTATATTTTCCATGCTTATGATATTGGTATCATTGTTTACAAACTTTTAGTTGTTACATGCTTTTATGGAAAGATATTTCTTTACATAAGATGATATGAAATAATGATGGTTCAATTGACTATCTTAATCCATCTTGAATACCTATTTTTGATGTGAATGGTTATGAATATTGGAGAGATCGTTTTAATATTTTGTTATTAACACTAGTGTGGAAATCATTGTTATGATTACTGGAGATTACAAGATTCCTATTAGGGAAGTCATAAATTTTACAAATGAAGAGAAGTTAGAATATCATCTTAACTATAAGGTATACAATACATATTTGTGTTCAATGACCAAGAATAAATATAGCCAAATTTCTTCTTGTGAAGCTGCAAATTGTATTTGGATGAATCTTGAAGTAACTCACATTGGAACATCCAATGATATTGAAATTATAAGATTTATGCTTAGAGATGAGTAACAGGGTTTTTATGCATATAGAGAACCTATATGAAAGGTACAACATAGATTAACAACTATTTACAATAGCTTACAATCCATGGGTGAAAAACGTTTTGATGATGAGGCACTTGTAGATAATATTACTTACATCAGGCCTAATGAGTGGGAATCAAAGAAGACAGATATATATGAGAATAGGAAAGTCTTACAGATCACACTTGATGATATTTATTGAACACTTAATCAAAATTAAACTATAATGAAGAGAGATTCTATCAATGTTAAGAAGAAGATTGTAAATGGAATTGTTTCTTTTAAACTACATTAAATCATATGAAAGCCAAGACTCCAGAGAGAGTTATAAAATCTAATTCTAAGAAGGTTACTATTTTATCTAAATCAAGTGAAAGTGAACATTCTAATAATGATCTTGATAATCATTCTCGATGAATGAACAACATAGTTGGGAATAAATACATTCAGTATTGATATAAGAAGAAAGAAATAATGGATAAGAAAGACTCTGCAGACACTTGTTTTGAATGCAGAAGAGCTGGACATATAAGGAAAGATTTTCATCTGCTTAAGAGAAAAGATAGAAAGTAAAATAATTTTAAAATTAATATAATGAAGTGCTACAAAGATAAATCTAAGAATGTTTTGAAAGCTAATGACACCTGGAGTGCCAGTGGTGCAGACTCTTCTGATGAATCCTCAGATTATGAATCATCAGGAAGAAATAATATTGTTTACTTGTCAAGATACATATTAAAGATAATTTTTTAATGGATAAGGTACACAATGTTGAATCTATAACCAATATATCCATGAATGATAAATTATAGTGATAGTACTTATTATTAATCCTCAGATGAATAATATTTTTCTGATGAAGATAATACATTACCTAACTATGATAAAGTTTCTAGGTTTCCTAAGCTCCATGAGAATGAAAATTATAAAGTCAAGAAAAATATTGATATGAAAAATAATAGGATTTCTATTCATACAAAGAAAATATCAGATCATTCTAAATATCATAATAATAAAACCATTTATTTTTAAAGTATTTCAAAAAACCTGGGGAATTAAATTCTGAGAAGGAAAAACTTTATAAGGATCTAGAAATATTAGTTTCTATGAAAAATGATTTTGAGCCTAACTCTTGTGCTAAAACTGATGTTTTTTAGGATACGAACATAGTGATTTGACTAATGTCAGAAATATTTTTCTTGAGAAAGTGTCTGTAAAACTTTACATTAGGTAAAGAAAATTTTGATAAGATGTATTCTCAAATTCTCCATCAAAGGAATAATTCTTGTTTTGGTTATACTAGTTCAAAACAGATTTATAGTAACAATTATTTTGTTCATCAAAGTGTTCCATTCTGCACTAAGTGTCAGTGTAGTGGGAATTTGGCTAAAAAAATTTCCTTATCCAAAACTCTTTATTTAGGTTTATATAAAGGTTATTTTTCAAAGAAAGTGTGGATTCCTATAATTTTACTTTCTGAAGTTTCCGGATACAAGAAAGTTTGGGTTCTAAAAGTCTAAATATATTATTTTTTGGAAAATAAAGAATGTACCAATAACAATACTTTGTACATTTATAGTGGATGCTCATGGAATATGACTGGTGACAAAAACCACTTTGAAAAGATTATCATGAAAAAAGGAGGAAAAGCTACTTTTAGAGATAATGCAATAGGATAAATTTTTAGAATATGTAACACTGTTAAACTTGGAAAAACATTGATTTCAAATGTTTTGTTTGTTAAGGGTATTAAGCATAACCTCAAGAGTATAATTAAATTATGAGATGAAGGTAAACTAGGGAGTTTTAGGAATGACAAGTTCTTATTACAAAATTCCTAGGAAGATTTTATTCTTTCTACCAATAGGAAGGAGAATGTTTACACACTAAACATAGAAGGCCTTAGGAGCCTAGCCCTACTTTTCCTTAGTGTAATGGAAGATCAATATTGGTTGTGTCATAGAAGGTTATGACACTGTAACCTTAAGAATTTATGAAATATCTCTAAGAAAAGACTAGTTAAGGATCAACTGGTGCAAAAAATTGATTCTTCAAATGTTTTTTATCCTTGTTAATATGGAAGGAAACATAAATCAAATTTTAAATTAATCAGTGAAGTCTCAACTACAAATTCATTACTGTTAGTGAATATGGATCTTTTTGGTCCTATAAAAATAGGATGCATTGGAGGAAAGTGTTATATATTTTTCTTAGTTGATGATTACACAAGATTTATGTGGGTTTATTTTCTGGAAAATAAATTTGATAGTTTTTCTTATTTAAATATTTTTGAGCACTAGTTAAAAATTTGAAAAACCTTCCATTGACAATTATTCGTAGAGATCATGGAGAAGAATTTCAATATTCTGATTTTGGAAAATTCTGTAGTAGAAAAGGCATTAATCATAATTCCTCAATACCAATAACACCATAACAAAATGGTGTTATTGAAAGAATAAATAGTATTATTCAAGAGATAACAAGAACCATGTAGAGTGAATATTCGGTAGCCAACAATTTTTGGGCTGAAGTAGTATGTACTGCTTGTTTTTCTATAAATCATGTTTTGATTATACCTTTTCATAATAAAACTCCTTATGATTTATGGAATGGTAGAAACCCTAGAATTTATTATGACATAGTTTTTGGTTGGAAGTATTAATTCTGAATACTAATGATAATCTACACAAATACACACCAAAATATTATGAATGAATTCTCATAGGCTACTCCACAACTTCTACAGCTTATAGAGATTCAAATAAAAATTACTTGTACTGTTGAAGAAACAATACATGTCTAATTTGATGAAAATGATCCTTTTTTTAAACAACTAGATCCTACATCTTAAGATGTTATTTAAGAAATTTATTATTAACCTTTATTAGATGATCCTTCTAATAAGGAAAATGTTCTGAAAAATATTTCTGAAGCATTTACCCCTAATGACATCCTACCCTCTGTTGATGAACATTTTTTACAAAACCCAAATCAGTTGTTTCTAAAAAATCATCCCAGTGATAGAATAATTGGTGATGTAAATCAACCAGTATGGACTAGAACATCCTTAATGAATAAAGTAGAACATATAGCATTCCTTCCCCAGTTAGAACCAAGAATCACTGATGAAGCTTTAGGTGATGATGATTGGATAAAAGATGTTCAAGATGAGCTATATGAATGCGAAAACAATAAAGTCTAGACTATTGTGAAAATTCCTAAGGAAACTTCTATTATTGGAGTAAAATGGGTCTTCAAAAATAAATGTCATGAAAATGGAATCATAGTCTGAAACAAAGAAAGATTGGTTGCTAAAGGCTATAATCATCTAGAAGGAAGAGACTATGAAGAAACTTATTCTTCTGTAGATATACATGAATCTATTTGTATTTTACTTGGATCTGTATCATTCTTTAATTTCAAACATCTCCAAATGGATGTTAAATGTACATTAAATAATGGTTTTGTTCCATATGATGTTTTTTATGAACAACCTGATGGTTTTGAAAATCCCAAACATCATGAACATGTTTACAAACTTACCAATGCATTGTATGGACTTAAGAAAGCCCCTTGAGCTAGGTATTATAGACTTATAAGATTTTTTCTTCAAAATAATTACGTTAAAGGAAATGTTGATCCAAGAATTTTTATAATGAAAGTTAATAAAAAGTTTTTTATTGGTAAAATTTTTTTTATGACATTATATTTGGTACAACTCAGTAATCTTTAACTGATTTTTTTACGGATCTAATGAAACATGAGTCTTAAATGATTATAATGGTTGTGTTAAAATTTTTCCTTGACGACAAAATTTCTCAAAAACCAGAATGAATTTATATATCCCAACATAATTATATTAAATATCTTCATAAAAAGTATGAATATGAAAACAATAATAGTATATGTACACCCATTGGAACCTCAAATTCACTTGAACTAGATTAAGCTAGGAAACTAGCAGATCAATCCTTTTTTAAATGTATGATATATAGTTAAATTTACATGACAGCTAATAGTCTAGATGTTATTTATTCAGTATGATTATGTGCAAGATATCAATTCAATCCTAATTAATCTCATTTAAAGGCAGTTAAATGTATTTTTCACCACTTAAAGGGAACCCGGGATCTAGGACTCTTTAACTCTTATGGAAATGATTTGGTTTTAAAATGTTTTTCGGATGATGACTTTGGTGGATGTATAATGGATAAGAAAAGTACATCCGTAACTTTTCATTTCTTAAGAGATTCATTAGTTTCTTGGTCAGGAAAAAGTAAACACTCAGTAGCAATTTCCACAGGTAAACCTGAATATGTAGCAGCTGGATGTTGTTGTGCTCAAGTGTTGTGGATGCAAAACACACTCACAGACTATGGTATCAGTTTTACAAAAACAAAAATTTTGTGTGATAATACTAATGGTATTTACCCATGTAAAAACCTTGCACATCATTCTCTCGCAAAACACATAAGTATTAGGCATCCATATCTTAGGGATCACACACAAAAAAGGAGATATCATTCTTCTATTTATTGGAACACAAGAACAACTTGATGATATTTCCATAAAAGCTTTCCCTCTGATATTTTTTAAAACAAAAAAAAAGAAGTTAGTAATGATAACTATATGGTAATATTTCTTGTTAACTTCTTATTGAAACCAATCTCTTTACAGTAAGAAACTCCTTTTCATAGGGGGAGTTCATTTGTAGTTTACATTTCAAAATAAATTTCGTAGTCTAAAATTTTTCGTAGACTAAATATTTTCATAGTCTCAATTTTTTTGCAGTGTAAAAAATTTTCATGGTCTAATTTTTTATTTCATATTAAATATTTTTTCCTAGTCTAAATTTTATTGTAGTATAGTTTTTTTTCATAGTCAAATTTCTTTTCACACATAACATTTTTATAATGAATATTTTCATAATTATAATTTTCGTAATAAATAATTTCATAATAAAAATTTTCTTAATGATGATTTTTGTACATTAAATTTTCATAATAGAGATTTTCATATTCTAAAATTTTTTTATCAAAATTCTCAGAATCTAAAGTTCTTGAAAAAGAGTTTTCCTTATTAAGATATTGTTCCTAGCTATTTGAACGGTATGTTTCCTTTCATAAATTTTCATAATAATCTTTTACTTGTTGGTATTTTCATTTGTTTATAAAAAATTTATATTATATTTTCCTTGAATTCCAATGTTTTTATTCAAAACCACAATTGATCGGAATCCATCAAAATTCTTCTTCAATCATTTTTTATGTCATTAGATCTGATCTGAATGTTTTTCAACCGTTGGAATGATTAGGGAAGCTAAACTGTCACCTAAAATTCCTATATAAAGGACCCCCAATGGTTTTCCCACATCAAAACTCACGCCTTCGCATGCTGGAGCATTGAGCCTCCTACATAATCTCATTTTAAATCTTCATGGTTTCCACAGCTCTGAATGTATGTTAAATCTTAACCTCAAAATGAAATATCATCCATAATGGAAATATCTGAATGGAAGGATTACAGAGAAAGTAAGGTTCGTCTGAATTTATTCTCTAAGTATCATTCCATTATATCTAACAATATATAGTGGAATGGGAGGGAGAGTCTTTGCAATTAGAAACCGAAATCACAGGATCTAGTGTATCAAATGTTTCTAATTGAATTGTATGAGACAATAACTTTCTTCAAGGAAGATGGCAGGAGAATGTTTTAAATCAAGTGTAATAGGAAGTCATATTCTATTTAATATACTAAGGATTCTAGTTTTGTTGGAATCCCTAATGATGGTGATGCATTGTTCTGCTCACATAAGATGTATGTTGTTGAAGGAAGTTTTATTAAGGAAAAATGCATGGATTGTCTTGGTCTTTCAGAGGTAAAGACATAGATGATTCTTTTCTTGTCTAAAAATTTTCAGATTCATGAATTGTGGGTTAAAGGATTCATCATTATGAGAAAAGTTGATAAAGATACATTAATGAAAAGTGAAATCACATTCTATATTTCTTTGTAAACATAAGAACGATAAACTTGGATAAGAATGTCTTGGTTACAATTGATAACATAATGAATGTAAATTTGATATCTCAAGTTGTTATGTATCCCGCCATTTTGTCAAAGATGATTGTTCGGTGTTTAGAATCCTTCATAACTTATTGAAAATATATGTAAAGAAATTAAAATGTCTTTCTTCTAAGTGATGACGCATTATGAATAATGGAAGTTGGTTTTTCTAAAAAATCTGAAGAATTCATTGATTTTCAAGAAGAAGAAGTTGAAGCTCTTTAAAAATAAGAGGTGTCTGAAACCACTAAAAAGTGTGAAAGGTAGAGGAATGTAAATGAAGTGGATGATAAGGAAAAAATCCCAATAGGAACGGATTCTCATTCTGTACCACCAATTCCTAAGAAAAAAAATCATATACTGATGAGGTTGTGGCTAAGTAGAGGGAAGATAAGAAAAATCAGAAAGAATGAGAGTCTATGTTTGGATTGGACCATGTTGAGGAAATATATTTGAAGGAAAAGGCAGCTGAAGAGCTTCATAAGCAAGAGAAATAGAGGAAGTATATGAAAATGATGTCTGAGGCAGATATTGTATAATCACTTTGGAAGGCTACTGAGAAAGCATCTGAGAGAATTCTGGTACCAGAATCATTTTTGATATAACCTTTACCAGAGAATCTGAGAAATAAGTTTGTGAATCTCAAAACAGTCCAAGAAAAATAAGTAGAAGAAAAACAAGTCGATGTAGACGAATAAGAAGGAATTGTTGATACAGAAGATTTGATAAATCACAAAGAGGATTTTCATAAAAAGGAAAGTCATTCTAAAAAATTATCTTTCCGAACCTCTGAAGTCGTGTCTTCAAAACATGATACATTAGGGGAAGATGAGAAAAGTGGAGAAGAAGTGAAAAATGTTCCAGATGAAGAACTCTCCAACCGTGATTTCATTCATCCATAGGATGTTGTGGTAGGATCTCAGAAGGAAGAGGATGATGATGATAAAATTGTGCAACTATCTTATAGTGAACACGAATCACCCAATCAACAGGAACTAATTCCGAAAGATGATAAGGGAAAACTGGTGGTTGTTGATACACCTATAAAATCATTAGTGAAGAAGAAATAAGTGGGTGCTTCATCAAAGAGTCAAGCTGTTTATATTGAAAAATAATCCTCAACATGACAAATCTCTAATTCAGAATTGTCCTCTATTAGTCGTGATTTTTTGTCCAATATTTGAAAAATCTTGTTGGAACTATCCATCTATATCCAATCATAGACTCTAGATGCCAGATGCTTCAACACACATTAATCAAAATATCATATTCAGTATCCATGGTGATGGATAAGTGTTCCAAACATATGGATGATTTAAAAAACTTTTACATAAACTATGAATGCCACAAAAATATCTTGGATGAAAATGACTAGTTGGTCTACAAAAACATTATAAGACATGACAATTATTAATGAATTCCAAGAAAGTGTAAAGGATTCAATTGACACCAAAGATGTAATGTTCAAGGATCTCACAAACAGTTTTGAGGAAAAGCAATCTCTAGAACAGAATTCACAGATACAAGATGTGAATGATCTGAATTGTAAATTACATTCTGTTTCTCAGAGTTGCAAGAGGGAATGATATCATCGAATCGAACTTGAGGAAACATTTTCTAATCAAGATAATGTTCTAAAATATCTGGCAGAATCTATTAAGGCTCAAGAATATAAAATCAATGCCTTAGAGAAGAAAACAGAAGATCAGGATCATCTTCTCAAACGTGCATATGAGGATCACATGGAACTCAAGAAGCTCAAAACCATAGTAAATAAGTTGACGCTGAAATATAAGGAAGGATAATCTTATTCAATTCCGATCTTTTTTTGTATTTCATCTTTGTACAATATTTTTATCATAATGGAATTTTGGTTTCTCTACATATATTTTGTTTTCTAGTACTAATATTTCTGGTACCATATTTCATTTTCCATTCCATTTAATCATTTTTGAAAATCACAAAGGGGGAGAAAGGAATATTAAATATAATACTAAGTAAAGAAGAAATTTCCCTATATTTGGGAGAGTTCATCTAAAGGGGTGTCCTTATCCATGAAATTTTTTTATGCAATAAAATGCTAAGTCTCAATCCGAAAATCAAGAATAAAATTCTTAGTGTTTCCAAAGCCTAATGGGGAGTTAATCATATACATCATTTCCTATGTGTTGAGGAAGATATGATTCATTTTTTATGTCTTTATATTCTTTCTTGTACGGATGATTGTGTTTTCAAACAACCGTTAGATTATTGAGTCAATAAGGTTTCCTTATGAATTTTCAATTCCATCGGGTTTTGAAAATAACAAACACTCTATATAAAGGAAAAAAATTCTTAATATTTCTTAAGGAAAAATTTCCTTCCTCATGGAAATTCTCTCATAACCATGTTTTCCTTACATAAGAGGAAATTTCCATCCCCAAGGGATATTTATCCTTAACATATTTTCATTGTTCATATCCTAATTTATCTAAACCTATCTATATTTATTTCTAAGTATAAAATTTGGTTTTGTATCTAAATCCTTGGATTCTTATAAACACTTAGATAAAATTATTTCTGTTTTTAGGATCCGAATTCCGGTTCTAAATTTAATGGATTCAGACTCCGAACATTCTGATTTCAGGTTTTGAGTTCTCTGAATTCATACTCCAAACATTTTGAGTTTAGACTCCAATTTTTTTTTGAATTCAGTCTACAAATTTATCAGAATTTATACTCCAAATTCTTATGAATTCAGATTTAGAATTTCCTTGAATTTAGAACTCGGAATTCAATGAATTGAGACTCTGAATTCATTTTAATCCAAAATCCAAATTCCAATAAAAATCAGAATCTTCAATTCTATAGAATTCCAGATCAAAAATCTATTGAAAACAGAATCTGAATATTTTTGTATTATAGACACCGAATGTTTTTTGGTTAAACTCCTAAAATTTATTTCCTTAGACTCTGAAAAATGGATTTGATCAAGTAACCATTCTTTTACTTACCTTATTAGGAAATGATGTCATGAAATTAGTTTTTAACTAACCATTTTTTGAGTGACACATTTACAGGTCCCTCCAAAATTCATGGAGAAATATGACCGTTGGAGGAGAGAGTCGACCGTTGAAGATGTGCCTATAAATAATAGCTCATTTGAAAGAGCTCAAAAAACTGATGACTATTCCAGAACTCTAGAGATTACATGATGAAGTGATTTCTATAGGGATACTTTCATGCATTATGCGTACTGTACATATTTTTCCGAATTTCTTCATGTGAAAACAAATGTTGCTGAGTACATTCGAGGGATTCCATGGATAGGAAGACAGAGGTTATGACTACAATGATGTTCGAGGTCTTGTTGGGATTCCAAGATAGACTATGATATTCATATCGAGGGCTTACCCTGGTGCTGGTAAGACATACATTTTTTAATGTATATATCATGGGAACATTGTCCAAGTTTGTTAGATACCCTACACTTTGCGTGAGAATATTTAATACTTGTTACATGTATTTTATCAATTATCCCACTATATTTTTATTTTTAAGGAATGTATAACTATATTATACATTTTTGTACTTGTATACTCTGATTAGTTAGATTCTATACATTTTAAGGATGAATCCTTGTCTTTGTAAACTTTTCTTATGTTTCATTTCTGGAACCATATTTCAGGAATTAAGAAATTTTGTAGAACTAAGAGGTCTTGTGAATTTACCTTGTATAACAATTTTAAGCATTTCTATATTTAAATGTTTCAAATGAATTTTTTACAGTATATAATTCAACCCCCTCTTTTATATGGATCATCTAAATTAATCATTTTTATCCGAAAATATGTAACATATGAAATAATGGAAATAGAAAATTGGGATGTAAAATGTTATTGAAACTCATAATAAAAAAAATTATTTAACATATAAGAAGTAAATAAATTAGTTTTGACACCTTATAAATGTAAATTTTTGTGTAATAAGAAGTGTTTTATGAGAAATTGAAATTGAGATAAGGAACACATAGCTCAAATATTGGCTCACTTGTTGCAAGTTTCAAGACACCTCAATAACAAAATTTAATTGATTAAATACATTATTTAAAACCATTTTCATATATATTTTATTTTTTATGTTCATTATTTATCATAAGTCAGGCATTTATTATATAGTTTCTCTCTCATTAAAAACAGAAGGTTGATTGGTGAATTCATCATATAAAACATTTTTATGATTTATTTGGTCAATGTTGTTAAAATTTCTTCTATCACCTCCATAATTGTATAGATATATTTATTTCTAATTTCACTGGAACAAAATTGTGTAGTTCAATGTTTTATAAAAAATATATTCAAATTATCAAATGTTTATCAGTATGATCATATTATGTGGTAAAATCTACAAGAACCCTTTTTTGATAATATTTTTAATTGAATGAAAATTTTATCATTTATTAATATTATTCATGTTATAAATATCATATATATGCTATAAATTCACTTTTATAACCATATTTTCAATGTGGTGATGAAAAATGCAATATGTCATTATGGGAGGTGGTAAACTAACAATAACATGTGGGACATTTTCATATTCTAATGCATTTGAGGAAATAAGTTAATTTTTAGTACATAAAAAATAACATTTTTATTTACCAAGGACAATAATATCATTACATTATAATATTTATAATATATATGGAGGAGTATTATGATGAAAAAATATAAAAAGACATGGTGAAAATAGTAACTTCTTATTTTGATATTCGATTTTAGAACACATCAAATATCATCATTGATTAGTCTTCTAGTATGGTAAAAATCCATAGCATGTGGGATAATCAATTCTAATTAGTTTATGTAGTGTTTGGTCTATCTAGATTGATTATGGTGTTTGGTAAAATTGGGTGGATAATGTTAAATTTTATAGGTGATAGTGGTGATATTTTAGTAAAAAAATTGTAATATAAATAAATATTCATAAATAAATGTTTGTGAATTAAAAAATTTATAATTATATATTGAACGATTAGGTATGTTTTAAAAATTTTAAATAAAACCATTTAGAGATGAGGTTTAATGATATGTTGAGTCTTTAATTCTATAATTTTCATTTAAAATAGTCTTTTATAAGGACCCATCCATAAAATATTACATAATCTTGAATAAAATGAATAATTCACATTGATTATCATTTCAGGATTAGAGTTTTATAGAATTAGGCCATAACTATTACATTACATCTCAAAAATTACAATGTAGACACTACTACTCAGTTTCCATTTTTTCATAAAATAAAAATTGTTGAAAAAAAGTGTCATGTCTTGTTCCATGTTTTAGACAGCATGACCTTTCCGTGATCCCATCCTTAGCTTTATTCCTCTTTAAGTCCTGTGAAAAAAATTACAAAACATGGGATGTGCATAACAATCTCAGTAAGAGTTATTTAACAATGAATGAAAACATTAGTTCATCAATACATACATAACACAATCTCTTTAACATACCTCGAGAAAGCCTATGAATTATGAATAACACATAGTAATCAAATATCATAATGGTAACATGTGGAATCCATAACATACATATGTTGTAGATTTAATAGCTAGTAGGGAGTTATATTTGGAATACCCATCACAGTATATTATCTAAATATCTTAGGAGGAGTATTCACAATGACCTTAGTCACATTACCCTTTTCATTTGAGAGATATCTCGGTCACACCCCCCCTAGGTTTATCACAGAACCAGCCGTATATGTAAACAATGCACTATAACCATAATATAATCATAAAACATAAAACAAAAATATAGGAAAGATAAAATTTCCACAATTCAATCAAAAAATATCATTTAAATATATTGGCATAAAAAATCCATTATCAAAACCATTTTAAATACAAAAATACATAAACAAAGTATACGGTATTTATTTTCCTTTTAAAAACAATACAGCTTGTAGAGGAAGCCAAATACCAAATAATGGTCATTGTGGTGGAAAAGTCGTTGTCACCGAATATGTTAAAAAGGTACATTATTTTTTTCATTTAGTAAAATGTTTCATAGGTAAAGATTCACTTTCAATGAAATGAAAAGTAAAAGGGGTTTATACACTATATGAAATAATTTTTTGCATAAATAAAAATACGCCTCAATGAAATGAGATTGAGACGAAGTCCCTTACCTCATTACCGACATGACTCGTTCGTTCATTAATATCCTGAATAAATAGATAATTTTAATTTCTACATTCGTAGGACCCTATTTCATGTTTATTGTTACTTTTATATCACTTATTACCATGATAAAAACATTTTTTAAAAATTTATGTTAATAACTGTCATTTTGGCGATATTTGGTACTTAAGTCCAAAATGAACATCTTATATTTACAAGTTGTCCATGTGGTCAAAATTAAATTATCTCTATAATTATATTAATGATTTTTATATCATATATATTATATATATCCAGTATATATATTTATTTATAATTGTACATCACAATTGGACAAAAGAAATGAAATGCACCATTCATGGAGTCCGTAAGATGTATGTACGCATAAACGCTACTTTCATTTCTATTTCATATTAAATGAAATGATAACATAATGATATGTAGGTATATTATAATTTCAGTATAATATAATATATAATTTCATTAACTTTATCATTTATACGTTCCACATATGTCAGGAATTAGTCATATCACTTTGAGGGGGCTGTAGTCCGCACATCCTCAAATGAAATTATCATATTTTACCACAATTGAAACCATAAATGTATTGTATGAATGAAAAATACTGAATCATAGAAACAATATAAATAGAATATATATCTAATATAAATACAGTTCCATCTTAATGGACACCATAAGATGTGGTTGGAGAAGATTCTGAAATCATCGTTTCGTGAGGCAATAGTTCACCATCAACATGAAATTGAACGTTCTTTACCCATTAGATGGAGGATTTTGTAAGTGTAGTTAGAAAAAATAATATAAAACAACTAATTATACTAAGGATAATGATTTTTTTTTAAAATAATGATGAAAAAATGTTTAGTGGGATGGAGAAGTAAAATAATATAAAATAACTTAAGAGAATAGTTTACCTTTAATCCAGGTAATTTTCATTGGTTTGAACCAAAAGAATTTTTTAAAGTTCCCTCGGATTGAGGTAAGTCTTCTAGGTTGAATATAGGGATCATGAGAGATAATTTTGTAATAGTTTGGATGATCCAAGGTGTCACACCCTGACCAATGCATTATTTTAACTTAATTATTTTGGGTCTTGTTTTTGAATTTGTGTTTTGAACCGGTTTTAAATTAAAAGAAAATCTCGTTTTTATACGAACGCGCGAGCATATGCGCGCCCTGCACAGCCCCTAATTTTTGTTAAGGGATTGTTTGCTATTGAATGTGTTGTTTTTGAGACACGCAACCACGCGCGCGACCCCGCGCGTGACACCGTGCGCGGTGTCCGCTCTCAGGTGATAATTTTATTATTATTATTTTAGTTAATATTTTAATTAGGGATTTGTTATTATTTCAGATTTTATTTATTTATTTTATTTCATTTTATTCACTCTATTTATTTATTTTTATTTCATTTTATTTATTTATTTCATTTCATTTTATTCATTTTATTTATTCATTTTTATTTCTATTTCATTTTATTTATTTCATTTTACTTATTTATTTTTATTCCTTTTTCCTTTTCTTTTTTTTCTCTCCTTTTCTTTCCTCCCTCACTCTCTCTCGCTCGGGCCACTTCCCTTTCCCCCCGTCGCGCAGAAACCCTACGCGGAACCCCCCTTCTCCCCATCGGATTGTCGGCCTCCCTCTTGCCGCCTCCCTCCCGTCCGGCCTGCTCGTGCCACCTCCCTCCCGTCCGGCCTGCTCGCCGCGCCCTCCCTCTCCGGCGAAACCTCCTTCATCCCCCCTTCCTCCTGCGGCCTTCCTTCGGCGAACCACCTTCGGCACACCTCCCTTCGCGCTACCCCTCCTCTCCAACCCGTCGCCACTACCTGATTCCTCCCAGCTCCGGCGCGCACCACTCAGACGAGACCGCCAGAATCCCCCTCCTCCCGTTCGGCCGGTCGCCCCTTGTGCCGCCTCCCGACCTCCATCGATCCCGGCCGCCGGCCTCCCTCCGCCCATCTGGCCTCCCGACCCCCTCTCGACCCACTGTTCTCTCCCCGGCTAGTAGCCGCCGCACACAGCCCCCTCTTCCGGCATTCCCCATCTCATCAGTCCAGCTTTTGGAACCCCTTGTCGGAGCACTTCGGTTGTGTTTCATTCTGTATTGGTGTTGTCTGCGATGCGTCTGGTGCGCGATTGGTGTTTCATTTCAAAATTTGGGGCTTTCGACACCAATGGTAAGCGATTTCATCTATTAATGCTATTTGATGAAGGTTTTGTTTGGATTAATTTATTTATCTTGTTCTTTAATTATTTTGGGTGGTGCAAATTTAGTTTTCATTGAAGTTTGATATGTGTATTAATTGTTTGGTAGCATGTTTATATGTTATAAGTGTGTTCTTTCTAAAAACTAACATTTAATCTACTGTTAGTGATTTAATAAATGTTTCAGTTAGATTATTAATATGTGCAGGTGGTGCAGAGTGTATTTTTATAGGGAGTCGTGTGCGTTGGATTTCAAACAAAATTATTTTAGTGTATTTTTGTGGTAAAACATTTAAACACACCTTGAAAATGTTTTAGTATGTTTTTCTTTAATTTATTTAATTGTCTATGTGGTGCAAAAATAGTTTTAAGACAATTTATTTTACATTTTATTTTGAAGTGGTAGCTTAATATGAGATATGATGTGTTTTATTTGAAAAACCCATGTCAAGCTTCTTATCACTATTTTATAAAATGTATTGTTGGTTTATGAAAGTGTGGAAAGACTACAGTTAGTGTTTTGGTATGGTTTCAAAATTCGCTTGGTCGTTGAAGTTGGCTTTGGGTGCGTTCTTGATTAAAAAGTCTCATATTGTTATTTATAATTATTTCATAAAATGTTTTAATGATTTGTTAAGTTGTAAAGGAGGTGCAGATTGTGTTTTGGAGTTATTTTGGTGTGTGTATTGTCTCAAAAGGGTATCCATGTGTGTAAATGATGGTTCTTTTGGTACATCGTATCTTGTTTTATCTGGGTGCGTTAGTGTGATGTGTTTTTCTGAAATGTTTTATAGATTGCTTATGTGTTTATTTGTCTTATTAAATTATTTTTGTAGTGCGTTGGACCTCACTATGATGGTTTCAAGTTGCGGGTGTCCGGAACGCCTATAGGTACATGCATAGGGTAAGGCATATATATATATATGCCCTCATTGTACATATTCCGTCATGGCGCAAGGAATATGTGCAATGCAGCTAGGGGTGTATATATATACATATATGTATAAATGCATGTGCGTGTGCGCGCCAAGTGTCGGTCCGAGTGGCCATCGGCAAATAGCGACATGTTTGAGGTAGGTTTCCTATGCCTATGCCTTTAGTTTGAATTTCATAATTGCTTGCTTTCTTTAAAAATATGGTATATGTATATATATGTTATATTTACAAGTTATGAAATCTGGGTGCATTCGCTAATAATGGTTATGCATTTGTTTTGGAAAAATGTAATGTATTACAAATGCCATTTGGACTTTCATAAATTGATTGCATCATTTTAAGAAAGAGTTCAAACTTGTTTTTTTTATGTAACATGTAGATTGTTAAATTGAGATTTTTAAATGGTTTTGCAAAGAGTTTAGATGATTATATGTTTAAAAATGAAAACTATTATTTTTGAAACCATAAAGCCTGTTTGGCCCTTTTGAAATGGTTTGTAAAATTGGAAAAACCCCTCCTAAGGCAAATCCCTTGGTTTTAGAAACTGACTTGTATGTTGAGTGTACGAATATGTGCCTAATTTTTGAGCTTATTCTTTATGTGATGTGAAGGAGGGGAATGCACTTAAGGAGGGAGAACAGTGGTGAGAGGTTTAGCGAGTTTTTCGGATAAAGAAAGTGTGACGTTCATTTCTTTCCTTTTGATAAAAGCTCACCACCTTTTTGGAATTGTGCACAATGGTAAACCCGGGTATCTAAGTGGGTGACCAGGACTAGTACGCTAGATGACATGGCAGGGGTTCGTCCCGGTTTGTCTAGCAGGATTGACGCAACAACACTAACTAAACATATGAATTTCTGAGGGTCGTGGCCTTCTAAGCCACGTTTTCTGAGGGTCGTGGCCTTCTAAGCCACGTTTTCTGAGGGTCATGGCCTTCTAAGACACGTTTCACTGAGGTACGAGGTTTTTAGTTTCCCACTTGTTTTAGCTGCCTCTAGGGATTACCCATGGTGCTCATCTCTGTCATGCTGCTAACGATGTAACATTCTTTTCAGTTGTTTCATACTTGATGCCTTGTTTGTGAAAACCATATTTTAATCCAAACTGGTTTCTTTTCATTTTGAAATGTTAAATGCATGCTTGAAACCTATTTTGAAAATGTAGTGGAAGTAAAAGGCTTTACCCAAAAATGAAAACTCGTTACTTAAATTTGAAAAGGAGAAACACTATTATATTACATCTTATTTCCAAACTGGCATTGTGGATTTCTTAATAAAGGCGGAGGCATAGGACGTGGTTGTTTTTGGCTTTCCTACTGAGCATCTTGGTGCTCACGCCTACTTTACTTTTCAGTTGCAGGTTTCAGTCTTGGATCGCTTTTGGAAGAGAGTGGTTGTCGTACCGTGGTGATCCACGGGGTCACCTGAGGTATGTCGCGTTTCTTTATTTATTCCCTTTTCTGCTGCCACGTCGTTCAGTTTGTTTTCCTTTATTTATATGCTTGTTCAGTTTATGTTTTCTTATCTTTTTCATGGGCCAAACCGTTCCCAACTTGTTTGTTTTGATGCCCGACACTAGTTGTCAGCCTGTGGGGATCGGGAACGCCCCTCGGGCCACGTCGCGGACCGGGTCGGGTGCCGGGTCGGATGACGCACCGGACTGGTTCGTGACAAAATGGTATCATAGGTGCCCTTGTTATTTGGGGTGTCGAGTAGCTTGGTGATTAGGTGTGTTGGGACTCGAGAGGTAGGTGTGGGAAGGACGTCATGAACCCTCGCCCGTCCCGAGACTCGAGTTGCCAGGGTAGTCCGGGATTTGAATTTTCTTCTTTGGATTGGTTGGTGTGGATGAGGGATGACAAGGGAAGTGATCCAGTGTTACGCGACGAGCCTGTATGGAGTAGCGACCCATGTACGGCCCGAGTGCACGGTTCAAGATGCTTCTTGTGGTTGATGCTCGTTTGGAGCATGGCCTGCTAAGCCATGTTACTGGGTTGGTGCAACCACTAGTCCCTTATATTTGGATGTTTTGATGTGAGTTGTGTTTGACCTTCATTTTGGTTGGTGTGAGTACATCTCAAAAATGAAAATGGATTTTTGTGAAGGTGGTTTCAAATGGGAATGTGGTGTTAGAGTGGAAAAGTGGTTTTGAAATGGAAATTGTTTCCTTTTAACAAATATGTGGTTTTAAAATGAAAAATGGGAGGTGTTTTGGAAGTTGTTTTGGAATCTCAGTTACACTTTTTGGAATGTGAATTGGAAAATGTTTTGGAAATTTGAAATGTATTGCTTTGATGAGAAGTTATTTTTTTCAAATTGGTTGGGAATTTGTGCTTTATGCTGAATGATCTGTTTTGAAAATGATAAGTGTCTTGAATTGACCCTTGGTATTCCTATGAGTGATCACATACATTGAGGTGCGCATGTGGAAAGTGGAGGAATTGGTGATGTGAGTGGATGGGTGCTTGAGCTAGCACATGGATATGTATGTGTGAGACTTCATGGGATATCAATGGTGGATATCTAAGTTGTTTTGTTTGCTGAAAAATGGTTTTCAAAAGGGTTTTTTCAAACGTTTAGAAAAGTGAGCGAGGAATTGTTTAGCGTTCTCTTTTCACGTTAAATATTCTTTTTCATGGGTTCTTGGTTTTGACATATTGAATTGTGGTTGAAATAGCGATTTGAGTTTGATCTTTCGTTTGTCATTGTGGTGTGGAATTTTGATTTATGATAACTTTTGATTCGGATTCGTGCCTCTTGTTTTGAATATGCTTCCCAAAGTCCCAGAAGTTTCTAGTGAGTCTCTTCTAGTTGTTGGTTCTACCTAGACTCTTAGCGGGGTGGTGGAATTGAATTCTTTCCGGTTTTTGTTCATATTCCGTGGTGATCATGATCTATCAAAGGTAGCGGACTACCATGGTGAAACCATTGGTCTTTTCAGGTTATTGGAAACTCCCAAAGCTAAGAGAGTTCGTTTTGGTTCAGGTCTATTTGAAGGTGCAACTTGGGATTGGTGGAGGAAATAATCCCAACGTCGTTGCATGATGGTGCATCTTGGAAGGTGTTTAAGGTGACGCTCGTCAGATGGTTTATACCCAAGGAAGTGAAGGTAAGGGAAGCAGGAAGGCTCGTGAGTGTCCAGCAAGGCCAACGAATAGCGAAGGCCTACATTGGGCATCTCAAGAAGTTGGTTCCCTTTTCTCCAAAGATAATGTCGCAGAATTAGTTAAAGCTTCTCTTGTGTGGGGTCTTCATCTATTGTTCAAGGACCGGTTCCCTTTGGTGTTTGGGATGGTTCCCCATTCTGTGAGAGCGATCCAGAGGAACCCATCTCAAACAAGTTTTCTTTACAATTCCATCTTCTATTAGTCAGGCCACTCTCTTGTTTTCTCCTAGTGTGCTCGGTTTGGGTACTTTAAGCTGCCTTGCCATCATCCTCCGAAGGCCTGCCGTCAGTGTGGCCATTTGGGAAACATAGTGAAGTTCTGCTAGCGGCTTCGTCAGGAGGAGTCTCGACAGGAGGATGTCAGCTCCTGACTGCGGGGCAGTAGATGCTTCAAGACATTAGAACTCCAGCCACAGGTCTCGAAGTGATGCTTTTCACGCAGTCAGGAATCGTCGGGTGTGGGGCACCTTGGTCTAATTTTTGTCTCCAATGATTAAATGGGGACGGTCTGAATTTCCCTGTTGCATATCTCCCATCTTTGAAGGTTCTATATTGCTGTAAGAGGCGTAAATGTCTCTTTTCCTTGTTGTAGTCTTTGTTCTTTGATCACCCCGCTGTGGTTGTAAGAAGGCATGGTGATCTCGTCTTTTTTTAATTCTGGTAGTTGCGTCTCCTCAAGTGTTACCCGTTTTGTTTTAGTGCATGCTCGTTTTGGAGTTTCTCATCTCTTGTGGAAGTGATGAGGCATGGTTAAGTTCGTTATTTGGTTTAATTCTTCTGTGGGTTTTCTCATGTCGCAGTGGTTTCTGGTTTAGGATTGCAAGTTCTCATGTCGGTTTATACTAGTTGGTTTAAGATAGTCGGTTCTTAAATGGTGGGGAGACACACCATGAATCTCGTCGTGCATTTTTTGAGGTTTGGTATGTGGGGCGGTTCCCACTTGGATCAAGTTAGCAGTTCCAAAGTTATTTCATGTTAAGAGCCTCAATGTCGGTTGTGCTAGTCGGGTTCTTGTGGTGGGGAGAACCCTCCTATTTCCTGATGGTCCTTCTCTTCTCAGTTTCCCTCAGAGATGGTCGGGTGTGACTAATGGAGTGAAAAGTCATACCAAGTTCGTGATTTTGTTGGCCTCATTCAGTTTTGAACTCAACTTTGTTTCCTCATTTGGCTTGGTGACTTTCTGGGGGTAGAAAGTTTTTGTGGTGGGGAGAATTTTCACACCCTGACCAATGCATTATTTTAACTTAATTATTTTGGGTCTCGTTTTTGAATTTGTGTTTTGAACCGGTTTTAATTTAAAATAAAATCTCGTTTTTATACGAACGTGCGAGCATATGCGCGCCCTGCACAGCCCCTAATTTTTGTTAAGGGATTTTTTTCTATTGAATGTGTTGTTTTTGAGACACGCAACCACGCGCGCGACCCCGCGCGTGAGACCGTGCGCGGTGTCCGCTCTCAGGTGATAATTTTATTATTATTATTTTAGTTAATATTTTAATTAGGGATTTGTTATTCTTTCAGATTTTATTTATTTATTTTATTTCATTTTATTCACTCTATTTATTTATTTTTATTTCATTTTATTTATTTATTTCATTTCATTTCATTCATTTTATTTATTCATTTTTATTTCTATTTCATTTTATTTATTTCATTTTACTTATTTATTTTTATTCCTTTTTCCTTTTCTTTTTTTTTCTCTCCTTTTCTTTCCTCCCTCACTCTCTCTCGCTCGGGCCACATCACTTTCCCCCCATCGCGCAGAAACCCTACGCGGAACCCCCCTTCTCCCCATCGGATTGCCGGCCTCCCTCTTGCCGCCTCCCTCCCGTCTGGCCTGCTCAGCCACCTCCCTCCCGTCCGGCCTGCTCGCCGCGCCCTCCATCTCTGGCGAAACCTCCTTCATCCCCCCTTCCTCCTGCGGCCTGCCTTCAGCGAACCACCTCCGGCACACCTCCCTTCACGCTACCCCTCCTCTCCAACCCGTCGCCACTACCTGATTCCTCCCAGCTCCGGCGTGCACCACTCAGACGAGACCGCCGGAATCCCCCTCCTCCCGTTCGGCCGGTCGCCCCTTGTGCCGCCTCCCGAGCTCCATCGATCCCGGCCGCCGGCCTCCCTCCACCCATCTGGCCTCCCGACCCCCTCTCGACCCACTATTCTCTCCCCAGCTAGTAGCCGCCGCACACAACCCCCTCTTCCGGCATTCCCCATCTCATCAGTCCAGCTTTTGGAACCCCTTTTCGGAGCACTTCGGTTGTGTTTTATTCTGTATTGGTGTTGTTTGTGATGCGTCTGGTGCGCGATTGGTGTTTCGTTTCAAAATTTGGGGCTTTCGACACCAATGGTAAGATATTTCATCTATTAATGCTATTTGATGAAGGTTTTGTTTGGATTAATTTATTTAGCTTGTTCTTTAATTATTTTGGGTGGTGAGAATTTAGTTTTCATTGAAGTTTGATATGTGTATTAATTGTTTGGTAGCATGTTTATATGTTATAAGTGTGTTCTTGCTAAAAACTAACATTTAATCTACTATTAGTGATTTAATAAATGTTTCAGTTAGATTATTAATATGTGCAGGTGGTGCAGAGTGTATTTTTATAGGGATTCATGTGCGTTGGATTTCAAACAAAATTATTTTAGTGTATTTTTGTGGTAAAACATTGAAACACTCCTTGAAAATGTTTTAGTATGTTTTTCTTTAATTTATTTAATTGTCTATGTGGTGCAAAAATAGTTTTAAGACAATTTATATTACATTTGATTTTGAAGTGGTAGCTTAATATGAGATATGATGTGTTTTATTTGAAAAACCCATGTCAAGCTTCTTATCACTATTTTATAAAATGTATTGTTGGTTTATGAAAGTGTGGAAAGACTGCAGTTAGTGTTTTGGTATGGTTTCAAAATGCGCTTGGTCGTTAAAGTTGGCTTTGTGTGCGTTCTTGATTAAAAAGTCTCAAATTGTTATTTATAATAATTTCATAAAATGTTTTAATGATTTGTTAGGTTGTAAAGGAGGTGCAAATTGTGTTTTGGAGTTATTTTGGTGTGTGTAGTGTCTCAAAAGGGTATCCATGTGTGTAAATGATGTTTCTTTTAGTAAATCGTATCTTGTTTTATCTGGGTGCGTTAGTGTGATGTGTTTTTCTGAAATGTTTTATAGATTTATTATGTGTTTATTTGTCTTATTAAATTATTTTTGTAGTGTGTTGGACCTCGGTACGATGGTTTCAAGTTGCTGGTGTCCGGAACACCTATAGGTACATGCATAGGGTAAGGCATATATATATATATGCCCTCATTGTACATATTCCCTCATGGCGCAAGGAATATGTGCAATGCAGCTAGGGGTGTATATATATATATATATGTATAAATGCATGTGCGTGTGCGCGCCAAGTGTCGGTCCGAGTGGCCATCGGCAAATAGCAACATGTTTGAGGTAGGTTTCCTATGCCTATGCCTTTAGGTTGAATTTCATAATTGCTTACTTTCTTTAAAAATATGTTATATGTATATATATGTTATATTTACAGGTTATGAAATCTGGGTGCATTCGCTAATAATGGTTATGCATTTGTTTTGAAAAAATGTAATGTATTACAAATGCCATTTGGACTTTCATAAATTGATTGCATCATTTTAAGAAAGAGTTCAAACTTGTTTTTTTATGTAACATGTAGATTGTTAAATTGAGATTTTTAAAAGGTTTTGCGAAGAGTTTAGATGATTATATGTTTAAAAATGAAAACTATTATTTTTGAAACCATAAAGCATGTTTGGCCCTTTTGAAATGGTTTGTAAAATTGGAAAACCCCCTCCTAAGGAAAACCCCTTGGTTTTAGAAACAGACTTGTATGTTGAGTGTACGAATATATGCCTAATTTTGGAGCTTATTCTTTATGTGATGTGAAAGAGGGGAATTCGCTTAAGGAGGGAGAACGGTGGTGAGAGGTTTAGCGAGTTTTTCGGATAAAGAAAGTGTGACGTTAATTTCTTTCCTTTTGATAAAAGCTCACCACCTTTTTGGAATTGAGCACAATGGTAATCCCATGTATCTAAGTGGGTGACAAGGACTAGTACGCTAGATGACCCGGCAGGGGTTCGTCCCGGTTTGTCTAGCAGGATTGACGCAACAACACTAACTAAACATATGAATTTCTGAGGGTTGTGGCCTTCTAAGCCACGTTTTCTGAGGGTCGTGGCCTTCTAAGCCACGTTTTATGAGGGTCGTGGCCTTCTAATCCACGTTTCACTGAGGTATGAGGTCTTTAGTTTCCCACTTGTTTTAGCTGCCTCTAGGGATTACCCGTGGTGCTCATCTCTGTCATGCTGCTAACGATGTAACTTTCTTTTCAGTTGTTTCATACCTGATGCCTTGTTTGTGAAAACCATATTTTCATCCAAATTGGTTTCTTTTCATTTTGAAATGTTAAATGCATGCTTGAAACCTATTTTGAAAATGTAGTGGAAGTAAAAGGCTTTACCCGAAAATGCAAACTCGTTACTTAAATTTGAAAAGGAGAAACACTATTATATTACATCTTATTTCCAAACTGGCATTGTGGATTTCTTAATAAAGGCGGAGGCATAGGACGTGGTTGTTTTTGGCTTTCCTACTGAGCATCTCGGTGCTCACGCCTACTTTACTTTTCAGTTGCAGGTTTCAGTCTTGGATCGCTTTTGGAAGTGAGTGGTTGTCGTACCGTGGTGATCCACGGGGTCACCAGAGGTATGTCGCGTTTCTTTATTTATTCCCTTTTCTGCTGCCACGTCGTTCAGTTTGTTTTCCTTTATTTATATGCTTGTTCAGTTTATGTTTGCTTATCTTTTTCATGGGCCAAACCGTTCCCAACTGGTTTGTTTTGATGCCCGACACTAGTTGCCAGCCCGTGGGGATCGGGAACGCCCCTCGGGCCACGTCGCGGACTGGGTCGGGCGCCGGGTCGGATGACGCACCGGACTGGTTCGTGACACAAGGGGCTTGATATGTGTGAGTAATGGGTTAGAGTTTAGGGATTTTATAAGGGGGAGGAGGGGCTCTTTCGGAACGTTTTAAAATATTATTTTATTATATAAAGATTTTAGGTTTTTAAAGGTCCAAAACTTATTAATGTCAAAGAAAAGATGAATATTTTTTGAAATAATGTTATCCAATAATAATTTTACTAGTTTTGGATATATTTTTAGTCCCTATAATGATATTTTCTTAAATCATTCATCAATTAGGTAAACACTACATCAATATTGTTTCATAAATAATTCTATTCATTTGATGTCTATAAATTATAAAAAATACCATGATGTAGGAAATATTTTTATATTTTATGTGAATATTTATAGTCTAAGTGATAAATTATATAACCCCACATATGAATTGATTTACTAAAAGATATATGTTCATGTCATTTTTTTCATCACTTTAAATAAATTAATGTACTGTGTCTTTTTCTTTCTTAAGTGGCTCCGTGGGGTACCAAAATCAACCCTAGGATTCCCATGGTTTTAATTTATCATAAATTATGATAATGACACATTTTAGGGTAATTTAATATTATTATATTATTATTTTTACCATGAATTACACTATTTACATTTTACAGTGGTAAATAAAAGTCAAAAGTTAGTATTCACTAGAAAATATTTTCATCTTATTGAAAAACATTTTACATACTAATAACAACCATGTATGTAATATTATTGAAATTAAATTCATAGGAACGGTAAAATTTTATTTAAATGAAGTATATTTTTTAACAACTACTCAATATTTTTAGTATTCATAAAAAATTGAGGGATTTCAGAAAAATACCAAAAATTCAGCCTATGTTGTGTTTGATATTCAAAATTCAAAAATGATGTCTATTTTATCAATTTAAAAACATAGAAGTTTCATTAATTAATTTTATTTTAATTCATATTGTCAAAACAAAAAATCGTGCTTTTAAGAAATATAAACTATCAAAAGATGGACACTTGATTATGTTCAATTTCAAATTGTAATTACTTCCAATGACAAACACTGGATTAAATGGTAAACATATAATCTAATTAAACTTTAAACAAAATTAAAAAGATAATCTAACCATGTAAATAAATTATATTAAAATGATGTTTTGAACTAAAATACTGTATTTATCACTATTCATTAAAAACTGAATTTTACTGGAAAAATACCAAAAATTTACCCAATGTAAAGTATGATGCCCTACTTAAAAAAATTGATTTTATTTTGTTAAATAGTACATATAAAAGTCACCAGAACTATTTTTAATTAGGTTTCTCCACCAAATGGTGGTAAATCAATCTTTTAAAAAATATAAGACTATTTATGCTTGAAATAAGATTCATTTAATTTTTAAGGCACTAACATTGATTGAATAAATGAAAAAAACATTTATAAAACATGTATAATAATATTTTAGTTAGTTATGTTTATTCTCACTGAATCAATGTCTACACGTTAACTACCATTTAAAATAATATAATATTATTTTTTTCATTATGACCCAATGATGATTGCAATGGAATATTTCAAAGAAACCAGTTGTTGCGTATTGGTTATGCCATCGAACATAATATCCCCTTTAATGTAAAATTAATTTTTAATTACTTAATATTAATAAATATGAAAATGTGAGTTTCTTTATTTACCTGGGATGTTACATCCTTCCCCCTTTTGGGAATTGTTTTTTTATAATTTTATAAACATATCAAATAAATGGGGGGTATTTATCCCTCATATAATATTCATATTCCCACATTACCTCTTCAACCATATGGTTTTTCCAAAAAAAACTTTTACCTGGGGAATTACATTATTCCAATATACTTTCTCTCTTCGGTCATAAATCTAGACTGTTTGATATTTATTAGATAGATTCTCTACCAAATGAACTACCTTTGGGCTTGAAACATGAGATGAATCCAGCATATACTTTCTCAACATTGAATCATGAAAAACAATGTGTATCTAGGATAAGCTTGGAGGTAAAGACAATTTTTACGAAACAGATTGAACCTTCTCGAGAATTTCATAAGGTCAAATGAACTTTGAACTCAACATTCCCTTCTTACCCAAACACATCACACTTTTCTAGGGAGATACTTTGACAAAGACATGATATCCAACCTCAAAAGAAAGGTCATTTCTCCTTTTATTCAGTTAACATTTATTCCTGCTCTGAGATGTTCTCGTTTATTCAAAATCAGTTGAGCATTCTTTCCATCGCTTCTACCAATTTTGTTCCCATCAAATTCAATTCACTTACTTCATCCCAAAAAGTTGGAGTTCGATAGCGCTTCCTACATAATGCCTTAATGGGATCCATCTGTATACTAGAATGAAAACAACTATTGTATGAAAATTAAATCAATAAAAGTTGTTAGTCCCAACTAACTTGGTAATCAATTGAGAAAACATATAACATATCCTCCAAGATCTGAATTTTACATTCTAACTATAAATCGAATTGAGGATGAAGAGTTATACTAAAATTTAATTTAGTATCCAATGACTTTTGAAGGCCTTTCCTGATGTTATATGTAAACATGGGATCATGATCAGATACAATGGAGAGGGGAACTCCATGCATCCTAACTATCTCTTTATCATACAACCGATAAAGTTGATCTATAGACCATGTATATCGAATAAGAAAGAAATGAGAAAATTTAGTCAACAAATCAAAAATAACCCAGATTTCATTATTACCTAAAGATTTCTTTGGTAATAACACAATGAATTCCATGGATATATTTTCTCATTTCCACTCTGGCTCCAATAATGATTGAAGCATCCCTTTTTGTAACTTATGCTTAGCATTAACCTATTGAAAAGTCAAACACATCACTATAAAATCAGTAATATCTCATTGCATTCCATCCCACCAGTAACACTCTCGAATATCTCTTTATATCTTATTTTTTCAAGATGAACTGAAAAAGGATAACTATGAGATTCACATAATAACTCTTTCATCAATTTTGAATCACAAGGCACATGTAATCTCTTTACAAAAAACATAACACGGTAATTATCAATGTTAAAATTAGTTAACTTATGCATCTAAAGAAACTCTACCTTTATCCACAACTCACTATCTTCTGTATGAGGTTGTTTAATTATATCTGATATAGATGATTTCACTGAAACCTGAAACAAAAGGGAGGAATTTCTGGCACCACCAACTTCTTTTCCAATTTTTTTTAAAATCATTCATCAATGGATCTTGTTCCAAATGTAACATGGTTAATGTAGCATTACATTTTTGACTCAAAGCATCATACACATTATTTTCCTTTCCTGAATGGTAATGAATTGTGAAATCATAATCCATGATTAATTCTTTCCATCTCTTATATCTCTTGTTCAATTCTATTCAGTGAATATATACTTCAATCATTTTTGTACTATATATATTTCACATTTTACACCATAAAAATGATGTCTCAAAATATTAAAACAAAAAAAACAAAAGATAATTCAAAATCATGTGTAGGGTAATTTAACTCATGAGGTTTTAACTGACATTAATCATAAGAATTTACCTGATCGTTCTATATAAATATAGAACCAAGTCCATTCAATAATGTGTTAATATAGATAACAAACTCACATTTTCGATATGGCAGGTCCAAAATCGGATCGTTCACAAATATTCTTATCAATTCTTGAAAATAATCCTCACATTCATTTATCCAGATAATATTAACTCCTTTTGGGGTTAAGAGACACTATAATAGATAAACGTGATAAATCCTCAATAAGCCTCGGCTAATAACCAGCTTAACCAATAAAACTATGGATTTGGGATATATTTATGGGTATTTTACATTATTCAACAAGTTTTGTTTTAGTAGGATCAACAGTTATGCCTTTTTGTGAATCAATGTGATAGAAGAAAGAAAATTTTTATAACCAAAACTCACACAAGCTGAATTGCCCATACAGTTTGTTTTATTTTAAGTTTTTAATGAAAACCATTAAATTACAATCCTGGTCCTCTTTACTTTTATAAAAAACCAAAATTTCATCAATTAATACAACCACAAACTTATCCAAGAACTCACCGGGAAATCTATTCAAAAAATCAATGAATACAACAGATGCATTGGTTAACCCAAAAGGAATAACTAAAAATTCATAATAGCTATATCAATTAGGAAACACGGTCTTCAGAATGTATGATTCCTTTACATACAACTGATTTTAACTCGACCTCAAATCAATATTTGAAACATACTGACCTCCCTAGATCTAATCAATCAAATCGTCAATTTGAGGAAAAGGATACTTGTTCTTAATAGTGATGTTGTCAAATTCTCTAAAATCAAGGCAATGTCTCATTGAACCATGTTTCTTTTTCAAAATCAATATAGGTGCGCCCCATGATGATGTGCTAGGTCGAATGAAACCTTTATCTAATAACTCTTGAAATTGATTCTTTAACTCTAAAAGATCGATTTGAGCCATTTGATATGTAGATTTTAAAATTGGATTATCATTAAGATCTAAGTAAATAGTAAATTCAACTTCCCGATCATTTATAATACCATGCAACTCATCTGCAAAAAACATCAAGGTACTCATTTACAATTGGGACATCATTAATCTAAACAGTTTCTTTGTTTTCAACAATATGTGAATGGTAACATTCATTTCCAGCTTTTACTAGTCTCTTTACTTCCTGATATGTTATCAAAAGGAAGGGTTCATTCTTTTGCACAAACTGAAATTCTATATGAAAATAAATCTTTTTTTCTCTGTAGTCAATCATAGCATCAAAAAATGAAATCCAATCTTCATCCAAAGTAATATCAATCTTTACAAGTGGAAAAACTATATTTTTAGCAAGTATATTCTTTCCACACACATGGACATTAAGGTTCTTATAAATTCTTTTTTTCTCAAAATTTCTCACTAGTGTTTTCAACATATGTTCAGGATTCATATCTTGATATTGAATTAACAATTTACTTGAAAACTTATCATAAATGAATGAATGTGTAGAACCTGAATCAAACCACACATTGGAATAATCTAAACAAACAAACAGTGTACTTTATATTACTCTATTTCATGTCCCAACATCTAATGATGTAGTTAAAAATGATTTCATAACTGCTTTTTGCTTGTAGTTCGGTTTATTTCCCTTAGTTGAGTATTTCGTTGGACACTCATTTGGATAATGACCCATTTCATTTCACTTAAAACATTTTACTAATTGTATATCATATTTTGTCTTACCATTACATAGATCTTTTTTAATGCAATTACATGACTTATGTCCCATTTTACCACATAGGTTACGCTTACCATAATTTAAAATACATTCCTCAGCATGAATTTTCACAACAATTTTCAAAAACTATAAACCTATGTTTTATACCATCATACTTATTTGAAGAGCTCATCCCTTTCATCTGCCACCTCGACCTCTTATTCTTTTATTTGACAAAGAACACATGATCATCGGCAAACTCCATTTCCACCTTCTTCGCACATCGAACATGTTTTTCATAACTTTTGAACTCACGATAAGCTAAGGCCCTTTTATACAATAGCATTAATCCTGAGTAAAAAGGATTTATTTTATTATCAAGATCTCATATAAAATTTTTTGCATTCCTTTCCAGTCGAGTGAATTTTTCTTCATAAGTTTCCACTGAGTAATATGCCAGCATTGATTACAAGAATAGTTTTTCCATCCTAATACTAAACACCTCTGGAAAATATTTCACAAGAAAATACCTTTTCATTTATCCGAATAAAGATCATCAATATTTTCAATATCCCTGATATTTTTCACCATAAAACACCATCGATCATCTTTACCATAAGAATGGTTAACAACAAGACTTACATTTTGATTTTCTGAACACACATTGACATCTAAAATATTCTCTAGTGCTTTAATCGACCATTTAGCTAGCACAATGTTAGATAATCTTTTAAATGATAGTGGATGTTGACACATGAAATTATCTACTGCTAACAAGTTCCTCTATGGTTGGTATGGCTGATTTCATGCATGGATACACCCATCATTTATAGCATGACTCAACAGTTCCATCACTACAAAAAACTATTCAGTTCTGATTCCGACAACCTCATGTTGCTGATTTGGAAGTTTGTCTCCCCCCTGATGTCATCCCATTATTGCTACCTTCATCTTCTATGGATAACCATTCTGAACACAGAAATATCATAGGTGAAGAATCATGGTAATCTGTAAATGATATATCATTTAAATTTGACACTAAATTAATTCATGGAAATTAATTTACCAATATTATACCTCCTAAAGTTGTGTAAACCGACATCTAATACCATCTATAACGACCCAGCCTAAAAAATTACATAATAATGATTTTCATAAATAATTCACATTGAGGATCTTTTCAGGTTTATAGTTTATATAATTAGTGTATAATTGTTACATTACATCTCAAAAATTACAAAGTAGAAACTTCTACTCAGTTTCCTTTTTTTCATAAAGTCAAAACTCTTGAAAAGAAGAGTCATGTCTAGATCCTTGTTTCAGAAAGCATGACTTTTTCTTTGATTCCATCATTGAACCTATTCATCATTATGTCTTATGAAAAACATTTCAAAACATGGGATGTGTATAAAAATCTCATAAGGGTAATAAAACCATGAATAAAAACATTAATTCATTAATAAAAACATAACATATGCTCCTTAACATACCTCATGAAATCATAAGATTTATAATTAACACATAGTAATCAATTATCGAGATGGTAAATTATGGGATCCATAAAATAATTATGTTTTATCTTTCACAACTACGTAAAGAATTACATTGGTAATACCCATCACAGTATATTCCCTAAATATCTTAAGATAATCATTCATGTTCACCTCCGACATGTTACCCAATTCATTAGAGAGCTATCTTGGGCTCACCTGCCAATGGTTTATCATGAAACCACCCATATATGTAAATAATTCCCAAAATACCTAACACATTCGTAACACATAAAACAAACAAAAAATAAAGATATCATCTCAAAATTTCAATCACAATATTTAATTTAAATATATAAAGATAAAAAAACTATTATCAAAACTATTTTCAATACCAAAATATGTAAAAATCTCATATGGTATTTATTTTCTTTTTAAAAACACTACATCTTGTAGAGGAAGCAAAATATCAAATAATGCACATGGTGGTGTAAAGGTCGTTCTCACTGTAAACGTTATATAGAAACATTCATTTTGTTTTTTAGTAAAATATTTCTAGAAAAATATTCCCTTTGAAAGAAATGAAATTTCATAGGGGTTTATACACCATATAAAAGAACATCGTTTATAAATATAAATATGCCTCAATGAATGGAGATTGAGACGAAGTACCTAACCTCATGTCCGAAATGAACCATTAGTTCATTAATATCATTAATAATAAACTAAAGTTAATTTGTACTTTATTAAGAACCTTTTTCAAGTTTATTATTCATCTTATTACTCTCATTTACATTTTATAAATATTTTTTAATCATTTTTGTAAATAACTATCAATTTCTCTATATTTGGTACTTGAGTCAAAAATAAACTTCTTATATTTAAAAGTTGTCCATGTGTAAAAAGGCAATTATCTCCAGAATGTTCTTCATGATTTAGATATCATATATGTCATATATATCCAGTATATTTATGTATTTTTAATACTACATAACATTTTGAGGTAAGAAATGAAATGCACCATTTATGGAGACAGTAAGCAGTACGTAAGCACGGACACTACATTCATTTATATTTCATATTTAATGGAATAAAAACATAATGATACATAGGTATATTATTATTACAATATAATATCACATATAATTTAATTAAATCTATCCTTTATACAATCCGCGTATGGCATTAACAAGTCTTCTCACATTGAGGGGGAAGTAGTATGCACTTCCACAATTGAAATTATCATATTTACCCACTATGGAAATCATAAAGGAATTATATAAATGAAAAATATAGAAGAATATAAACAATATAAATATAATATATATCACATGTAATACATTTTCATCTAAATGGACACCATAATAGGTGGCAGGAGAAGATTGAACAATCATCGTTTCGTGAGGTAGTATCTCATCGTCCACAAAAACAGTATGTTCTTTATACATTAGATGGATATGTGTGTAAGTGTAGTTAGAATACTTCTCATAACAACAACATAGTATATTTTTTATTCTGGTGTTGTTATAAAATAAAGGAATAAAAAAATTTAGGGTATTTGATAAGGAAAATAAAATTAATGAACATAAGAGAAGTTGTTACCCTTAAAACTAGTAACTCCCTTTGAATTGAAACAAAAGATATCCTGAAGTGCCTTATGCCTGAGGTATGAAATCTATGAGGAAAAAAAGATCTTTAGAGATTATTTGGGAATGTTTAGTCGAGCCAATGTTCTTGATAGTTGTAGAGGCCCAAATCTTGACGTACATGGACATTACATTAATTTTTCGGAATACTTAGTACATAACAAAAACACACACACAAGGACCGTAATAGTTTAGTGTCTTTGGAAACTCGGAACGTAATGCTCTAATCATGGTGAATGATCATCAACATATCCCATAAAGATCTTCCATTTTTTTCATACCTAAATCCTTTCTTTATATCCTGGGAAAAGAAAACATAAAAGGGCGAGCTCAAATGCTCAGTAAGGGTAATCAAAAGAAATATCAATCACATCATATTCATAAGAACAAAAAATTTTGGAAATTTTACCCTGCCAAAGAGATCATAATTTCATAACATGGGATAAATCATTGTAGTGAAATGTAATCCCAATAATCATAACTTAAAACATGAAACTTTGTGGCATACATAGATAATCATATAGAATCATTTCTTATTAGTCAAAACTCATAGCCAAGACTATCTTAGTGGACAAAGTCCATTTCTGAACTGAGTTCACTCCTCGTTTTAGTCCTGTTTCACTGAACTGGTATAACCTTCCACTCTAGCCATGTCTATCTAATGGGATATAAAATCTTTACCCAATGAATTGGAGGGAGATATAGGTCCCACCCATCTCATAATGATACCATTCTTATGTGTGCCACAAAATCATAAACAATACATCATAGCATAACCCATGTAATAAAAATGGGATTCTTAAACATCGTGACATCATAAAACAATTCATATAAGATAAATAAATTCATAAAAATAATTCCATCACAACATAATCAAATTAATGTAATAATAGCGATAGAAACAGAACCCTTTATTATCTTATATGGAAAATAATTTTGATAAAACACTTGAACTCCATTCTTGAGGAAAATATCCTTTCTACATCAAAAACACTTTTTCTTTCTTAACATGTCATACAATTATAAACTAATAGAAGTTGATTAAAAATAAACTTGAAAACTTTTAAGCTAATATTCTTTGAAATAATGTTTTAAAAATCCATTCCGGTCGTATAAGTTAAAAAAACATTCTTCTCGTACTTTTGTCGGAAAAGTCAAAAAGTACCTCGTACGAAAAACGACAAAAGATTCCATTCATATCTTTTAGCAAAAACTAACTGAATGGTAAAATTGGATATAAACTATTGTAGAAGGATATAAATATTACATATTGATGAAACATGGATGTGGATGACAAAATACACCCCAGTAAACTCAAAAGTATAAACAATCTCGGATAAAAATGAGATTGTGATATTTCCCTTACCTTATGTCTAATTTGCTTCGTAAGTGTCCGAACCTCCTATATAATGATTTAAATAATGTCATTGACTTATTCAAGAATCATACTAATTGTTATGATATCATATATGGTTCACTTATGACTTTATATTACCCGTTCTTTTGTAAATTCCATGTTAAAGTGAATTTTGGGTAAAATCGTTTCGTTTATCGTCCGTGTTTTGAATTGTAATTATTCATATGATTAATTAGATCATGATTAATTAATTCCATAATATAAAATATGATTTATATATATTATATATTCAGAATATACATATATATAATATATCAGTAAATGGAAAGAAATACACCGTTCATGGAGACGGTATGTCGTACGTACGCATAAATGCTATTTTTGTTTCCTTATTGAGTTGAATGGAATTAAGTAGATGACATAAATATATATACACATAAATCCAGTATCATTATTATATCATATATTTAATGATTACATATTATTATATATACTTAATAATCATTCATGAATGGTTAACGTGGAGAATGAATCTCATCGCGTCATGGAGACGGTAGTCTGTACGTACGCACGAGCGATGATATCATTCTCATGATCGTGGAATTGTATTGTAGTGTATATATACTATTTGAGAATCAATATAACTTTACAATAATCATATATAGTTATTATGTACACCATTATACCCATCCAAGTAAGGTGGTGATGGAAAATAGATTACACCACGGCGTGGAGACGATATTCCATACGTACGCACGCGCGGTGATTTCGATTTCCGTAGGATGGATAGATGGTGAAATAGGGTTGTTTCATACTTATAATAACATATTAATATATTAGTGATACTGATGTTATTACTTCATAATGAAACAACCTATTAAGAATAAGTGGAATAAGAAATAAAGTTGAAAGAATCAGTAACAGACATTACCTCTTCTTTGAAGCGCCTCTTTGAGTCCTCCTCTTAGGGCACTAAAATCGGTCTTTGAAGACGACCAGGACCTCTAGGATGTTACTAGGGAAGTGTAGAAGAGAACTGTTCAGGGGTTGGCTTAGCATTAAGGCTAAATGTGGTGTGAGGAAGAGAGGGAGGAGTTTCCCATTTATAAGGGAGGAGAGGGGCACCTTTGGTATAACTAAAAATATTATTTTATTATAAAGTCATATTCAGTTTTTAATAGCTCAAAATTGAGTTATTTAGAATCTAAGGTGGGGATGGGTAGAAATAAGCTCATCCAATAGAATTTGGACAAGTTTAGTTAACTATTTTAACCTTATTATTTAGTTTTAACTTTATGTTAGATAATTTTACTTTTACCGTGTCTTTTTGTGTTCTTACACTATAAGGTTAATAAACATACTATAACAAGACAAAAAAACCCCAAGATGTTTATTAATAATATATATAACCTTATCTAAGTCATTTGGATGATCCTTATATTTTTATTAATAAAATAACAATTAATAATATAATATTTGTTTTAAAAACTATTTTATGTCAATTTTGACACTATTTAGTAATTGATTTCTGTGAAAATCATAACATAATTATTAGTTCTAAAAAAATTAATTAAATCAATAATAACATGTCATATTAACCTAGAAAATTATTGTAATTCATAAAAAGTCTCAAATTATATTTATTTGGGTATTTATAATATCAATTTTTATAATTTTTCACTATTATTGTAATTACTGCTTCATCATTGTGTCATAAATAAATTAATATATTTAATGTATAAAAATTATAAATAAAATATCATTACGTAGGAAATCATATTAGCTTTCTAAGGAATATTTACAATCGAATTTATCTTTTGTATAACCCTATATTAAGATTGTTTTAGTAAATATACTTTGATTTTAACTCTTTTAACTCTTCTTTGAATTAAATATTAATAAATGTCCTAATCTAATCCTAGTGGGCCTAAATGGTCATATTTTATTACTAAGGTTGTTTTTGGTCGAATTACACTTACTCAATAGAATTAGGACATGTTTTAGGGTAATAATAATATCATTTTTACCCTTAATTACCCTATTAACTTTTTACCGTGGTAAAAAAAGTAAAAAGTTACTATTCACCAAAAATTATTTTCATCTCATTGAACCACATTTTACTTACTGACATCAATCGGGTCTCTCGGATTTTTGAAATTCCACTCAAAGAAGTGGTAAAATTATGTTTTATAAAAAATTCAATTTTTTTAACTACCACTTAGTGGTTTTACTATTCATCAAAAAATGAAAGATTCTAGAAAAATACCAAAAATTAGGCCTAAGCTATATTTGATATTATGAACTCAAAAATGATGTCTATTTTAACAAATTCAAAACATATCTGTTTCATTAATTAATTTAAAAATTAATTCCCATCGTCAAAACAAATAGCGTGTTCTTAAGAGATAATAACTATCAAAAGATTGACACTTGTTTATGTCTGGTTTAAATGTGAAATTACATCCAATGACCAAAATTGTATTCAATTGTAAAAAAATATTCTAAATATACTTTAAAACCACTAAAATTAATAATTTATCACTATTAATTATTTCGATTAAAAATTTTGTTTTTAATTAAAATTTATTAATTTTCACTATTCATCCGAAAATGAAAGTTATCCGAAAAATATCAAAATTTCACCCTAAGCTAATTTCAATATTCCAAATCAAAAAATGAAGTCCATTTTGAAAAATAAAATTTACAAAATTTCAAAAAGTGGTTATTACTATTAATAACGGCTAGTTTTAATAATAATTTAATAGCATATCATTGTTTAGTGAAACTCGGTATTGCGTACTACACACGCTATCGAGGAAGGTCGTGATTGCGTGTAATGCAAGGCAAGTCAAGGATGCATGTTTTTCAAGCTCCATTTGATGTATCTTACAACACAAGACATTAATTAAATTAAAAATAATATTTTTCATAAAATCTCGGGGTGTTACATTCTACCCCCCTTAAAATGAATTTTGCCCTCGAAATTCATCTGGGTTATAAATGGATTACTATTCAAAAGTTTCTTTAATAGAGACCCACATCGTAAAAAGGAATACCAAAACCAATCTTTAAAATCAAAAGTATGAAACGTAACGGTTACCCAAATAAACTAATCACTGGGTTTCCACATAGGTGAAAATATGGATATGGAAGAGAAATCTAACCATCATGTTTCGATGGAGTGTGGTAGAGAACATGGCTATGGAAAAGCCAGCAATCAAAAAGCCATATATTTGTGATGATATAAGGTACCATCAGATTCATCAGATATAAGAGCACTATGACAACATTTTTGGTTTTCAAGATCATTTCCATAAAGTTGATGAAATTGGAATTAGAAGAAATACTTTCTTGATTTTGGTATAGTCTCATCGTTGGTAGTTCATTGGAAAATTTCCACTTTGTCTCTTAATGAAATGAAGTTGAATTTGTCATCTGTGATGTGTTAGAAGATCATGTGATAGAATGATGGGTCATTTCATCTGTCTCAAACTAAAGGATAGAATGTTATCAAAAAATAAATAATTCCATCTATAGTGAGATTAATCATATATGGTTCCTAAAATGGACTTATACTTCATATATCATACTGCTTAATATAATAAAACTAGTTTCTACTAAACAGGGACTTCCTATAAGCCAATGGTAGGCGATAAAGGCCAGTCGCACTTCGGTTGTGGGTTCGATTCCCACAGCCTTGTCTGATGTGATGGGATGTCGCCCATCCTGCAGGTTGTCCTTTTTCTAAAACTACAATACTAAAACATCCCATAAATAATATCGAAAAAACTTCTATCCTTAAACAATACTAACTTATGTCCAACATATTCCATTATTATCTTTAGTCTTATCCAAAATAATACTGTCTAATCTCATATTATAGTGAAAACTATTACCAAAGATTTCATACAACTAAAATGTTAATACCATTGTTGATCCCCATATATCATGAGATATGTCTTATTGGTCACATTCCAAACATTCAAAGGCCTTAATAATGTATTCTCTTGAAAAAAAATGAATACCCATTCAACCTTATAAAAAACATGAATGCTGTTAAAAGATAACTCTTTCCACATACCAAAATCCTCAAAATTCTATATACTCAAACCATGATATCCCTTAGTCCATATATCAATCATGAGCTCATGAATACTGTCAAACATTTCATTTTTTCCTTATCCCTTCATTATGCACATATCATCTTCTTTCCAATAATATCTCAATCACTTTCCCTGGTTACAGGTACCATAAAATTATTGAAAACCACAATAGACCAATACATAAATATTCCAATATTCCATGATACTATATACAACATTATTTTGGAATCCCATTACATAAACACTTAATCATTCCACCACATCTTTGTCATATTCAAAATCTCCAATGGTGATCGCATGTGACATCCCTTTTTCCATTGCCTTAAGTGGTTGCTCATGTCAATCATCACTAACCCTTGGATTAGGGCATTTATTAGCATAATACCCCATTTCCTTGCACTTGAAGCATTGAAGTGTAGTAGGTTCATTCTGTGTATCTCTTCCTTTTTTTGCATCATTAGACATCTTTTTCCCATCATTGCGGCACTCAAATTCCCGATGACCTTCCTTTCCACATTTGAAACATTTACTTGTCCCTTTAAGACAATCTCAACCATGCTTCTTTCCACACTTTGAGAATAAGGAAACAATCATCTTCTTTTCACCATTATTCTGATATTTCTCCTTGAACTCCATCTTTCTTTTCTTGTTAAAACTATGAGATGGATAAGTAACACCAACTTCCATTTCTACCTTGATAGTACAACACACAATTTAATCATAGATAATGAAGTCTCTTGTACCTAAAACCCTTAGAAGATTTGGTTTTAAGCCACTGAAGAATCGATCAACATTACTTTCAGGTTGGATGATAAATCCAGATGCATACCTTGAAAGCCTTGTACAATTTTCTTCGTATATACCAACATATTCATCATCCTTTTTCTTTAGTTCAAGAAACTCCTTCTCCATATTTGCTCGAAGAATATGAGGGAAGTACTTATTGAAAAATATGTTCTTGAACTTGTCCCATACCATGGACTCAATTTCATCTATTGTACTTGTATTCTTGATAAGATTCCACCATTGATCAGCATCACCTTCCAAATGATACACTGCTAAGATGACATTATCATGTTCAGAACATTGAAGAACTGAAAATATATTTTCAGTGGTACTTATCCATTGTTCAGCAACAAGTGGATTAGAAGACCCACTGAAAGAATGTGGACGTTGCCTCATGAAGGACTCAATAGAATATTGTTCACTTCTCTGATCATTTGGAAGTCCAGAATGATTCATAGCTTTTGTAAGTATAGCAATACGATTTTTCACTCCATCTCCTATAACATTTGTTTGTTCAGGAGGACAATCATTGCATTTTCCATTGCATTGATCAACACGGTTCCTTCAGGTCCCAACCATCGTCTAAACCCCAAAAAGAATAGTGTGGGAGGCAAAAATCATGCTAGGGAAAACAACACAATAAAGGGGGAGTACCTTCAATATCTAACATCTTGGGTTACCGTAATTTTAGAACTATAACCTATACATATAATTAACCTTAGGGACATCCCTATACATACCTTTGAAATATCACTAGGTATCTCACTAAAGTTCTCGAATCCAATTTTCAAAAGGTTGACTAAACATTTCCTCTGATACCAACTGTAGAGGCCCAAAGCTTGACGTACATGTACATTACATTAACTTTGAGGAATACTTAGTACATAACAACAACACACACACAAGGACCGTAATATTTTAGTGTCTTTGGAAACTCAGAACGTAATGTTCCAATCATGGTGAAAGATCTTCAGTATCTCTGATAAAGATCTTCCCTTTTTTTCTTACCTAAAACCTTTATTTATATCCTAGGGAAAAGAAAACATAAAAGGGTAGTCTCAAATGCTCAACAAGGGTAAACAAAAGAAATATCAATCACATCATATTCATAAGAACATAACATTTTGGAAATATTACCCTGTAAAAGAGATCATAATTTCATAACATGGGATAAACCATGGTAGTGAAATGTAATCCCAATAATCATAACTTAAAACAAGAAACTTTGTGGAATGCACACATAATCATATAGAATCATTTCTTATTATTCAAGACTCATATCCAAGACTATCTTAGTGGACAAAGTCCATTTCTGAACCAAGTTCACTACTTGTTTCAGTCCTGTTTCACTGAACCGGTACAACCTGCCGTTCCAGCCATGTCTATCTCATGAGATATAAAAGATTTACCTAATGAATTGGAGGTAGATATTGGTCCCACCCATCTCATAATGATACCATTCTTATGTGTGCCACAAAATCATAAACAATACATCATAGCATAACCCATGTAATAAAAATGGGATTAATAATCATCGTGACATCCTAAAACAATTCATATAAGTTAAATGAAATCATAAAAATAATTCCATAACAACATAATCAAATCAATGTAATAATAGGGATAGAAACAGAACCCTTTACTATCTTAGATAGAAAATAATTTTGATAAAACACTTGAACTCCATTCTTGAGGAAAATATCCTTTCTACTTCAAAAACACCTTCCCTTTCATAACATGTCATACAATTCTAAACTAAAAAAGTCGATTAAAAATAAACTTGAAAACATGTAAGGGAAGCTTCTTGGAAATAATGTTTTAAAAATCCATTCCTGCCATATAAGTTAAAAAAACATTCTTCTCGTACTTTTGTCGGAAAAGTCAAAAAGTACCTCGTACGGAAAATGACAAAAGATTCCTTTCATATCTTTTACTAAAAACTCACATAAGGGTAAAATTGGATATAGGCTATTGTAGAAGGATATAAATATTACATATTGAGGAAACATGGATGTGGATTTTAAAATACACCCCAATAAATTCCAAAGTGTAAACAATCTTGGATAAAAATGACATTGTGATATTTCCCTTACCTTAGGATTGATTTGCTTCATAAGTGTCCGAAACTCTTGTATAATTATTTAAATAATGTCATTGACTTATTCCAGAATCATACTCATTGTTATGATATCATATATGGTTCACTTATGACTTTATATTACCCGTTCTTTTGTAAATTTCATGTTAAAGAGCGTTTTGGGTAAAATCGATTCATTTGTGGTCCGTGGTTTGACTTGTAATTATTCATATGATTACTTAGATCATGATTACTTAATTCCAGAATAAAAAACATGATTTATATTTAATATATATTCAGAATATATATATATATATATATAATATATCAGTAAATGGAAAGAAATACACCGTTCATGGAGATGGTAGGTCGTACGTACGCATGAACGCTGTTTTCGCTTCCTTATTGAGTAGAATGGAATTAAGTAGATGATATAAAAATATATACACATAAATCCTGTATCATTATTATGTCATATATTTCATGATTACTTATTATTATATATTCTTTATAATCATTCATGAATGGTTAACGTGGAGAATGAATCTCATCGCGTCGTGGAGATGGTAGTCTGTACGTACGCACGAGCGATGATATCATTCTCATGATCGTGGAATTTTATTTTAGTGTATGAATACTATTTCAAAATTAATATCACTTTACAATAATCATATATAGTTATTATTTACACCATTATACCCATCCAAGTAAGGTTTTGATGGAAAATAGATTACACCACGGCATGGAGACGGTATTCCGTACGTACGCACGTGCGGTGATTTTGATTTCCGTAGGATGGATAGATGGTGAAATAGGGTTGTTTCATACATATAATAACATATCCATATATGACTGATACTGATGTTATTACTTCATAATGAAACATCCTAATAAGAATAAGTGGAAGAAGAAATAATGTTTGAAGAATCGGTAACGAACATTACCTCTTCTTTGAAGCGCTTTTTTGAGTCCTCCCCTTAGGGCACTAGAATTGGACTTTGAAGAAACCCAGGACCTCTAGGATATTTCTAGGGATGTGGAGAAGAGAATTTGGAAGGGGTTGGCGGAGCTTTTAGACTCAAAGTGGTGTGAGGAAGAGAGGGAGGAGGTGCCCTTTTATAAGGGAGGAGAGGGGCACCTTTGGAATAACTAAAAATATTATTTTATTATAAAGTCATATTCGGTTTTTAATAGATCCAAATTGAGTTATATAAAATATAAGATGGGGATGGGTTGAAATCATCTCATCCAATAGAATTTGTACACGTTTAGTTTACTATTTTAACCTTATCATTTAGTTTTAACATTAAGTTAGATAATTTTACTTTTACCGTGTCTTTTTGTGTTCTTACACTATAAGGTTAATAAACTTACTATAACAAGCCAAAATAACCCCAATATGTTTATTATTAATATATATAACCTTATCTAAGTAATTTTTCAGAACCATAGATTTTAAGGAATAAAATAACAATTAATAATATAATATTTGTTTTAAAAACTATTTTATGTCAATTTTGACACTATTTAGTAATTGATTTTTGTAAAAATCATAACAGAATTATTAGTTCTAAAAACATTAATAAAATCAATAATAACATGTCATATTAACCTATAAAATTAGTGGAATTCATAAAAATTCTCTAATTATATTTATTTGGGTATTTATAATATCAATTATTCTAATTTTTCACTATTATGGTAATTACTGCATCATCATTGTGTCATAAATAAATTAATTTATTTAATGTCTAAAAATTATAAATAAACTATCATTATGTATTAAATCCAATTATATTTCTAATTAATATTTAAAATCAAATTTATCTTATGTATAACCCTATCTTAAATGTTTTTTAGTAAATAAAACTTGATTTTAACTCTTTTGACTCTTCTTTGAATTAAATAATAATAAATGTCCAAATCTAATACAAGTGGGCCTAAATGGTCATATTTTATTCCTAAGGTTTTTTTGGTCAAATTACACTTATACAATAGAATTAGGACACGTATTAAGGTAATAATAATATCATTTTTACCCTTAATTACCCTATTTACTTTTATCCTTTGTAAAAAAAGTAAAAAGTTACTATTTATCAAAAATTATTTTCATCCCATTGAACCAAATTTTACTTACTGACATCAATTGTGCCTCTTGGATTTTTGAAATTCCACACAAAGAAGTGGTAAAATTGTGTTTTATGAAAAAATCATTTTTTTTAACATCCACTTAGTGGTTTCACTATTCATCAAAAATTGAAAGTTTCCAGAAAAATACCAAATATTAGCCCTAAGCTATATTTGATATTATGAACTAAAAATTGTTTTCTATTTTACCAAATTCAGAAAATATCAGTTGCATTAATTAATTTTAAAATTAATTTCCGTCGTCAAAACAAATAGTGTGTTCTTAAGAGATAATAACTATCAAAAGATTGAAACTTGTTTTTGTCTGGTTTAAATGTGAAATTACATCCAATGACCAACATTGTATTAAATTGTAAAAATATATTATAAATATACTTTAAAACAAATAAAATTAATAATTTATCACTATTAATTATTTCTATTAAAAAGTATGTTTTTAATTAAAATTTAGTAATTTTCACTATTCATCAGAAAATGAAAGTTATCCGAAAAATACCAAAATTTCACCCTAAGGTAATTTCGATATTCCGAATCCAAATATGAAGTCTATTTTGAAAAATAAAATTTAAAAAAATTCAAAAAGTGTTTATTACTATTCATAAGGTCTAGTTTTAATAATATTTTAATTGCATATCGTTGTTTAGTGAAACTCGGTATTGCGTACTACACACTCTATCGAGGAAGGTCGCGATTGCGTGTAATGTAAGGAAAGACAAGGATGCATGTTGTGCAAGCTCCTTTTGGTGTAGCATACAACACAAGACATTAATGAAATTAAAATGAATATTTTTCATAAAATCTCAGGGTGTTACAATAGTTGAACGTAATGGGTTAGAGATGAGGACCTTTTATAAGGGGGGGGGAACTTTAAGAATGTCTAAAAATATTATTTTATTATATAATTATTTGCAGTTCCTAAAGGTCAAAAAAAATTATTAATGTCAAAGATAAGATTACTCATGTTCGAAATAATATCATCCAATATGAATTGGACTGGTTTTGGATATTTTTTAATCTTTATAATATTATTTTTTTTAAATCATTCATTAATAATGTAAACACTACATCATTATTATGTCATAAATAATTATTTTTATTTGATGTCTAAAAATTATAAAAAATACCTTGATGTAATAAATATTTTTAGCTTTCATGTTAATATTTATAGTCTAATTGATAACTTATGTAACCCCGTGTATGAATTGATTTAATAAAATATATATGTTTATGTCATTTTTGTCATTACATTAAATTAATTAATATAAAGTGTCATTATTACTCTTAAGTGGCACCATGGGGTCTCAAAATCATCCCAAATATACACATGGTCGGAAATGCGTCAACCATTTGGATTAGAACACATATTAGGGTAATTTTATATTATTATATTATTATTTTTACCATGAATTTCTCTATTTACTTTTAACTGTAGTAAATAAAAGTCAAAAGTTACTATTCACCAAAAAAATATTCATCATATTGAACCACATATTACTTAATAATAAAAAACATTTATGTCAGAATTTTTAAATTCAATTCACATATGTGGTAAAATATCATTTAAATGAAACAGTCAGTTTTTTAACTACTACTAAATGTTTTCACTATTCATCAAAAATTAAAAGTTTTTAGAAGAATACCATTAATTCTGACTAAGAAATATTTTATATTCAGAAATAGAAAATGATTTATATTATACCAAATTACAAATATATAAGTTTCATTAATTAATTTAAAATTAATTCCCATTGTCAAAATAAAAAAAAACACGTTTTTAAGAAATATTAATTATCAAAAAATTGACAGTTGTTTATGTCCAATATAAAAGTTAAATTACATCCAATGACCATCATTGGTTTAAATGGTAAAAATATAATATAATTAAAATTTCAAAAAAATTACAAAGATATTCTATCCATATAAATAAATGAGATTAAAAGGATGTTTTGAATTAAAATATTGTATTTTCACTATTCATTAAAAAATGAAAGTTATCAGAAAAATACCAAAATATTTACCCAAAGTAAATTTTGATGACTAGATTCTAAATAAAAATATTATTTCTTCAAATACAACATATAAAAGTGACCAAAATAAGATTTAAATATGGTTCTCCATCAAATGGTGGTAAATTGACCTTTTAGAGAAAATTAAAGTAATTATGCATAGAATCATATTCATTAACATTTTAAGTCTCTAAATTTTGTTGGATAAATGTAAAATAATTTAACAAACATGTATAATCATATTCTAGTTAGTTCTATTCATTCATCCAATACAATTTCTTGACATTAACTACCGTTTTAAATAATATAATATTATTATTTTTTAATATGACCCAATATTGTGTTCAACGTATGATTTAAAATAAACGTGTTGTTGTGTATTGGGTACAACATTGAGAAAACAATTGCCTTTAAAGTAAAATTAATATTTAATTCACAAATATTATAATAATATGTAAATGTCATAATCTTTATTTACTTGCGATGTTACATTTTTCATTTACCGTGGTGGCTAATTTTTTCCATAGAAAATTATTTTTTATAAAACAAATGAATATTACCTTGTTATATAAGTTTTATATTTTTAGTCCAAATATTAAATAAAATTTCTTCATTCAATTCCTAAATGTGATAAAAAATATGTTTAAAATAATATCAAATAATACAATATAATAATTTTAAGAACAAATTATTCTTTAAGAATTTAGTGTTATTGTTATAATTTATTGACAAGTTAAAATTCATAAATGAACGATAATTGGTTTGGATATATATATATTATCTTTAAATTTAATTAATATAATTATTCAATAGTGATAAATTTACATTATTATGATAAAAATACCTAATATTATAAAAATATAATATTATTAAAAAATTTGGTCATTTCAATATCAAATGAATTTATGACTAATTTCTATAATTGATTAAATATTTACAAGGAATTAAAAATCACATATCATTAAAGAATATATTTTATATTTTTTTAAAATTTAATTTTATAAATTTTATAATTAATTATAACATTTATAATATTTGTTATTATTTGATTTATCATTATATATATAACTTAAAAACACCTCAAGACTTCTATATATTATATAATGGAAATATAATAAATGTTTCTCATCGTAGGTGGTTTTTTAACTAGTAAGGATATCATAATGATTATGATATTCTCCAATATATAATTGCATTCAATAGGTACTTATTGAATACCATCATATGATTAGTTCAGTGAAAATCCTTGTTAAATTTTCTTTCCCATGATCAGTCCTATGAGTCGTGAAAAGACACTAAAATTTTTCGATGCCATTTATTTTTTTATACATATATTTAATAACGTGTTTACATATATTTATACACTATAATTCAATAGATACATTTCCATGGAAATATTTAATACATAAAATTTTTTAATTTTTTAATGGTTTTTATAGTTCAGTGTTTTATGTGATAAAAGCTATACAATACATTATTTCTTATAAATAAAAAACATAATAAAATCTCAAGAAGTTATAGTCTGGAATGTTTTTTCATGACTACGATACAATTCAATCCTTAATGAGAAACTTATACTCTCTTAATTTAATGTTAATATTATTTGTATACACATCAATATATACCTTAATCACGAATAATCAAAAAATGATATAAATATTTTACAAAATTTCATATTTTTTCATAATATAACATCACAAATAAACCATAATGTATACTAATACCTCAATAAAGTATAATTTCTCAAAACATGATAAAAATATACAAACAATCATTATTCACCTCAAAATATAATGACAAAATACTTCAAAAGGGGTATCTACACCTTTAAAATCTTGATCAACCTATAACATATTAACCTATGTTGGAATCCATAAATCTTATATTATCTTCTATATATCATATACTGAACTATATTTTTTAAAATTCTATTTTACTATAAACTTTTGTAATATACTGACCCTAAAATTTTCTTGGAATGATCTCAGATGCCACTAATGTTAGGGGACATCTCCTTGAATCCAAATCCTATAAATACATTCCAAATTAAGACTAAATAAATAGGGGTTGGTATTTATTTCTACACACTTGAACTGTAAAGAAATTAAGAACAAAATGAAACTAATACTATATAAAGGAAGAATTATAAAATACCACACAAAAAATACAAATATGAAAATAATAATAGTAATAAATATCGCAATTAACCTATTCAACTATGACTCAAAAATAAAGAATCAATTAGATTCCATGGTGGCACTGCTCTAAACTCTCAAAACAAGAAATAATCCCAAGATACATCTCTAACCTTCAAAGAAATAATTCAAGAAGAACCTCCAATGAAATATGAAACCTTTCCCTTTAATGTATCATGGAAAAAAACGTCCACACACACCAATACGCATGTGAATGTAGAGACCATAAGAAGCTATTTGGAAAACCCCATTATAAATTTCAATCATTTCACTAAAACAATAAATTTATTAGATCCTATTTTTTATAAAATAGTTGTATAAAATTTCAAATTAGATAATTTTATTTTCATAATTTAAATTTATATATATAATAAGAAAGATGAAATCTAAAAAATGTTCAGTAAAATTGTTTTTTTTAATAATAATTGGATATTTTTAAATGACATGTAAGACCCACTTAATATTCACACACACACATGCTAGTCATATTACACCTCCCTTGATTTAGAATAATGATCTATGATCATCTAATTCATTATATGGGGATAATAATTGGACATAAGGGTCCTAGTGACCCTATCTTTTTCATCATGGTCCAATGAAACTGAACACATGATAACTATATTATTCTAATATTTGACATATAAACCTTTCAACCTTTAAGGGAAATCATTTTATCAATTATGGTACCACCTTGTGGATGTGACCAATAACCCATATTGTGTAAGACTCTTGAATGTACAAATTTTATAGATCCTATATTATGATAGAATCTTGAATTGGGAGAAACTATGTCATATTGGTTAGTCAATCCATAATAATATAATATAATTCATTATTTTGAATAATCTATGGTAGAACTATGATTCTATCTATATAAATCTAATAACATTTCCAAATAGTTATGGGTATAGATTGTATCATACTAGTTGGAAGATGTTTCTCATACATTACCCATTCATAAGTTATTTGTTTCATTATATAATATGATATATTCTATTTCATACAAGACCACTAGAAATTAAATATAATTTTATTATACATTCCCATGTAACATAGGTGAATATACTATTTAGAATAGTGATAAACAGAAATAATTTTTTCATAGAGATAATGGGTGAGAATAATTCTTTTGTGGAATCATATTTTCAAGTATGCATCCTATATCTAATCATCTAAGTCACTTGTATGAATATTTACCCAAATTGTATGCATTCATTATTTCTTCATTTATCTTATTTTAAAAAATTCATCAAATCAATAACAAGATTGATTAAAATTAAGATTTCATTTTTATTATATTCATTATAATCTAGATGCATTATTTCAATAACAAAATTCAATAATGATTAGTTACGTGATTCTATGACCAGTTCATAATAAGAATTCAATTTCAAATAATAAATTTTATAAATTCATTTCCCAAGTGTATACTCAATGATAATATAAATCATATGATGATAATAAATAACGCATCTCCACCTCGTGTTCTGGTCTCTATGGGAGAAAATGTATTTTAGACTATTATGATCAGTGAAGGTAGTGTACATTTCGCCTAAAGAGAGAATGAAACCATATTTTAAAGGCATAGAACACTAAAACTACTTATGGGTCACTTGTAAGTAATTATTTTAAAGTATTCATAACTATCATGACCTATAGTCCTTAATATGATCTCCTTGAATATGAGTGCAACCCAATCATACACAATACACATCATAATATATCACATAGCCCTATCCCGATTATGGAAATATATGTATAGTTTGAAATGTTATCTGATCTTTAAGATCATATCTATATTTCAGATAATATTTATTCCAATTGAATTTAAATCCCAATATCATCAATCCACCTAGGGGAAAATTAAGGCAATAGAATTCTTGAACAAAGAGATCATAATAGATAGATAGTCCTAAAAAACACTATATCAAGAATTAATTCATAAGTGTATTCCTGGAGGTGATTACTTTGAGAATCTTATGGTAAACTAATAAGTCTCTATAAAAAATGTAATTCAAAAAAAATATTTTTTATTGATAATACAAACATATAACCTTTTTCATATAATTGGTGGTCGTGTAATGTGAACAATACAATCTAAAAGTACCAATCGTGGTCATTCCTTATTTCGGTGTAAAATTAAATATTATCATAAAATATCATGACAAATGAATCGTGATTCCTTTGGAATATGGGATTCATCATGACCATTAAAAATATAGGTGTTATCATCATACCAAAAGGAATGGAAATGTGTTCATAATGGTTGTATCAACTATGAAATGATTTCCTCAAAATATCCTCCTTCCTAGCCCATAGTTGATGGTATTTCAATTATAGATCAATTTTAGAGAAAAACTTGGCTCCATTTAGTTGATTAAAAAATAATTTATTGGAGGAATAATATATTTAATCTTGATTATAACATGATTTAGTTTATGATATTTGATACATAATCAAATAAAAATATCTTCCTTGTTTATAAATTGAACTAGTGTTTTCCAAAGAGGTGTACTTGGGATAATGAATCCCTTTATCTCTAATTATTCCAGTTTGAATTATAATTCCTATAACAGGGTTTTATCATTTATATAAAAGAGAAGCAATATAGGTTTTTTCCAACTAGTATATCAACATAAAATTAGATGTACCCTTCATGGGGGGTAGTTCAAGGATATTGTTCAGACAGACGTTCAAGAATTTCTCCACTACTGTAAGAAGATTACAATTTTGAATTTCATCTATGGAACCCAATGTCATTAATAATTTATAAATATAAATTTTTCCATAAAATATCACTAATATTATTAATAAATTACAATTCATATATAAATTCCCATTGAATAAATGAAAACCATCATCTGGGGATGTGAAAGATGCATACAGGTCATAAAAATCAATATAAGTAATGATTTCCACCATCCAGTAAATTACAAAAACTAAATAAAAAATATCCATATCTAAGATAATAAATTCTCAATATAGTGGTACTACATCGTTGGTTATAGAACCTATTGGTCACATAAATCATGACATTCCATCTAATTAAAAGGAATCATAATTCTAACGACATGATGTAGCATCACTATATTCAATCCCTGTTATGTAAAGAATGATTATGAAAGAATCTAATTCTATACATCAGTATCAAATTGGAGATTTATAATGGTCTATTAATCAATAATGGTTCATCTTGTTATTGAGGTACATGTTTACTCTGCCAAGATGACTTTTTTAGATCTGTATAATAATCAATCATCTATAATAGAATTATCCATTCTACCTTTCTATGTTGTAATATTCAAATTGGGTTGTTCCTAGAGTAATCCTAGTTCATCTGATTTTGAGGGAAAGAAATATTCTGATCAGATCATCATGATTGATGATGGGTGATATGGGACTAGTTTGATACATCTCCTCTCATTAAATTCGAATATATAACAAAATATATCATGATAGGTCCATTTTTCAAAATTTCATAAAATGTCATGGATGTTTAGTTGATAACTGACTACTCTAAAAGAATGAAACATTGGTGACATGGTTCCCTTGGAATAAGTATCTCTATTCTATTTATTTCATTTATTTTAGTTCCCAACTATACATAGATTGAGATGATGTCCACTCTACTAGGATTCCCTTCAATATCTCACTCCCTCAAGATTCACGTTCAACATGTTTTTAAAATATGTAACACAATATACTAATATCTTAAAAAAAACTATCAGGTTGTGGACCGTAAATGAATATTAGAACATTCAAAATTTCATTAACAGTTAGCTCCAATGAAGACTGAACTACATACATTAGTTTAGTATAATTTTATTCACTTACATAATGCATATGTTCAGCTAAAATTAGTATGTCTTCATCACCAGATGGAAGTCATAATGGTTGAATTATTTATTAAATAGCTCATAAAAACCTTCCAATGTATGTCCTCGATCTAGATTCTCTTTAATAGTTTAGTCCCACCATTTTAGTATTGGGTCTTCAAGAATGTACGTCGTTGTATCAACTTTTATCACATATAGTGTTTTTTGAGTGTTTAACATACATTTCTTCATACCCAACCATAATTTATCTATATCAGGTCCTGAATCACCTAGAAATTTTAGAGGAGCCTACTTTTGGAATTAGGAGGAGTGATTTCCATGATTATTGTAACTCACAAAAATTATAAATGATGAATATTTTATTTTATAGCATATTCAACACGTAACATCAAGAAAAAAACACATTTTATATATTTCATTAGTTTTAGTCTCTTCAATAGCTTGTAGAAAATGAAGCCACATGTCTAAATGATCCATAATATGGTATACCTTTATAACCAAAATGTCAAAAAAAATTGTATGAATAGTACTAACAAAATTTATAAAATTATACGTATATATTTATTATTAAAAAAATCTGAATAGGTTAAAATGAAAAGGAAATTATTTCTAGAAACAATATTTACCCTAAATGATGATTTAGTCATGCTCTAGGAACATAATATAAAATTAAATTTTATGAAATTTATAATTTTATTTTGATTAAATGATATTCATAATTTAAGTCCCTGTATAAAAATTATCTTAGGTTGATTTTTTTATTTCTCTAAAATGTATCATTTTTTGATGTATTGTGAAAAATATTGGATTTTAATAGAGAACATCATTCACGTTTAACTTATTTATTGTGATAAATTATATTTTAAATATGTTTTAAAGAAATATTATTTCAATAAGCACTACTTGATCAACTTGACCTTCTCATAAGTCAACGACACAAGGCCCATCCCCAACAGTGAAGTAATCCTTACCTCAGCCCATCGCAGGGGGGCCGACAAGACCGACTATAGATCACCTCAAAAGGATCCATTAGAAACCTGGATTGATAAATGTTATTATAAGAAAACTCAACCAATCTTAAATGGATACCTAGGAACCTCTATATACTAGAAAACATGGTTGGATCATGTCCTCCAAAATCTAATTCACCCACTCAGTCCAAAAATCCATTAGATAATGGTATGTCATGCTCATTTTATTCTGAGACCCCAAGACCTTCTAAAGGCCTTCCCAAAACTAAGAATAGAAACATTGGTCTCTATCTGATATAACTGCGGATAGCATGCCATGGAGTATCTCCACCTCCTAAAGATACAAACGATTCAAATCATCCACTTTAGTTGTATCTTTGATCGGAATGAAATTGGAATATTTATTCAGGTGATCAATCACCGCCAAAATGTAATCGATACCTTAAGGGGTACGAGGAAATCCAACAATGATGTCCATGTGAACCTCGTCCCACTTCCAGGATGGAATGGGTTATGGATAGAGAAAGCCCAAGTTCCTTTGATGCTCTTATTTCACCTATTGCCATGTGTAGAATCTCGACACAAAGTCTGCTATGTCCCATCGGATACCTAGCCACCAGAACCATTGTCTTAAATCATAATACATCTTCGTGGAACACTGATGGAAAACCCACTGAGACAGGTGACTGTCATGCATCAAAACCTTTTATAGATATAATGACACTACTGAACGGACCATAAAGTACAAAATGCCCATGGGAGAGGATGAACAATCCAAGGATGTCTTCCCACTATGAAAAAACCAACTCAACAACATAAAAATATCATAATTAGGTTGTTCCCATATTAATCAACTCCATGAGAGAATCATTCAACTGGAATCTCGCCAAGAACACAACTCCAATGCGCTCCCAAGTCTCTACATGAATCTGAGAAAAGAGTCACATCAAAGGAAACTCATCACCAGCCATCCTCAAATCCTACACTAAAACTCTTCTACTCAAGGCTCGGTCACAGCATTAGCCATGGGTGAGTTTTATACAATATCAATGTCGAACCCCTGCATGTAATTGAACCAATGATGATGTCTCACTATGAGGTCCTCCTGTGAGAAGATATAGGCCAAGATTTTGTGATAATATTAAACCACAAACTTCTCCCCAAAAAGGTAGTGATGCCATTTCATCAAAGAACGCATCACCGATGAAAACTCCAATTCAAGTGTCAGGTAGTTATTTTCGAGTGGTCGGAGATAGAGTGAGACATACTCCACCATGTGATCATCTTGCATAAGCACGCACCCAAGACCCATACTAGAAGAATCACAATAGACCATATACCACTTTCCAGCCACTGGAAAAATCAGAATGGGGGTAGTTGTCAACTGGATATTCAGCTCCTCGAATGATGATTGACAATATAGGCTCCATACAAACAACAACCAATTCCGAGTGACCACGGTCATCGGTGAAGCATGCTCAGAGAAATCCTGAAAAAACATTCTGTAATAACTAGAGAGACTATGGAAACACCAGATCTCGAACACATTCTTTGGTTTCTCCCATGAAATGACCACATTGATCTTCTTGGGGTCCACTAAAACCCCTTCTTAAAGATAACTTGCCCCAAAAATTTCACTTCCCTCATCTAGGAAGTGAACTTTGGAAACTTTTTATAGAGGCAGTGATCCTACAATGTCCCCAAGATGATCATCAAGTGATGTTTGTGTTCCTTCTCAGAGCCAAAGTAGAATATAATGTCATCCACACAAACCAAAAAAAATTAATCGAGGTACTAATGGAACACCCTGATCATATGTTCCCAAAAAAAGATCTGGATAATTGGTTAGTCTGAATGGCATGACCAAATACTCAAAGTCTCCATACCTACTTCCAAAGGCTTTCATTGGGATATCAACTTCTTTCATCCTTAGTTGATGGTATCCTAAATGAAAGTCTATATAAGAAAACAACATTTCCCCCTTCAACTGTTAAAACAAATCATCTATTCCTGGAAATGGGTATTGGTTCTTAATTTTTACCTTATTCAGCTTCCAGTAGTCAATACACAACCAGAGATATCTGTCATCCTTTTTCGCGAACAACACAGGAGCAGCCCAAGGGGAGACACTCGGGGGAATAAATCCTCTATATTCTAAGACATAGATTTTTATCTTTAATTACCTCAGATCTTTAGGGGCCATGTGATATAAGTGAATAGATATAGGGTGTGTTCACAGTACTAGATCAATCGAAAACTCCACATCCCACTATGGGGGAAAACATGAAAAATTATCTAGAAATAACATAGGAAACTCCTTCCCTACATGAGCTAGTAGAACGTCAAGGGAAATACCATCTTCCTCTAGAGAGATAAAAAAATATCTATATTATAAGACTTACCATCACTGGGGGAGAATTTCCTTTGTGACATTACCGAGTATACCATTCCCCATGAATAACCTAACGACTCCCATCAGGTTACGTGAAATTTAATCGCCTCTTGTAACAATAAATGTGTTCGAAGAAGATTAATATCCAATCCAAGCCATGTATTCTATCAAATAGTTCCATATCTAGGACTATGAGGTCTCAATCCATCTTTTCACTTGACATAGAAAGTGCACACGATGGGCACCTGAGACCTTGCTCCTTCATCATTCCCATCGGCCTCACCAACTCCATCGCAAAGGACAACAACTCTATTGGAAAATTCATCTTGTCCACACAATAGGAAAAAATGAATGAATTAGAGGCACCAGTATCAAAAATATCACATACTATAGAAGATGTTATCAAAATGGTTACTCAAAGTGTCGATAGTCCCGCATCTGATCATTCTGGTGCTTGATCCACTGCTTAGAGGTGTTTGGTCTTTTCCTGAGGATAAACTCTAATATGTAGATGTTACCTGAACTAGATCAACATAGAATATTACCAAAACCTACCACCACGACCACCACTACAATATCTCTCAGTCCCCGATGGCTCGCACTGTCCTGACACTCCTATTGATGCCACTGACCCAGCCCCACTAGGAAGTGGACGTGATGTAACATACCAAGTATGTAATGAATAATAGATATTTTTATCTATGTCTTTTAGTGAATTAGATAGTGTTTTAGAGGCTTAAAATGAAAATAAATCCATTATTAAACATGGAATACACTAATATTTTTAAAAGATTGTTTTATTGCCTTTTGATGGAAAACCATTTTTAAATCTATCTTTTGACAATTTTATAAGATATATTTTCAAAATAAACTTATTATTTATGATTGGGACATCAAAATTTACTTTGTGTGAATTTTTGGTTTTTTTCTGATAATGTTCATTTTTTAATGAATAGTGAAAAATGTTGTATTTTAATTCAAAACCACTTTTTAATCTAATTTATTTATATGATCAGATTATCTTTTGAATTGGGTTTGAAGTGAAATTAGAATATATTTTTAACATTTAATCCAATGGTGGTCATTGGAATCAATTTCAATTTGAAATTGGACTTAAACTGGTGTTAATCTTTTGATACTTATTGTTTCATAAAAATATGCTATTTGTTATGATAGCAGGAATTAATTATTAAATTAATTAATGTAACTTATATGATTTGAATTTTTTAAAATAGAAATCATTTTCGAATTCATAATATCAAATATATCTTAGGGTGAAGTTTTGGTATTTCTCAGAAAAACTTCATTTTTTGATGAATAGTGAAACCACTAAATGGTAGTTAATGAAACTAATTTTTCGTTTAAATGAAAATTTTCCACTTCTAGGATTTTATTTTCAAAAATACGACATACATGGTTGTCATTAAGAAGTAAAATTTTGTTCAATGAGAATAAAATACTTTTTTAGTTAATAGTAACTTTTATGTTCTTAATCGCGAGTAGAGGCAATTAGTGCAATTTAAGGCAAAAATGATATTATAATAAATTGAAAATACCTAGACACATGTACTACCCTTACTGGATGTGTCATGTCTGACCAATATAAGCCATGGGTCAACTTGGGGACCCCATGGAGCCAATTTGATAGGAAAATGACATTAATATCTATTTTATTTAATGTTAAAATTAAAATGACACAAACATGATTTGTTTTACTAAAAAAAATTTTAAATGGGGTTATACAAGTCAGATGTTTGACTATAAATGTTAATTATAAATCTAAAAAGATTTACTACATCATTATATTTTTTTATAATTTTTAGACATTAAATAAATTAAATTATTTATGACATCATGATGATGCAGTGATTACCTCATTAATAAAGGATTTAAATAAAATGAAAAGATAATGTAAAATCATTGACCTAAACATGTCCAAAACCTATTTTATGGGTGTATTTCGAACCCTTATCACTTTAAACTCGAATTATATCAATGTGGTACCTTTTGAATCCGAAACTCATTTTAAAATAAAGTAACATTTCTTTACTTTCCAAGACTGCCCCTCCTCTCCTCTTATAAAAGGCCCCCACGTCTACCTCCTTACCCACACTTCCAAAGCCTTTGTCTCGGTCAACCCCTGCCCATTTTGTCTCCCCACTTCCCTCTCTTACTCCTAGAAGCCTAAAATTAGGAAAAAGTCTTCCCAACGAAGCATTTGAGCACAAACCAAAGGGAGTTACCCGATTTTAAGGTAATGTCTTCACTTGTGTTCATTTGTTTTATTTTGCTTCTCCAACCCCCTAAACTCATTTTATTCATTTATTTCGTAACACTAGTATCTTCCATATACTAGGATGTTGTTATAAGAAGGATTCCAGATACACTTACACACACCTACATCTAATGGTTAATGAACATACTGTTTCCGTGGATGGGAAATTTCGGCCTCCCGAAACGATGATTATTCAACATTATTTTAACACCTTCAAAGGTGGACATTAAGATGAAACTATATTTTTATATGATATATAATATTTTTATGTTTTCCTTAAGCTTCTGTATTTTTCATTTTGGGCATACCTTTATGGCTTCCATTGTGGGTAAACGTGATATCTTCATTTAAGGAAGTGAGGACTACCGCCCCCTCAAAGTGATTTGATTCGTTAATACCATATGTGGGACGTATAAAGGATGGAGTTATGATATTATATATGATATTACACTGGAATTATAATATACCTTTATATCATTATGATTCCATTTCATAAAATACGAAATATAAATGGAAGCAGCGTTCATATGTACGTACGGCTTACCGTCTCCATGAACGGTGCATTTCATTTCTTACCTCTAAATGTTATGTAATTTTATAAATGCATGCATGTAATGGATATATATTATATATATGATATCTATATCCGGAATACCATTCTGGATATGATGGATACATGAACAACTTGTAATTATAAAGGGTTTATTTTTTACTCAAGTACCAATTATCGTTAAAATGTCGGTTATTAACTTAAATAATTATATAGTGTTCAAGACATGGAAATAAGTGATATAAAAGGAATAATGAACTTGAAAACGGTTCTTAAACAAGTATAAATTAACTCAAGTTTATTATTCAAGAGATTAAAGAATGACCGAGTCAAGTCGGACCCGAGGTATGAGACTTTGTCTCAATCTCCTTTCATTGAGGCATATTTTGTTTTATACACAACCTTCTTTTATACGGTGTATAAACCCCTTTGACTTTTACGTTTATTCAAATGGAATATTTTTTATACGAAGTGTTTACTAAATGACAAAAGGGAATGTTTTTGTCGTACGTATGCGGCGACAACGACTTCTTCGCCGTCATGACCATTATTTGAGTTTCGGCTTCCTCTATAAGCCATACCTTTTTTTAAAGAAAAATAAATACCATGTTTAACTTTTCTTTTATTTTGGTATTGAAAATGGTTTTAATAATGTTTTTAATATATCAATGTGTTTTATTGATATCATTTGATTGGAATGTGGAAATGTTATGTTTCATTTATATATTTTTTATATGATACGATTATGTTATGGTTCTTGGGAATTATTATGAATACGGGTGGTTCCGTGATAAACTAAGGGCGGGAGATCCCGATATAGCTCTCCAATGCATTGGGTAACGTGAAAGAGTGAAACATTAAGGTTTCTCTGAAGAGATTTTTGTAATATACTATGATGGGTATTCCAAACATAGCCAAGAGGGTTACTCCCTACATAAGAATGTTATGAATGCCTCAAGTTACCTTTATTTCTTATGATTTCTATGATTTATTCATGATTTGATGAGGTATGTTAAAGTGCTTATGTTTTATGGGTAATGTATGATTTCATTGTAATGAATATATGTACCCATGTTTCCTTTCCATATTTTTATATCCCTTACTGAGCTTTTTATGCTCATCCCATGTTTTTGAAATGTTTTTCACATTTCAAGGGAATGGTACATGATATGATAATAGTGTCATGGAAGTGTCAAGAAAGAATCCACGTTTTATTTTAAATATGTTTCCATTGACTTGAAAAATGAATACTATATTTTATGTAACCACATTGTTTAAATGTGGAATGTAATGCATGTTTTATGATCTAATTCTCTAAAACTCTAAACCTGAAATTATCCTCAAGGTGTAATCTTGTAATAACTCAAGATTAAGTAAGGATTAAGGATGGGACATTATAGTTGGTATCAGAGGTCGGTTTAGATAGCTTTAGGGGTTAGAATTATATTAAATGATTATCCAAAAAAATTTATGGCCAAATTGAAATGATATAGCATCTGAAGATTACCATGTTGCTTCATCTATGGCATGTTTTTTCAGAATGGTTTTTCATAGAGGAAACATAAAAGATTTTTTGGGAAGGTATACTGTGGGAAATGACTTTTGAAATCACCATACTAAGATGGTCAGTGTCAAAATTGAACAGTTTGTTGCAGTGATGGATCAGTTGACTGAGGTGACAAATCGTAGTTGTGTTATTGATGATATTTTGGTGTTTTCTAAAAATAAAGAGAATCATGAAATTCATTTAAGGGTTATTTTGAAAACCCTAAAAGAAAATAAATTGTATGGGAAATTCAGCAAGTGTGAGTTTTGGTTGCAACAAATTTGTTTCCTTGGTCACATTGTTTCTACAGATGGGATAACTGTTGATCCTGCAAAAACAAAGGTTGTTGAAGAATGGCCAAGACCCACAAATGTAACAGAGATTCATAGTTTCCTTGGTTTGGTAGGCTATTACCGAAGGTTTGTTAGAAAATTTTCACAGTTATCTAGTCCAATGACTAAGCTAACTCGGAAGGGTGTTATGTTTATCTGGACAAAAGAATGTGATGATTGTTTTCAAGAATTGAAAAAAGATTGGTGAATGCTCCCATTTTGGAACAACCTTCCAGGAATGGGGAGTTTGTTATCTATAGTGATGCTTCATTTAAAGGACTTGGTTGTGTCCTAATTTAGAATGATCAGGTAATTGCTTATGCTTCACGACAGTTGAATACTCATGAGGTAAATTACCCTACACATGATTTGGAATTAGCTGCTGTTGTTTTCGCTTTAAAAATTTGGAGGCATCATTTGTATGGAGTAAAGTGTGAAATATATACCGATCAAAAAAGTTGAAAGTATATATTCACTCAAAAATAATTGAACATGAGACAGTGGAGATGGCTAGAATTAACCAAGGATTATTATTGTACAATTAATTACAATCTGGGAAAAGAAAATAAAGTGGATGTTTCTTTGAGTCGAAAAAGTAATGCTTCATTAGCAATGTTGTGTTTGGAAAGTGATCCTTTGGTTAAGGATTTGACGAACATTGGCATAGAAGTTGTTGGTGCATGATGTTCTTCTGTTTTGTTTCAGGTATCAGTGATATATTCTCTATCAGACAGAATCAAGCAAGGACAGAAGCAATACAATGAGTTGTAGAAAAAGGTAGAGCTGGTTCAGAAAGGTAAGTTTCCGGAATTCAACCTTGATAATGATAGAGTTTTGAGATTTGGGAAGAGATTGTGTGTGCCTTGTTATTCACAGTTGATGAGAGAGTTTTTATGTGAAGCTCATAGTTCTCCATTTTTAGTTCATCCTGGCAGTACTAAGATGTACCGAGATCTGCGGGAGTATTAATGGTGGGATGGAATGAAAAGAGATATTACTGATTTTACTGTGAAGTGTTTGACATGTCAACAGGTTAAAGCAGAGCGACAGTTACTAAAAGGGAAGACTCAACCTTTACCAGTACCATAATGGAAGTGGGAGAATATATCTATGGAATTTGTTGTGGGATTGCCGAAGAAAACTCGAGATAATAATGAAATCTGGGTTATTATTGATTGCTTGACTAAATCTTCTCATTTCCTTGCCATATGAGATAGTTTTTCCCTAGATCAACTTTCTCGTTTGTATCTTAAAGAGATAGTCAGGTTACAAGTAGTTCCTCTCTCCATTATATCGGACCGTGATCCCAGGTTCACTTCTAACTTTTGGAAAGGCCTTTAGAGGTTGTTGGGTACTGAATTAAATTTTAGTACAGCTTTTCATCCTCAATCAGATGGGTAGTCAGAACGAACAATTCATACATTGGAGGATATGCTACGTTCTTGCTCTATGGATTATCAGGGAAGTCAGGACCGTCATCATTCTTTGGTTGAATTTTCATATAATAACAGTTTTCATTCCAGTATACAGATAGAACCATTTGAGGCTTTATATGGGAAGCAGTGTTGAATTCTAGCTTTATGGGATGAAGTGGGTGAAAGAGAGCTGATGGGACCAGAATTAGTGGCAGAGTTAGCAGAAAAAGTTCAGCTGATACAGAAACGCATGAGAACAGCTCATAGGAGGCAGAAGAGTTATGCGGACAACCGGAGGAAGGATCTATCTTTTGAGGTAGGTGATAATGTTTTTCTCAAAGTCTCACCATGGAAAAGTGTGATGCGATTTGGTAAGAAAGGAAAGCTGAGTCCAAGTTTCATTGGAACATATGAAATTCTGGAGAGAGTTGGATCAGTTGCATACCGGGTGGCTTTACCTCCGAGTTTATCTTAGGTACACAATGTTTTTCATGATTCGATGCTGAGAAAGTACATTCTAGATCCATCTCATGTTTTGAGTCCAGAGGTAGTTCAGCTTGAAGAGAACCTATCTTATGAGGAGAAACCGGTCTAGATTCTTAACCATAGGGAGAAAGTGTTACGGAAAAGGTGATTAATCAGGTAATAGTTTTGTGTAAAAACCACATGATGGGAGAGGAAACATGGGAATCTGAAAATGCAATGACGGATAAGTACCCCCATTTATTCGATAAGTAAATAAATTTCGGGGTTGAAATTTTCTAAAGGGGGGAAGGATGTAACATCCTATGTATTTAATTAATAATAGATATTTTTATCTATGTCTATTATTTAATTCGATAGCGTTTTAGAGGCTTAAAATGAGAATAAATCCAATCATAAGCATGAAATACACTAATATTTTTAAAAGATTGTTTTACAGCCTTTTGATGGAAAACCGTTTTTAAATCTATATTTTGACAATTTTATACGCTACGTTTGTCAAAAAAACTTATTATTTATGATTGGGACATCAAAAATTACTTTGTGTGAATTTTTGGTATTTTTCTGATAAAGTTCATTTTTTAATGAATAGTGAAAACTGTTGTATTTTAATTCAAAACCACTTTTTAATCTAATTTATTTATACGATTAGATTATATTTTGAATTGGTTTTGAAGTGAAATTAGAATATATTTTTACCATTTAATCCAATGGTGTTCATTTGAATCAATTTTACTTTGAAATTGGACTTAAACTGGTGTCAATATTTTGATACTTATTGTTTCATAAAAACACGCTATTTTTCATGACAACGGGAATTAATTATTAAATTAAATAATATAAATTATATTATTTGAACTTTGTAAAATAAAAATCATTTTTTAATTCATAATATGAAATATATCTTATGGTGATGTTTTGGTATTTTCCTGAAAAACTTCAATTTTTGATGAATCGTGAAACCATAAGTGGTAGTTAAAGAAACTGATTTTTCATTTAAATGAAACTTTGCCTCTTCTGTGATTTTATGATCAAAAATCCTACATACATGGTTGTCATTAAGAAGTAAAATGTGGTTCATTGAGATTAAAATAATTTTTTGGTGAATAGTAACTTTTAAGTTCTTAATCGCGATTAGAGGTAATTAGTGCAATTTAAAGAAAAATGATATTATAATAAAATGAAAATACCTAGACACATGTCCTACCCTAATTTTTTGTGTAATGGCCGACCAATACAAGCCATGGGTCAACTTGGGGACCCCATGGAGCCACTTTGGTAGGAAAATGACATAAATATCTATTTATTTAATGTTAAAATTAAAATCACACAAACATGAGTTGTTTTACTAAAACAATTTTTAAATGATGTTATACTAGTATTATTTTTGACTATAAATATTCATTATAAAGCTAAAAATATTTCCTACATCATTATTTTTTTTATAATTTTTAGACATTAAATAAATTAAATTATTTATGACATCATGTTGATACAACGATTACCTCATTAATAAAGGATTTAAATAAAATCAAAAGATAATGTAACATATATGACCTACACATGTCCAAAACCTATTGGATGGGTGGATTTCTAACCTTTATCACCTTACCCTCCTAATATATCAATGTGGGACCTTTTTAATACGAAACTCATTTTAAAATAAAGTAACATTTCTTTACTTTCCAAGAGTGCCCCTACTCTCCTCTTATAAATGGCCCCCACTTCTATCTCCTTACCCACACTTCCAAAGCCTTTGTCTCGGCCAACCCCTGCCCATTTTGTCTCTCCACTTCCCTCTCTTACTCTTTGAAGCCTCACATTAGGCAGAAGTCTTCCCAAGGAAGCCTTTGAGCTCAAACAAAAGGGTGTTACACGATTTTAAGGTAATGTCTTCACTTGTGTTCTTTTGTTTTATTTTCCTTCTCCAAACCCCTAAACTCTTTTTATTCATTTCATTTATAACAACACCAGTATATTCCATATACTATGATGTTGTTATAATAAGTATTTGAGCTACACATACACACACCTACATCTAATGGTTAAAGAAAATATTGTTTCCAAGGATGGAGAATTTCTGCCTCCCGAAACGATGATTGTTCAACATTCTTTTAACACCTTCAAAGGTGGCCATTAAGATGACACTATATTTATATATGATATATAATATGTTTATGTTTTACTTAAGCTTCTGTATTTTTCATTTTTGGCATACCTTTATAGTTTCCATTATGGGTAAATGCGATATCATTATTTAAGGAGGTGCGGACTACCACCCCCTCAAAGTGATTTGATTCGTTAATACCATATGTGGGACATATATAGGATGGAGTTATGATATTATATATGATATTACACTAGAATTATAATATACCTTTATATCATTATTATTCCACTTCATAAAATAGGATATTGAAATGGAAGCAGCGTTCATGCGTACGTACGGCTTACCGTCTTCATGAACGGTGCATTTCATTTCTTACCTCTAAATGTTATGTAATATTATAAATGCATGCATGTACTAGATATATATGATATATATTATATCTACATAATTAATACCATTCTAGATATGATGTATACATGAACAACTTGTAATTATAAAGGGTTTATTTTTTACTCAAGTACCAATGATCATTAAAACGACCGTTATTAACTTATATAATTACATAGCGTTCATGACATGGAAATAAGTGATATAAAAGGAATAATTAACTTGAAAAAGGTACTTAAACAAGTAGAAATTAACTCAAGTTTATTATTCCGGAGATTAAAGAACGACCGAGTCAAGACGGACCTGAGGTATGGGACTTCGTCTCAATCTCCTTTTATTGAGGCATATTTTGTTTTATACACAACATTCTTTTATACGGTGTATAAACCCATTTGACGTTTAAGTTTATTCAAAATGAATATTTTTTATACGAAGAGTTTACAAAATGACAAAAGGGAATCTTTTTTTCGTACGTATGCGGCGAAAACGACTTCTCCACTGCCATGACCATTATTTTAGTTTTGGCTTCCTCTACAAGCAATACCTTTTTTTAAAAGAAAAATAAATACCATGTTTTACTTTTCTTTTATTTTGGTATTGAAAATGGTTTTCATAATGTTTTTATTATATCAATGTGTTTTATTGATATCTTGTGATTGAAATGTGGAAATGATATGTTTCCTTTATGTATGTTTTATGTGATATGATTATGTTATGGTTCTTGGGCATTATTATGAAGACGGGTGGTTCCATGATAAAATAAGGTCAGGTGAGCCTGATATAGCACTTCAATGCATTGGGTAACGCGAAGGAGTGAACCATTACGGTTTCTCCAAAGATATTTATGGAATATACTGTGATGGGTATTCCAAACGTAACAAAGAGGGTTACTCCCTATGTAAGAGTGTTATGAATGCCTCAAGTTACCTTTTTGTCTTATGATTTCTATGATTTATTAATGATTTGATGAGGTATGTTAAAGTGCTTATGTTTTATGGGTAAAGTATGATATCATTCTAATGTATATATGTACCCATGTTTCCTTCCTGTATTTTTATATCCCTTACTGAGCTTTTTATGCTCATCCCATGTTTTTGAAATGTTTTTCACAGGTCAAGGGAAAGGTACATGATATGATGATACTGTCAAGGAAGTGGCAAGAAAGAATCCATGTTTTATTTTAAATATTTTTCCATTGATGGAAAAAATGAATACTATCTTTTATGTAACCACTTTGTTTAAATGTGGAATGTAATGCATGTTTTATTATCTAATTCTCTAAAACTCTAAACCTGAAAAGATCCTCAAGGTGTAATCTTGTAATAACTGAAGATTAAGTAAGGTTTAATGATGGGGCCTTATACGTGAAGCCTTGAAGAAGAGTTGAAAATTACCTATACCTCTACTCTGGTAGCTAGTCTTATGAGGAAGAGGGCATTCTGGTCTAATGTTCCCCTACATCCCACATTGGTGGCATAGGACCGATATCTCATCAGAAGCTGTAGACAAACACTCCTAGGAAGAGTGGCCTGAACTTCCACCTCCTTTCATCACATGTTCCTCCTGATTCCATTTCTTCACAGTGGAGCTACCAATGCCCACTACTGATACTAATCCATGAAAAACATTCCTTAATTTCTGATAAATCTCCATCATGCATGCCCAGAAAACGACCTCAGCATATGTCCTCAGCTTGAACAATAACACTTGGGAGTATATCTATGGCCTCAAGCCGTTATCAAACCTCTAGTCCATTTATTGCTCATTGGAGATGATTTTGGGGTTTACTAAACCAAATCAGTGAAAGGGTAGGAATTATTTATCATGGATATATTCCCCTGAACAGGGTCCATGAACTCTATGTCACTAGAATAATCCAACACCTTTGGGAAGTACTGTTCATTGTAGACAACCTTGAAATCACTCCAGTGCTTCTGCTCATTCTTCAAAGTCTGAACAACTGATTCTCACCACCTATGGTTGGGACCCTCCAATATTAAGGAGTCACATTTCAACCTGATCTCCTTGGGTTTATCAAGAAACTCTAACATGTGCTTGATCCTTTCAAACCATTCATCTACATCATGGGGTTCTATGTCCCTAGGAAGGTGGGAGGCCTATTTTTTAGAAACTAATGGGATTTTGCATTTCTAGGACCAATAGCATCCACCCATAAAGGATATAGAATTAGAACTGGTCCCTATTCTAGAGCCTGAACAGCCCGGACCATGGTCTCAACTAGCCTCTGATCAATTAGTGTGGGATAATTCTCTCTGGATTCCTCTTGTGGGAGTATGGAAGCATTGCGGGGAGGAATGTTGCTACAAAATGAAACAGTCAAAAAAAGTATAGTCAATACATCCATTCTGAAAATTTTAATCAAATACATAAAATATAAATAATCTAAACACATTATAACTAGAAAATAAAAAACTAATACACCCTCGTCTGATGTCCATGTGTGGTCGGCAGCTCACATGTCTCACTTGGAAGTGAAGTGAATCAGACAATTCCAAAATCACCTAGAGATTCATGGTCTACCGTGAATGGTGTGAGCCAGGAACCCTAATCATGACCAAAAACCCAATCACCCACAATCCTAGCTCATGTTTATCCGGACTCATCTGAAAATAGTAACATAATAAAAAATCATTAACCTCCATTGATACAATTTTTTCACGAACCGAATTTGGTCACCACTAATACTGGAACCATATCTAACCCATAACAAGACCCAAATGACATTCCATATCCCCACATAATGGAACAAGGTCCTGAGTATCAATATATCAGGTTTGGGAACAATTTAGCTGAGTATGAAATCATAGAAAACTAAAAACAATCAATAATAAGAAACTGAAATTTTCATGCCAAAAAAGTCCTAACAAAACTAGATCTGAATACATTCCATTAAATACAGTACATGAGGTATAGATAAAAATAAATATTGAAGCATGACATCCTCAAAGACTCCACATAACTAGGGGGTTTTCACCCCTGAGCCGTCTCCACAACACCGCACAACAAGAGGGGTCTAACAACCCAAACCACCATCACATGGGGCGTTTCTTATGTCCGAGTCAAACATAACCAAGTCTACATACACCCATGAGGTGTAATTAGGAATGATCCTAGCCCCAATATTATACCTCCCACTGATTCCATATATTATGAATACATGGTGATTAAGCCAGAAGGTTAAATATGTAAAGAAAAAGAAGAGATAAATTCCAAGAAACATAACATTCAATTGAAAATAATTTTCAAAATAAAACATTACTAATGTTAAAAAAGTTAGATAATACATGTTTGAAAATATATTTTACATCCAAATTCAACCTAATACATTTTCAAATACAAAAATTCTAGTGAGCACCAAAACTAGAACACCCCTAGGCAACTAGATAGTCTCTGGCCCTATGTACCTCATACATCGGTGTAATGTAATAATAGAAATACACATTATTGTGAACAGTACACTATTAGGTAAATACACATAACATATTGGTCCCCAATTATTATCCATATATTTTAGTTAGAGTTGTATTTGTCCTAATGCTATGTGAAACAGTGACAAATATCATTTTGTTCACTAGTTGTAATAGTAAAAATATGCCCATAAAAGTATATGGACATCCCCTCTATTTGTTAACAATTTCAACTTGATACATATATCCCTTTTCATATAAAACATCACTTTGGGTAACATAAAAAGAGTATTTTAGCTATACACACATTAAACCACTTAAAAAACACAACAAAATATTTTGATTTTAAATAAAATAATTTCTAAAAACCCCGAATTGTTTTGCACCCAAAACTCTTTTAAATACCCACTTTGAAACCATGTGAATAAATAAAAGACATAGAAATAGATATTTTTGAAAAAATACATTTCAAAGAAAACAAAAAGTTAATTTTTGGGAAGACGTGTGTGAACCATGAAATGATATTTTTGTAAAACCTCCATTTTCATTCAAACATGGCACTTAAAGATCACATGCTCCACAAACATGATTAAAATAATTTTATTAATCAAAAACCAAAGGAGATAAACATTCAAAACTATATTTTCATCCCTATTACATTTCAATAAAATCATCTATGTATTTATAGGTCCACCCCAATTGAACAAATAAATGATTTCTAGAAAAAAACCCAAATTTCACAAATAATTGGCACTTAAAATTAATTTTCATTATAATCACCCCTAAAACCATTTTTTTAATAAATAATAAAATAAAATAATCATGAATATATCATAAAAACATTAATCCAATTCACAGAAATTTTATACACATGTATCCACCTACCAAATTAATGAAAACCCTTGAATCCTTTGTGCGGAAACTCAATCGCACCACCACCGTACCTCAAGGATGGTATATCCAGCATAAAATAGAAAATGGAATATAAAACCCCATGGTGAAACCCTAGGTTCAAAACCCTAGTCTCTAGATATTCAAAACCCCAAGGATATGTTAATAAACCCTAAGAAAATAGAATGAAAACCTAACCAAAAAGAATTATGAAGGAATGAGACCCACTTACTTTTGGGATCTTAAAGAAATTTATCCAAATACAATATTAGATTAATTTATAAAAAACCCAAAAAAAATTAAGGTTATACTAAGAAAATATAAGGTCATGTAGGAACTGTAATAGGGGGAAAAGAGTGAGAAATGAATAATCTATGAAGGAAAGAAGTTACCTCTTCATATTTGGATGATTTGAAAACCCCTACGAAGGTTTTCCCTTATTCGCGATACATACGAGCTCCCACGTGCGGGAATGGTAATGATGATGTTTTTGAGTAAGCTAGATTTGAGTTGAAGGTAAAATCATAGATCAATATTAGAAAATGAATATGTTATTTAATAAAATTAATAATTTTCAAAACTAGAAATGGGCATCTAGGATGACCAATTCCTTAAATAAAAAATCAAATCCAACTTGATTATAATTTCCTAAATTGTCCAAATTCACATGGTGGTATTAATAGGTCACTTGAGGAAAATTAGGAATTGGAATGGATGAGAAATTTTGAATGATTAATGAGTTATAAAGGAAAAAAATTATTTTAAAATCTTTAATTTGGATCACGGTTTTTTCCAAATCATTAAACTCACTCATTCCCCCAAAAATGAATAGGAAACCCCCAAAACAATGCAATAATAGAAATTAAATTAAAAATTCCATTAAAATATTTCATGTGTGTTACATTTAACATTGATCATGATATGATCATTACTGATTTTATCAAAATACCATCTATGATTATTACACTTTATGAAAAATATAGTTGTATTGAAAACCAATGTTAAAATATATTAATTAATTATTAAATTAATTTCAATGATATACATCATTTTATAACATTATAAAAATTATAAAAATAAAGTTTTTGAAAAATAAAAACCCATAATCCATGTCAAAACTTGTAGCATCCAGAAAGGCAAAGTGGGTTGAACTCCTAACTGAAATATAATAAGGGATTAATGCCTACTACTGACCTACATGATGTTCTATTTAAAATTTCATTATTTTTAGATAAAATATATGATTAATAATTAATAATGATGAACTAGTGGTGTTATTATTGAGGTGTAGAGATTAAATTGTTATATTGTATAAATGTTGCTAACTTTATTTGTTTTGTAAAATAGTTTAAAATAGATAGAAAACATGTAAATCTTTTAAGGATCTTATGGTCCGTTAAAACTGAATATTAGTGATTATTTAATAAAAAAATTATTATTGTATATTCATTTCACGGATAAATTAATTAATTTAAAATTTATCATAAGACAACTGACTAATGAAATTATACTTATGAAATATAAACATATTTAGTAAGTATATATACCTATATTCTTAGTTAATTATTGAATTTCAAAAAATTAAAAAAAAATATCATGAAAGAAAAAATTAATCACATTAAATTAATTTACAATAAATAAAATTGTCATTTAAACCATCAATTATTTATGGTTTTATTTCCTTAATAATATCTTTATCATTCACTTTCTTGTGACCAATGACCTATATCATTCCATATAATAATTTACTCTTTTCTTCAATTCCCATATATTCACATTCCAACAATATTATTCTATTTAGAAACAAAACGATGTATCATTCCATATAAACATTGGAATTTTTATCTCTAATTAAGAGGATATATTATTCACCATTTTTATTCTGTGGGTTTTCAATAGCATAATTTTGAAATATCAAACTATTGATTACCAAGATCAAGTTTGAATAGTTGGAAAAAAAATTATTTATGTTGGTGAGAATGAAAAACCACGAAATTATAAATAAATATTATATGAAACATGAAACTCAATAATTAAAGAACAAAATAAATATATTTCTTTAAATTTAGTCACCTTGATAGCTTGTGGAACATGTAACCACAAGTATAAATGAATCATAATATATTAAACTATTATAACTTGAGAATTAGATTGGTGTTAATTAATATTAATAAAGATATTGTTTAAATTATGTATATATATTGATTAGAAATAAAATAATAATCATTGAAATGAAAAATAAATGTCTTTTGAAAAATTGTATTTTTTATTAAAGATTGATTAGTTGTAATTTTTGAAGAACATTTAAAACTAAAGATGATCACAATTTAGATCATTTATTTGAAAAACTTAATATCCATTTTAATTAATCTTGATAAAATTATCTGAGAGTAATTTTTTTGATTTTTATGAAATGATCCATATTTTGATATACATTGAAAAATACTACATTTTAATTGATAACTTTTTTTCATTGAAATTATTTATAAATGTAAATTAAATTTGTAATTAAAATTTAAGTAAAAATAATTATATTATATAAATATTTTTATATTTTAGGCTATTATAAACATTTTTCTATTCAATTTGGATTTAAATACTTTTTAATCTTTTGAACATTTTTTCTTTAACAATCTGCTTTTTCTTTGCATATGTGTGATTAATAAAAAATTATAATTTGAAACATATATGAATTTAATTTTGAAAAAATGATTCCATATTTGTATTTATTCTAATTTATATAATATGATAAATTCAACATCATTTTTGGACACTATAATTTGTGAAAACAGTAAAATTATTTACCACACTTATAGTAAAATTTGATTTACTAGGGTTTTGATGAAAACTATAAGAGTTAAAATGACCTAAATTTTTTATTAAAATATATTTTGTTCATATATATAAACCACATAATAACTAAGGTTATATAATACTCTATTTTTTTGGCCTTTTGGAAGGAACAAATTTTTGGTATAACTTTTTTGTTTGTAAAATTTAATTTGTGTCACTCTCCTCACATATAAAAGGCCACCCCTCCCCTCTATTATTCACACCATAAAACAATTTTGGATTAGACTATACCTGAATATAACACATAAACATCTATAATCTCATTTTACATTACATATTTTTTTCATGAATCAAATCTACGAAGGCTTTTGTTGCAAATATACGGAGCTCTCCTAAAAAAGAGCCAAGGTTCTTCAACAATTGTTTTTATATTATTTCATCCTCCGCCACATTAAATTATTATTAAACCATGATGATGTAATAACCTTTTTATCATAAAAATACTAACATGTTTTTATTTTATCTTCATGAACATAAACTACCCCCACTCCCATCAAATTTGTTAATAAATCATCATTAATGTGTAATATGGACTACCGCCTGGTGAACTGATATCATTCGTTTTTCAGTTACCACATATCACAATTGTGTATGATGAAGGATTTAAAGAATATATATTATATTTATAACATAAATATTTCTCTATATTCATTTGATTATATTAGAGTTTTTATTATCAATTACATAGGGGATAAGATAAAATCGCTCGTGGGTATGGTAGACTGCCTCCTCACAATGCAATGTGATTAGTTTTTCCATTATGTTTTACATGAATGGAAATAAGAATACTTTTAATTATTATATTTTATATAAATTAAATATTTGTGATATTAATTAAAAGATTATCATAATAAAAAGATAATATATCATTCAATTTCTATCCATTTCACTCACTTAAATATGATAACATCGTTTAAGTATGTGTGGACTACCACATTTATGAAGCAAGGTGACTACCATTTTATCACCACACCACAAGTAAGATATATATAACTATATGTATTGAAAAAATATGGTCTTTATTATATTATGATAATTATTTAATGACAGAAGTGGAATTTATGTCATTGCATAATGATCATGGAAAAATTGAAATTTTTACCAAGCATATGTTTGACTTACCATCTCCATGATCAGAACATAATTAGTTTCTCTTTCCCATATTTCACAATTGGTATTAAATGTATAATTAATATATAAATGCGATAATTATTTCATTTCTTTTATTATTTAGATGGTGTAACTATATAATATTATAATGAACCAAATTATTTATAAAACACATTCATGAAAAAATAATGCAATTAACACCGAACCAATGAAATTAAAGAGATATAATTAATGAAAAGGTGATATGTTGATATAAAAAATAATATATGATATTATAAATATTATTAAGGTTCATTTTTGTGTTAATAAAATTTTTTAAATCACTATACATGCGTTAAAACGGGTTCAACCAAATCGAATCGTGTTGTAATGGACTTCTTAACTCAATTTGCATTCATTATGTTAAAAATACATGTATCTGATTATGTCATGTTATGATTATGTGTGAAATTAAATTTGATGGTTGTATATTTTATTTAAACTTTTTTATATGTCATTTCAATTGATAAACATTATCTATTCATTAATTAATCCACACATCAATGATAATATCATTAAAAGGGGATTCATTTCAATTTCCATTCATTGAGGCATATTTTATTGATGTACATATAATTTCATATATATGGTTTATATAATACCAATTTTATATGTAATTTAATGATTAATTAATAATTCAGGGTATATTAAATTTTAATTTTAAATATTTCATATAAGGGGGTTTTAGATAATTATTTCTAAGTGGTAAAAAATTTCATAAGTTAGTATCATTTCATTGGGTTATATTACTCCTTTGTTCCAATTGATATTATAATATTTTTTTTGTAATAATTTTTTACTATAAATTTTTGTATTCAATATTTCTTATGATAATTTTCATTTAATAAAATTTTTTTATTCCTTGGTTTATTCTCATTTCAATGTAATGATCACTATAAGCCTTTATCTCACAATATCATTATAATCCAGATTATTTATTATTTAATTTATATAGAAGGATGTTATTCGATATTTTTTAATAAACCCATTTAATTTTTCTAAAAAATATTTATGAATTATATTTTCACGTTATAGTTCGATTTTTCGATGAATTGGTACCTAAAATAATTTTTATTTATTTAAGAATAACATATTTCATTTCTATTTTCAGTCGAAGATCTATTTTCTTCCATAACTATGTTTTATAAAAATGTTTTCAAAAATGTATTTTCCTTTTTAGAAAAGACTTATTAATATAATTTTTTTCCAATTATTTTTTTTAAAAATAATGTTTTAATAGGAATATTCTGTCCATAATCTAAAAAATTCTCAAATCGTGAACACTGAAATTATTAATAACCTATTTTATAAGTTTCAATATTTATTTTCAATGAAATTTATTTTCAAAAATATATACAATCATTTAGTTTCAAAAATATTATTTTCATAAGGGTAAGAATATTTTCTTCAATAATATATTCAGATATTTTTTATGGTATTTATATTCATTTATGAAAACAACCCCTTATTCATACTCTTATAGGTATATTTTTTATTAATACCATCATCATTATTTGTATGGACATTATATGATCATTTAACAATGTAATATATTAAAATTCACATTCCAGTAATATATATTTATTTATTATCTTTCCCATGAAATATTTTCTTTCTTATTTTCATTTGAAATTAAATTTACCTTAAATATATTTATTAATTATTTTGAATATTCTTTTTTCCTTAGACTATACTTCATTTCAAAATATGATGTTTTACTTTTGATGTTATTTGAATGACTTTGGAGATATTGATAATAAGTATTCTTTCATAAAAATGTACTTTTAATGGTAATGTATATTGATTCACGATTTTAACCTATCATTTGATATGTAAGGAATTCTTTGGACCTCTATTGATGGGTGGGGATTGGTATTATATATCTGATTCATGCATCATAATGTCTCATGATACATATTATTATGCATGAATTAAGCTAGTTTTTAGTTGTATTTTTATACCATTCAGTGATTGGTTTTGATGGTAGAGGTGTCATCTTACAAATACATGATGTCCAATAAGTAATTATTTCATTCATTAAGAATTAAGTTATTTTTATCCACAATATTTTCACAATGATATTACCTTATGAGGAACTTTATTAACATTTTATTGGTTAATTGGAATGCGTTTTCTATTATTTTCATTATGATTATAATTATGCATTATATAATTATGCATGAGATATTCAAACAGATATTATCTCTATATGTATTTCATTCTTATTTGGTCGATTAAATGGAATTCATTTTCTGGTAATTATCATTCAATATTTGTTATAAAATATCAACTTATGATATCCAAGTTATTGATATAATGTAATTTGTGTTTAGTAATTTACATTTATATGTATATTATGCTTATTGGTTCCTGAGAACTTCAATTGTATTTATCCTTTATTTAGAATTTTATCTCACCCTTATTTTTGTAATTTTAATAAGAATCCATTAATTTTACTATAATTGATATGAAAAAATATGCAACTAGAAATAGTTTAATTCAAACAACAAAATATGTTGTAATTTTTCTTTTCAAATGTAATATTTGAGACATTTATGTATATAGTTTACCCAAACTACTACATTATTTGGTCCTTCGGGATGTGATTCCCAATGTGTTCTATAAATTAAATAATAAAGGACACCAATTCTAGGATGTTGTATTTAGGGTCACTACAGTGGAGTTTTATAGCCCAAGGTCCCTTTTTGATACCATAGAATCCTTATATAACACTCTATACTAACTACTCTTTCACATGTGGTTTAGGTGGAACAACATTCTCTTCTATAAAATCAAACATGTTTTTCATAATTATTATTAGAAAAAATTGTCATCTAAAACCATATAATAAATTTATAATTAATCATTTTACTACTTTCTAATTCAGTGTAATAACATATATCATGTAAAAATGATCAAAGTAAAAATATTATAACAATAATATAATATAATTACATGATAATGCTGACCAAGTGGGTTGTCTCTTAACTAATGAATGAAATTAAGTGATCGTTAACTAAACCCGCAATTATTATATGATCACACACATAGAACTGTTTTACAACACTTTCATTTCCTCAACAACTATGGAAACTTCATTTTCATCTTAATGAGATAAGATATAAATGTTTATGATTTATATTTCAAGTTCTGAAACATCATGTCTCTTTGTTTTAGAACATTTTTTATACCTGGTCCACCTAGAAACTTAATGTTTTTGAATAAGATGTAATTTATATAATTTTGTGACCTAAATTTCATGTATAGACTTGTCTTATCTTTTTATGAACACCTAGACCGATAGACCGACCAAACTGATTCCATTTATAACATCCATAAACTAACTACTTACTAAGAAATAGTAAATGACCCCAAAATATTTGGCCACATACACTAAACTCCAATGATTGGAAATAGATTACATGTTATTACTAAATAATTAATAGATTATTTTCCTTTTAAACATACACTACCTTTCTATAAATTAATAAAAACAAAAAATATATTATATTATTCATGAACTATGTAAATATAACTCAAAATATAATAGGATGAATAATTAATGAAATAGAAAATTTTTTATCACCTGAATATTTTATAATACATTTCTATTTTAAAAATTTGATACATTTTATTTCTTATGAAAAACACTACATCGAAATAAAAAACAATATATACTATTGAAATATTATTTATATATGATCATTATGAAATATTCGTTAGTTTTGTGGGTGTGAATAGGAATAACCATACTATGAAATATATGTATAAATTTGTTCCCTAATAAAATAAATAATGAATCATATATTGATTATTAATTGGTTGTAAATGAGGTTAAATTATGTACAATGTAATATATAAATTATTCAATGAACTATTCTGTTGTGTCTAATGTATTCTTATCTAAATAGTATTGATTAATCAGTATTGATAAATTCATATAAAAAATATATATTATTTAAACAATTTAATGAATTAATATTCATTTTATTGTTTTTATTAGGGAAGTAATGAGAGTAAATTAATTGTCTTCTAAAAAAATTCATTGTCTTAAATATGTTTTTATTTAATTTTTTGTATAGTTATAATAATTATTTCTAAAAAATATATATATTAATTAAAAATGTGTATAATTTTAAAAATTATAAGTTAAATATATAATTTTTTTAAATTTTGGGAATTTTCAAAAAAATAAAGATTTTTTAGTAAATATTGAATAATACCAACTTTTAAAAGCAATCATTTATTCTATTTAAATAGAGTAATTTAAAATTTTCATTGTATTTTTTCATTGGGTTATAATGTAATATAAGATCAACTTTATTAAAATTAATCTAATTAATTACATATTAATTATTACTATAATTTATTTTATTTAAAATTATTTTTATGCTTAAATTTTTTTTTTCTAAAAGGGGTTTTCATTTTTTTTGCAAACTTATATTAAAATTTATTTTTGGCAAATAAAAAATTAATATTGAAATATGGACTTAATATTTTGAAACATTTTTTTAATTTTCCCAATAGTTTAATGACAATTTTTTTTCTTAATTAATACTAACGAGGGAGAAAGCTTAACACCATGGTAATGGGTAAAATTGATTAATTATGATTAAAATTAGGCCATAATGGCACAAAATCAACTCAATTTTAATTTAACATTATCTCAGTTTAATGAAACAATATCTATAAGATATTTGATGATATGAATTTTTTCTACTTTAAATTCATTATCAACATTCTATTTTTCATGTTAAGAAAATTAATGAAATGCCACTCTCTTTATTTTAACAACAATAATATGTTGTGAGAGGTATAAAAATATAGTATGAAAAATTATAGATGGATATTTGTAAGATTAAAAAATTAATTTTTTGATTTAAATTTGTATTTAATTATTAATGATATTATAATTATATTGAACACTTGTTCAATTTCAACTACGTGCCTGTGCAAGAAGAAGAAAATTCAGTTAAATGGCCTTAAATAAATTTTGTGTAATAATTTTGGTATTAAATATGATGTATCACGAATTTTAGGAATAATTATAATGTATATGTTATGGTTTAATAGTTTATATTCGATGTACCATATTATATTAATGATTTTAAATTAAATATAATCCAATATTTCATATAATTAAATTAAATAGTATTTTATGTTGTAAAGTTATTTTTAAATCATTAAAAAAATATACAACAATTAGTATATTAAATTAAGTGGATGATTAATTTTCAATAATATAATTAATTTAAAATTTGTGTGCCTATTTTTATTTTTAAAATTTCTTTCAAGTCCCATAAATAGTGAGATTTTTGTTAATATAGTTATTGTTAAACGGGTTTAACTTGGTGATTCCCTAAATATAATGATTAACGATTCAATCAAACCTATATAAAATTTAATGGTTGGTTTTATATAGACCATATCCTCCTTATAAATTAATCCGTGGTACTATGGTTCAATTTTACATGAGTTATTGACATATTTTATAATTATTTATACACTATTTAAAGGTTTTCCACCAACCCCACTAATAAAAGGTAACATACTCTCCTCACATATTCATAGATTTTTAATACATTATTTAAACTAATACCTATACAAACACTATCATTAAATCCCTCTAGAAATTATATATTCACTATTCTCATAATAATACCAACCTTTGATGGAATTCAGTGTTTGAAAAAAGATATTTTTCATTATAGAGGTATAAATCTTAACTGAGGGTTTCTGTATTTATTTCTTCTTCTATATATATATCTTATATAACCATGATGAAATAATAAAAAAAATATTTTATACTGTAAATTGATATTATTTTATTGGATCAAATATTTCCATTCCCTTTCAATCATAATTGGAAATTAATTAATCGCTTTTGCATATATACAGACTCTCATTCCATGAAGTAATATATTTCATTTTCAAACTCCACCTTCATGGGATATTAATTATAAGGGATTAAATGATTAAATATTATATTTATGAAATATTTATGAATATTTGATTACAATATTTTATATAAATTCATTTTATTAAATCTGCAGGAAAATAATAACATCATTCATCAGTATTTGTAGACTATGGCTACTATAAAAAAATATGACTAGTTTTTTATTTTCACTTAAAATAGCTAGTATTGAAGACATTTTTAGTTAATATATATAATAATTATTATATAATTAAGACTCTATAATCGTGAATTATTATTTATATTTCTTCATTTTCATCAATAAAAAATTGGAAATATCACTCATGCATATGTATAGACTATTTTCTCCAGTAAATTATATAATTAATTTCTTATCACCACATTATATAGATTACTATATAAGTTTATATTATGACTAATAATTAATATTATGATTCTTTATATGATTAAACTATAAATAATATTCATTTAACTGAACAATTGAAGTGAAACATTCCTGGAATATGGGCCAGGATTCACCAGAATAAGATGTTAATAAAGAACAGTTAAAAAAGTAATTTGAAGGGAGAAGGTAGTGATATATAGTAATAGATACATATATGATTATATAATGGTATTATAATAAATCAATACTATTTATAAAATATTTTTTACTGAAAATTAATCAATATAAGACTTGATACATTTTTTATTGTCTCACTTATTTTTTACGATACATATCCTTGATTCACTACTTGTTTATTTTTGGGGTTTAATAACTACTAACTAATGTATTTTGGTATTATTTTATTGAAAACTATAGGATTTTATAAATCCATTTATGGTTCCCATTTTTATACATTTTTTATTCATAGATTTCCAATATGGTTTGCGATTTATGTTACAATCTCATTTATTTTTTAGGATTGTTTTTGTATAATTCATATCGAGATATATTATAGGATATTAAACCTTTAAAACACTTAAATTATACTATTAAATAGTTCTTTATATTATTTTCATGTTTTACATTCGTTTTTATTTATTTGGTACCTTAGAGGGTTGAGAAATTATTTTTCTAAAATGTCGACCTTATTTCCTCTTTTGTGAATGAAGTTTTTCTTCCATGTCTATGTTAATTAAAATGTTTTCAAGAATTTTCATTTTAATGACCAAAATAATATATAATTTTATTCCAAAAAATATTTATTTTATAGAAAATAGAATTAAATATTAATTTTTATATCGTTTTATGAACACATTACTTTTGGACTTTTTTCCTAAATTCTGAAAGGAGCCATTATTTGTAAAGTTTAGTGAATGAACGTGTTTTCCCACAATTGTAAATCATATTTTATTTTGATATTAATTTACATGATTCATATTTTTTGAATGAAATTATTTTTCTTAGTATTCTTTATGTACCTAAGGTTGTTGAGGACCATTGAGAACATGGGATAAATATGTGGTGATATCTTACAATCTCAATTCATTCTAAATTAACCCCCACAATTTGTAAGAGTTATTATCTTAATTTTATTTATATAAAAACCTAAAATTAATGAATTATAATAACGTTTGACTTGGAATTAATGATTTATAGGGTTCTCCCTCCACGTGAGAACCTACATTTATTAAAAGGATACCCCTATAAGTCTGTGGAATTTCATATTTAATAATAAGTGATTAATGCATAAAGAAACTCATGTCACTTTCATTATATATCTTGAAATGTATGATAATATAGAATCTTTTCATTTACAAGGATTTTCTTATTGTACATTGCCAAAAATATTATGACACTTTTCAACCATATCTTAGAATGATCATCAGGAAGAATCTCGGTATGTTTTTTTATAGGTTTTAATCTACTGTTTCCTACCTTCATATTGAATTATTCATCCGGTGAGCCTCACTAAAACTGAACATGTTTTAATAACCATTATTTAATGTAATAATAAACACATGGATACCTCAAGACAATCTCAAAACTGCTCTCTTATAAACTATATCTCGTATATAATATTTAATATAAAATATGATTTCTCAAATAATATCCAATCTTGTAAAATTGATTTTAATCTCTATAAAATTACTGTAACATATTTCTCTATTATTCCAACAATTTATTTAGAATCCGACACTTCTATTAACTTCATCATGTTATATTTTTGTCATGTATATATATTTTTTTAGGTACGGTTGTACTACCACCTTGTTTATATTGGCACACTCAACATATAAAAGGTGTGAAAGAAATCATTTTAACTGATCACTGAAAACTCAACTATAAAAAACTAGAACTCATTTATAATTACATGGACTCTTTTCAATCATTATAGTGTCTTATTGAATATTATTTAAGCCTCATGAAATCTAATAATCTCTGACAATCTTTTAACTTACATAATCATTGTGTTAATTGTCGTTTTTAATCTTCCTTATCTCTGTTTAAAAAGTTACCATATATAGATAAGTATTGCATCCTAGATGAAAAATGTTCGTCCAAAGTTATCTAAATATATATAATAAATTTTCCTTATATATGATTGAATTAATAAATTATTAATAAAATTATATTTGAATAGCATATCTCTTTTTTCATCTAATCATTCTACCTCAACAAAAACTCAAATAAAAAACATGATATATTTATGAATCTAATGACATCTTGAATAATTTATTGATATCTATTCATTAAGTGAATTTTTATGCATTTAATCTACATTAGATTTAATATGCTGGATGGACCTACTTCTATAGTTCTCTTCGTGAATTTCTTACCCCGATCATTATATTTCCTATAAAAAACATTATCAATTTAATAACAAACAACAAATCTATCAAAAATCTTAACGAGCTATTATCCACTGGATGGGGAAAATTTAAGATGCTTGTCTAAATAGATGTAACTAATATATACATAAGTCAATGAACAATTTATCCATTTGGATAGAACTTCATTTCTCTGTTGGAAATTCTGGATTCGTGTTTTTACCTCAACTCAGACATCTATTTTAATATGGATCTAAACTTATTTCCCATTTTAAAAATATTAAAAATCCTTATCTACTAACACATTGCATATTCTATCCAATATCCCTCACATCTAGGCATATTTTACCTTTATTAAATTGGAATACAACCCTTATATAAGGAATTATTGGATTTTACCATCATTAATCTTCCTCTACCATTACATATATTTGGAAACTCATCTTATACCGTTAAATAATTAATGAATGTCCTTAATGAAACGTATATTTGACAGAAATACAAAATGGTCATCTAGCTTTATAAGAATTTTATATCTCATGATCTTTTTCTAGTGATTTTTTTCCAGTGCTTCACCTTATCAGTTTTTATGATTAATCATATTTTTAATTTTATACTCTAGTAGATTCATTATATGCTCACCTTTAATATAGTGATCAATCACAGGTAGCTATGATTCCCCCCTTTAAAAACAATAAAAATTAAATTATTCATGATGTAAATAACTTTATAGTCTATTAAGAATCATCTTACATTTTACAAAATTTACATAAAAAGATAATGATTATTACTAACCTCCTCGGGAATCTCTTCTAGATTGTCTCTAGATGCTTATAATTAATCTGTTCCCAATAAAAATTTGATAATATTTCTTTCTAGATTAACATAAAAATTTATAAGAATAAAAAAATTAAATAAATAAAATGCATATTACCAAAAAAAACCATATGATATTGAATCTCTATATAAGGATTTGTTATAAACATTAATAAAAACATTTATTAACAATTTTTTTCACAACTCCCATTAGTTAAAACTATTATTTACAATTAATTAGAAACGTTTTAATATATAATATCCATATTCAATTCTATGGAGTAAATTATTTTTTTAAATAATTTAATACCCTAAATAAAAAATACTTTTTGGCTATGATACGTTAAAATCCCACTCAATTTAATCATCTGCCATATTTTATGGTAACCACAACTTCATATTCATATAAGAATTATTTTAAAAACATAAAATAATGTTATACCGATGCTCCCTATTTGACATAATAATACAAAGAATAGTGTTGGGTTTCCTTGTGAAATTTTGGAAGACTTTGGTGCATGATAAACATGTAATTTAAGCCTCAAATTATCAGATCTATCTAAGGTAATATATTTAGTGAAAAAAAAATTTGATATATAATTTAATTTTATCAAGTAAAATGTCTCCACCAATAAATTTTTATTTTATACAGTGATAATTATTATTAATTTCCTTTGACATTAAACATTTTATATGGTTTTATAATGATTAAGGAATGTTTTATTATCAAAATGAATCCTCAAAGTCTTACAAGTTTTAACTGTCTAATATTCCATTCCTACATTCATCCAAATATTCGTTGTATGATAATATTTGGTGGAACTATAATATTATTCTATAGTACTCAATTTTATTGAACATCATTTATTACTATTCCTACTCATACAAAATTCTCTATTGAAAAATATTCTTCCTGATGTGGATTCTCTAGAATCACAATCCTAGACCATATTAGCATTATTGTAACTAATAAATTATATTTCAAAAAATATTTCATACAGAAAACCATAAGATGATGATCCATTAACATATCTAAGAATTACTTTTATTATATAAAATGTGATAATCCTTATGATCATATTTATATAGTGACCATAATGTAATAAGATAAGTAATGTTTACCCATGGAGTATAAATATAGAGAAATATGTATTCCGCCTTTTTGATTTCTTTATAATTCCTATATTCCGAGGAATTATCTTTAATATTATACATGACCATAGAAATGAGAGAAGAAACTTATTTCGAATCCTCCCTTTCAAAAACAGTTTTCAACAATCATTCATAATTTTCATGTGATAGAAAGATATATATTTCCATATATTTAACATGAAATCCGAGAACAAAAAATATAAATCATTCATCATTGACATTTATATGTATTACTCATTTTTTAATTAAACTCTTTTAGTAAAAAATTAGATCACTTTAAAAAATTATATCATCAATGTAAAAAATTTTAGTAAGGGTACATGTGCGCACTTTATTAACATATTTTCTACTATCAACATTTAATTTATATAATTATATCTATTTGAGGTAAATATCATGTTATGAATATCATGAATGGGTAATCTGTGTCAACACATAGAGAAATTTCTTCAGGTTACAATCAATGGTTCCATTTGATTTGAGTAATATCCTCAATGGTTACTCAATATATTCTTCTTCAATACACATAGTTAAAAAATATTAATTAAAATACATTTGGTAATCCTAATTCAAATTATGTGCATCAACATCTATGAACATTCTTATGGTTTTTGACAACTCAATGGGGAAAAAATTATTCAACAGAAATACCTTTCACATATGAGTATCCTTTTAAAACAGGTAATGGCTCGTTTTTATAAAATTCTGAATTTCATTTATTTTTTTTAACACCCAATTTGACTCTATAAATTTGTTTATATTTATTAATGGAACAAGTACCCATGATTCAATTTTCTCAATTTGATCTTAATGTTCCTTCATAGCTTTTACCCATTAATTTTGTTCAATGGCTTTAGAAACTAATTTCTGATATACATTTGAGATAAGTGAAGTCTGATAGAATAATCATAGATTCCTTCAACAATGAATTAGTGAATTAAATTTTCAAATAATGTAAATAGATTTAATATACTATGATAGGGACAAAATTCTAATTTATTTTCCGTTTATCTCACTTTCCATATCACATGACTAATATGAGTCACTCTATTCACATTTTTTCACTCATTCATCTTCACTATTATAATTCATGTTGGTGGTCTTAAATTTATCACCAATAATATGTTCCATAACTTTTTCTATGGAATATATATTCAATAAACATCACATAACATGAATCAATAAACTTTTTATAAATTTATTCCAATATTAATAACTAATAATGTTGTTTAAATATCCCATAAAAAGGTTGTCTTCAAAATTTTCATCATATATTCCATAATCTTTCTTTTTTTCATTATTAAGAAAGGACTCTTGGAAACCTTGAAATATTTCCTTAATTTTTTATACTATAGAACTATATGGACATGGAATTATGCCTTACATAATATTGAATAAAATGAGTAATTCACAGTGAGGATCCTTTCAGGTTTAGAGTTTTAGAGAATTAGGACAAAACTATTACATCACAAAAGATTACAAAGTAGACACTTCTACCCAGTTTCCATTTTTTTATAAAACATGAACTCTTGAAAAAAAAGGGTCATGTATAGTTCCATGTTTATGACAACATGAATTTTCCCTGATCCCATCCTTGACCCTATTACACATTATTTCATGTGAAGAACTTTTCAAAAACATGGGATTAGTATAAAAAGCTCAATAAGGGATACACAATGAAGGAAAACTATTAGTATTTAAAGCAACAAGTAAACCATGAATACTTTAACATAAGTAATAATTTTCATCTTTATGAAGTAGTATATACTATTCAATGAATAAAAGATCATTACATACCCTTTTGTTACCAAAACATTACCATAAAACCATATAAAGAGAACATAACATATAAAGGTAACTTGGGACATAAACATAAATAAATGGAATAACACTATGTTCGACATCCACACATATCACTAAATGGAATCACCATATGGCCAACTTCCATACCCAATTAATTGCAGGTTATAACTTAACCACTGATCCTAGTATTCACAGCACCACCCGTCATTTGGTTTATCACGTAACCACCTGTCAAATGTCCATGTAGCGTTATAAAATAATAAGAATGAAAAAAATATAATGGAAAGAAAAAAATTTCCACATTTTAATCACAATATATCACATAAGTATATTGAAATAACAAATTAATTATCAAAACCATTTTCAATAACAAAATACATAAAATAGTATATTTTATTTATTTTCTTTTAAAATCATTACAGCTTGTTGAGGATGCCAAAGGTCAAATAATACTTGCGGCGGGGGAAAGGTCATTGTCGCCGCTTACAATAAAAGAAACATTAATTTTTTCATTTAGTAAAATGATCTGTAGAAAAAGATTACTTTTGAATAAATGTAAAAGTCAAAGGGGCTTATACATCGTATAAAAGAATGTTGTGTATAAATGAAAATATACCTCTATGAAAGGATATTGAGATGAAATCACATACTTCGTGTCAGACATGAATCGATCATTCATTAATCTCTTGAAGAATAAAATAATGTTATTTTCTACTTGATTAGGAACCTTTTTCACATATATTATTCCTTTTATATCACTCATTACGATGTTATAAACATTATGTAACCATTTATGTTAATAACATTCGTTTTGTTGATATTTGGTACTTGAGTCAAAAATGGAATTATAATAATTACATGTTGTTCATGTGGTCCAAGGTTCATTATATCCATAATTATATTCATGATTTATATATCATATATATCATATATATTAGGCATATACATGTATTTAAAATAGTACATAACATATAGAGGTAAGAAATGAAATGCACCGTTCATGGAGACGGTAAGTCGTACGTACGTATGAACGCTACTTTCATTTCTATTTCATATTTTAATAAAAGTTAAACAAAATGATACATAGATATATTATAATAATAGTATTATATCATATATTATAACTTTAAATCTATCCTTTATACATCCCACATAAGCCATTAACGAGTCACATCACTTTGAGGGGGCGGTAGTCCGCACTTCCTCAAATGAGATTATCGTATTTACCCACTATGGAAACCATAATGGATTGATATAATAGGAAATTACAGAAGCATAAAAAAATCATAATCATAATGTATATCATATATAAATATAGGGCCATCATAATGGACACCATGAGAGGTGGTAGGATAAAATAGAACAATCACCGTTTCGTGAGGCGTTAGTTTTCCATCCACAGTAACATTATGTTCATCATCCATTAGATGGAGGAGTGTGGAAGTTTAGTTAGATTAATTCCCATAACAAAATCCTATTATATTTAATATACTTGTGGTCTTACAAAATAAAGGAATAAAAATATATTAGGGGTTGGAGAAGTAAAAAAATGAATACAATTTAAGAGGAACTGTTGCCTTTAATTTGGGTAACTCTATTTGGTTTGATACAAAAGACTTCTTGAAGTGCCTTATTCCTAAGGTAAGGCTTGTAGGAGGATGATTGGGATGTAGGGAGCTTAATTGGGCAGTGTTGTGACGAGACCAATGTCTTCAAAGGTGTGTGGAATTTGTTATAAGTGGTATCTTTTTATAAGAGAGAGGAGGGGCTCATTTGGAAAGTGTGAAGAAATTATTTTATTATAAACTTATATTCGGTATAAAAAGGTCCAAAAATCATTAAAGATAAAGATAATATGATTCAAGGTCGAAATAAAATCATACAATCAGAATTAGACATGTTTTGAAAAATATTTTAATCATTATAATCTTATTTATTTAAATCATTTATTAATAAATTAAATACAACATAATTGTTGTGTCATATATAATTTAATTTATATGATGTATAAAAATTATTAAAAAATTCCAGGATGTAGGATATAATTTTATATTTCCAATTAATATATAGTTAAAAGGATTATTTATATAACACTATATATAAATTAATTAGTAAAAGATTTTTGTTAATGTCAATTTTGTCATCACAATAAATTAATTAATCTAAATTGTCATTATCACTCCAAGGTGGCTCAATGGGCTACCAAAATCAACCCAAATATAACCATGGTGGTAAATGACTCAACTAATAAGGTTTGGACAAGTTTTAAAGTAATTTTGAATTCTTATAATATTCTTTTTACCTTGAATTATCCTATTTGCCTTTAACCACGGTAAATAAAAGTCAAAAGTTACTCTTCACGGAAATTATTTTAATCTTATTGAACCACATTTTACAACTTGATAACAACCATTTATGTCTGATTTTTTAAATTCAATTTAAAAAAGTGGTAAAAATTCATTTAAAAAAAAATCACTTTTTTTATAACTACTACTAAGTGGTTTCACTATTCATTAAAAATTAAGTTTTTCAGAAAAATACCAAAAATTCAGCCAAATAATTTTTTGATATTCCAAATTCAAAAGTTATTTTTAATTTTCTAATTTCAAAACATAGAAATGTCATTAATATATTTTAAAATTAATTCCCATTGTTAAAATAAATAGCATGTTTTTGAGAAACAATAACTATCGAAAGATTGATACTTATTTATGTCATATTTCAAAGTGAAAAAAATTCTAATGACCAACATTGGATTAAATGGTAAAAATATATTTTAATATCACATTAAAACCAATTGAAATTAAAATATAACCATATAAATAAATTAGATTAAAAGTCACTTTTGAAATAAAATACATTATTTTTCACTATTCATTAAAAAATAAACTTTATCAAAAAAATTCCAAAAATTTACAAATAGTAAATTTTGATGTCCCCATTATAAAGAAGGATTTTATTTGGTCATGTAGAATGTATTAATGTGACCAAAACTATATTCGATGAGGGTTCTCCATTAAAAGGTGTAAATCGGCATTTTAATGTAAATTATGCTTAAAATTAGATTCATTCATATTTTAAGTCTCTAAATTTTTATTGGATAAATGTAAATACATTAAACAAACATTTATAATCATATTGTATTTAGTTTTGTTCATTCCTGCCAATAAAACGGATATGAGTTATCAACCATTTAAAATAATAATATTATTTTATAAGTGTGCAACATAAGATTCCAAAGAAACCCATTGTTGCGTATTGGGTACACTAACGAACATAGCAACCCCTTTAAAGTAAAATTAATATTTAATTAAAAAATTAAATATGAAATATGTCTTATTCTTCATTTACCTGGGATGCTACATCTTTCCCCCCTTTTGGAAATTGCGTCCTCGCAATTTTATTCACTTATAAAAATAAGTGGCGGTATTTATCCCTCATAGCATTTTCAGATTCCCACGCTACGTCTTCCACCATATGGTATTTCTAAAAATCCTTTATCTAGTGAATTTCATTATTCCGCAACACTTTCTCTCTACGATAAAGAATCTTAACTGGCTTTTCTTCATAAGAGAGATTCTCTTCCAACTGAACTACCTATGGGCTCAAAACATTAGATGGATCTCGTATATACTTTCTCAACATCGAAACATGAAAAACATTGTGTACATGGGATAAAAATGGAGGTAAAGCCACTCTATACGCAACTGATCCAACCTTATCTAGAATTTCATAAGGTCCAATGAACCTTAGACTCAACATTCCCTTTTTTTCAAAACGTATCACACATTTCCATGGAGAAACTTTGAGTAAGACATGGTCACCTTCCTCAAAAGAAATATCATTCCTCCGGTTACCTACATAACGTTTTTGTCTGCTCTGAGCTATTCTCGGGTGCTTCTGAATCAACTGAACTTTATCTGCCACCTCTTCTACCAATTCTGGTCCCATCAGCTTCCTTTCACCTACTTCATCCCAAAAATCTGGAGTTCGACAATGCTTTCTTTATAATGCCTCAAATGGAGCCATCTGTATAATAGAATGAAACATTTTATTATATGTAAATTCAACCAAAGAATGATTTAGGTCCCAATATCCCTAATAATCCATCGAGAAAGCATGTAGGATACCCTCTATGGTCTAAATTTTTCATTCTGACTAACCATTCGATTGAGGGTGAAAATTTGTACAAAAATATAATTCAGTATCCAGTGACTTCTGAAGGCCTTTACAAAAGTTAGAAGTGAACCTGGGATCACGATAAGAAATGATGGAGAGGGGAACTCCATGCAACCTGACTATCTCTGTTATATACAACTGATAATGTTGATCGAGATACAAATTATATCTAATATGAAGCAAATGAGCAAATTTAGTCAATCGGTCAACGATAACCCTTATTGCATTATTACCTCGAGATGTCTTGGGTAATCCCACAACAAAGTCCATGGATATATTTTACCATTTCAACTCTAGCATCGGTAGAGGATGAAGCTTTCCTTTTGGTAACTGTCACTCTGCTTTAATGTGCTGACAAGTTAAACACTTCACAGTAAAATTAGCAATATCTCTTTCCATTCCATCCAACCAGTAATACTCCTGAATATCTCTGTATATCTTAGTACTAACCGGATGAACTGAAAACAGAGAACTATGAGCTTCACATAAAAACTCATTCTTCAATTGTGAGTCACAATGAATGCATAATCTCTTTCCAAATCTCAAAACACAATCATTATCAATGATAAAATCAGGTAAATTATCCTTCTGAACCAACACAACATTTTTCTGAGACTCACTGTCTTCCTTTTGTGCTTGCTTAATTCTGTCTGATAGAGATGGTTTCACTAACACCTGAAACAAAACAGATGAATATGTTGCAAAAACAACTTTTATGCCAATGTTCATCAAATCAAAAACCGAAGGATCTCAATCTAAACATGGCATGGCTAATGAAGTATTACTTTTTAGACTCAATGCATCAGCCACTTTATTTGATTTTCCCGGATGGTAATGGATCATGCAATCATAATCCATGATTAATTCCAACCATGTCCTCTATCTCATGTTCAATTATTTTTGAGTGAATATATATTTTAGACTTTTGTGGTCAGTATATAATTCACACATTACTCCATACAAATGATGCCTCTAAATTTTTAAAGCAAAAAACAACAGCAGCTAATTCTAAATCATGTGTAGGGTAATTTAACTAATGAGGTTTAAATTGATGTGAAGCATAAGCATTTAACTGATCATTCTGCATTAGAACACAACCAAGTCCTTTCTACGAAACATCACTATTGACAACAATCGCAACATTTCTGGATGTCAGTGCCAAAACTGGAGAATTCACCATTCTTCTTCTCAATTCCTAAAAACAATCATCACATTAATTTGTCCAGATGAACTTAAAACCTTTTCGAGTTTACTTATTCATTGGAATAGATAACTGGGAATTTTTTTTTACAAACCTCTGTTAATAACCTACCAAACACTGAAAAATATGAATATTTGTTATATTTGTGGGTCTGGGCCATTCTTCAACAACTCTCATTTCAATAGGGTCAATAGTTATGCCATTTTTTGAAACAATGTGAGCAAGGAAAGAAATTGTTTTCAACCAAAACTCGCACTTGCCAAATTTCTCATAATTTTTCTTGTTTTTAAGGTTTGTAAGACAACCCTTAAATGACATTCATATTCCTCTTTACTTTTAGAATAATCAAAAATATCATCAATGAACACAACCACAAACTGATCCAAGAACTCACAGAAAATTCTGTTCACAAGATCCATTAATATAGCAGGTGCATTGGTTAAACCAATAGTCATAACTACAAATTCATAATGGCCATATCTTGTAATAAATGCGGTCTTCAGAATGCCTTCTTCCTTTACGTTCAACTGATGGTGCGCTGACATTAAGTCAATCTTCGAAAAATATTGTGCTCTATGGAGCTAATGCTACTTGGTTTGATGACCCAACATCTGCTGAAGTAGTTGCAAAGGATTTCACCACCCCTTTCTGCTTGTATTCTGGCTGCTTTCCCTCAGTTGAGTTCTTCTCTGGACACTCGTTTGCATAATGACCCATTTCATTTCACTTAAAACATTTTATTGAATGTAAATCATATGTTGTCCTACCATTATCCTGGTCTTTTTCAGTGCAATTATGAGTCATATGTTTAATTTTACCACATCGGTAGCACTTACCAGAATTCAAATGACATTCCCCAGCTTGATTTTTACCACAGTTTTCACAAACTCTAAACTTATGTTTCTTACCATCACACATTTTTGAAGAGTTCTTCCCATTCGCCTTCTACCTCAACCCTTTATTTTTTTTGTTTGTCAAAGAATACCTAATAATCAGAAAATTTCATTTCCACCTTCTCCGAACAATGAACAACTTTTTCCTAACTTTTGAACTCACGAGAAGCTAAATCCCTTCGATACATTGTATTTAATCGTGAGTAAAAACCATTGATTTTACTTTCAAGATATCCTATGAAATTTGGAGCATACCTTTCTAGTCATGTGAATTTTTCTTCATAAGTATCCACTGAGTCATCCTCCTACCTCAATTCTATGAATTTTTTTTCATTACTACAATAAACCACCTATGGAAAATATTTCTCAAAAATAATAACATTGAATTCATCCCAGTAAAGAGAATCAATTTCCACACTATACCTGATATTTTTCACTATTGACCATCACAGATCAGCTTTACCATCAAAATGATAAATATAAAACTAGCCTTTTGATATTCTGAAGAAACCATGACATCAAATAATCTTCTCTAGTGCTTTAATCCACCCTTCAGCTAGCACAGGGTCAGATGATCCTCTGAATGATGGGGGATGTTGCCTCATGAAATGCTCCACTACTATCATGTTCCTCTGTGGTTGATCTGTTTGATCTCGTATATGGATACCACCACCACTTATAGCCTGATTCAACAGCTCCATCACTGCAAAAAAAATAGTTCAGTTTCGATTCCGACCATCTAAGGTTGCTAATTTGGAAGGTTGTCTTCCTCCTCATGTAGTCCCAACAATGCTGCCCTGTTTCCTCTATAGAAAACTTTTTTTAACACAGAAATATCTTAGGCAAAGCAATATGATAATATTTAAATTCTATATCATTTCAATATTAACATATATTAATTTTGGGACATTAATTTAACAATAACATAACTCTTAATGTTGTCTAAATTGACCTCTGATACCAACTATAAGGACCTCACCTTATACCTTACATAATATTGAATTAAATGGATAATTCACAATCTGGATATTTTCAGGATTAGTTTTTTAGAGAATTAGGAAATAACTATTACACCTCAAAAGATTACCAAGTAGAAAAATCTACACAGTTTCGATTTTTTTTACAAAACATGAACCCTTGAAAAAAATATTCATGTCTAGTTCCATGTTTAAGACAGCATGAATTTTCCATGATCCCATCTGTGACCCTATTCCACATTATTTCCTGTGGAAAACATTTCAAAAACCAAGGATGTGCAAAAAAATCTTAGTAAGGGATACCCAAAGAAGGAAAACTTTTAGTTTTTCAAAACAATAAGTAAACCATGAATACTTTAACATAATTAATATTTTTCACCTTTATGAAATAGTAATTAAACTTCATTGAATAAAAGATCATTTTAGAGGCCCAAAGCCTGACGTACATGGACATTATATTACATTGGAGAAATACTTAATAAATAACAAAAACCGACACTCAAAGATCATTATAGTTTAGTGTCTTTGGAAACTCGTAACAATATCTTCTAATCGTAGTAAAAGATCTTCAACATCTCCCATAACGATCATCCCCTTTAGTTTTATTACCTAATACTTTTCTTTATATCCTGGGGAAAAGAAAACATATAAAGGGTGAGCTCAAATGCTCAGTAAGGGTAAGCATGGAAAGAATAAAACAAACCATATACATTTGATCATAAAACCATTAACATAATGTTTAAACATCAAAATATTGAGCAATGACATAAAACATAGTAGTAAATAAGGCATAGATACATCAATCATGATAAAATATCATGGTAATAAAACATGTAATTGTGGAAACCATTAAGCACATGATATGATTTCTATAGTAGCCATGGTATTGCTGCTGAGACCATCTTAGTTGAAAAAGTTCCTTTCTGAATCGAGTTTACTCCTCATTCCAGTCCTGTATTACTGAACCAGATTAACTTACCGTTCCTGCCATGTTTATCTCATGAGATATAAATCATTACCCAATGCATTAGAGAGAGATATAGGTCCCACACATCTCATAATGAATTCATTCTTACTTTTTCCACAACATAAACATAAATCATTCATCATAACCCAATGAACCAAATGGGTTTCATAAACAACATCCCATCATAACATAATCCATATAAATCAAATGGATATCATTTCATAATAAGAGAAGTGAAACCATGTAAATCATAAAGACATTATACTTGAAACACACACATATTAAATAATGTCATCTTAGGTGGAAAATGGTAATGATAAAACATTTGAAAAATAATTCTTGAGGAAAATATCATTTCATCAGAAAAATCATTTTCTTTTAAAAAAATGCCACACAATTTTATAAGAAAAGTATTTTATTGAAAATAACCATAAAATATTGTAGAGTAAACATGATGAAAATAAGGCATTATGAAACCGTAAAAATCCGTTCATGCCGTAAATGTTAAATAAAACATTCTTTTAGTACTATTTCAAGAAAATTCAAAAAGTGCCTCATATGGTAAACAAAATAAATATTCCATATATATTGTGGTAAATGTAAAAAATGGTAAAAATGACTTTAAACATACATGGAACAAATTTAAACATTTTATGAAATTTTTTTGAGAAAATATGGACATGGATAATATATATAACCCCATTAAATACTTACAAATAAATAATCTCGGATAAGAATCAGATTGTAATAATTATCCCTTACCATAGGTCTGATATGCTTTGTACTTTTCAGAAACTCCTGTATAATGATTTAAATAATGTCATTGACTTATTACAAAATCATATTCATTGTTATGATATAATATATGGTTCAATTATGACTTTAGGTTACCTATTATTTTGAAAATTCCATGTTAAAGCAGCGTTTTGGGTAAAATCGTTTTATTTATCATACGTGTTTGGACATGTTGTTAATGATATTATTATTACTTATATCATGATATAATTACTTCCATAATTTAAATCATGATTTATATATCATATATAATCATTATATATATATAATAGATAGATAAATGAAATGAAATACACCTTTAATGGAGATGGTAGGTCGTACGTACGCATGAACGTTGTTTTCCTTTCCTTATTGACTTAAATTGAAGTAAGTAGATGATATATATATATATATATATATGTATGTATAAATAATTTTAGTAGCTTAATTATGTCATATATTTCATTATTATTCATTATATTTACTTTATAATCATTCATTAATGGTTATCATGGAGAATGAATCTCATCGCGTCATGGAGACGATAATTTGTATGTACTCACGATCGATGATATCATTCCCATAATTATTGAATTAAATTTAAATGGATGATATAATATCTAAGAATCAATATGATGTTATAATAACTATATATAGTTATTATTTACACCATTATAAACATCCAAGTAATGTGGTGGTGGAAAAACTGATTACACCACGTCGTGGAGATGGTATTCCATACTTACGCACGCGCAATGATTTCATATTCCGTTGGATGGACAGAAGGTGAAATAGTGTTGTTTCATATTTATAATAAAATATCAGTATATAATTAATACCAACGATATTACTTTATAATGAAACAACTAATGAAGAGGAAGTAGAAGAAGAAAGAAACTTGAATGAGTCGGTAGAAGACATTACCTCTTCCTCGATGCACCTCTTTTAAACTTCTTCATAGGGCACTAGTGTGGGTATTTTGAGAATACCAAAACCTCTATGATATTACTCAAAATATTTAGAAGATTAATTTTCCGGTTTTGGCCGAGCTTCATGGCTCAAAAGGGTGTGAAGAGAAGAGGGAAGGGGTTCCCTTTTTATAGGGGATGAGAGGGGCACCTTTGAAAAAACATAAAATATTATTTTATAATAAAGTCATATTCGGGTTATAATAGCTCAAAATTGATTTATTTTGAATATATTATTGGGATGGGTCGAAGTACTCTCAACCAATAGGTTTTAGACAAGTTCATGTTACTATTTTAACCATATTATTTAGATTTAACTCTAAGTTAAATAATTTGACTTTTACCGTCTCTTCTTGTTTTCTTACAATATATGGTTAATAAACTTACTATAACAAGTAAAATAAAACCCAAGTGGTTCATTATTAATATATATAGCCTTATATATGTTATTTGGACGATCCTTATATTTTTAGGAATATAATAACAATTAATAATATAATATTTGTTTTAAAAACTACTTTATGTCAATTTTGACACTATTTGGTAATTGATTTTTGTGAAAATCATAACAAAATCATTATTTCTAAAAAAGTTAATTTAATAAATACTAAAATGACATTTTATCCTATAAAATTAGTGTAATTCATAAAAAGTCTCAAATTTCTTTTATTTGTGTATTTATAACATCAATTATTATAATATTTCATTAAATAGGTAATTACTGAATCATCATTATGACATAAATAAATTATATTATTGAATGTCTAAAAATTATAAATAAAATACCATTATTTATGAAATATTTTCATATTTCTAATGAATATTTATACTCGAATTTATCTTATATATAACTTTATATTAAAAATGGTTCAGTTATTAATCTTTGATTTTAACTATTTTAACCCTTATTTAAATAAATTAATAATAAATGACCTAATCTAATCCAAGTGGACCTAAATGGTCATATTTTATTCCTAAGGTTTTTTTGGTCGATTTAAATTATCCAATAGAATTATGACATGTGTTAGGGTTATAATAATATCATTTTTACCTTTAATTACCCTATTTACTTTTAACCGTGGTAAATAAAAGTAAATAGTTACTATTCACCAAAAATTATTTTTATCTTATTGAACCACATTTTACTCCATGATATTATCCATGTCTCTAGGAGTTTCTAAATTCCACTCACAGAAGCAGTAAAATTATGTTTTATGTAAATTTTCAAATTCTCTTAGGAGGTGGGTAAAGACAGTGAAAAGTTCAATAAAATTTTTATATATATATAATTATTATAAAATGACTCCAATGAATTAAATTGAACTTATATAAGTATTATGTATCAATTTTGACCTAAAATAAATTTAAATAAAATAAATAAATATTTAAATAAATATTCACTTTTTAAATAGCAACCTAGTGTTTTCACTATACATTAAAAATTGAATGTTTTCTGAAAAATTCCAAAAATTCATCCAAGGCTAATTTCGATATTCCAAATCCAAAAATGAAGTCCATTTTGAAAAATAAAATTTCAATATTTGGGTATTACTATTCATAATGGCTAGTTCATAATAATACTATCTTTTTTAGTGAAACCTTGTATTGTGTACTACACACGCTATCGAAGAATGTATTGATTGTGTGTAATGCAAGCCATGTCGGGGATGTGTGTAGCGAAAGTTTCTTTTGGTGTTATGTAAAACATAATCAAAAGATATTTCATTTATACATGAAATAAAATCTATACTTAATGTTGCGTAGAATAATTTCCCCAAAATGAATTTGAATTTGTTTGTAACACGAGCCAAGAATAGTGTTGTGTATACTGCAAGCTAATATGGTGTTGCGTATAGTACATTCCAATCTTGGTGTAGTGTATAATAGAATACATAAAAGAAATTAAAAATAATATATCTCATAAAATCATGGGGTGTTACATTCTACCCCCCTTAAAAAGAATTTCACCCTCGAAATTCGTCGAGGTTGTAAATTGAATACTACCTGAAAGTTTCTTTCAAAGAATCGTACATCGAAAAAAGGAACACTAAAACTTAATTTTAAAAATTGAAGTATGAAACAAAATGGTTACCCAAATTAACTCATAATTGGGTTTCCACATAAGAGAACATAGGTGAAAATATGGATATGGAAGAGAAATCTAACCATCATATTCTGATGGAGAGTGGTAGAGGATATGGCTATGAAAAAGACAACAATCACAATGCCATAAATTTGTGATGATTTAAGGTACCATCTTATTAATCGGATATAAGGACACTAGGAGACCATTTATTTTCATGATCATTTCCCTAAATTTGAAAAATTGTTGTATTAAAAGAAATATTTACTTTATTTTGATACAACCATACTGTAGTTTGTGCCATGAAAAATTTGCACATCATCTCTTAAAGAAATTAATTTGAATTTGTCATCCGTGAAGTGTAAACAGATCATGCGATAGAATGATAGGTCATTACATCTATCACAAACAAAAGGATAGCAGAAGTTATTAAGTATACACAAGTCCATCTATAGTGATATTGGACTTATGCTTCATATATCATACCGCTTAATATAATAAAACTAGTTTATACTATGCAGGGACTTCATGTAGACCAGTGGTAGGTGATAAAGGCCTTTCACACTTCGGTTGTGGGTTCGATTCCCACATCCTTTTCCGACGTGATGGGTTGTCACCCGTCCTGCATGATTTCCTTTTTCTAATACTACATTATTATAACATTCCATAAATAATATCGAAAAAAGTTATATACATAAACAATACTGACTTATGTCCAGCAAAATCCATTCCCATTTGTAGTATTATCCAAAATACTTCTATCCACGCTCATTGTATAAAGAAAAAAATTACTAGAAATGTCATCTTCTGAGTATGTGAATCCCGTCATTTATCCCCCATATATCATAAGATATATCTTGTTGATCGCACCATAATCATGTATTCTCTGGAAACATAAATTATCATAGAACCATTGTGAAAACATGAATACTGTCAAAAGGTAACTCTTTCATCATACCAAAATCCCAAAAATTCTATTTACTCAAACCAGGATATCGCTTGTTTCTTATATCAGTCATGAGCTCATTAATACTATCAAACATTTCATTATCTTTTTATCCCTTCTTTATGCACATATTAGGTGATTTCCAAAAATATCTGAATAACTTTTCGTGGTTACCGGTACCATTCATCATATACTTTCAAAAACATAAGGAAAAACTATAGTATGAAAATCCTTTGATGTCACATTATTCCATAGTACCATGATATTACTTATACAACATTTCTCTTTAAAAACATGTAATCATTCCACTACCTTCTTCAACCATTTACCGATCTTGAACAATTCTTTCATATCACATATCATTTGTATTCTCGTCATCATCATCAACAGAAATACTACCTATATTACCATTTTGATTCACATTATGAGACTTTACCATAGGGAATTGGTTTTCATAATGCCCGTACATTCCACATTTTAAACATTTAATCATTGTTAATTTCATAGCAATACCATTATCCTTGTCCATGGTATTAACGGAACCTTTTCTTTTGAACTTACTGGATTTGTGTCCTTCCTTTCCACACCCAAATCATCTACCAGTTCCTTTGAAACATTCTCCTTGATTCCTCTTCCAACATGATTTACATGAGGGAAATTGAACTTTCTTTCCTCTATGATCATCATGAAACTCTATCTTTATCTTATTAGATGAGTCAGGATACTTACTAGGGTTGAGATTACTAATCATATTGTGAGATGGATGATTAGGCATAATAATGATTTTTTGAATTCCAAATCCCATTTCATTTGGTTGCTCATGATTAATATCATTCCATTGTCCAACATATTCTATATTATCATGAATCTTCCTATTTTCGGCCATTTTATAAAACCCAAATAGAACAGTATGAGAGGAAAAAATAATTCTAGGAAAACATCATAACAAAGGGGGAGTACCTTCAATATATAACATTTTAGGTTCAATTATAGGATCGTTACCGTATCTCTAGGAATATAACCTATACGTAAACTTAACCTTAGTGACATCCCTAGACATACCATATAAATATCTCTCGGGATCTCACTAAAGTTCTCGCAACACAGTTTCCAAGGGTTGACTAAACCATTTCACTAATACCAACTGTAGTGGCCAAAATATTTATGTACATGGACATTACATTAATTTTTCGGAATACATAATACATAACATAAACCAACACTCAAGGATCATAATAGTTTAGTTACTTTGGAAACTCAGAACAAAATCTTCTAATCATTGTGAAAGATCATCATCAACTCCCATTAAAATTTTCCCCTTTGGTTTTTATACCTAATTTTTTTTAATATCCTAGGGAAAATAAAAAAGATAAAGGGTGAGCTCAAATACTAATAAAGGGTATGCACGGAGAGAATAAATCAAACCATATACATTTGAACTTAAAAACATGAACATAATGTTTAAACGTTAAAATATTGTGCAATGACATAAAACATAGCAGTAAATAAGGCATAGATACATCAATATTGATAAAATAGCATGGTAATAAAATTTATAATTGTGGAAACCATTAAGAACATGATATGATTTCCAAAGTAGCCAAGGAATTGCTGCCAAGACCATCTTAGTGGACAATTTCCATTTCTGAATCGAGTTCACTCCTCATTCAAGTCCTATATTACTGAACCAGGTTAACTTATAGTTCTAGCCATGTCTATCCCATGAGATATAAATCCTTATCCAATGCATTGGAGGGAGATATAGGTCCCACCCATCTCATAATGAAATCATCCTTACTTGTTACACAACATAAACATAAATCATTCATCATACTCCAAAGAATCAAATGGGTTTCATAAACATCATCCCACCATAACATAATCTATATAAAACAAATGGATATCATTTCATCATAAGATAAGTGAAACCATGTAAATCATAGAGACATTATACTTGAAACACACACATATGAAATAATGTCATCTTAGATGGAAAATGGTTTTGATAAAACACTGGAAAAACATTCATGATGAAAATATCCTTTATTCTTAAAAACCATTTTCTCTTCACAAAATGCCACACAATTTTTAAATAAAAGGATTTTATTTAAAATAAACAAGAAATATTTATAGTAAACTTCATGAAAATAAGGCATTATGAAAGCATAAAAATCTGTTAATGTTGTATAAGTTAAAGAAAACATTCTTCTCTTACTTTTGCTGGAAAAGTTAAAAAGTACCTTGTATGGTAATCAAAAGAAATATTCCTTCCATAAGATGTGGTAAAAGTAAAAAATGGTAAAAATTACTTCAAACATACATGGAATAATTTTAAACATTTTATGAATGAATTTTGAGAACATATTGACATGGATAATAATCATAACCCTAGTAAATACTTACGAATAAACAATCTCAGATAAGAATGAGATTGGAATAATTATCCCTTACCTAAGGTCTGATATGATTCGTACATATCTAGACTTCCTGTATAACGATTTAAATAATGTCATTTATATATTACAGAATCATATTCATTGTTATGATATCATATATGGTTCACTTATGACTTTATATTACCCGTTCTTTTGTAAATTCCATGTTAAATCATTGTTTTGGGTAAAATCATTTTATTTATTGTACGTGTTTGGACTTGTTATTAATGATATTATTATTACATATATCATTATTTAATTAATTAAAAAATGTAAATCATGATTTATATGTCATATATATTCATTATATATATATAATAGATAGATAAATTAAATGAAATACACCGTTCTTGGAGACGGTAGGCCGTACGTATGCATTAACGCTGATTTCCATTCCTTATTGACTTGAATGGAAGTAAGTAGATGAAATATATATATGTATACATAAATCCAGTCGCTTCATTATGTCATATATTTCATTATTAATCATTATATATACTTTATAATAATTTTTGAATGGTTATCATGGAGAATGAATCTCATTGCATCATAGAGACGGTAATCCGTACGTACGCACGAGCGATGATATCATTCCAATAATTATTGAATTGAATTGGAGTGGAAGATATAATATCTCAGAATTAGTATGATGTTATAATAACTATATATGGTTATTCGTTACACCATTATACACATCCAATTAAGGTGGTGGTGGAAAAACAGATTACACCACGGCGTGGAGATGGTATTTCGTACGTACGCACACGCGGTGATTTCATTTTCCATAGGATAGATAGAAGGTGAAATAGGGTATTTCTTATTTATAATAACATATCAATATATAATTAATACTGATGTTATTACTTTATAATAAAACAACTAAAGAAGAGGAAGTAGAAGAAGAAAGAAACATTAATGAGTCGGTAGAAGAGATTACCTCTTCCTCGACGCACCTCTTTTAAACATCTTCTTAGGAAACTAGTGTTGGTATTTTGAGAAGACCAGAACCTCTATGATATAACTAGAGAGGTTTAGAAGAGTAATTTGTAGGTTTTGTCCGAGCATCAAGGCTGAAAAGGGTGTGAAGAGAAGAGGGATGGAGTGCCCTTTTATAAGGGAGGAGAGGGGCACCTTTGGAAACACATAAAATACTATTTTATCATAAAGTCATATTCGGTTTATAATAGCTCTAAATTGATTTATTTCGATGCTATAGTGGGGATGGGTCTAAAGCCTCTCAACTAATATATTTTAGGCAATTTTAGGTTAATATTTATCCTTATCATTTATGTTTAACTCTAAGTTAAATAATTTAACTTTTACCGTGTCTTCTTGTTTTCTTAAAATATATGGTTAATAAACATACTATAACAAGTCAAAAGAACCCCAAGTGGTTCATTATTAATATATATAGCCTTATATATGACTTTTTTACAAACATTAGATTTTTAGGAATATAATAACAGTTAATAATATAAGATTTGTTTTAAAAACTATTTTATGTCAATTTTGACACTTTTTGGTAATTGATTTTTGTGAAAATCATAAGAACATTATTATTACAAAAAAGTCAATTTAATCAATACTAACATGTAATATTAACATATAACATTATGGGAATTCAAAAAAAAGTCTCGAATTATATTTATTTGTTTATTTATAACATCAATTATTTTAATATTCATTAATAAGGTAATTACTATATCAACATTGTGTCATAAATAAATTAAATTATTTAATGTCTAAAAATAATAAATAAACTACCATTATGTATGAAATATTTTTATCTTTCTAATTAATATTTATAGTCAAATTTATATTATATATATCCCTATATTAAAAATTATTTAGTTATTAAACATTGATTTTAACTATTTTAACCCTTCTTTAAATAAATTAATAATAAATGTCCTAATCTAGCCCAGGTGGACCTAAATGGTCATATTTTATTCCTAAGGTTGTTTCGGTCGAATTAAATTTCTCCAATAAGATTATTACATGAGTTAGGGAAATAATAATTTCATGTTTAACCCTTATTTAAATAAATTTAACAAACATGTATAATCATATTGTAGTTAGTTTTATTCATTGTCACCAATACAATGACTAGTAGTTAACTACCATTTAAAATAATAGTATTATATTATTAGTGTGCAACATAAGATTCCAAAGAAACCCATTGATGCGTATCAGGTATGCTATAGAACATAGAAACCCCTTTTAAGATAAATTAATATTTAATTCACAAATTAAAATTGAAATATGTCTTATTATTCATTTACATGGGATGTTACAAGAACATAACATTGAAATTCAATTTGGATTTCAACCGTAAAAATCATATTTTTACATTTTAATAGTAGTCATAAAATCTACATTCTATAAAAAATAGATATTTTATATTTAGGTAGAATTATTCTATCTATTTTAACTAAAATTGTGTTTTAGCTTTATAACACTTCATTTTATTGATGAATGAATAGATCATGGTATTTGTTTTTTATTGAATTTTTATTCATATATATTTTAACATCATTTTTTCCTATAATTCAATCAAATTTTATATCACAGTTTTACAATGTAAACACACATATCTCTTTCCAATTCCATATTAATAAATATAATCATTAATATATCCTTCAATTTTTACTTCATAAACATTATGTTGGTCATCTGATAGAAGTTATTAAGAAAAGTAATAACATAAAAAAACCATTTTTTGATTGATGTATCATTGGCCCATAAATATTATCGTGTATAAGCTCATGTGGTTTGATGGAATTAATTTCTACTTTAATATTCCTTCTAGTAATAATATTCAATTTTTTAAAATATTGTTCAAACGTTATCTTATTTCCTTCTCAATGGAAGTACCTTTCTTATAGAATATTTTTAGAAATGTTTTCCATAATAATGTAGCCAATAGTCAAATTTTATTGATTCTTTAACTTATTTTCATCTTCAGAACTTATCTAACATGAGTTATAATGTTCTAAAATAGGTGAAACGTTCTCCAGATAATTTCCACTTGAGAAACAATTTTAAATCTATAAAACTTCCTTGGATACATAAATATTTTCATAATATAACTTCCATACCAACAACACAATTTTGGCTAATACGTAGTATGTTTTTTGGTCCCCAGAAAATATAAAACATATTTAGATCTATGTTTTTTAGCATCAATTTTGGAGATTATATTCCTTTTATATTTAAAGAACAATCATTTCTAAATATAAATGATCATAATTTATGTTTTTTAATATATTTAATGATATTTATATCACTTATCATTTTTTATGAACAAAAACTATCTATAATAGAATGTTTTTTGTATTTTATAAGTGTATTAACAAAAAACAATTTTATAAATTATTTTCTTCGGTGAATCCTTTTAATTATTATCAAATGAATATTTTTTGGGATGTGTTGTCTTTAATTCATCAATAAAGTTACCTAGTTGGTAATCTATTCCAGAAAAACCTCCATTAAATAAAGTAGTTTATTCATTGGAATCATTCCTCCATTTGGTGATTTTTCATTTAATTTTTCCTACAATTTAGGAAAGTTGCTCAATTTTCATCCTATACTTCTCCCACTTATTTCAATCCTATTTCAGATATGAAACATGTTGTTCCAATATTTATAATTACTGTTCCTTTATATTTTGTAACACCAACAAAACTCATTGAATATCGATCTTCTGTATAGGTAGGATCATTCCTATTAAAAAATTAAACGAGTTTCATATCTTTTTTCTACTTCTTTTCTCCTAAGCAAGGGGATGTATTCATAAAAATTTATTTTTCATATTTATTGGTGTTACTTTCACTTAACTTATTCATTATAGTTATCTGATAATTATTTCTAAAACATTCATGGATAGAAATATTTGATGAAAATTTAATTCTTGGAGGTTAAATAAGTCAATCGATTATAGGGAGTAGTTTTCTCAGAAAATCAAAATGATTCAGTTTTTATCTCAGAATACATTTTAAAAATTCCCTAATCTTAATAAAGGTGAATTAAAAATATATAAATATCAACTAGGTTTCAAGAACCTCATCACCCTCAGATGAATATTTCATATATAGATCTACCACCATAATTCTATGATTAGCAACTTTTATTTTGATGATATTTATTTTTGCAATGTATATATATTAATTTATAATAAGATATTCCTTTCTTACACTCATTTCACACATTATTTTATCATAATTATCATTTCATTATGTGTTTTTTTATCAAGACCATCTATCTATTTTGATATCAACATATATTCTCTATAAGTTCCTTCCATTTATTTTTTTCTCTAATTGATGAATCATCAATATTGTCAATGATAAAAATATTGTTTTGAAATTATCATTTGTAATCAATAAAAATTTCATCACTAGAGTTAACATTATTTCTCATCATAATTATTCTATTTTTAGATAACTTTTTCAGACCACTTCTGTAATTATCATCCCTATTATTTTTGTTCCACTTCTTCTTATAATGTATTCTAATATTTTTTCTTAGAAAATTTATTGAATATTTTAAAATTCCACTATAATAAAAAAAATTAAGTAGGAGTTTTCCTCCATATTTTCTGCTAAGTCTCCATTAAATTTTACTAATAATATATATGTTTTATAATTCATCTCATCATCTAATATATAATATAGATCATTGAGGTCAACCATCTCACCATCCTATATTTTTGACTTTATTATATATTCAAAATAAATATTATCCTTGATTATATTTTTGAATACTGGGAAATTAATTTTCTAATATAAAAAATATGTTTTATAATTCATCAAGATAAAAAATATAATTTTATTCTATGATAGAAATTTTATAATCAAACATGTTTAGAAATTCTTTTTTGAGTTTTTTGACAGTGGTATATCATCCAAGACTTCTCTAAATTATTTTATTTTTTAATCAATTTCATAAAATCCGTTGAAGTACACATCAATGGTTTATTCTTCATTAAATTTTATATCCTCAAGATTCTACAGTAGAATTATATCTTTTCCTTCTTCAAAACGGAAATTACTTCAAAGATATATTCTAGATTTTATCGTGCTTCTTTATTTGTATTTAGAAGAATCAATGTTATGTATTTTTTTATGGAAAATGTCACTATAAATGAATTTCTAACTGTCCCTTCTAATTAAATTTTTTTTTCAACAATTTTAATCACATAACATTTTTCTATGGGTTGAAATACAATTTTAGTTTCATCTATTTACTCTAGGATAAGAAAAATATTATTGTGTATTATTCTATTTTTTAAACAAAGATATTATTTTCATCAAAGGTAGAAATACATCATATTTTGATTGAATATATATTTTTAATGATAAGTTAATGACTATGGAACCTTAACAATAAAACTAATTAATGTTACTTAGTATATTGAAAACCCCAAATAAGGGGGTTGAATTAGTCGTGGTCTTTTAAATTTTAAATTCTTTTGAAATTACACATGAAATATTTTAATTTTTTTATACATAACAACTTTAGATATCACAATAGAAAAATATAATTATAATAATGTAAAACATAGCATGAAATATTTATATGGTTTTTCCCCAGTGCTAGAACATACATCCTTTCCACAGCTACCCCCTTCTATCCATTTAAATTCACTATTAGTATTAATTGAATGTATAATTATTTAACTCCTATTATAAACCATATATCTCATGATATGTATAATTATATTAAATCTCGTCTAATATATAGTTTTTCTAATGAAACTAATCTATAAAAACATAGAATCCTTTGAATCATCTATTTGATGGTTGATAATGATGAATCTATAATCAATTTTCTCTATGCTATGGGTTTCCATATAATACTCTCAATCATCATCCCATATTCTCCATCTCGTGAAACTCACTAAAATTGTTCATATTTTGCTAACATGTGTTTTACATTATACGAAAAACGACTCTACATCAATCTCTGATTGGAAACTATATTCAATATGTTATGACCATGAGCTCTAAGCCCTCCTTTTTCATATGTTTGAACCGAATATATCTCTAGCAACTATGATCTAAAAGTATTTCTAATAACTCTAACTAGTTCCTCTCTTCATAAAAAATTTGGATAGAAATTGAATTTAAAAAAATTCATCATGTATGATTTTTCACATGGAGGAACACTTATATGTAGGGTTGTAATGGCATCTAATTTATTTAGGTTTGGTTTATATAGAAAATACATGAATCCAATTATTTTTCCCACTCAATGAAATATAAAATATCAAAATATCCACCAATGTTAACATAAGTTTGAAACTTCTTAAGCATTCTATATTCCTCTTAAGTATTCTAGAATACATACATGAAAATATAGTTTCTATTGCATTCATTAAATTTTCATAACCATAGTTTTAATTAAATTATTCAATATTATATCTCTCAGTTTCATAACTAAATAGTTATACATTATTATTTTTTCATCAATGTTTAGTGGATTTCTATAGTTATTCCAAGAACTTTAAAAACATCGTCCACCATTTGATTTTCTAATTATTTATTTTAAATTTATTTCATCTGAATATAATTATTATTCCTTCTATTTGATCATTATACCTCCACTCAAATTTTGATCAAGTATAACTTTTCATAATTATCCATTCAAGGAACACATAAATTTTTTCCAATGAACATTCCACAGATGGGTGTTTTCCCATTAGATATCAATCTGAAGGAATTGACCTGATAAACCTCCTTAAATAGTTTTATTGAATAATTATAAACCTCTAACATCATACTACCTAAAACAAAATCATTTCCACTTACGAAAAAAACATCTAATCTCTCTAAAAACATCATTATAAGAATTTTTTTATCATAATTCATTTAAAATGGATAAAAATATTTTCGAAACTAATAATGAAATTAGTTATAAAATAAATTCCATGTACAACAAAAAAAATCTATATTATGTTTGATATTAATGAATTAGGTTTTCTCTTCCACTTAAATATAAATCTTCTTATGGATCTATACTTTTTTCCATTTAAATGCATTTTATTAATCTTCATCTTGTAATACCATAAATATTTCTCATAATATCTATACGCAGTAGACATCATTTTATGTTATTAAATGGGAATACTAACTTTATGGAAGGAATTATTGGATTAACACTTACATTACCTTACTATACCCTTATAGGGCCTTAGAACTCAACGTGTAACATTATACAATAGAAGACAAGCCTTTACAAAACCTCTATACGATAATAATATTCCTCATCCATCAAGTGCTCTATGATTTTTATCTCTAATTATCGTTGTCTATTGATTGTGGTCTGGTACATATTTTTAGAACAATATACAACCACTCATATTTTCAATTCCCTCTTTAATAACTTTTCTTTTCATTTTCTTTCTTCAAGTGACCTATTTATAGGGTATGTGATGTCCCAATTTAAAAAAAAACATATAACATAAGATATTTCATGATATTCATATATGTATGGTCATCATAACATTATCTAACTTTGGAAGATCATTTCTTAAGAATGATTTGGAATGATTGTAACCTGTGCTAATAACTCATTTGGATTTTTTTTCTAACTTTCATAAGTAAAACATTCATAACAGCATTCAAAAAACCTTTCTCACCTATAACAAAATCCTTCATAAAAAAATATTTGAAAAAATATAACGTATATTAAAAAAACATCCAAAACAATCCCCATATCTATATATTTTTATAAACATACGGATGAAAAAGTATATTTTCCCTTATTTTCAATGAAATGTAAAAATTCAATTTTAAATGTATTTTTTATCGATTACATCATTTTTTATATATCTTTATATTTCACTAGGGATATTATCTTATAATGAAATTAAAATTTAAACATGACAGTTGATGATAATGATATAAGGGTGGTTTAATGAAACCTATTTCATTCACATGGGTTAATTATGATATGACAATATAATGAATGCTTTTATGATATAATCCACTACATTACAACTGATAGCTTATGATTATTTGAAGGTGTAATACTTATAAAACACTTATATAATACATAGTATATACTATAATTATATGATGATTGTTCTCATGTTCACCCATATGTATGGGATAAGGATGTAATATTACATTATAAACTATGGATGGATGATTCCATTTAAAAAATATATTTATTGTTACATTATATATAAGAGACATGTGGTTTTGTTCTTTCCCTCTAATGTATTGGTTAATGATTGATATCTCATGGGATAATATGGACTGTAATGGGGAGTAAACCTAGATTAGTAGTGTAATATGACCACTATGATAGTATTGAGTGTGAACTTGGACTAAGGAAAGGATGGAATTGGGAGTGAACCCAATCAACTATAGTCATTTTTCCACAATGATAGTCTTGTAAGTAATCCTTTACTAGTGAAATTTTTTTATATTATTATGATTTTTTCACAATTACTATGACCTATTATTATGCATATGATATGTTCTCATGGATTTAGATTTATTAATGATTATTACAGACACTTTTCTAAAAATATTATTAAACACTAAATAATTATGACTTGAATAATGTTTTATGATCAATTATTCATTGGGTATGGGAATTTCAATTAATGTATATGATATGATACAAATATTTTTATCATATACCTGTAAATGATCATCAGTCAATATCTCACTGGTTTATCCTTACTAAGTCGCTTATCTTAACCATTCTTATGTTTCAATATTCCCATGTTTATAAATAATTGTATTATATATAACTGGTCTAAAAGGGTATCTAGTGTGTTGAATTTTTTGGGAGATGTTGAAGTAATCTTATAATATACTAAAATCTATGTATAATGTAAAAAATTCATATTTTAGGAGAAAGACATGGTTTTTTAAGATCAATGGTTTTCTCTAATTTTCATAAACTCTAAACCAAAATGTTATTTTTTATGTAAGTGACTCGATGTTGGGTATGGGTAATATAAATATCTATTGTTAATATTTTGGTATTTCAAGTGGTATCTGATCTAGTATTTAACAATATACTTTTAGAAATTGATCTGGGTGTATGGGTCTAAGGAAACCTCAAAATATTCAACCAAAAAATTAATAAATTAAAATAAAAAATAATTAGGCACCAATATGGAACCACTCCAGACTCCCTTAACAAAAATAAAATTTAAGGTCTATCTCCAATAACCTTGAAAAGTATCACCTGATCAACAGTTAGTGAAATATAAACCCTTTAAATTTCATATTTAAATGATAAAAAATATTTATATTATCTAAAGTGAATATATAGGGGGTGTTATAAACAGACGATATGATTATTCCAAAACACATTACCGAGATTGCACTAAAATAATAATCATGACAAGTCATTATTTTTTAAAATAGTTGTACAAAATTTTATAATAGATAAAAGACTCTAAAATATATGTACAAAAATAATAGGTGGGATGAAATTCACTATTAGATCACCAATAAAATATTTTTGGTAAGAAGTAGAAATATTTATTTTCTAATCAAGGACATATCCTTTTCATGTTCACACACACACACATTAATTTCGAATGTCACCTCCTATACTCATGTGAAAAAATATTCCCTCCACTATGTATTTATTTAGTCATAATCAGTGGCTTGAATTAGCCTTTTGACAATGTTTTCACCCCCAACATGTTCAAACGAATATAATCCCTTTCCATCCATATTATGGTTTTTTTCACAAATCAATTCCTTTCTTATGTTTAGGAAAATAATTTAGTCATTTCACAAACTATCCTATCGGTGTCACCCAAAACTAGTATTTAAAGAACATACAAGTGAGTGACCAGTCAAACAGAGTTTCAAAATGAAAATTTAAATTCCATATATTAAGAATTAATTTTAGAGAAAAACAAACATTGTATTCTAGATATATTTGAAATTGGTAAAAATCACCTACCTCAAAAAGAATTTACACAAAATATATTATCACAATCTCATATATATGGAATCTTTCTTCCATTTCAGTAATTAATTCAAAGATGGGTTGATGAATAAAATTTTAATACCATAAATTCAACCATGACCAACCTACTCTAGGGTTACATTCGAGATAGTATGATCATATAGTCACCGATAATTTTCATATAAATATATTAAATATTTTTATATGAATATTCAAAATATTACTTTAATATCCACACCCCAATCAAATATATCTATTTTTATTTGAAACATTGACTCAAAAATATCATGATCATTATTTAACTACATAATCTCCCATTATGTTCATCATATATATCACCCTTCTTAGACATATAATAAATATTATAATTTTTATAATTTTGGGAAAATAAAACATGAGAATGCATGATATTAGATTCCCAGTAAGGGTAAAAATGAGAAATATCAATATAACATGTACATAATGGTATGAGAAAATGAGCATAACATTTGAATATTATACCATGCATATCCTGGATCTTAATAATGACTCAATGATTTAATATTTATTCTTCATAAGACATGAATAAAAATGAATCAAAGAAATAAAAATATCCATGAGAATATTACATAAGGATAAGACCTAATATTCTCAGTTACACAAAAAAAATCAATAGTATTAAATGATCATCGCTAACACTATCATAGTAGATTCAGTTCAATCCACTAACTATTATAGTAATCAAGGTTCACTTCAATTACTATCATAGTGGATATATTCCCTTACAAACATATATCACACTCCATTCTAGAATTTTTTTTCCTCATGATATATTAATCTATAAACAATGCATCATAAGTTTATATAATCATGTGCCCACTTGTGACATATTATAAATCATAATTTTTTTGAAACAAAATCATAAAATATTAATCTTATCAAAATCCATGAAAATAAATTTGGTTTTATATAGATTTTATCATTTCATAACTCATTTAAAAGAAACATGTTTCATAAAATATTAATCAATTCGTCATATCATAACCTATGTAAAAGAAATGAGTTGCATAATGATATTCACATTAGAATATTAAACCATCCATATATATAATATATGCATATCATTAGATCATATCCCAACTTAAACATAATTAACATCAAAGTATTTCATCATAGATGGAAAATTCCTTTAAAATATTAGGTGGAATATTTTATATTGAAAATACACTTTTCCCATTGAAATCACATATTTAAAATCTAATAATTTACAAAATAATAAGAAATTTTTTTTAAATTATTGTTTAAAATTTGAAATGTATTCTTCAAGGTATTTATTGGTCATGGTGAAATAAATTTTCATTTATTTATTTTTTATTATAAACTATTTGTTACATAATTTTGTAGAAATTAAAAATGTACCATGTCATGAAAATGACAATAAGATTATATTTACACAATTTTATAAAAATTCAACCATGGGTAAAAATGAATTTAAAAAACCATTTGATGATAGTTTAAATATTCTATATTATATTTTGGGAAACATTCACATGGAAAAGAATGTATTTTGGACCAGAGAGAGAATTTGGGAAAATTTTCCTTAAAAATATTCTTTACATCTTGTGAGTAAATATATAGAGGATAATTTAAAAGAAACATCTAATTTTTCGAAATAAATAGAGGTAAAAAATTCATGGGATTTTTGAGGGATGAATCCTAATATTTCATCAATGGAACTAAATCCTAAAAAATATGAATTAATCAATGTGATTGTAAAATAGAAACCATACCACTATAGTAACATTTGAATTGTAAGACCCATGAACGAATAAATTTAAATGATATTATAAATATCATGATCAAAAGTATAGTCATGCTATTAAATTTAAAAGTTCATTATATTTACCTTATAAAAAATATTGGAGCATGACATTACATATGTCCATGATAATATAATTTAATATAATAAACACTTACCCCATGTTGGAATTTATGAAATAGTAATACATCCTCCTATGTAATAAATTTAAATATATTATAATTATATAAAAAAATTCAGGAACATACATTTGACCTAATATGTGATCCCATTATAACATTTCAACAATAATTTACGAAATAATTTCGTATTAAAATCGTTATTTTTTAGTGTTAACTATTTTTTCTTAAGAGAATTTCAGTTTGGTATTTAGGGTCCTTGAACTTTGATCATGGATCTATCATATACTAAATTTTAATCATGATTTAAATTATTATGTATTTATTATATATTAAATTTTAATAGTCCAGAAAATATATTGACAGAAAAATAAATTGCATTGTTCATAGATAACGTATGTTTTAGTTAAGCATAAAAGATGTTTTCACATTTTAACAAATGTAATGAGAGAATAGTAAATATTAATTCACAATTCAATAATTATTTTTATATTATATAATTAATATATATTAATAAAATATATATGTTTTACCATACATTTAAAATGGGAATTAAAAACAAATCACATTGCTCCATTGAGTTTGTTGTCCACATATACGTATGAGCGACATTTTTATTATCCAAATTGGATGGAATGAAGGTAGAAGTGATTGTATAATTACAATAATATAATGATGTAATTATTATCATTTGTAAACATTAAACACTTCATAGTAACTATTATGAAATGTATTTTTGGTAAATGAATTTTATTGCTTCATGGATAAGGTAAGCCGAATGTATACACGACTAATGCATTAACATACCATTACATATGATATTGAGTCAATAAAGGATATTTATTTATAACAACTAAATATAAGTACAATAAGTATACTTCATTTATTATTTTATTTTAAATACAATTTATTTTTAAGAGATAGTCACGAATTAAAAAATAATGTGATGGGTTTAGACAATTACCATTTCTTTGAATGATCTCTTTTATATCTCTTCATATTGATCCTAGGGTTTATATTTTTGAAATAATAGAACCTATAGAATGAGTATATTCATGTTAAAAGGTATATTGATATCATATAGTTCATATATATGTCTTAATGTGGTGGGTAGAAGAGAAATGGAGTTCCTTTTTATAATTGAGGGGACTGGTACTCTTGGGATTTCAAAAAGAATAATATAAAATAAAGACTTTTTGTAGAAAAATTCTTCAAAATTTTCATTAATTTAATCTAATGTAGAATGGGATTGAAATACCATCACACACAAAAATATTTACAGGGTTTTTTTCAGTTGAAACCTTATATTTTTGATTAACCACATGGTCAACCTATTTTACAGGTAATTATAGTAAAAACTTTTTTACTCATAAGGGATTATATTATTATATACAATGTAAAAAATAATTCATTAATGGACAAGGAATAACATTTTATACAATATATTATCCATACTTTGCACTGTCAATTTTTTTATGTTTCTGAAGTAGTGTAATAAAATATTATTTTTGAAATTATATTATTAATGACAAATTTTAAACTATTCTTTTAACTTGACCTTAAAGAAACTAGAAAAGATAAAATATGAATATAATACATTGAAAATAACTAATATTGTATATTTATAAAAAAGATTCATGTAATGGGGTAATGGACTCATATTATATTAGTTTTAATTTTTATTTAAAAATATATTTTATTGGTTATTAATTTGATGAAATATAGTATTAGAATTTCCAAAATATTTAAGATAATTATATATTTAGTTAAAATTAAAAAAAATTACATCATGAAAATAATTATATTAATGTAATATTAGACTTTTATACTCATTTTCATCTTTCTTTGGTACCTACGTGGACACAAAGGGGTATTTAAAACAAAGGGTTGGTTTCTTCATTTTTTTTAAATATTAAATAGGTCAATTTCATTTAAAACTATTCATTAAAAAAATAAATTGAAATAATATGGTGATAATAGTTGAATTTTATTAATCCAATATGAATTAGGGTTAAGTATAATTCCATTTTCACATAGTTTTATCCAAGATTAACATAATTTAACATTAATAAAAGTGCTAAATTTGACCAATAATAGTTTTTATATTGAAAAAAATAAAATGGGAATATCTAGAAAATATTAATATCAAAATTCCATGTATGGAATACATTTTTATTGATTCAATTAATATAATTGGAGGAAATTACTTTGATAGTATAAATGAAAAACAACATATAAATATTTTTTTAGAGAAATATGTTCTTTAGCATAAAACATGATTTATTCTAATCCCATGGTTTGAAAAAATGATAAATGATTTTTAAAACATTTTACTGAATATATAATATATAAATTTCATTATCATAATTCATATATATTGACGTATTTAATTTATTAATATTAGAATACATTTCACACATAAAGATCATTTTTTTCATGAAAAAATATCTTTCTAATTTTTAAATGTTTTATTATTATTATTTATAATAAATTGAAAAAAGAATAATATTATTTATAAGTATGTAACTATATAGTTTTTATAATTTCATTATTCGTATTCATATATTACAATGAAAATTTTAGGAGATAATTTTTTCCTAATAATATTTTAGTAGAATATCATGGTTTGATTAAACTCAATGTTGTAAGTATTTCAAGATATAAAATAAATAATTATTTGAAGATAAATATTTCCTAAAATATTAGTGTGTAAAACTATAACCCCTTAAATTAAATTTTTTTTAAAAAATTATCACTCTAATAAAAAAATAGTATATCTCTCTTCCTCACATCCTTGGGTTCCGTAGTAGCTTCTTTAAATTTGTAATGTTATTTAAATAACATTAACAATAAAATTAATCTGATCCCATAGAAATTTACATCAAAGATAAAATATTTAGATCATTTATTCCTTGTATTAAAGACTAGTCACCATTGATTCAACCTGTATGTTTAGTATATATGAAGGATCTTCTATGTACTTCCTTATGATAGAGGTTTAGTTAAAGATATAAGCTACCATCCAAACATGATGAAGAATATATAAATAGTAAATATACCAAGTTCTCATGTTTACCGTAATTATGAATATCATAAACATCATCCATAAAGAAAATGTTTAGAAAAACCAACACAATAATGTTAAATTTAAAATCACACTAATGATTACCTTCATAGATTCTCCATCAACTATAAGGTTCTTTGATGTTCTATTGAATTATTTTATCATTATCTTCCACCTCCTCCACATTCATAGGTATTAATAGACTTATATATCCTACATTATACCTCTAGGTGGGAGTTATATACTTCATTCAATATAGGTCTCCATAAAGAGTTATCTGAATATTTGAGGAAAAGCTATTATTTAAAGAAAACCCATTAAATCAAATGTGTTGACCGCAACCATGTTTTAAATCAATATAATAAGATCCCAATACATCTTGTAGGTTTTTTATTCTTAAATGTTATGGACCATCTTTTTTATGATGATACACTAAATTGAAACTCATCTATTTATCTAGATCCTACTAAAGTATTTTCTAGAACATCGAGGTAAACATCATATCTAGATCAGATATAATATAATATGGTTCGAAATTAAACTATTAAACAAAATTAATGTATTTTATGACAATATGATCAAGATATAACTCTTAAATGATGTAAATGATGTGTTATTTCTTTATATGGTGATTGAATACAACTCAAATGGGTTTATGGAAGACAATAATTTTTGGGAGTCTGATGAAAAATCCTATGGTGAAATTTTCCAAATTAAAATATATTAGAGTTAATTGATATAACATCCAATTATACATTTGTGTCTAAAATTTAATATATGACCTTCTATGAACCATTATACATACTCATCAATATCTATATTTATATTTTCCTACTATAACAAATCATTGATATATTAATAATTATTCAAAATTTTAGGTTGAATATAAAATTATAAACATTAAAACTCATCAAATAGATCCTTCAAATCTGATAAAGACATATCACATACAGGGTTCGTAAAACATTATTATTCAATACCATTTTAGTTTAAACCAAGTAAAATATTATAACTTAATAAGTATATATACAAATCACATCAAAACCTCTTTAATCAATACATTGATAGAGTATTGAAAAATCATATAAGAAAGATGATATTTATTCTCTTACCTTCAGATTTCAATATCCATCCTTTTTAAATATTGAAATATTTACCTCTTTAATCCCCATAATAGATAACATGGCAATTTCTTTTCAAATAATAGTATCTTTTACTATGTTCTCTTTCCTAGTTTTGTAATGTATTGAGCTTTCATAATCATTAATAAGCTCTAGCCGTCTCCTTAGTCACATATTCAACAATTTCTGAGTGAATATATACTTTAAATTTTTTTTATCAATAAATATTTCAAGCATTTTTCTATAAATATAATGCATCCATATAATAAATTCAAAAATATCCCAATCTAACTCTAAATCTTGGGTTGGTTATGTTTTTTCATGAACAATAATATAGAGTGAGGCATAAGATATCACAGTTGTTTTTTGTATTATTACACATCTCCAAATCTTCTATAATGAATCATAATAAATTATAAACCCTTCTATACTATTTAGTAATGTATGAATAGGTTCAATCATAATCCTTCAGTTTAGTTCTTCAAAATTTTCATCACATTCATATGTATAACAAAAAATATCTCCATTTCAATATAACTTTTCATGTGGATTATAATTCCTTGATAAATTATCCATAACACATCGATAATATCTATAAAAATAAAGATAATACATATCTTATTCATAGTGAATGGTTTGGGCCAATGTCCAAAACATCATTCTTTAAAGGATCTACTAATATACACCAAATTGAGATAAAACAACCCAGGAATGAAACATACCTATAAAAAATTCACATTTGTTAAATATTTCATGAAGATTATCCTTTCTTAGGGTCTTCCTCACAATTTAAAAATAATATTCAATATCTTCCTTTCTCAATAAATATACAACAATATCATATATAGAGACTACCATAAAATGATCAATGCAATCTCAAAATAAACTATTCAATAAATCCATGAATGTAATAAGGTAATAACTAATACCAAATGAAAACATTATAAATTCATAGTTTCCATACCTTGTATTAAATTTTTTATTAGTTATATCCACATTCTTGATCCCCCATTGACGATATCTAGAAAAAGGTAAACCTATAAAAATTATTGTGGTCAGAAAATATGGTCAATCATTCCATCAATAAAGGGTACAAGATAATTTGTCATGATTGTATTATTGTATATCTCTAATTAATCAATATAGAGTTTCAGTGATTTATCTTCATTCATAAAAAAATAATAGGCACAAGCCAAGGTAAACAACATGGGTGAATGAATCCGATATAAATATTCTCCATAATATTCATTATCAAATACTATAACACTATCGAGTTCATTCAATATAGTGTATTTGAAATAGTTTTAGAACCAATTATTAGTTCTATTAAGAACTCTACATAAATATTTTTTTGAATAAAAGACACTTTTTTCTAAATGAAATTTAAAAACTATTACATAATAAGTATTTTTTTGATGTTGGGTTTCTCCCTTACTATATATGATAAAAATTCCTTTTTTATAACAATAATTAACTATACAATGGAATTTATTTCCATTAGAAGTACAAATTTCACTTTTCCTAGATAGAAAATCATTAGTTTTCTTGGAATATCAAACATGAATTATCTATAATAGAATTTTGTATTGGATTTAAGAAGTGAACGACAATGTGTTCCCAAAATAAGATCAAATTAAACCAGAGAGAGTATCATGATTTATAAGAAGTAAATTCCAAACTAAATCCATCTAGAGAGGAATCGTATACATTAGATGTGATCATTGTACCATTAATGTATTTCCCTACTAATTAATCATCTAATAATTTTTGTAGAATATTTATACCTTTTGATAATTATTTTGATATAAATGGGAGGGTATAACTGTAGTCAAATAGGACATGTGTAGTTATATGGTGAATGGTAAGTGTAATATTCCCAATTTCATTATTATACCCTGATCATAACTAGTGATTTCATGAAATTTCCCTCTATATATAATCTTAATAGATTGTTGACATCAATCATCATCATTAACATTATTATTTGATAACGGGTTCACATAATTTCCACACTCCTTGAATTTAAAATACTATATATTGGGTGGTGCATTCTATGGAGATTTCTCTCTAATAATTTTTTTTTTAAAAACATCTCCAAATCACACAAACATTCAATTATCCAATGATCTCAAATTTCCCAATAAAACCCTATCTAATTTAATTAATAAATCATACATTATGTGTCTATACACACATAGGGAATAAAGTAAATCTTGTATTCTTCTCTCCATGATATATAGGGTTTCAATTTGATTCCATTATTCAATTCATATCCAATATATGAGTTGGATAGAAAAAATTGCTCTCTATTCCCATCTTAATAGCATATATAATGAATTTTCCGTAGCATATAATGTCTATTATGAAAAACTCCCTTCATAGACTTGGTTTTAAGCCATTGAATAATGAATCAAATTTTCATTCATATTAGACGACAATAACTGAATCGTAAGTCACATGTCACATAAAATTTTCCACATATGAACTGATTCATTTCTAATCCTTCTTCTTTAGATCAATTAATTCCTACTCTATTTTCATATATATAATATTAGGTATATAATTATTGAAAAATAATATCATAAAATCAACAAAAATTATGGTGATATTTTCTCTCTCTCTCCTTGTATTATTGATTAGATTTAGCCATTGATCTGATTAACCTTCCAAATTATAGAAAACCATAATGAAAGTTTTATATTCCAAACACATGAGAACAAAAATTACATTTTCAATGTCATTGTTCTATATCACAATGACTAGTATATCAATTGAACCATTTAAATATGTTTGGAGTATTTTAATGAAGGAATCAACATGTATTGTTACCTCATTTTTTTTCCGATTGAATGATCAAGATTATTCATAGATTTATAAATTTATGTGATAATAACAATTGAATTTTTCATTCTATCTCCCATAACATTTTGTTACTTTGGAAAATAATTGGATTATCTATCGTATTCACCATTTACATGATTCATTTTGGTCTTGTACAAAGAATAAAATGAAAAATCATTGTGAGAGAGATAATAATAATAGTGGGAAACCACATAATAATGAAAAATAATTTATAGTACATCTGTAATAATACACACTATTTTAAATCTATAACCCATTTGGTTTAACCATGGATATTCATGATTATTATAAAAACATTATGATGTTATCTTGTATATAGATGTATTCCCAAGGTTCTCAGAAATGTTTTATCATCTAAGATTATAATGGTTATCTAAAAAATTCAATAATTCCAAATATATTGATATATACTTTTCATACATATATATTACATATTTTTATTTGAATATTAATTAAATAACATTATGATCCTTTTCATAATCATATAGGTCTAGAATCTTTGGAAATGTGGATGCATAAACAACCATTTTATAAGTGAACTACATAATCAACCACTATGTTCTATGTATCTAATATCTTTCTGATACATATCATACATAATACAATTATTCAAAACATGGGGAAATGGAATCATAATAGAGGATGAGATCATATTCTCATTAAGGGTAATCAAGGGATATATCAATATAACATGATCATATGGGTAACAAAAAATTAGAATATCCTTTGAAAACTATACTATACATATCATGGACCATAATATTTAGTCATCGAATAAATATTGACAATTCATAAGACATGAAACATATTGAATAAATGAATATGATTTAGGAGATTATGACATATGAAAAATACCTGAATTACTGTTATACACATAACCACATAAAATTAGTTCCCTATTAGTCAAAGCTCATTACAAATAATATAATAGTTGGTTGGGATTACTACCAAAAACATCATAGTGGCCGAGGATTAATCCCCAGACGACGATAGTAGACATAGAACCTTACTAAACCCGGATAGCTCCCCATTCCAGTCTAATTTATCTCATGAGATATCAATCAATACATAATTATATGGAGGGAAATTTGATTTTGGTCCCACCCATGACATAATTAAAATAATATATATGTGTACCATAATATCATAAAACATTCATCATATTATAAACCATTAAGATAAATTGGTTTCATTAAAATTTAGTCAAAGCATAACTCGAGGAGGAAAATGGGTTTTATAAACTATTTATCAATTCATTTTATCATTACAGAGAGAAAATTAACAGATTTCATAAACATCATTTAATTATAATCATTAACCATATAGATAATAAATAAGTATGGTATCATTGGATCACATCCCCATTAAATATTAGGTAACATTAAAATAAGTTATATTTTATGAAAAATGTCCATAAAATATCAATTAAATTATTTAATGAGAAATAAAGCATTTTCATATTGAAATACGATATTTAAAATCTAAATATTTTTAGAATATTAAAGAATAAATTATTCTAAAAAATAACAGTGAAAATATGTAATGGATGCTTCAATTTATTGTGTGTTCATGATGTATATAAATTCCATTCATTCCATATAAGCTAACAAAATATTTCTTTCATACATTAGTAAAATATAAAAAAGTACAATCCTTATTAAAATAACAAGAATATCCCCTTTATACCAATTTTAAAAAAAATGGATAAAAATGACCTTAAACAATCATTTTATAATATTAAAAAATTTCTTCATATCTGTAATAGAAATAACGTATATGGAAATATATTTTTAGCCTCACACTACATAACATTCCCAAAGACATAAACCTGATCATCTAACAACACATGTCTCTTGTAATACCTTTTTCACTTTGCTAGTACACCATATGACTTTACCCACTATGATAAATTACTATGAAAATTACTATAACCATAAGAAGAAACATGTTCTTTTAGTGTGTGTTTTCCAAACTCACACACACACAATGAGAAACATCTCACGAGGTCACCCATCCTAATCACTATTTTAGGCCAAGAAAACTTATCAAGGGAGTCATAGTATGGTAGGATCTATAAATGAATGTTTTAGTTCGTTGACATTGTATATAGTATTTAATTATTTAGGTTTCAAATTCCCATGGGTGTAATATTATCTACCCTTTAATGCACACTCTCTCATTGTAGACCCCTAACCTCATATCTGAAGTAGTTCCACTTCACATTCAAATGAGTATTTTCTCTATAACCATTTATCATAATCCAAAATCCTCAAGCCCTGAATAATATAATATGACCTCATGGGTCTACTGTAATTTTTTTTCTTCCATACACACCATAGGATATTACCTGGTGGGATCACTTGTCAAACTAATGATTGTTCAAATAGGGTAACACATGTTCTTTTAATGTGTTTTTTCCTCACTCAAACACTCCCTAGGAAGCATCCTAGTATGTCACCCTTCTAGAACACTATGTCATGCTATGTAGTTTTAATTTTGTATTTCTAATCTAGTATTATCTTGAGTAGTTACCATAAGGATAATTTTGGATAGGGATTCATTTTTGACATTCAGGGTTTCTAAAGGATTACAGAAAGCACTAAGTACTTGATTAAGATTCAGAACAGTAAACCATCCTCTAACAGATATATGATCTATGAAAAATATAAAGATATTTTAGGTTGGGAATTGTGACTACATCCTGAACTATAGAAGAGTCTGTCCAGATTTCGTACACATGTCACGTTGATATTTCTTTTGGGGTAGGGCTTTTCGATCATAATTTTGTTGTTATTTGGATCGTGAAGTAGTAGTTGTGGGGCCTAGTTTGTTTTAGGAGACCTTCATGAGTGTGAAGATGATATATAAGGGTATTATCTCCCCTATTATTATAAAAATATCATATCTCTACCATAGTATGGGAACATTGGAGTTCATTATTGGTGAATGGGTTTTTCTTGTGAGTGACTCCTCTGTTGGGGCACCAACATATGATGAATCATGGAAAGATATTTCATTATAATTGGTTACCATTTTTATCAAAGAATGGTTTAGAATATTTTAATACCAGCTAGCCCTTCACCCATGTTTTTAATGAATGCATCATCTGTTCCATACTTCTCAGCTTCAGAGGTACACACTCGATCCTGCGCCTGTTTTAACTGTGAGAATGTTGAGTTACAACTAAATGAATAGTGCGAGGAGAAACCAATGTAGATATTCAAATTGATTTAGAAATAAGGAATTATATTACCACTCATCCTGATTTTTTAGCATCAGGGAATTATCATTGAGGAGATATAAGAGCATGGGTCTTATATTCATGCTAAGTATCCTAAGTTGTTTTATCAATACCAGTATAGATTTCACTTGTGTGAAATGTTTTTTAGAGGTGGATAATTGTAATATAATAAATTTTTTATATTAATTAAAACCCATATTAATAATAATTTATAATTATTTTAATGTAAAAAATGCGATTTTTCAATCAAAATCACATAATAAATAATTAAAATGCATTCTGTAAAGGATAAATCCTTTTTAACACCTTGGATTTTCGATGAAATGTTTTCAGAGTGACGCGACGAGTTAGAATAGGATTCTATAGCACATAGTGACTCTATTCTTATAAAATAAAAATATTAAAAAATTTATTTTATGTTCTTTCTATTTGTGAATAATAATGGAATTTCTAAAAAAATGATGTCTTATATTGGAAATCAAAAACCATTTTTAGGTATAGGATACATGTTTTACCCTAGGTGTGAAATGATATTTGTATGTGTTAGGTGCTTGGTTATATCAAATGTAATGCTATTTTATTAAATATTTTTATTATAATTTTTTTAAAAAAATGATGCATCTTTCAAATTATGTATTGTATGAGAAATATGAGACCACCATTATGTCCAAAATGTGGGCATTACCCTAGGTGTGAAATAACCTTTGTGTCAATCATTCCTCTGAAAATATGTCAAGTAAGGTTACAATTTTTTATTATATTATTACTATTAATTTAATTATAATTTTTTTACAATTCATGTTCGCCACACATGTTTGAAAAAAATCAATTAATCAAAGTTGTATGATCCCAAATCTTGTATTTAAGATCATGTTAACTTGAAAAAAATATATACTCATTAAATGGTTGAAATTAATGACTTGTCATTCAATATATTTCATATGGTGGATTTAAAATGGGGTATTTATTTTTATGTTTTGGAGTCAGGATGCAAATTTTATGGGGTTTCATATACATGAACCAACCTCCATTTCTGGACATTTTTTTAATTCATGAAAATTTTAGACACATATATAGTCGATTTGGATTCCCCTTTAGTACTATTTTTTGGTATGTGTGACGGTGACCCCCATTCCATTCTCGATGAAAAGTGCCTACCTAAATTTTGTTGTTTTTACTTATTGGTATTTTTTATATTCTATCCCTCATTATAAATTTTGAAAAAAAAATGTGAACTCATAAAAAAAATATCTAATGATAATTTAGAAATTTATAAAATGAAAATTTCAATTCATTACCAAATTTAATTGATGAAATTTATAAAATGAGAAAAAGTTTTATTTTTGGGTATATTATTAACGAATTAACAAAATCCAATTACACCTATTTATCATTGATAATTTAAAATGACTACGAATAAATAATTAAGGCATAATTTTAATTTTTAATTTTTTATGAATATCAAATAACAAAGGTACTAAATTATTCATTAGATATAATCTATACAAATCATCAATATATAATTATTAAATATGTTAATCATATATAATTATAAAGGGATAATTTATAAAAATTTCCAACTGAAAATTTATTAGATTTATCATGGGTTAATTTCTATGAGTATAAAAATATAATTTATGGAGACGGTCAAATGATAATTGTAAAGATTATAAAAATTATTAAAATATCGAATTATTAAAGGCTAATTTAGGAATAATTATCATTTGATAAATATCAATGGAAATTTTATTATCAGAGAATAATTAAATAAATTATTATTGACAATAATTTAATTTTATCAAATAATACTTACAAGTAATAACCATGTATAATATCAAAAAAAATCTAGAGGGAGACTAATATTATCAAAATTGGATTTGTAATTATTCTTAGGGAGAATATTTTGAATAAGGGAGTTGGAAAAAATTGGTCATTTGGAAATTATCTAAGGGAAATAATGTATTATCACATGGTGTATTTTATTTTTTTGAATTAAAATATATGGTTTAGGTTTTAGTAGAATTTTATGATCATTGAGTTTTTATTTGTCGTGGATAATGATAATAATTCATGGGAGCATGTTTTCGTGATTGTTGATGTTTCCAATATATCTTTCTAACCAGACAGGTTTGTTTACCCTTGTTGTAGACATTGTCGAATTTATGGTAGGAAGTTAAATAACTTTTAGGCACTTTTTTACACATGTTTCAATAATATAATTATTGTGTTATAATATCTTATGATATTGATTGATTATGTTTTCTTCTGGGTGATTGTGTATCCTATGAGACCAGTGATTATTTTGATTCTATGAGTGGTACTAGGGTAGGATGATTCCATGATAGAATTCAGTAACATGATTTTATGTATTCCTAATTATTTTTTAAGTTGACTTCATACCATTATTTCCTTATAATACAATGAAATGATACCATAATTTCCATATGACATTGGGTTAAGCTACCATTATTCCCCTGTGAAATTTTCCAATGGGATAATATTTGTTTTTGTTCAACGCATGGTTCCAATGTGATTAGTGGACTCTTCAGATATTGATATCTCGAAATGTGAAGAATATTCATTTGTTCTAGGTGACTAGATATAGAATATGAGATAGATAATAAGACATTATTTACTAGTATAACAAGAACTAGGGGTTTGATGATCAGATATGATCAAAACTGTGTGGCAGTAATGGGGAATGATATCATAGTGTGGACTGATTTAAGAGAATTATGGTCATGAGTGATCATCCCTATGAGAAGATAGTGGGTCACGATGGTATATTTGACCAAATGTGAGAGAAAATTTTGTGCTACGATTGCATAGTGAGGTCTGACTTGGTGGCCTAGGGCCTAAATAGCTATCAAGCATCTTGGGGATGAATCCTTCATTTGTGATGTATCTATGATCATTTTGATATTTTATTGCAAGGAAAAAATTTTGAAATAGTCGACAGGGGTTTTTGGATGCTATGAATGAAGCCACATAGTTTTAATTCTGTGTTTACATAGTTATGTATTTTTTATTATTATGGAATACACATTTTATTCTTGAGAAAAATAGGTATGGATGCATTGGGGTGTACTACTTAGTCTTGAACTCACACACTTAAAAATAATTTTAGTTTTCTTATAGATTTCATGATGGGTCTACTGAATGTATATGAACATGAGGTAAATGGATAAGTAGGGGATCAAGGAGAAGGTGCCCGACCCAGATCTATAAAAGATTACTCCCACTAAATTTTAATTATTTACCTACATCCTATTATTCATGATAATGATTCAACATAGGGATATACTATTATCTATATGACATGTATGTCATGTTTATTATTATTATTCATTACTACCATTGACTATTATTATAATTTTTTACATATTATTATGTTATGACTTGATACAGAGGGTATTATAACACCACAATATTTTAAGATATGTATTTTTCTTTTTATTTTGAAATCTTTGATATCTTTTTTTAGATATAACACTGAGTGTAAACAATTGATTAAATATAATTATTTTTCCCTGGAAACTGAAATAGAGGTAATAAAAGGGATTAATTAACGTATTAAAACCTAATTTACAAATTATTATAAAATTAATTCATCTTTTAACAGTTAAAAATAAATGAAAATTAAAAAAAATTAACATAAAAGATGTGTTTTTATATAATGAATTATATTTATGAACATAATGGAATTTTATCTGAAATCAATCACTATTATTTAAGGATATTAATGAAAATAATATGTTGCAAATTTAGTCATATATTTTTTGAATCCAATTAATATGGTCGATAGGCATTACATAAGAATAAATTCTTTTTTTGTCTTAAAAAGTTATTTTTTTTCTAAAATAAAACATCTCTAACTTTTAATTATGATTACATTTAGATCATTTTTAGAAATTTTATAAATTTTATTTTAAAATTTTACCATAATTTTTAAAAGAGGATGTTCAAAATTATATTCGGGTAAATGTTTTTTATTTTTATAAAAATATTTATTTCCATTGATTAGTAAAAAAATCTATATTTTAATAAAACAACCATTTTTTATATTAAATTTATATTTATGATATTAATAGTAGCAATAAAATTGGAATATTAAATAAAATTTGGTTATCTTATAAATAAAAATGTGATATATTTAAATCATAGAATAAGTAAACAATTGTTTTTAAAATTATAAATTAAGTGTTTGAATTTTTGTAAAGAATAAATGTTTATTTACAATTTTACATTTAATATGAATATTTAAATGTATATTTTTTTACACCGTACATTAAAAAATTAATATATTTTCTTAATTATTATATAATATTTTTATGAGATCCTACTTAATATTTAAAAGTGTATTAAAATCAATTATAATTTTTAAATTAGAATTTCTCAAATAAATGATGATTTCAATTATAAATTAAATTTATTATATTTCGAAAATTGTTTTCTTAAAATTGAGTCCATTTTATAATTATAAATTTCTTGAAATGGTTAGTTTTATTATTTTGGAGTCTTCTAAAATAGTTTAATTTTTTGGTATTAGTGAAATACACTAATTTAAATTATTTATCTTTATCATTAAATAAATGAATTATTGAGTCAATGATTATTTATGGATAATGGAAGCACCAATTTTTTCAAATTCACATGAAATGTTAACTTTATTTAGTCACCATATCCTTCACTATTCATATAATTGAGGATAAATAATAAACAAATGAATTAAATATTCAAAAAACACCCCACTCTTCCACTATAAATACCACCATCACCACCCCTTCCCATCATACATCCAAAGCCATGAATATATCATCTATTATTCAAATATATTCTACAAAACCCTCTTCCACGTTCTTGTCATTCTAGTCTCACCAAAATATTATATCCATGTGTATTATGGAGGCTCTCAAGGAGGAGACACTCAGGAGGTAAAACCAACTTTAATTATTTCAGTTCCCATTCTTTTATTATCGTTCCCCCACCTCATTTATCAAAATTTACATGATAACTTGATTGTATTATATATACTATAATTTTATTATAATAATGTAATAATTCCATCAATTTTATTTTGTTCCCATTTTTAATATAAAAATGAAAACAACGTCCACGAGGTTGTGATTTTTTTCCTTTATGGACGATGAGTATTCATTTCAAATTCCACTTTCAGGGATAATCATAATCCATTTTTATTGTAAAAAAGACTTAAATTTATTTAATAAAACATATTTACGGTTATTTTACAAGTATATATATATAATTTTAATTCATAAGACAAAATTATATCTTGATGATCAAAAAAAGTGACAAAAATTCAAAATGGTTCTCATTAACACTTTATCTAATGAATCACCCTCGTATGTATAAAAAATATATAAGAGACCATTAAGTCTCATATAATTTTATTAATAAGAAATAATTTCTATTCTGGATATCTATTTCCAATTTACATGGTCTATCGTACATATATATAAGTGAACCAATCACGAAAACCAAGGAAAAAAACCCTCTTGAATGAAGAAATGGAAATTTATTACCCATCAAAAGGCCATAAATTGACTTAACAAAATTATTAAGAAATTAGTAATATTTTAAATTGGTTTTCATTTATATTATTAATCAATCTATTTTAATTATTAATGATATTATGTACAAGTTACAAACAAATTCAGACATATGAATGTGTTTTATCACCTCAATTTTATTTCAGTGTGATACACCTTATTCACGCCAGTTTATCATTTGTGGTGTAAATATACATCCCTTTTATGAAACATATAATTAATAGATTTATAAACATGGTATTAAATATTAAATTTAATGTTCATTTATTTTATGGGTTATAGGGTTTTCCTTTTGAAAATTGGTATGGGTTTCTCCTTAAACATCCATTTTCTTTTGGGATATTATTTCTCTCTCTTTTCCCCAATGTAATTATTACATCTTCAAATGTTCTCCACCAATATTGTGTCTGTATGTTAAAAAAATATTCAACTATATCAATTCTTCTTTAATTGATGGGGAAATACATAATTTATAAATATTCCTTTACAATTCCTCTCGATAACCAAGCCAAATTTAAGGGGACTCTCCAATTTCTTACCTATTTTAAAGTATCATCGATAATTTTTTATAAGAAAATGTTATTTTTATAAATTAAATATTTTTTCCCTGAGAAAATTACTTCATTATTTTCTAGTTTTTGGATAAAAGTTACACCATTTCTTATTTTAATGGCTTATATTTTCTCTTAAACCACACAAAATTGGTTCATTTCAAAAGATTCTTAAAAAAATTACATGTTTTCACTTCAGTAGAACATGATTTTTTAATAAAACAAAATTTAGTATTACTTACTTATTATTTCATTGATATACATGATTATAATTTTATTTCCTGTAAAATAAATATGTTTTTCAAAATAACCTTTCATTGAAATAAAAAATAATGGTATTTCTCTTTTAAATTCCTGGAAATGTTATTACATATTTTTACTCAATTTCAACACCCTTTGTTGATTATTTTTATTAATTGGGATTTATATTTTATGATATAATATAAATTATTTTATTAATTTTTTTGTTAATTTGACTGTGGATGTGCTATCTTGATACTTTTTTCCATATTACTCTGAACGATTTGTGATTATGTATACTGATTGGGAAAAAAATTACATTTCTTATATACATATTGTTTATATTAAACCTTATTCATATTTGAAGTGAATATTACTTTCAATGTTACGAGAGTGGCCTTATATAACCCTTTGATGCATCATTAGGTCTCATGAGAAAAACTAGATATGAAATTTTATATGGCGTTGCCCATTTATTTTCTTATATAGTTTTGGATGAGGCCTTAATAATTTATTTTCAGATGTCTTTATAGAAGATTCCACATTATGTTTCAAATGTCCAACATTATGCATTACATCATTATGATATAAATAGTTTATAATCCATGTAATTATACTACATCTCATGTATACATGATTAAGTTTCATTTTCATATTATTATTTATATCTCATTGTTCAATCATATTTTATTCCTTCTATATTATGCTAAAAAATTTATTTATTTGAATGAGTTTATGGTTATCAACCTTTCCTTATTTTTTCATAGTTATGATATTTTTTCTATATTTTATCCCATAACTATGAAATTGAGATCACCACATTCTTATCTTTTATTTTTTCATCGGATTTGAACATTTATATTATAAATGACTTTTGATGATAATCTAGGAGTTTATGGGTGACTCCAATAGAGTTTCTTTTTCATTTTTCCATTATATTTTGAAATTTAATAATTATGTTTGTATCGAGTTTTTATAAATCCACTAAAAATTTAGGTTTTTTGGGATGAAGATTCTTGTCCATAGTGTCGATGAAAAGAATTAAGGCACCAGCATCGAGTTACTAGGGTCGAGGTATTTTGATTTGGTATCAGATAATGTTTAGTAGAAACATTTTAAACTATTTTTAGAAAACATATATTTTTAACATAACCATAATATATAAATTGAGGCTAATCATAGAATATTGTACTATAATTATGTTAATGTATACATTAGGTTTTCCTTCATATATGTACATCTATGTATTGATAATACAAGTGGACATTATTTTGGAACATACATACCCTAGGGTAAAAACTCTGACATGGTGTATCAGTCATGACTCTGAATAACTTGATACATGGTTGCAAACCATACTACCCACATGTTCCTACACTCTTATGGGTATTCATAGGATAATTCCAATTTTTATTATAAACTATTATGAAGGATTGAAAATTAAATATGTCCCCAAAGAAACTTTGTTTATGATTATGAGATTTTATATTCATATATTTAAATTTATATTATGTTTTTTTTCTAGTTATATGTTATGAATTATGAATCATAACCTAATTTAGTACATTCAATTTTTTAGAAATGGAACCTTACAGAATGAATGGAAACCCAATAAATATACATTATTTAATGTTTAAAAATAATCATTTCTTCTATGGTCTTATGCATATATTTAAAGGAAATAACTCTACCAAACATTCTCATCACATCAGTATATAATATAAAGTTCTATGATGAAATAGAAATAATGAATCCATTCAATGGAAATAATGAATCCATCCAATTATTTAACTTTAGTATTTTTTATTACTATTCAAATAAATGTCTCTATCGTCCAAATAATATACCCATAAAAAGGATAATGGATCGTGGTCAAGCATATGATACTACCAAAGATAATGAGTAATGATTATTATTTTTGTGTTTGGAATCAATAATTTTTTTATTTTTTATTTTCTTATTAATATTATAGTTATAAGAATCATGAGATATATATTTATTATAATGCAGTATATCATCTTTAAGGAATTGGAATCATGTGATTATTATCACCAGTAGTCAATAGGACTGATTCTATTGTATGATAATCTTTTAAAAACACAACAATTTTAGAGGATGACACTAAATATGTTCATTATTTTTAGATAATAATAATAAATTTTTATGGGATAGTATGGGTGACCGTGAAAGTGGTTAGGGATCTTAGGGTTTATGTTATTATATATTTATTAGATGTTTGGATTTAAGGAAATCATTCAAAAGCCTGAGACTATACTCGTGAAAGCATGAATGTTTAATAAATTTTTAAATGAGATTAAGTTATTCATATATTTTGTATTTGAGAATAAGAGATAGATTATTTCTGGAATCTTAGGTATTTGGATTTTAAAACTTTAGTGAACTTACATATAAATATTTTTCATTTAAATTTGAATAGGAATATTTTTAATAATAAATATTTTTATCTACTTATGGAATGGATTAAGAATATTATTGAATAACGCTAAATTATTATTTATCATATTTAATAACCTATGATAACCATATTCTATTCATTTCACATTTAATGGATAATGGAACTACTTTTGGATAGTGTGATTTACAAAAGATCTTCGAAAATAAAAATTTATCTTGAATATCCATATCCTGATTTAAAAATAAAGTGGATATAGATTATATAATAGCTAAAATATGATATTATGGCATGGAAAGTATTAAATTATATTCATTTTATAATGTTACTTTAAAAAAAATAAACCATCTCCTCTAGGAAAATTATTTTCGAAAGAAAACATCAATTGATTATTTTACATCTGACAATTCGGTGGTCTATTATTTAATCGCAAATTTATGATTATTTTATAGTAAAATTTATAATTTTTTTTATCACTATACATCAGAACATAATATTTATATTTCTCTACCATGTCCATATTTTCACTAATTTTCTCATATTTTGAAATCGTAGTTGTTTTGGTGACAATAACATTTCTCATTAACTGTTTTTAAGAAGAAGTTTTGTAATCCCTTTTTACAATATGGGATTTCAATGAATGAATTTTCAAGTATCAGCCTCTAATTTATATGTGAAATTTCAAATAGTGAGGATGAAATTATTAAAGGAAGTGACAATGTATCACCTCATGATTTTATAGTATGTGTTATTTTTGGAATTTATCTTCATTGATAGCTTATGCTATATAGAAGACGAGCTTAAATAAATTATTAAATAATATTATTGTGACCTAAAATTTTAAATTATAAGAATAAAAGGGATGAAGTAAATTATGAAAATTTATTTTATAAATGATTAGAAAATTAATTCACTGGTCTGTAATTAATTAGAGAAATAATAAAAAACAATTGCAGTAAAAGGATGTGTTCACATAAAGAATTATTTTTATTAACATAGTGAAATATTTTCATAAATGCATCACTATTATTGAAATATATAAATAAAATTAAAAAATTAAATAATAAATCAAATATTTTTTAATTCAATCGATAATTCATATAGGCTTAATATTAAATAAATCCAATTCTATGCATAAAAACAATATTTTCTAAAATAAAAATTCACCTTTTTCTAAAAGAACATGTGTTTAAAAACTATATTTTGACACTTTTAGAAATTATATTGAACAAAATAAACCTCAATTTTATGAGAATAATGTCATGATTTTCTTTGGAATAGATTTTGGTATATATCTAAACATATTTCTTTTCTAGTGAATATTATAAAATCACAATTTTTTCAAAACATTTATTTTTTTATATAAATACTCTATTTTTAAATCGAATTGTTACATAAAATATGAATATGTATATAAAATTTGGGGATTTTTTAAATTAAAATATGACATATTTATATCATTAAAATTCAAATAATTTTTTTAAAAATGATAAATTATGTGTATGTATTTTTCTTACGACCCACCTCCCCGGGCCGTGAACCTTTTCATCTGACCCCATGGTTCTCCTGTAATACCTTGGTTGCCTTCACTACACACCATAGGCTATTACTCACTAGGGTCACTTATTGGACTAATGATTGTCTCCATAGGCCAATACATGTTCTTTCATTGTGCTTTGTCCTCACACGCACACACCCTCAGAAACATTCTAGAAGGTCACCCACCATGATTACTACCTCATTCCAAGCATGCTGATCTATGGATTTTAATTAGGCAGTCTCCTGAAAAAATGGTGCACCTTGTTTACATGGGTAATAAGATTTATCATTTTTATGTCTCACTTTTCAAGGGGTGTAACATTATTCACCTCTTTAAACCACAATGCCCTCACTATGGACCCCAAGTCTCAAAACCAGGCAGTACCTAAACACTTCTGGCTAGATATTGGCTCAGATACCATTTGTCACAACCCACCTCCCCATGCCCTGAAACATTTCATCTGACCCCATGGGAATCCTATAACACCTTGGTTCCCTTCACAACACACAATAGTCTATTACTCACTACAGTCGCTTATCAGACTGATGATTGTCCCCACATGCCAACACATTTTCATCTAGTGCGGTTTGTCTTCACTCACACACACCCTGGAAAACATCCCAGAAGGTCACACATCTTGATTACTACTCCAGTAAAAGCATGATTAACTTTTGAGTTCTAATCAGGTATGTAATAGAAAATAATGGTTCTCCTTTTTGACATGGATGGTAACATTTAGCCTTTTTAAGTGTAACTTTTCCTGGGGTGTTACAATTTTTTTAAGCATAAATAATTATATATATTCTTATAGTTAATATAATGATATAAAAGATAATTATTTTACAATAAAATATTCATAAAATAATAATTTGTGTATTATTTTTATAAAATAATTTAATGAGCGCCTAATTAATATTTCAGAGTGTCCTAAAAAAAGTTATAATTTTAAAATCAGAATCTTTTGAACAAATTATGAATTAATGAAAAATTAACTTTCTCATAAGTGTAAAATTATTTTAATATTATTTATAAAAAATTCATAAAAAATATCGATAAATATTTATGGTTACTGTTTTTGATTTTTCTGAAATAGTTGAATTTTTTGTGAATTGTGAAATACGGTAATTTTCATTTTTTAACATTATAAGTAAATATATAACTTATTGAGTCATGGATAATGTATAGAAGAGTTAAGAAAAAAAATTTATATCTCAAATTAACTTTTTAATGTATTTATACACATGAAAAAATAGTACTCATATTCTTGAGCCAAAATAATAAACAAATGAATTAAATAACAAAGAAACACTCATCTTATCCACTATAAATACAAACCCTCACCACCCATTCTCCTTAAACCTATAAAGCATTGAATATTGATTATATTATTAAAATATCCACTCCCTATCCTATACCTCAATTTTTTTCTTGTTGGTCTCACCAAAAGACTATTTCCCAGTTACATAATGAGGTTCTCATGGATGAGACACTCAATAGGTAAAGCTATCTCTCTCTCTATCATTTTCTTTTTTTCCATTTCTCAGCTACCATATACAACATTATATGATAAATAAATTATTTTATTATACTATATTTCTTTTATTTTAAGGTTATATCAATAATAAATTCTCTTATTATCCCCTAATTAATCTAAAAATGAATGCAATTTTCATGAGGTGTTGATTTATCACCTTAATAGATGATGGGTTTTTATTTTTCAATTATACCATAAAATGGGGTTATAAAACTATTTTTATTTTTAAAACATACAATAATATTTTTATTAAATCTTATAAGATATTATATAACCACAATATATAGATAATATTGACTCGTTATATAATACTAGTTCACGATGATTGAATAAATGTCAAAACAATATAAATAGATATCGCCAACACCTTATCAAATGAATCATCTTAATATCTAGAAACAAAAAAGAAAATTCATACCATTATGTATCATATAAAATCATTAATAATAAATAATTTAATTTCCAGAAATCTATTTCCATTTTACCTAATCCTTTGTATATTTATACAGTTGAAATAATCCTGAAAACCAAGGAAATGAAAACTCCCAAATGACAAAATTGAATCTAATAACTCATCAAAAATACCATAAATGTAAAAAAAATTATAAAAAATATAATATATTTTTAATAGTTTTTTAATTAAATTATTAATTAATTTCATTTTTATCCATCAACTAATGAAAATGTGAAGAACACTTTTAGACAAATGGTGAGGGATTTCTCATCTAACATTCATTTCTTTGAGATAGGCCTTATTCAGCACTATTTATCCTGTTTGGTATAGGTATATAACCTATTAAGGATTAGTATTATTAATATATTGAAATAAACGTTTTTAAATGATTCATTTATTGTAAATTAGTTCTATGGGGACAACATTTTGACTATTAGGAAAGTGGTAAGGCTTTCCCCCTGAACCTCTATTTTTCCTTCAGTTTATGATTTCTTTATCTTTAGGCCAACGTAATTCTAAAATATTTTTTTATTCCTCATGAATTATATTTTTTATGTTCCAAATATATGTATATATCTCAATTATTATTTCATTGGTGGAAAAATACAATCTTTCTATGGTTTTTTAGAATTCATCCCGATAAGCAAGCTCCATAAAATGGAACATCCCAATTTTTTAGCAATTTTCAAGTACCATCCATAATCTATAATAATAAAAAGTATTTTTAAATAATAAATAATTTTATCATGAAAAAAATTACTTTTTCTATTTCAATTTTTTAGAAAACAATTATGAAATTTTTTCATTTTAATATCTCTTTTATATTTTCTCTTTAACCTTACAAAAGCTTCAAATATATAAAGTTTATAAAAAAAATCCTTTGACATGTTTTCACTTTAGTTGTGAATAATTTATTAATTTTCCATAATTCCACTATAATTACATTTTCATTATTAGATGTACATGTTTTTAATATTATTTTATGATAAATACGAATGATTTTTCCCTATAAAACATTATTGAAAAGTAAAAAAGCATATTTCTCTCAATAATTCCTTGATATATTTATTAAATTATTTTCATCTATTTCAACATCTTATATTGAATCTTATGGTAAATTTGAATTGAAATATTAAGATATCATTACCATATTTTACAAAATTATTTACGGTCAGTTACAATGTGAATCTTTTATCTAGATACCATTCACTATATTACTAAGAATTATTAGTGATTATGTTTACTGATTATGGAAGGTTATTTATGTATCATATGTATATGTTTTTCATGACTCACTGCACAAATATTTTTAATTAATTTTTCATGGTAAGTGAAGGTAGGGGCCCTCTATAGACCCCTAATTCAACATTTAATGTTATGAGACAAACTAGATATGTACTTTGTTGAGGACTTGCCTATTTTTTCGTATATGGTTTTGGATGAGACCTTAATAATTTATTTTTATATGTTTTATCTGAGGACTCGATGATATGTTTCAAATATCCTACATTATGAATTCCATAATTATGATATTTTTAATTGATATTCCTTGTGATTTTTTGACTACTATTGTATATTTGGTTATGTTTTATTATCTTATGATTACTTATAAGGTATAATTAAATCAAATATTCTTCCTGACATATTTTTATCAAGATTAGGATTTAATGGAATTATTTTTTATTTAATAAACTTTCATTATTATTTATATTAATGATCGATTTTTAATTATTGTTAAACTTTATTATGCAACTGATATCACTCATTTATTATGTTTTATTTCACCCATGGATGCCAAGATAAAATTTATAAATGACATTCATGGATAATATAAGATTTTATCTGTTCTTTCAATCGAATTTCAATATTTTAAAATTTAAAAATTATAATGAAATACAAATTTTTGTATCAACTTATTTTAAATCTACAAAACTATTCACACCATTTATATGTTAACACTTTTACACAGTACCAATGAAATAAGGTAAGGTACTAGCTTTTGGTTACCTGGGTCATTGTCTTAGCAGATAAAGTCACACCAATTTCATTCATTGTCCATAGATTTATGTTTTGAGAATATTTAATATGTGGTGGTGTGTGAGAGGTCATGTAGTACCTAGATTAGATAGGGGCATTTGATTCCAGATGATACATACTGAAGATAGAAATACATTTAAATTTCTTAGCAAAAAAATTATTCCAGTCTCTTTAGTAAATAAATAGATTAAAACTAAAAAAACATGTAATTTATCGAAATAACCAGAGTATAATAAAATTAATTTTATTCTTGAGAGATATATCATAATATTTCATTGTTGGATCATAATGATAAACTATGTCAATTATATATTGAGATTGTAACATAAAAAACATACAACTCTAGTAACATTTTAATTGTAATCCCCATAAATTAATAACCTCAAAATTATCATTAAATAACATAAAAATAAGTATAATAATGATATAAAATTCAAGGGATGCTATAAATACATCATAATAAAAGATAGGTTCATGACATAACATATTTATCAAATTGAATAATATGAGACAATATACTATTACCTAAAGTTTGACTTACATCATAAGTATTCTAGCCTCAAATAAAATAATGATTAGTTTATTATAAATTGATAAGATTGTAATTAATATAATTATAACGTCATATATTATCAACTTCTAACATTTAAATACCCTTGTTATTGATAATCCATTAAAATATTTTAATTTTGGTGGTTAACACTTTCATTTTTCATGAGAATTTTATTTCACTATTTCTCATAAATGTAATTTTATCAATGTTAAATCATATTCATAATCATAATAATGATACAAATATCATATAAATATATATACATTATATATATATTTATATTCATCCAAGTAAATATTTATAATTAAAATTACATAACACTATTCATGGAGATGGTAGGTCGTTTTTATGGATGAACATTATTTTAACTTTTAAAAAATAGAATATAATAATGTAAAATAATAATTCAAATTTAAAGATTAATTATTATATCTTATAAATAATTCATATTAATTAAATATATCTTTATTACATTCCATGTAAAATTTATATAAAAAATCACATCTGTTCGTGATAGCGGTAGTGCACATGTACGCATGAGCGATGTAATTGTAATCAAATATATTTGAATGTAAGATTGAAGATATGTAATTATAATTACAGAATTATAATTATTTTATTAGTTTCATATATAAACATTAATCCTATAATAACATCAATACCATCTATTATGGTGGTGTAAAATTATTTTTATCTCTACTTGGAGATGGTAAGATGTTTGTACCCACAAGCGATACATTCACATAAAATTCATTAGAATGAGTGATGATAATGGTGATTTAATAATTATAATAATATTATAATAATATAAGGTTAAAAAATTATTATTTTAAGCTAAAAACTATATATCTAGATGATGTAGAGAATATGTAAAAAGGGAAAGTGTTTGGATTACCCGATTAACACTTCCTTGAAAGAACTACATTAGATATCATATTAAAGATATATGGATTTGTATTTTAGGAATACGTAAACCTATAAAAAGTGGAGAAGGAATAAAATATGGTGTTTTAGTAGGTTATTATAATGATATAACTCTATATATAGTGTATAAAAAGATAAATTCTGGGAACCATTTTATAATTAAGGGGATGGCCACTCTTAGTATTTCTTAAAATATTAAATTATAATAATTTCATTATCTAAAAAAATTCATCCAAATGGATAGTGATTCAATGATAAGGTATTATGGGGATGAAAAAAAACAAAAATTAATATTTATATGGGTCTTGGTTTCATTTAAAACACCATATTTTTTATTAACTCCATGGTTGACCAATTTTAACCATAATTATAATAACATATTTTTCACTCTTAAAGGGTTTTAAATTTAAATATCTGGTAATAATTAGTTCATAAATGGTCAAGGGAGAACATTTTGGATCATATGTTATAAAAAATCCTCTTTTAATATTTTTATACATTTTTTATATTTTGACAAAATAATATTTATATAAAATGACATTATTGCCTGCTTTTGAACTATTCATCTCATCTAAACATAATGACATAGTGAACAATTTGAAATTTGTGTATAATAATTTTACACATCACTAATGTGATGTATTTTTCAAAAAAATAGTTTATCACTATAAATCACTAAAATATATATCATTAAATGTTTCAAAAACCATTTATTTCATTTATATATTAATTGAAGAAATATTACCGGAATTGCATAATTATTTAAAATACCATTTAGAAATTATCTTTAGGAAAGATAAATTTTATAATTTTAAATCTATCATTTTAAATCTATAAATTTTAAAAATATTATGGAAATTTATTTTTTAAAAATAAATATGTATTTTTATAATCTAAGCCTCAAAACATTGGGTGGTAATATTAGGGGGAAGATACTTTCATGTTTTTTATGTTGAATCAAATATTCCATTATCATTTTTTAGGTAAATTTCAAAATTAACTCATTATAAAAATGTTAAAAATATTATACTTAATAATTGTTTAAAAAAATCCTAAACATTTGTAAATATTATATTGTTAAATAATTAGTGAATATTACAATCATTCTTGAAATCATTTTATAGAATATATGTAACTGGAAGTAAAATACTTCTAAAATAATAGTGAAACAAATTTAGTTTTCCTTGAAGAATTTTTATTTGTATGATGTGTTATTAAAGAGGTGAATGTGAAATGAAAAAATTTAATCTCTATTGAGAACAAGATGAGAAGAAAATTTAAATTATTTTTTAGAGAATGATTCTATAATTTAGTCATTGGAAATTTAAGCATAAAAATTTCTGGTGAATATGATATTGTAACAAAATACTTTTACCACATTGTTAACATCAAAATAATAAAACCAATGAAAGAAATATCATAAAATTAAACATTAATTACAATAAATATTTATATATTCATGATCTAAAATATAAATGGGAAATTTATATTCTACATGAAGGAAACAAGTGGTAAATATGACATGTGTCCTGTAGAAACATAAGTGATATGATAAATATCCAAACCTCATGTCCCATATTACTCAGTACATCATAATACATCCTTATAATAAATATATATATTATATATATTATAGGAGTTTAATAAGATATATCATTCCAGATATTATTTAGTTATAACATATTATCACTTCTTTATTAATTAATCATTATTAAAATCAGTGTTAATGGTGATAACTGCTTCATTTTTCATCCATGTTTTGGTTTGATGGTTCCTATCCTTGTAAATTGGCCTTGGTTTAATTAACTAAAATATATTAAACAAGAAATAATTATCATACATATTCATTATATACTCTTTTTAACTATTCATATATAATGGTGATAAAAATGAATTATATCACTTCATGGATATTGCACTCTATATGTACAAACGTGTGATGTTACGACATTATGATGGATAAAAAAAGAAACAGATTTGATAATTCACCATAATATAAAAATTAATATACCATAAATATCTTATATATTTATTATATCAATCATTATAAATATCTATTGATAATATTATAGAAAATGAATTATAACGCTTCCTAGAGGTGGTAGTTTATACATATGAAAAAATGATATTTCATTTTCTATTTTATAGAAAAAATAGATGAATATGGTTTTGAAATAAATAAAATAATATTAAACTATATTTTATATACCTATTTTTTAAATTTTAATTATTAAGAGAAAATTAAAGGAGGTAAAAAATGAATATAAATGAAAACAGTCAGTTAAGAGATTACATCCTTTATGAAAAAAATCCTTGGGATATCTCCTTACAAACATTATTTATTGTCTTTAAAGAAGTCCAATGACAAAATAATTTATATAATTACGTTAAAAAATATTATTTCATATTTATTTTATTTTCTTGTCTCAAGAAGTGAATGTGAGAAGAGTTGGTGTCCTAATATAAGAGAGAATACAGAACCATTTAAATTACATAAATAAATTAATTAATATAAATTAATTTTCATCTTAATATGTCTCTAAATTGAAATATTTAATATCTAGGGTGAATTTATGTCGCAATTATATTAGAAAATAAAATTTATACAATATTATGTGATGTTTAACCCTTATCTCTTACTTTTAATCCCTTGTTAATCAATTTGGTGATTACTATGATATCAAGGTTTTTTACTATTTAATTGGCAAACATGTTTCTATTTATGTAAAAAGATAACTAATGGTGGAAAAAGGTTCATATTACATACTACAACCCATTAATGTTTCTTAATATATGTTTTAATTAATTCTATACAATTTAATAAAATACTTAACAACATAAGATACCATTAAATTCATTTTCATGATTATTCACATAGTTTGACTTTATTGATAAAAAGTTAAAAATATAAATAATATATAAAAATTTCTAAAATAAATAATATGATATATATATATTATTCATTTAACACAAAAATTCATCTAAATTGTATTACTATTAATGTTCCTAAACTTATTTCATTTATCCTCCCATTGCTTGTAAAATCACTATTTCAATATTGAATATGAATTTATGGTTATTATTACATTAGTACAGTTTAAAAATAAATTAACATAATACAAATTGTTTATTAATAAATAAATTACCATTAATGTATCATCCCTTCCCCAAACAACCACATGAACAGTGATAATGGGTTGGGTCTTACCACTATAGGTGCACATCCAAAAATGTCAATGGCTGCTGACTACAAGAAAGTGTGAAAAATGGTATTGTGTGGAGGATATACCCTATTATAGGATATTATGGTACTGGTTAGGCATTATAATAAAACATTCATCGAAAATTAAATCTAAGCAAACCCAAACCTGACCTGTATAACAGATGCACATCCAATATCAATAAACAGTGGAAGGAATATATAAACAATTGAATCAAAAAATAAACAGAACTACTTGTTGAATTTCAAATGTAGATACTAAAAAACTAACCATGCATCTACAGCAGGTTATACATGTCAATATACAAGGGCACACATGGATTACCATTTGTAGCTACAAAATAAAGTAAGCATGTTGATTAAAAAAACAAAACAAATTAAACTCTAGTTGGGAATGACATCAAGGTCCATTCCATCTCAATGAAATAGCTAATAAGATCTATCTTTTGAATATGACCACATTCTTACACATGAATCCATAAAGTCTACACACGTCCTAAAGGTCCCATGTATGGTGTGAGATGAATCTCAGTAGGATTCCATCCAATGGTGTGTACCTAAAATCGGTGTTTAACGATATGGTAATATATAATGAAAGTAGGCAGTATAATGCACAATGTAAACTCAACATACACTGGTGATCAGCAGCCACCATGGATTGTCACCTGCTTCAGCCAATGCCAAAATATTATTAACATTACCTGGAACCACGGGCCTCCTGACAGATCATGTATCGAGTCACCTACATCCTGATGACAAGCCTAAACAATATTAACCAATTATTGAAATCTAAGATCTACCTAAGGCACAAAAACCAAAGGAATAGTTATGTCTTGCCTCAAATAATAATCAGAGGATCATAGATTTCAATCCTCAAATAAACATCCAGAGGAAATAGGGATGTCTACCATCAATCTCATAACTCGCTACCTCGTAGCTACAAACTGAAGGCTCCTCGCCATCAACATGGATTCTTACGGAAAGAACCACCAAAAAAATAGTTCATAAACCACAACTTTCAAGGTAATCTTCCCACACGAGTGATCATAACACCATCATCATCGTGTAAACTTACGTGCACATGACTAAAATCATGGGTGTGGGATAATCCCTTAATAAATAACCCAAGACAAAACTTTAATGACATGTTGTGTCCCAGGGACCATGTCACTGAAGTCTAATGGTATCTCCATCCTAGTATCTCGATCCTTTCCCAATCTAACATTTACACTTCCTCAATCAAACATCCATGACACCCAGTCCTGTAGTCAAATGACTCATGTAATCATGGCGAATCCCAACCTATGATAACCATCACTCCATAATATTCAGTCCAAGACCAATACATCCCCAAGGGTACCTATATATGCTATGTCAAGCATCATATATATATAATCAAATGAATCAGTGTAAACATGACAATAATTTAAACAGTTTATTTTCACCTGCCCAATGGCTATAAAAAAACTATTGAGGTCTTTAATGCCACTAGATAGAGAATTCATGCTTTAATAGATGAAACTTACTAGTTTCAAGCCATGTAAACCAATTAATATCATTTGGGATCCTTGGAATATAATTCCCAACAAAATATGGCCTCTCGCTCTACCTCACCCAATATATCATAAAATAGTGCAAGCCCAAGGGCATATCATGGGTCTAAAAATTAATTCAAAATACAATAGAAGATATAATGGGTCCCTCTAAAAAATTCCAGAAGAGGCGCCAAAGGTCGTACTACCTAATTGTCCAAAAAATACAAATCAATGAATACATCACCTAACATAAACTATCATGATGTTCCTCCAATGGTATCAACTGATAACTCGTTATAAATTAGAATAGATCTAGAAAATAGTTGGAAACGCTCAAGGTCCTATAACAAAATCATGAACAGAAATGAAGATGAATTGATCTAGGGGAATCAACGAATTTATGAGGGTTTTCTAATGGAACAAATTGTGTGTGAAATGAGGTTCGGACAGAAAATCGGGACGGGTTTCTTCCTCTGATATTGTCCCTCCCTCAAACCCATCGAGGGTTTACCTGCAAAACCAAAAATAATGATACTACACTTTTTAAAGAAAAAAATAATTACAGATTGTGTATATATGGGTACACATCGTGTGTATAATAATATTTTTCCTAAGAAAGTTGAAATTTTTCCAAGGACCGGAAGACATGAATACACGGTGTGTACGAGGCCGTACATGGAATGTCATTTGTTTTCCCCTCTAACATGCCGACATAACCACAGAAAATGTATATCAATAATACACGGTTTTACTACATGATGTGTACTAAGAGTACATGGCATGTACATGGTGAATCATCTTTATCCGGGAGACATGAAAACACGACATGAAGGGTCTTCTCACAAAGAAAGGTTGCACGATCTGTACTGGGAAGTACATGATGAGTATCCTTGAAATATCCAAAAGATTACAGTTTTACCAGGTAATATCAAATTTAACTCAAAAATAGAACAAAATAAAATAAAAAGAAACTCATAATTTTGAGTGAGAAGAGGGTTATAACAAGCTTCCCCCTTAAAGAAATTCATCCCCGAATTTCCCTTCCAAGGGTGGTGAAGAAAACTCTACATATCTCTATCCAGAAAACTCAAATCAGGTAATGGTCCACCGACCTATTTCATAACCTAGGGTCCTCCTGTGATGAATCATCAGCCTTGCATCACATCTGGTGATCATGTGCTACTTCAGACACCCAAACTTATCTTCCACCACATCTGTATCCGCCTCAACAAAGTCATGCATCCCATGGATACTAAAACAAAACCTGGTTCCTTGACCCTCATGTAACAGGCATCCTCATTTCCCCAATCCCCATGGAATATCAAGTTAGACGCACCCTAGATTCTCTTGATGTCATGCATCTCACACACACACAAAATATACATCAATATATCACACACCCAAAATGGGGCCAACCTACCGAACATCAATTGGTCAGTCCTTATAAATCATTCTGACCTCGTGCACTCAAAATGGACATACCATAACTGGCAATGGAAAATATAAAACAGGAAAATCATAGCCACACATAGGGCGTACCTCTAACTGTCATCGGCTCACCGGCCTACTCATCCTGTAGAAGATCTATGACATGCACCTAGACTAAAGTATGACTACCTGATTACTAGCCTACCAATGATGCTTCTCTGGTCACCGGTCACTGACCCTCAGTTGGGTCTCCCTGTCTCTACCACATCCTGCACATTTACCTGAACCACACCTACCCTCTCCTAGTCCCAATCAAGAATTGATCCTGGATTCCACTATCTGGCCCGGTCCATGACTTTTGTAAGTCCGAGAAGACTACATATAGAAACTCTCTTAATGTACAACATGTCCACATGTATACCACTCCATTGATGACCTATGGAACTAAATCTATCCAATCCCTCACTACCCACACTAAAAGAAAATAATTGATGACCTACAACGAGGTTGTCTAGCTGATTTTGTGGACCGACTGCCCTCCTAGAACTTGTCTCAACCTCACTTCCTACTATCTGAACCATCACCTAAAGCCAGCGACTGGCACAAACGGTATTTTCCTTCAATTTGTCCTTGTCCATGAGTGTTGAATTCATAGCCTCTAAGAATGAAGTCAAACAGAAGATGTTTACATACACATTAATATCGTGCACTAATCCATCCTCGAAGTACCTAATCCTCGAGGTGTCATCTCGTACCATACCAAGTGAAAAGTGAGACATCTTAGTGAAGTTAGTTAAATAGTCTCTAATAGACATGTCACCCTACTAGAGGCTCAAGAACTCGTGATATCTGTCTTGCCCCAGTGTCTCCGAGAAAAGGGGATCGAAAATCCTCTCTTAAAATTCCATCCATGCCAGTACATTTAGTATTCAAGCCTAAACAAACACATCCCATCGACGCTTCGCCAGTCCACTCATCACATACATCTCTAGCTTAACCCTCTTCCCTATAGGCATCTCGAGCTTCTTGAAGATTATCTGCATACACTCTATCCAGTTCTAGGTCACCTGTGGACCACCCCCAACCTAGAAAAGTGGTCGGTTCTATGACTGGAACTCCCACCTCAGATATTCAATATGGGATATATACCATGCACGACTCTATCGATCACCTACAACAAACATACCATTATAGATCTGATCTGCTCATCCATCCACAATATAAACATTTTTAAATTGTGCTTCTTCGTGGCCAGTACTGCATCCTGATCCTAATCATGTCCTTGAGCCTGCACTTGCGGCTCATGCTCTGTCTATCCCTTAGGTGTCTAAACCTAATCGTACTCATGCGGAACTCTACCATAACCCTTATAACATTCCATTGATACGTCTAAGAGGAACCCACTGATTTCTAAAAATATTCAGAAACTACATTTAAAATATATATACATATATATACATTGTATTTATGGAATGCAATGTACATTAAATGAATAATAACTACCCTTACTCCCCCCAACTCAACCATTCCCTATGGAATCACATCCCCATGGCCTCCTTACCTGCCCTTAATAGATCGATTTATAAAATAACCCCAGGCCATACCCAACCTAACAACCTATATTTCCTCAAACCGATGACCACGTTGACTAATCCTGACTATCACACAGCCTCAAAAAGAGGTCACAGACACCCAATCCTTGTTATCAACATCACCTCAGTCAGTGTAAATGTCTGCTCATATCTGAGACTACCACAAATCTCATGCAAAAAAAAAATTTACAGAGTTAAAAGCATAGCATATTACATTGCAATTAAACAATAAATTTTATCAATAATTTCACCATTCATATTTCAAATGTATCTATAGTATTGAAAATGATGTTATTATAGTGCAATTATCACTTCACAACACATACCGTGAGATATGAAATTGAAATACCCTAACATAGTGCCTATAAAAATACAAGGAAACTCAAATTTCCATACCGAGACAAGTTTCATTTCATCCTTACCGCTCCAGATCAAGGGTCATATATCACAACCAATAACATCACATACCATGTAATCCTCCAAGGGGGGAATCACATAAACATTAATGTGAACAAAATAAAAAAAATTCCCACCCAAGTTAACTTGTTTCATCCCTCATACATGGGTATCCAGGCACCCATGCACATACTAGTAACCTTGATCCAATAACATCCTATCTCTAGAATACCATATCCCAAATGATAATAAACCATTAATAAATGGTAGTATTGATCTAATTATTAATTATTAAAAGAATCTACTAATCCCCTTTTATGAACAACATCCATTGATAAGACATTTCATCATCTTGGACCCAAACATACACCCGAACAGTGCTAAATGAGTCGGGTGTTACCACCTTAGGTTCACCTCCCCAAACATCAAAGGCTAATGGATAGTAGTTATAATTTAAAAACGTATAGTGGCGAGGCTATACCCTCTTGGTGAAAAATAAGGTACTGGTCCAAGCATAATAATAAAAAACGCAACATAAATTATGATTTCCCAGACTCAAACCAGAACCTCATAGTGGAAGAACATTCAATATCAAAAAAATTGAGGATGAAATATATAAACAAAAGAAATGTAAAATAAATAGAACAGCATGTAAAAATTAACATTTAGCTAATAAGAAAACCAATAATGCCTCCACAGCTGGTAATACTTGTAAAGAAACAATGGCACCTATGACTAACCATTATTTTCTACAAAATAATTTAAGCATGCTGATTCAAAAACAACCACGCAAAATAAAATCCATCTAGGCGTCTGCTCAATGTCCATACCATCTCTATAAAATAGATAATATGATTAAGCTGTTGAAGCTGATCTATTTCGTACATATAAATGAAAAATTTCTACATGCATCTCAAAGGGACCATCTAGGGTGTGAGATGAATCTTATTGGGATACCACCAAGTGGTGTATACCTAGTATAGGTGTTTAAGGAGGAATGAATCTATAAAAAAAGTTCACAGTATAATTCCCAATGTAAACACAATGTCCACTGGTGCTCAGCAGCCACCATGGAGTGTCCCATGCTTTGTCCAACACTAGAATGTAAGTCATATAAATCATCACCACATTCCTCTTGACAGCTTTTGTATCAAGTACTGACGCCCAGATGGGAAGCTCAAATGATAGTAATCCTGGACTGAAAGCTCCCTTTATCCCACGGAACAACAATTGGAGGAACAACGATGCCATTCCTCAAATAATAATTTGTGGAACAAAGATGTATGTCCTCTAATAAAAAACCATGGGAAACAAAAATATCTTCCCTAAATCTCATAACCTGTTAGCCTCATCTCTACCAACTATAGGATCCTCATGTTTCACATGCCTTCCTATAAAAACACCCCCAAACCAAGAGTACCTAAACTGTATCTATCATTGGCCTCTACCCATAAGCTGTTCAAAACCACCTAATCAAATTATCAACCATTATTCACAAAACAAAAATCATGGGTGAGCAGTAATCACGAAATAAATAACCCAAGCCATAACATCTTTAACACCTCGTGTCCCTATAAAAATGCCATAGAAGATTCATGGCCTCTCCATCAACGTATCTTAGGCCATGCCCAACCTGAAATTTATACTACCTCAAATTGATGTCCATGATGCCCAATCATGTTGTCAAACCAATCATGTATTTCAAGCCAAGCCCAATTTATGATAAAATTCACTCAAGAATATCTCATCGATGACCAACACAACCAAAGGGGTTATAGAATATGAAATATAAATCATCACATATATATAATCAAAAGTATCACATTAAATAGGGAAAAAATTTAAACAATTTACTTCTAGTAGCCCAATGACTATAACACAGTAGTACAGAGGTCTTGAATGCCTCTTGACAATATAATCATAATTTACCATATTAAACATACTATTTTAAAACTATGGTGAAATGTTGTAATCATTTTGGCACCTCAGGAAAATTGGCATAATGAGCGATGACCTCTCTCCCATCCTCACTCAAGAAATCATAATATATGGTATTCGCAAAGGCATCCCTAGGTTCTAACAAATAATTCAATATGTAATATTATATAAAATGGGTCCCACTCAAAAATACCCCTTGATGTTCCAAACTCTCCCTAAAAAAATGTTCATGATGACACAAAACATGGTATGCACCAACAACCTCAAACTAGAATAATGTTACTCCTCTGGCATCAGCCTCTATTTCAGTATAAAACATGGTAGATCTAGAAAATGAGCATAAACAATAAGAATCTTATAACATTATCATGAACAAAAATCGAGAAGAAAGGATTAATTGGAATCAAGTTCATACTGAGGGGGTTCAAATGGATTGAACGAAGTGTGAAACGGAGTACACACAAGCAATCAGGAGGGGTTTCTTCTTCCAGAGTTTCTCCTCACTCAAACACGTCGACGGTTCTACCTAGAAACTTGAAACAAGGCTACCACCTTTTTTAACCAAATAATAATAATTTCATTATTTGAATATATGACTACACTTCATATGTATCATTTTATTATTCCAAAGATGGCAGAAATTTCATCGAGGACCTACAGACATGACTACAGGGCGTGTGCGACGCCGTACCCAGCATGTCCTTGGTTTCCCCATCTAACGCACTGACATACCAACACACCATTTATATCTATCATACATGAATAGACTATATGGAGTATACTAAGAGTATAAGGTATGTACATGGTGAAATATCTCTATCTGGAGAATACACCAACATGCCTTGTATGGCCTCCTCAAACAGTGTGGGTATAGGGTGTGTACCGGGAAGAACATGGGGTGTAACATGAAAATTTCCAAAGCAGCCAAGTTTTCCCCAGTGATCTCAAAAATAACTCAAAAACAGAAAATAAATTTAAACTCATACCTTAGAGTGAGACTACTTTTCATAAAATTTATAAAATAAAATTATATCCTTTTATCTCTATTGAAAAAATACTAGAGTTTGAAAAAAAAGAGAGTAACATTTTGGATTTTTTCTTAAAAAATTATTAATGTCATTATCAATGAAAAATGACACAATGTTTCCATATCATAGAATAATGCATTTTTATGGTCAACCAAAACACAAAAAAAAATTAATAATTAATTATAAAAATATAATTTTCATGGCTTATCGTATTATTTTTTAACTTAATTACCTGATTTACCCTTACTCGGGTCATAAATATTAACCATGGGTTATATACAAAATGGATTAAAAATATTACTATTTACTAAATTCAGACATGAAGACTCGAAAATAAATATTTAGTTTTATAAAATTTAATCTATATAGGTGAATGAAATTATCAATTAAATAATCTCCCAACATGTTAAAAAAATTGGTTTTGGAGAAAAATTCATTTTTAAGAATACCAATATTTCCATTCATAAATTTCTAATATTTCCAAATAAAATGATATTAATTGGAATATTTTTTTATAGGAAAATTTCATTTATTTTTAAATTAAATTTAAAATATAGTGGTACATGGGGTTTTATTAATAGATAATACAGTTTTCTGTAAAAATCAGTTTTCCTCCACTATTCACTAATAAATTAATTATTTTATGAAATTATCGAAATTTTACCTTAAGATAATATTAATATGATGATTTCAAAAATGATATTATTTTTATAAAATTAAATTTAACAATTTTATAAAAATTTTCTTTTAATATTTTGTCATTAAAATCATTAAATTCAATTTTTTAAGAAGACATATTTTTAATGTATAAAAGTGAAATGCTAAAACATCATTGATTATTTCATATAACTAATCAATATATTTTTATTTATTAAGAAAATTATACATTTATTTCATTATCAATTTTATAATAATCAAACATATCAATTATACATGTAGGATATAATGGTCTTAGTTAAATAATAATATTTCTATAATAAATCACAATTATCTTACTGATTGATGTCGTGTGTAAATAAGAAATTTTGATTATTATTATAATAAAATAAATTTTAAGGGTATTAAATCTCCACCACAAACATATAAACAAAATAAATACTAGGTTGTTTATCATGGTCCTAAAAGTATTAATATTTTACAATACCCTTGTTGATAACTCACATCATAAAAGGAATAATAAATATTCCTTTAAAAAGGAGAGTTATAAACATAATGGTTACAAGAAATAACACAATATCAGTCTACCATATAATGGGGATACTGAATTGAAACTAATGTATAAACATGGAGGAAAAGAATTTTCCAAGTAATAATAGATAGTGATAGATTACATGGTCATGATATAGTTAATGAACATAACAAAATAAATTATTGATGGGTGAAATGGCCCAATGTTCATAAAAAATGATGGTAAATTTTTGTTTCCATTTTAAATTCATTTTCCTACAATTGAGTAATTCATATACTATGAAGATTAATAACACTAGAAAAATATTTTTACATGATTTATTTCAATTTCATAACCATAATTTTAGAAATGGTTTGTTCATCGAACAATATCCACTTCAAATCTTACTCCAATGTAAGAATAGTTGACATAATTTTTTTATTCCTAGACAATTAAAATTTACTTTTAATGGTCATAAGACCTGTAAAATAATTTCACATCATTCATATTTTCCATTAATATTTAACAAAACTAAAGTGGTTTTCTAAATTTATCCAATGTGGATTAATCTTTGAAACCTCAATAGTAACAACCAAATCTCAACATAATCAATTCTATTATTATTTACCGTTATAACTTATTAAAAATATTCCTGGACAATTTTGCAACTCAAAAAATAGAAATATTTTTGCCACATTTTTTTAAGAGAAACATTATCTTTAATTTAATGACTACATGAATAAGCTCATAATTTCACATACCAAATAGGTAAATTCCTTGACCACATATTATCATAAAACTCCCTAATCATCAGATTCACCAAAAAATAACAATGAAAAGATATAAGCTTCTATAAACTAACTCCATCCATATTCCTCAAATAAAGTCATACACTATTAAATAAATCCAATTAATCATAAAATAATATAAATCTCATCATAAAAAACTTTTTCATCAAATAACTATTCATTTCAAAGTTCACTAATACTATCCTATTATATTTACCAACATTAATCAAATCTTAATGAAAAATAAATAATATTATCAAAAAATAAGGAACAAAGGACCAGTTATACATCTTTAAATAAATTTTTTTCCCAAGAATCTCCTCTCCACTGAATCACTTTTCTGAGATATTATTAATGTTCAATATACCCATGAAAACAGTTAAATAAAAACAACTATTGAATAATGCATATATTTATTAAGATTATTTTAACCATACCATAAATGATAAAAAATAATTATTCTATCCCAATACATAAACACTTTAATCATTACACATCAACCATTTGTGTATCATATTCCCATACAAGGTCTACTAATTATCCCTGGGATTAGGGTATTGACTCAAATAATTCCCATGTTCCACACATATAATACAATGATCTATAAATTGAATTTTATGATGAATATAATCATCCTCCATAAGACTCTTATTTTTTTCTTTAAAATTAATTTATATACGGCCAATAATTACATATATAAAACATTTTATCATTCATTGGTGACATTTACTAAGGTGTTTCTTCCCACACACATAACATGTTGAAAGGGGAATCTTATTAAATCTTTTTTCATAATCAATTAATGTAACATCCCTGGTAAATAAATAATATTACATTATAATTTGAATCAATATTTGTGAATAAAATATTAAAATTAATTTAAAGGTAATGCTATGCTCGATGGCGTACCCAATACGCAACAACGAGTTTCTTTGAAATATTACGTTGCACACTAATAATACAATAATATTATAATAGTTAATGCCTAGCCGTTGTAATGGCTGGAATGAACAGAAATAACTAAAAAATTATTACATATGTTTGTTAAATATTTTTACATTTATCTAATAATTATTATAGGCTTAAAATTCAAATAAATCCAATTGTAAGAATAAATACTCTAATATTTTTAAAAGATTGTTTTACCGCCTTTTGATGGTGAACCTTTTTTAAATATAACTTTTGAAAATTTTATAGGATCTATTTGTAAAAATAAATTTATTCATTATAATTGGGACATTGAAATTTACTTTGGATAATTTTTTGGTATTTTTCTGACAATGTTAATTTTTTTAATGCATAGTGGAAAATACTGCATTTTACATCAAAACTGATTTTTCATATAATTTAATTATTTGGTTAGACTATCTTATGAATTGGTTTTAAAGTGTAATTATAATATATTTTTACCATTTAATCCAATTGTGGTCATTATAATTAATTTCACATTGGAATTGGTCATAAACAATTGCCAAACTTTTCCTAGATATTGTTTAAAAAAAACCCTCTATTTGGTTTGACAACGGGAATTATTGTAAAATTAATTCGTTCAATTTCTATGTTTGGAATTTGGTAAAATAGATTCCATATTTGGAATCAGAAGGTCTAAATTAAGTAATTAAGACTCTTTTGTTTTTGGACATTATGAATAGTAACGATAGTAATTATCATTATTTATCTTGATAATTTAGTAATAGGGTAGTTAAGGATAATAAAATAATATCATAATAATAATCAATGACCCCAAAATGTGTCCTAATGTTACTGGTTATGTTATGGCTGACCATGGTATTCCTTGTGCCAGTCTTTGGGACCCCATGGATTCACTTTTGTGTGAAAGTGACACTTTATCATTTTATTTTTAAAGGAGAATATCACTAAAAAAAATTAATTTTGTCTACATAAATGATCTCTTGGACTATAATTAGTAATTCTAAAGATAAAATGATTTCCTACATCCTAGTATTTTTTGATAATTTTTAGACATTAAATAAATTAAATTATTTATGACATCATGATGATGCATCGATTACCTCATTAATGAACAATTTAAATAAAATAAAAAGATAATGTATAATCTAAGACATAAACTTGTCAAATACCTATTTCATGAGTATATGTTGAACCCTTATGAACTTATCCTCGAAACATATCAGTGTGGGAACTTTAAAATCGGAAACAAATTTTAATATAAAGTAACATTTTATAACATTCCAAGAGTGCCCCTCCTCTCCTCTTATAAAAGGCACCCACCTCTACCTCTTTACACACACCTCCCACGCCATTGGCTCAGCCATTCTCTACTCATTTTATCTCTCCACATCTCTCTCTTCATCCTATAATCCTTAAATTAGGTATAAATATCTTCAAGAAACACTATTGGTTCAAACCAAGAAGAGTTACCCGATTTAAAGGTAAAGACTTCTCTAAGGTTCTTTTGTTTTATTTTGCTTCTCCAACCCCCTAAACTCTTTTTACTCCTTTATTTTGTAACAAAACAATTATATTAAATATACTAATATGTTTTTATAAGAATTATTCAAGCTAAACTTACACACACATCCTTCTAATGGTTAAAGAACATACTGTTTCTGTGGATGGCGAATTACTACCTCACGAAACGTTGATTGTTCATTATTCTTTTAACACCATTAAAGGTGGAAATTATGATGTCACTGTATTTTATACTTGATATATATGGTATTTATTTATTCTCTATTCTTATTTATTTTATATTTAAAACATGTCTTTATTTGTTTTTTCATTTTGTGCAAATGCGATAATTTCATATGTGGATGTGTGGACTACCTCCCCCTCAATTAATGTGACTCGTTCATGAAATACATGGAATGTATAAATAATGAAATTAATAAACTTATGTGACATATATAACATATATATTATACTGGAATTATAATATATATATCTCTCAATTATTTATAATTCCATTAATATGACAATGATATGAAAGGAGCGTTCATGCGTACGTACGACCAACCGTCTTCATGAACGGTGCATTTCATTTCATTTTATCTCCAAATGCTATGGAATAGTATAAAATGAATATTAAATGGATATATGTATGATATTTAAATCATTAATACTATTATGTAGATGGTCTACTTATAACTCCATGGAAAAATCTTTTCAAACAAGTTCATTTTTGACTCATGTACCAAACATCGACAAAAACATCTGATATTAACTCACATAATTAACTAATTATTATAACATTATAATATGTGATATGAACTGAATATTAAACTATAAAGGAGGTCCTTAAGAAATTATAAATTGAAAAATGTTTATTATTCAGGAATTTAATGAAATGAACAAGACAAGTCAGACTTGAGGTAAGGGATCCTACCTCTCTCTTTCTTTTTAAGTACTCTCTTTTATGTCGTTTCTTTTAAGATCCTCTTTGTTAGTTGGGGGATGTTATTTTATATTCCAATTACTGTAATTTCTATTTTCATATGATTAGAGTCCCTATTTTATTTCATCAATCCATTTTTTGGAAGTTTTATGTGGTGTTGTTAGGTTGCCGGGTTTTCATATAGAGTTTTTCATCTCACTTTTATTCCTGTGAGATTTATGCAAAATTTCCACAATTTCCTTTGAGTGGTATATTTACTTCCATTATTATTCTCTTTGTGTAATATGATTTCGTTTATGAGTATTTACATCAATGTTTTATAGCCCTTTTTGATGGGGTGTACGTTTCCAAAGTTACCCAAATCGGTAATGAAACCTTTCACCCTCCTCTTTTTAAAAGACTTATTTTTTATGTATTTTAATTTACATATTTTTATATTGGGATATGTTATTCTATATCCTTAATGATGTAAATTTTATGTCGAAGTGATTAGATACCATTTTCTATCCAATCAACTAATTTAATGAATTTTAAAGTGATGTCGTTAGGCTGTCAAATTTTACCAAGGGAACTTCTTAACCCAATTTCGATTTATTGGGGTTCAACATGTAGTTATTGAATATGTCATCCTTTGAATATGTGTGAATGACCATGGATTTTTTTACACTTAATATACACTTATACTGGGTGTATTTATATTTGTCACACATAAATATGAGATTGATTTACCCTTAATTTAAGGATACCTTCTTTATAGGAAATTTCATCTCATTTTACATTTCTATCGAGTCGTTATTGTTATTATGAACTAATTCACTCTTATATGTTGTATATACTATCCTTTGGAATATTATATCCGGAATCCATTTATTCTAATGATATTATAATGTTCTGGTTAAATGTTATTCCTCAATTATTGTATTCAAGTGTCTCTCATTTTGTTAAAACCCCTTTAACTAAAATATCGTTTTATATGTTTTAATGATTTATTCTTATAAATATTTCCCATTAATATCCATGTTTTAAAAATGGGTTTAAGGAATTATTTATATGGATAATAATGTTTAAAAATGTTAAAATATTCAAAGTTATATGGGACACTTTGATTCAAAAATCTCTTTATTAAAAGTTTTAAATGGTTTTGAAAATGTTTTTTAGAATTGATTAATTATTTCAATATCTTAAAATGTTATATTGTTATTAAAATGATGGAATGTTTTCTTTCCTTTATGCTTCTATTATGTGAAATGATTATGTTATGTTCCTTGGGAATTGTTTATGAAGACGGGTGGTTACGTGATAAATTAAGGGCGGGTGAGCTTGATATAGCTCTTCAATGCATTGGGTAACTTGAAGGGGTTGAACGTTGAGGTTTCTCCGAAGAGATTTAGGGAATATACTGTGATGGGTATTCCAAACGTAACCGTGAGGGTTAATCCCTACGTAATAATGTTATGAATACCTCAAGATACCTTTATGTCTTATGATTATGTTTTATGAGTAAATTATGATTTCATACATGGATTAATGTTTTCATTTCGTACTTTTGTATCCCTTACTAATCTTTTTCTGCTCATCCCAAATTTTTGAAATGTTTTTCACAGGTCAAGGGAAAGGTACCTGATGTGATGATAGTGTCAAGGAAGTGTCAAGAAATAATCAAGGTTTTATTTTAAATATGTTTCTGTTTGTGGGGAAAATGAGTACTATCATTTATGGAACCACTTTGTTTAAATGTGGAATTTAATGAAATATTTATGATCTAATTCTCTAAAACTATAAACCTGAAAAGATCCTCAATGTGTATTCTTGAAATAATTCATGATAAAGTAACGTTTAAGCATGGGGCCTTATAGTTGGTATCAGAGGTCGGTTTATATAACTTTAAAGGATAGAGTGTTGTTTAAGCAAATGTGACAAGTTAGATAGTATATTAGATGTAGTCATTGTTTTTTTGAAAGATAGAATGAGTTTGAGATATATTGGATAAGTATATCTTGGTTTTTATCTGAATCTTTATTATATGATTATTTTACTGATATACTCACACTAACCTTTTTGGTTTTAGAAAATGGCCGGATCTAGTAGGCACCAATGTAATAGTGGATTTGAAGAAAATTGTGATGGTTTAATGAAAGAACAACTGAATGATATAGGATTTTCAATGAGAACTCTTGTGGATATCCTCAACCAACTATCTGGAGTAATGACTGACCACCTGAACCTTAGTGATTTTTATAAGGCATCGTATATGAGATAAACAAATCCCTACAGATGTTCAGGAAATAATCATAAAGGTAAGTATGTTAAAAAACCTATTTTTCATTGACGTGGAAAGAAACACATAGTAAAATGTTTCAAAGGGACTGAAAGATGATATAGATGTGGAAATGAATGTCATAAAGCAAGAACCATCCATGCAAAAAGGAATCATCTAGTAGACTCTAGGAAAGGGAAAGAAGTTCTTTTTGAAGGATCCATTTAATGTTTCAAATGTGGTGTGCATGGTCATTACGCAAATACATGTCCTACGAAGATGTTTTGGGAATGGTGTCACCATGTTCGTAAAAATATACATTTACCAATAACTAATGCCATTCCGATTGAGGATGAAGAAACTGACAATGACCAATGAAAGGTATGGAATATTTCCTAATACATGTTTTCCTATTATTGGAATCGTAGGATATGATTCATGATTTTGTTTGTAGGATAGAATTATTTCAGAATAAGATGAAAAGGAATGGTAAATGGATCATGAAGAATGTTGAAATAGTATGAAGTCAACATATAAGGGATTCAAGAGTTATGGTATATTTTAGGATGGTGAAAATCTTTAATGTATTAAGTCTTTTTTGATGATGGGGTTACAATAGAAGTGTTTTTATAGTATATGTAACCCTAATGATTGATATAAAAAAAATTATTCAAGGAATAATTATCCTATATTTTGTGTATATAGTTATAAAGAACCATTTGGGTTTATATGATCCTTGAATTTGAGGCAATTAATGGTTAATACAATTTGGGTTGCAAAATGAAGGTTATTAGATAAACATTGTGGTTAAAATGTGTTATGGTTATTTTTGAAGATTTAATCTCTTTTTGGGGGGGGGATGTTTTATGAATTATATAGTTTTGGAAAAAGGACAACACGCTGACCGTGTGACAACCTGTCGCATCGGACGAAGCTGCCGGAATCGAACCAACAACCAAGGTGCAACTGGTATTTATCGCCTACCACTGGACTACGTGAAGTCCCGGGTTATTTTTAGTGATTCTTTATAGTAAGATGATTTTATGAGTTAAGAGTAATTTTATTTTGGGTTCTCTATAGAAATGTTTATCCTATCATAGAGGAAATGTGATTAGGTTAATTACTTTTCAGTATGAGACTTTAAGAGTAACTGATATTATTTTGGAGAAAAATGTTAAGATTTATCTTAGGAGACAATGTGATTAAATCCTTCATATATTTGGGTTTCAATCTTATTTTGGTTTACATTGAATAATTTTTTGGATATATGTTTATTAAATAGACTTTGTTGAACTTTGGTATTTTTTTGACAAATTTTGGAGATTTGGAGTAGTTTTTATTTTTGTAGAAAAAATTATCCCATTTGGGTATTATCTGATCTCGTACTAAACTTTTTGGTTCGGTTTTGGTTGAGGTATAAAGACATGGGAAATATATAGTTCTCTTTTATAGATTAGTTGATTATAAATAAGTTGATTTTAGTATGATTAATGCGAACAAGTCTTCCTAAATACTCGTCTTTTGGGGAAAATATGAGTTTTAGTAAAGAATCTTGTAAAAGTTAAAAGTCTACATGAAAAGTAAGTATATTTCCTTATGATTTATTTAATCTCAAAAATTAATTCCTCAATGAAGAGTACCTTATAAAATGTTGTCTTTTAATGTTTCCTACTAGGGAATCGAATACCGTTTAACCCATCATATGTTTGTGATTTTCTTATGGTTAACTATCTCCTAGACATGTTTACTATCTCTCTCCATCAGAACATGGCCATTTTTTTCACCTTCATATCCATGTTTTCATGGAATCCTAGTATGGGTTATCTCGGGTGACCTCTGTACTTCAGTTTATTTCTTGTAAAGTGATAGATTTACTTACTCTTATTCCGATGTGGGACTTTCAGTGATGTTTCCAAGCCCAATTTTGAAATTGTGAGGACTCAATTCCCAAAAGGGGGGAAGGATGTAACATCCCAGGTAAATAAATAATACTACATTCACATTTTTATCAATATTTGTGAATAAAATTTTCATATTACTTTAAAGGGAATGATATGCTCGATGGCGTACCCAATATGCAACATTGGGTTTTTTTGAAATCTTACTTTGCACACTAATAAAATAAAAATATTATAATAGTTAATGCCTTGTCATTGTAATGGCGAGAATGATCAGAAATAACTACAAAATGATTACATATGTTTGTTAAATATTTTTAAATTTATTCAAAAAAAAATAGAGGCATAAAATTCAGATGAATCCAATTGTAAGAATAAATACTCTATTATTTTTAAAAGATTTTTTTACCGCCTTTTGGTGGCGAACCTTTTTAAAATCTAACTTTTGACAATTTTATAAGCTCTATTTGTCAAAATAAACTTATTCTTTTTGATTGGGATATTGATATTTTCTTTGGATAATTTTTTGGTATTATTCTAACAGTGTTCATTTTTTTTAATGAATAGTGAAAAATACTGCATTTTACATCAAAACTGCATTTTCATCTAATTTAATTATATGGATAGATTATCTTTTTAAATGGTTTTAAAGTGTAATTAGGATATATTTATACCATTTAATCCAATGGTGGTCATTATAATTAATTTCACTCTGGAATTGGTTATAAACAAGTGCCAAACTTTTCATAGATATTGTTTCAAAAAATCCCCGCTATTTGTTATGACAACGGGAATTATTGTTAAATTAATTTTTTTAATTTATATGTTTGTCATTTTGTAAAATAGATTCCATATTTGGAATCAAAAGGTCCAAATTATGTAATTAAGACTCTTGTTTTTGTATATTATGAATAGTAACGACAGAAATTATCATTAATTATCTTTATTATTTATTAATCAGGTAGTTAAGGATAATAAAATAATATCATAATAATAAAAAATGACACCAAAATGTGTCCTAATGATACTGTTTGTGTCATGGCCGACCATTGGATTCCCTGTGCCAAGCTTTGGGACCCCATGGAATCACTTTTGGGTGAAATTGACACTTTATCATTTTTTTAAAGGAAGGAGAATTTCACTAAAGAATGTATCACCCGAGTAAACCATTTTTAATTTTGTCTAGATAAATGATCTCTTGGACTATAAATAATCATTAGAAAGAAAAAAATATTTCCTACATCATATTCTTTGTTTTATAATTTTTAGACATTAAATAAATTAAATTATTTATGACATCATGATGATGCAACCATTACCTCATTGATGAACGATTTAAATAAAATGAAAAGATAATTTAAAATCTAAGACATTCACTGGTGAAAGATATATTAGATGAGTATATTTCGACCCCTTATCACCTTATACTCGAAATATATGAATATGGGTCCTTTAAAATCCGAAAAACTTTTTAATATAATGTAACATTTTATAACATTCCAAGAGTTCCCCTCCTCTCTCTTATAAAAGGCCCCCAAATCTACATCTTTACACACACCTCCCAAGCCATGGGCTCGACCAATCTATGCTAATTTAATCTCTCCTCATCCCTCTATTAATCATAGAAGCCTTACCTTAGGTAGAAATATCTTCAAGAAACCATTGTGGTTCAAACCAAGAGGATTTACCTGATTTAAAGGTAAAGACTTTTGTAATGTTCTTCTGTTTTATTTTGATTCTTCCAACCCCCTAAACTATTTTTATTCCTTTATTTTTTAAGAAAACCAGTATATTAAAAATAATAGGATGTTTTTATTAGAAATATTTGATCTAAACATACACACACATCCGTCAAATGGTTAAAGAACATATTGTTTCTGTGGATGGCGAATTACTGCCTCACGAAACGATGATTGTTCAATATTATTTTAACACCATTAATGGTGGCCATTATGATTTCACTGTATTTTATAAATGATATATATGGTATTTATTTTTTCTATATTCTTATATATTTTATATTTAAAACATTCCATTATTTCTTTTTTCATGTTGTGAAAATGCGATAATTTCATATGAAGAAGTCTGGACTACTGCCCCCTCAATTGATGTGACTCGTTCATGCAATACATGGAATGTATAAATAATAAAATTAATAAACTTATGTGACCTATATAACATATATATTATACTTGAATTATAATATATATATCTCTCAATTATTTTTAATTCCATTAATATGACAAATAAATGAAAGTAGCGTTCATGCATACGTACGACCTACCGTCTTCATGAATGGTGCATTTCATTTCTTTTTATCCAGAAATTCTTTTTAATAGTATAAAATGAATATGTAATGGATATATATGATATTTAAATAATTAATACTATTCTGGAGATGATTTACTTATAACTACTTGGAAAATTCTTTTCAAACAAGTTCATTTTTGACTCATTTAAAAATCATCGACAAAAACATCTGATATAAACTCACATAATTATCTAATTATTATAACATTATAATATGTGATACGAATTGAATAATAAAATTTAATGGAGGTCCCTAAGAAATTATAAATTGAAAAAAGTTTATTATTCAGGAATATAAAGAAACGAACAAGACATGTCGGACATGAGGTAAGGGATCCTACCTCTCTCTTTCTTTTTAAGTACTCTCTTTTATGACGTTTCTTTTATGCTCCTCTTTATTAGTTTGGGGATGTTATTTTATATTAAAATTACTGTAAATTATATTTTCATATGATGAGAGACCCTATTTTATTTCATCAATCCATTTTTTGGAAGTTATAAGTTGTGACGTTAGGCTGCTGAGATTTGTAAGGGGTTTATCATCTCACTTTTATTCCCGTGAGATTTATGATACATTTGAAACAATTTCCTTTGAGTGGTATATGTACTGACCATTATTATACTCTTTGTATATTATAATTTCGTTTATGAGTATTTAAATAAATGATTTATAGTTCTAATTCCATGGGGTGTACGTTTCGAATGTTACCCAAATCGGTAAGGGAACCTTTCACCCTCCTCTTTTAAAAGACTTATTCTATTAAATATTTTAATTTACATATTTTTATGTTGGGATATGTTCTTATATATCCTTGTTGATGAAAATTTTATGTCCAAGTGATGAGATACCATTTACTCTCTCATCAACTAATTTTATGAATTTTAAAGTGACGTCGTTAGGCTGTTATATTTTACCAAGGGAATTTCTTAACCCAATTTCGATTTCTTTGGGTTCAACATGTAGTTATTGAATATTTAATCATATGAATATGTGTGAATGACCTATGATTGTTTTAAACATAATATCCACTTATATTGGGTGTATTTATTTTTTTCACACATAATTATGAGATTGATTTATCCTTAATTTAAGGATACCTTCTTTATAGGGGATTTCATCTCATTTTACATTTCTTTTGAGAATTAATTGTTGTTATGATCCAATTCACTCTGATATGGTGTATATACTATCCTTTGGATTATTATATAATGAATCCCTTTATTCTCATGATATTATAATGTTCTGATGAAATTTTATTCCTCAATTATTTTATTCAAGTGTCTCTCAATTTGTTAAAAACCCATAAACTAAAATATCTTTTTAAATGTTTTAAATATTTATTGTTATAAATATTTCTAAATTATATACATGTTTTAAAAATGTTTTTAAGGATTTATTTATATGGATATTAAGGGTCAAAAATGATAAAGTAATCAACGTGGTATGGGACACTTTGATTCAAAAATCACTTTATTAAATGTTTTAAATGGTTTTGAAAATGGTTTTTAGAATGGACTCATTATTTCAATATCTTTAAATTTTATATTGTTATTGCAATGTGGTAATGTTATATTTCATCTATGCTTAAGTTATGTGATAGGATTATGTTATGTTTCTTGGGCATTTTTTATGAAGACTGGTGGTTACGTGATAAACTATGGGCGGGTGAGCCCGATATAGCTCTCCAAATCATTGGGTAATGTGAAGGGGTTAAACATTAAGGTGAATCCAGAGAGATTTAGGGAATATACTATGATGGGTATTCCAATCGTAACCATGTTGGTTACTCCCAATGTAATAATTTTATGAATGCCTCATGTTACCTTTATGTCTTATGATTTCTATAATTTATTCATGATTTGATGAGGTATGTTAAAATTCTTTTGTTTTATGAGTAAAGTATGATTTCATATATGGACTAATGTTTTCATTTCATACTTTTATATCCCTTACTATGATTTTTATTCTAATCCCAATATTTTGAAAATTTTTTCACAGGTCAAGGGAAAGGTACATGATGTGATGATAGTGTCAAGGAAGTGTCAAGAAAGAATCCATGTTTTATTTTAAATATGTTTCCATTAGTGAAAAAATGAGTACTATATTTTATGTAACCACTTTGTTTAAATGTGGAATGTTATGCATGATTTATGATCTAATTATCTTAAACTATAAACCTGAAAAGATCCTCAATGTGTATTCTTGAAATAACTCAAGATTAAGTAACGTTTAATGTTGGGGAATTATAATTGAACTCTCATGATAGTCCATTTTTATCTTCATATCTATGTTGAGTAACTGAACCAAGTTATATTTTTTAATTATATAAGGATATAACATATTAGTCCTGATCATAAGGACTCACATTCTGGTTTCAATTTTATTTGGTTTCTCATTTTCTTGATAATTCTGTTATTCATCACATTCATCATTATTATGATTCATCTAGGTTTTATAAATTAACTAAAAATAATAACCAAAGTGTGATAAATAATAATCCTATTTAGAAACCATATAATAATACAAAAATATTTATAGGATGTCTACATTAGGAAAAATTATTTTCAATCATTTACACCTTTGTTTTAACCAATGGCATCCATGATCGTTATCTTTTCAAATACATAAAGAAGGTTTATAACGAATATATCAACTAACCCACACATATCCCTCAAGAGTTTCTAGTTGTATGTTATATCTTATAGATACTCATCATTCTTTTGATGATCATGTTGTTACCCAATCCACCAATTTCAAGGTTTTTTCCCCTAGTTGAATCTATTTTATAGACACATCCACTTGCTTGAATCCATATAGGGTAACATTTGATATGAAACCCACAATCATTATTTACAAAAACATGAGTTGTTATCTTATACATAGGATTATACAATTGGTTATCAGTAATTTTTTCCCATCCTTGTTTTTGAAAAAAAATTACTCTGATACCAATTTCATAGATCCAAGAACCTTACACATAAATATAACATAATATTCGATAAATATTCATTTGATATGATTATAATATTTGAAAAAACCACATATGTTTATTATCATTGTAAAAATGGATACATAATGAAATCATTCATAAAATTTTACGCATAATATCCCTCTATATTATTCATATATTGTACCATTATTAAAAATATCACACATATAACCTTCCTTCATATCCTTGGGAAAATGAAACAGAAAAAGGGGTGTGATCAAAGGCTCTATAAAGTTAAAAAAAGAGATATCAGTTCTTATTTAATCCTAACATTAAAATAATGGTATAATAACAAGATAATAACATTTAAAATACCCATGGAAATTTATAGATCACAATCACGAGTTATTGAATAATCATGTATGTTCATAAGACTTGAATCACAAAATAATCAAATATCATAATCTATATAAGGTTAACATTGGTATAACATCATGTCATTAAAGAGGGGAAAAATTTTTGTTTACTAAAAATCATAGAACTAATATGTCAATGATATAAAAAAAGGCCTTTGACACATATTATACATGGTATAACCAAAATGGGCTTTAGATAACCTTCCAAATACCAACTTTAAGGCATGGGATAACCTCTCGTGTACCCTTTTTTGGTCTTAGGATTACTTCTTCTGTGTCATATTTATTATTTTGATAACCTCATGTTTTCCATATTTTGGGATTGGGATAACCTCCCTTGTACCCATTGTGTTCATAAAATATTAATCATTACCAAATGAGTTTTAGGGTTATAATAAACCCACACACCATATAAATATAATCCATTCATATTTATGCCACGTGATCATGAAAACAGTTTTCATATCATCATAAAATAACCCATGGAAACTAAAATGGGTTTCACAAATATTTTATAATCATCATAATAAAACATTAATATAAATATTAATGATTTTTTCATATATTCAAATCCTTCATGAAGTATAAGTAGCATCAAAGGATGTTATCATTGATTAAAAATTACTTTAAAATATAATTTGAATATTTATTGAGAAAAAACATGCTTTTTCATTTTGAAATAAAATATTTAAAATATATAAATATCCAAAAAATAATAAATAAATTTTATTTAAAAATAAAAATCGAAACATGTAATATAATCATCAATTAATTGATTGTTAATAAGGTTAGTAAATCATTATCATGTCACGTGTATTAAGAATTATATTCCTTCATCTTTTTTAGTAAAAACTCCAATGTATCACATTAATAAATTGAAATGATTAGTAATTTTAATAAAATAATAGAATCTAAAACATGTGTAAAAATAAAAATAAAAAACATATGATAATATTTACGAAATTAATAAATTTTTTTAAAGAAAATATAGACATGGAAGAAAATTTTCATGACAAATTCGTAAAACAAAATATGGATTTTATAAAAATGATGTTTCAGTACATTTTGCAGTAAAATAGAAGAAAATTAATGTAAAATAAGTAATATATAATATTTAAACATATTAAAATAGAATAAATACTATTTTGGAGAGATGGATTATATAATTTCCTCACAAAAAAATTAAGTAAAAATAATACCAGTAAAAATGGGGTTGTAACATAAAACCCATATCACATGGGTAACTCTTCAATAAAATCCTATTGAAATAAATTAAAACAAATGATGCATAAAAATAATTTATAAGAATTGAATCATGATATTACATATCAAACATATATTATATGTACCACATGGAATAAACATGTCATGAATATGACATGTTTCTCATAGAAACAAGTGAGATGAGAAAACATCTTATCAAAAATCTCTTCTACCTTCATACACACTCAAACCACTGTTATAAAAAAATATTTATTTATAATAAATATTTTATAAAAACATAATAATATATATAATATGAAATATTATTTACACATAACAACTTATGAACCATTTAGGAATAATTTTGTATTAATATCTATGTTCCTGGTGATTACAGCTTCTTTTTTCATGCATGTTCTTGTTATATTTTTCAAACCATTGAACCATGCTCATATTTACATAACATAAAAAAATTTACCATTTCATATGTTAAATATTTGATAATTATATTCTCTTTTTTTAATATTCATATAAATTAATCAGGGAAAATGGATTACTTTTCTTAATTAAGACATTATATTGTATATACACTCAAGTGATGCTTCCACTTTTTGATGGGTGGTATAAAATAACGTTAAATGATAATTCCCCATTAGAGAACAATTATTATATTATAAATATCATATATATTTATTAAATCTATTATTATAAAACACAATGTGTGGGGGTGATGCAAAATGAATTTTATCATTTTGTGGAGGTGGTAGTCTGCACGTACATAGGAGTGATTCTATAATTTCTTATTTTATTGGAAAAGGAGTAAAAAATAGTTTTTCAGTTGAAATAATAACATTAAAATATATTATGTTTAAAAAATTTAGTATATTGAAATTTTAGGGTGTATTTTATGAAATTGGAAGAATAATTAAAATGAAAATTCTTAGTTAAGACAATTACATCCTCTTTGAAGAACCTCTTTTGGATATATCCTTATGGGCCCTATGGATGTACTTTAAAAATAAGAAAAAAAAATTTAATACATATATGAAATATAATATTTTTTAGTGATTTTTATAGATAAGTGGCTAATCAAGTGTGACTAATAGGGGAGTGATGCTGTCTTTATATTAGAGAAGAGATGGGCACCCTTGGAATTACGAAATGTAATAAATTAATATAAAAAATATTCATGTTCAAGTGGATACAAATTAATATATTTTCAATATAGAATGAAAATAAATTTAAATTATCTCATAGTATAATTTTTATAATGTTTTGGGTGTTGTTTTAACACTTGTCTCATAGTTTTAACCCCTCATTACACCTATTAGAGATCACAGTGATATCAATGTCATTGACTATTTTTGTGTCAACAATGTTAGTATGAATGTAAAAGTGACATTAAGGTGTATAATTATTGATGTTTTAGACCATATTCCGTTATCTTGGATGAATATAATGTTTTAATTAATATTCCATATTTTAATAAACAATTATTTAACATAAGACATACTCAAATTTTTTTAGAACTATTATTGTAGTTTGACTTTATTTACAAAACATGGAAATATGATGTGAATAAAAAAATTAGACAACACAAAGATGATATTTTTTTCATAAAAATCATGAAACATAAAAATTCATCGAAATTTTGTTATTCTTAATATTTTGAATATTATTTGATTTATTTTTCATTGTGTAATCATTTTAAATAATTATTCCATCATAAAACTATTAATACAAAATTAAGATGAAAAAAATAATTCAACAATATTTAATATAATAAGTTATAACAAATATTAAAAACCATTTATCCCTTACATAAAAAATATAAGAGTTATTAAATCAAAGAGAGTGTCATTTTCAATGTATTATTAACATTATATAATATTAATTTCATTATCAAAAAAAGGAATGTCTTTGGTATGCCATCGAATATTGGAATAGAATGGTAAAACAAATCCTTTTAATAGAAATAATTATGCCGTCATATATATTTTTAAAGCCTTATCACTATATTTTTGACATAAAATACACAATTTACCCTTATAGAGGTGATTAATATTTATCATTGTTTCTATTCATAATGAAAAAAGTGAAATATTTACCGAATTTCAAATTAATATTAAAAATATGGATTCCTCTTTATAAAATTAAATAAAATTAATTGGAATTAATTAAATATAAAATAAACCTGTAGAATGAAAAGAAAATTGATTTCCACATAAATCAATTTTTATGCAAAAAAAAATGTTTTTATTATAAAATAAATCATTATATTGATTCCATTTAAATTAACATGATTATTTTTAATCCAAATGAAGAAAAAATATTTTCAATATAAATATAAATATTTAATACTGTTAATAATTTGATGGAAAATATATATATTTATAAAATTTGTATTATTTTATCATTTTCTAAAAAATAAATCTTTTTTTAAAACTACCTAATATGTATATTTATTCTAATTTTGATTAAGTAATTTTTAAAATTTTATATTATTTGTTGAATAAAATTTAAAAAATAATAAATTAATTAAAATACTCTCTCACAAAAATCTATAAATTCAATATTTTTAGAAAACATATTATTCAAGGATAAAATGAATTCACTAAATAATATAATGATTATTTCCTAATAATTAGTCAATTAATTTTTAATGAGAAGTAAACTATTGAGTATATTTCCCAATTAACATAATCACAATAATACATATCAATTCAATAGCTATTTTATAACGGCCAATTTTAAATAATAATACTCCTATATTATATCAAAATTTACATATTTCTTAGTATATCATGTTAATAAATCTAAAAATAATATGTTCTTATAAACAAAATGATCGGTGTGGTGTAATAAACATACCATCAAGGCTTCATGATATTATATAACATATAAACAAGTGAGGTTGCCACAAAATTCCCAAACCAGTTTCTCTCCTGAGATATACCACAACATCGAGAGGATAAGTAATTTCGGGTTCCACCCATTATTAATTATATATATTGAATCCATTGCAATGAAATAAAAATTTATTAATGTAATATCTCTTCATAAAACTGTTTCATTATTTGTAATGTACAATTAATCACATTCACAATATGATGAAACTATACCAACCCTACACTTTATTTTAAATTTAAGCAGGATTTAGTACCTAAAATTGACGTTTGTAAAGCCAACATGAATGAGAGATCTAGTGTATTTAGATAATATGAATATTAAATGACAACATAATACATAACATACAACACTTTTATTTAAAACCACTTTTACATGACCATAATTTCCCATCGTACGTAGAATTGCATGGGATAAACTGATGACATAGATAAGAAAAGGGTGAGCTATAAAGCATAGTAATGGAGTAAATATAAAATAACATGAATAATAAAACATGTCAGGGAATAGTTATATTAATGGATAACAATAGAAACATGAACATAAAGGACTCATATATCATGATTACCATAACAATGAAATGTCAAAAAACATAATGCACTTCATCATAAACATAACAGAATCAGTTAAATCCATTTCCCATCATGGTGGGAAATTGTCCTAAAAGGAATCAGGTAAACCCCTATACCAAAAAGACATATCCTGATACAAAACATTACCCAATGCATTGGATCACTATCAGAGTGAAACCGGCATGAACATTTTAATCTCATGATTAAGTGTGCCACCTAGATCATATAACATGGATTTATTCAACAACATAATTTATTCCATGATAATAGAATGTGTAATAAATACATTAATTTATATAATAAATATTAATGTGTTCATAATGGTGAACAACCTTGATAGATAAATAGTCATTGTATTAACTACATGATTATATTGACATGGAAATCACGGAGAAATTTCTACATCATCACATCATCACATGGGGAATCATAAAATTGGTTAATGAGAGGGAAAGGGGTATATCATCATTTAGAAATGAATTGGGCAGTAATAAGATCCTTGATCATAATAAACCAACATAATACATTTAATATGAGATGTATAACATAATATAAAATCATTAATGGAAATGAGGAGAGATAAATCTCTTACGGAATTTCAACATTGTAATGTGTGTACATTGGAGGGATTAATGAGAGTAAAATGGGTATCTCATCATTAAAAATTAATAATGGATTTTTTTGGGAGGTGTAAAAACATTCCCCATTTTTTAAAATTTAAATATAAATGTGTAGAACAATATAAGTAACTTGGATAAAAATGGTAAAGGAAGGAAATTATGGATCCCTTACATTGATGTGCAATACCAAAGGCTTGGGGGAGGCTCGAGAGAGGCATCTTGGGATCATGGGGCGCATTAGGAAGACTCTAATGAAAATATAAAAGTTTTTTTACTAGATTAATGATATTTTTTGGAATATTAATGGGTTCTTTGGTGGGATTATATAGGAAAGGAGGGGGAATTATTTGTTATTTTGGTTTTGGACACTACAAATTAAATATTGAGAACCAAAAAACCATCCCAAGTTTCTGACCATTGTTTATGGAAATGGGGTGTCATATATATTATTTTAAAATTCTAAGAGCAAATGATATTAATATTTTTCACTTTCTTATGTAGAGGTTAGTTGCACTTTGAATGAAATTATTTAAAAATCCTACTATATGTTATACATTTTAGAGAATTGCATAAGGAATTATAAAATAACTAACATAAATTAAAAATCATATTATTTTAAATCTAAAACATATAATTCATCAAGGATACCTTTTATGGTATTTTTTACATCACTGTTGGGTTATTATGTTATCATAAAACATAATATATATTTATATATTATTTAATTTCTACCAAAATATTCAATTATCTTAGAAAATTATGATAAATTAAAAATTGGATAATATCTATATCCTGATTCCAAAAATAATATTAATTTTATATATTTAATTTTATAAAAAAAAATTTATCTTCACTTTTAAAATAAAGAAAAGAAATTATAAAAAATAGATGGGTTTTGATAGAAATAGTTTTTAAACCATAATTAAAATTATGTTTAACATCATAAAAACTGTATGATCATTTATATTTAATAAAATTAATTTAATAATAATATTTTATATAAATATTATAAATTTCAAAAATAAATTAACTCATCAAAATTTAATTTCTAATCTAAATTGAATATGATTAAAAATTACTATTTTTTATCATATCAAAATGTTAATTTTTCATAAGGATTACTCAAAAAAATTTAATTTAAACACAATAATAAATAAATATATTAATAATTTAAATAAAAATTTAATATAAATATTCATAACATTAGTTTTACATTGATTATATTTTTTTCAAATTTATTTACTTTTAATTATCCTACATTCCTTCTATCATGGTAATTAATATTTACTAGATTTACTTATCTTATTTCTAAAATATTAAGTCAAAAATTTTAACTAATATTATTTATTATGATTCAAAATTTGAATTAAATTTTATTAAAATTGATTTTATTTAATATAAAATATGTATGTATTATGCAAAACAGATTTTCCAAAAATTACATTTTAAAGGAAAATATGAGTTCACTTTAACTCTATTACAAAGGTTGAGAATTTCAATGAATATTAATTTCATATATGATATTTATATCATATTAATATCTCTTGTGTTGTCATATCATATATATAATTTTTACATTATATTCTATAGGAGATATAATAACATTGCTCGTGTGTATGGTGGATTATCGCCTTGTGAAGTCATGTGATTTGTCTTTCAGAAATACTTTTCATGTAATGTGATAAATATAAAGATAAAAATTACATGAAATAGAATGGAATTAATTGTGATATTCATGAAATATTTATCATTATGGATGGATAATATATATCATCTTCTTTCATTCTATTTTACTCACATAATAATGATAACTTCATTTGTGTGTGTGTGGACTACAGTCTTCAAGAAGTGATGATACTCTATTTTCATCACCAAACGACATAGAAAAAATACATAAGTATATAATATGGCATTAGTGATATTATTATAATTAATTATATGTAAAATATTACATTAATCATTTCAATAATTATTGGTGAATAGTGATAACATTACTCAAGTGTAAGTGCGTATGACCTGCCTCATACATGATCGTAATGTACAAAATTTTTCATTCTCATTAATAAATATTGATTTTAATGTAAAATTAATTTAAAAATATGATTACTTTTCAAGGATTATTATTATATATATGATAGAACTATATGGTATTCACAAAAACAGAAACCATCATGAAGAAATATTCCATAGAAAACAAGGAAATTAATAGCCCCAACAGTGATAGTAATGATATGTTATTAACATATGGGTGGTAAGATGTCATAAAATGATCTTATATGGTATTATATTTGTTAATATGGTAATTTAACGAGTTAATAACATGTTTATAAGTAGTATAAAGGATGTTAAATCACATTCAACCAAAAGGAAGTGTGAGGTAAGGGTTTTCACCTCAATTTATAAACACCAATTCATATTAAATGGTGTATATAATTACCATTTGACATGTAATATCATGATTTATTTATTATAAATGTTAAATTATGTTTCACATTGAACTATATCAACTTAGGGTATTTTAATTGAAAAAAAAACCAATGGTAAATGTTATTGTACTATCTCAATTTCATTTGTGATTGCAATTTTTCTCTTGAAATAATCACTTTTTCTAATCATTTATCATTGGACAATAAATTTCTCATAAATCTAAATAGTCTTGTGGGATAGATATGATTATATCAAAATTGAAATCTACTTTTATATATAGTGTTTACATTAAAATAAATTTGATTAAATCAGCGAAATATTTGTATTTTAATATCCATTACTCAATATGGATTTTTGGTGATAAGGAAATTTTTTAGGAATTTAATCAATTATTTGATATAATAGGATTACTTTGGACATGTATGACATGAGTGAAGGATTATTATTTATATACCCTCAATACATCTTTAGTTTTATGAGATGAATAATTTGGATAATAATATGGGTTTTTAACCAAAAAAATTTAAACCATATTTTGAAATGTCTTGATGGTAATGGTATCATGTTATTGGGAAACATGGAATATAATAATTAAGAATTCTATTCATTCAGTATTTTGTTATTACTAATCAGAATATTTTTATAATGAATTTATATCAACATGCATTTCATTATCATTTATTGATTAAATGACAAGTGTTTTCAATTATGTACCTATCCATGTTGAATATTCTATATCTATTCATATAGTCATGTCATTAAAATGGAATATGGGTCTAGTTATCTACATTTCCATGTTGATTTTAATTATTGATCATTATAGCTTCCATTATACTTAGGCGTTACAGATCTTTTGATATCATCATTATTCTTTTACATCCCTTGGGATATGAAGAAGAATTCATGGAATGAGTTTCAAATATGATGAGAATTTACTTTTATTATGATTTATTTTATTATCATAATGTAAAATGTAATCTAGTTCTAAAAAAAGCTAAATTTTTTGGTCTTTCATGAATTGAATATGTGTATCTCTATTATTATAATATAGTAATGAACTAGATTCAAGATAATAGGGTGAGGGTCATTACACTCATAGGATAATTTAGGAGAGTCATATTCGATCATAGGAGGACGAAATTATACAACTAATATGTGTTTTATTTGAAACACAAACGAGGCAATGAATTTTTTCAAAAATAGATTGTTAAAATTTAATATCATTGTTGTATTAAAAATCATTAAAATATATCTTTTGATGAATAATTTAAATTTTCTAACATGGCGGAAGATACATTTAATGAATTAAAATATATAATAAAAACATAAAATAATAATCATTCTTTTTGAGATCACTTTAAAAATACCATTCTGTATAAAATTAGAAAATGTCAAATTTCATTATTAAAATATGAATAAAAACTATTTAATGAAAAATTACAAAAATATATACAGATTTTTTACTCATTGAAGAAAACCCATTACCCGGATACATGGTTAATAAAAGACTCTAATGTATATAACTATAATTGAATAAAGACCTAGAAAGAAGAAAATAATTATAAAAATGTGGTTCCTGTTTGATTTATTCAAGTTCGTCTAGTATTTATTATTCTACTTGAAAAAATGAAGTGTTTATTTTTTAAATTAAATGATATTTTAATTGGATACCAGTAATATAATTGTGTATTGCTGAAGAACACAATAGTAAAAATTTTGGACCCCAATAAATATGGGTACAAGAAAATAATTTTAGTACATATATATATTTTTTAAACAACCTACATGAAGATTTATGATAATAAAATATGTCACCTAGATAGTTGATGTTCTTGAAATATGATAGCAGCCTACTCAATCATTAAAATATGTATTAAAGGAAATTGTGTATGTGTCACTTTCAGTGATAATTCCAATGGGATGACAGTTGGACATGGACAAATTAGAAACTATAGTACAACATTGATTTTTAAGGATATATTGTTATATGTACATAATTATAATATATTTATCATTTTAAAATTTTTATGATAATATTTTGCATGTTTTTTAAACTATTCTTATAATTTTTTTTCCAAACAATCTTTTTTTACTGCTATGATAAATGTTAATATTTATGTTTTTCATTTAAATTTATTTTTATATAAATGTTACTTATTTAGTTCCATTCATAATGGATCATATATTAGGATTAGGCTATATAGACATTGTTACTAGCACTATCATATAAATCTATATATTGAATAATTAGTCATGGATTTACTGAAGATAGAATTCCCAAAAAGCAATACCTTTAATCCAAATCAAAATGGAAAGGAGCACAAAATATCATCCAAATCAATAAAATAAGTGTAAACATCTCAACCATTATAGATTGTTCACATGGATTTTTTGTAACTTATATATTTTCTTGTTTATTTGTAGATAAATATTCTTATTTCAGAGTGGATGATTATTTAATATATACTAATTTTTTCAAGATCATAAGATTGAAAATAATTCTTAATTTTATATATGTTATAGATCTATTGAATATACATAAGGACATAGAGATAAGAAAAAAATATCATGTTTTTGAGTTTGAAAATAATGATTTTCAATCATTATGCTCACAAAATTGATAAAATAAAAAATTATATACTCTTAATACCCAACTAACGAAGGTATAGTAGAGAGAAGACATAAAACCCTTAAAAACATTCTCATAACTTACTGAATGAGTATGATTTTCCAATATATTTGTGGGAATTTTATGTCATAATTTCTTATTATATAATTAATATAGTTTTATTTAGACCTATTTTAATAAATAACAGTTACGAAATATGGAATGTTGTAAAACAAAAGGTTGATTAATTTAGAGGTTTTTTTTGTAATGTATTTATACTCAACAAAAAATTTGATTTTGAAAAATTTTTATCCATGTGCGATGATATAATTTTCCATCTATATTCTATGACTGCTAAATCATATATGGTGTTTAATAAAAGGGTCATGATTTTGGAATAATCTTTCTATGTAAAATTTGTTGAGATAGATCCACATGAGCCAAATACCTCTTTAGGTAATCTGAAAGATGTTATTTCCAAAATAGATATTAAATCATCAAAAAATACTGTAAATAATTATCCTTGTTCTATTGAAGATCATGGACCTTAAACTATATATGAAAATGAGGTTTCAATCACTTCTATTACTAGAGCTGTTAGGACTCATAGATATCATCCCCTATATTTTTTATAGGTTACCTAGATAAAAAAACCTAATAAGGAATTATCTTAGTGGCCATGGTAAACATCAAGATTTCTTTTCCCAACATAATCCTAAGAAAATAAATGATGTTATTATTGTTGAATTTTGGGTAATGGAATTTCTAAATGAATTAAATCAGTATGAAAGAAATTGAAAATGGGAATTACAATAAATATTTAAGGAATATCTAATTAGAATTTCAAAATGGGTGTTTAAAAACAATATTAATAAATTTGAAAAAATACATAAAAATATATATTGACTTTTTAGTGAATGATATATTCAATACAAATATATTGGCTATAATGAATTATTTTCTCTGGTAACTATAATTGAATCAATTAGAATGTTTCTTTCTTATAAAGAACATTTGGATTTTAAATTATATCAAATATATTTCATGATTTAAATTTTATATTGCAATATTGTTGAGGATGTTTATTGAACAACCCCTATGATTTAAAAACCATAACTTTCCAAACCTTGTTTTTAATATAGAAAATAATTATATGTTTTATAAAAAATTCCTAAATCCTGGTATGATAGGCTCATATAATTTTTATTTCAAAATGTTTTTCTAATTGAATTTTTTATTCTAAATTACTTATTAAATAATTAGTTAATCTTTTAGTAGAATAAATATTTGTTTAAAAAATTATTTTTTCATCATTCAAAAATCATTTCAATAATAATTATTAAGAATATTTAAAATTAAATTTGAATATATTTTGATTATTTCACATAATTCCATTCTTCATATTCATATCTTTTAAAATATTTAATGAATTGTATTAAATCAATCCAAATACCCAAAACACCATTAGAGCAATTTTGGTATGGCTAGTACTAATGGTAGTGACACTACTATGAGTACTAGTTGTATATTGAATCATAGAGAAACTATGAAACCGATTGATCAAGCTACTAATATAGATATTAATATAAGGTTAATATAATTATCTTTTAGTAGTCGTGATATAATTATTAATGTGTGTAGGTATTTTTATTTTAATAAAAACCCAAATGATTTTAATTTTATTATTATTCAAAGAACACTCAAATTCCTCAAATGTACCAAAAATTTAGGTGTTATATATTCTATTGGACACAAATTTGAAATAGTTTTTAAATTTCTTTTTTGTGTTTATGTTAATTTTAAAATGAAATTTCAGAAAATTTCAATTTTGGGGATAGTCTCAAGTTTATGATGTTGAATGAAATAGAAATATATGTCATTGTACACTAATTAAGTTGAGTACATAGATGCAGGATGTTTTTCTTCATATGTTCTATTGATAGAGAACACATTACTTGACTATGGATATCAATATTGAAATATACCCTTAAATATAGATAGTAAATTTGTGGTATGAAATTCGAATAATCATTTATATTATTCTAGATAAAACCATATTTATATATGAAATAGATTATTGAGATATAATTTTTCAATGGTTGATATATCTCTTATGTTCATTAGTACAAAACATCAACTTGTTGATATATTTAGAAACTAATTAAATATAGGGAGAATCAATTATTTTGATGACAATTTATGTGTAATAAATTATGTCTAATTATTTTAATTAAAATTTATTTATGTTAAATATGTTCTATTTAGTTTATAATAAATAAGGTTATTTGGATGTATCTTTGATGTATTTTTCACATGTTATGTAGGAAGACCATGAGCTTTTGGTCATATGGTTAGTATTCATATCGTGATAAACTAATTAAATGGACATTATACTTACAATGTGTATTAAATCATAATGTCTCTATGTATACTAGAAAAATTTTATTCATGAAGTTAGAATACATACAATGAGGTCATAGTTAGCATGTCTACGATGATTATGTTATATTCATTCCCCATTTAGATGACCAACCATGCTTATTTACATAGAATTTTTTATGAATGTATTTTTGGTGGATTTTATATATATTTATTATTATTTTAATCCCAAAATTATTAAAAATATAATTCAAATAAAAATAAGAATCATCACCCATCATTTCATTTAGATATCCTACATACTTTTAATATATATCGAGAAATTCAATTTATCCAATATCAAGCCACTTTCTCTCTCATACCTAATCCACTCTATTTGGTCTTATATACACTAAATCCTATAATGATCTCGAATAAATGTAAAACACATAAACGAAAAATGCTACGTCGATGCCGTGAATCTTTTCGATCCATCATTTACTATGAAATTCACGAAATTGAATAGCGATATGAGTGCATATATAAATCCAAATAATTTTTATCTTCTAGATCATCCAGTTTATATAGAAATACAATTATCGTCATAGTGGTTACAATTAAGAAAATACTTTATTCTTGTAGGCAGTTAATTGTTTTGGGTACAATTATTTTTATAGAAAATGTTTTTCATTTTAAAAAAACTCATATAGAAGTTTTTGGTGCACCTATAGTGTTTCTCTAGTGAGAGAAGATGTGTTTTTACCAAAACTTTTTATGGGGAAGATTTCAATTTTTCCTCTAAAATCTGATAAAAGTAATAACTTGTGTTTCACAAGTAATAATATAAGTATTACCCAAGATATAATCCCTTAAAACTTGATCACATTGAATTTTAGTGTTATCTGGACGAACTAAATATGAATGGAAACAATAGTTAAAAAATTGTACTTTAGTTGAATGGATAATTTAGGTTGTTGATCAAATTTATCAAGAAATTAAAATGTCTAAAAATATTATTTCTTCACACTATAGAAACATTTTCCAATTTTAATTTTTTTAATGAAAAATTATTATCATATAAGTATTTGATGATATCACATGATACATATGGTGGATATTTTATTTATGATTCATGTTTCAATTATTTTCCTTATCGTAAGATTGTTTTAGCCTGTATAGAATATAAAAGATTATTTCTTCCAGAGGTGGAAAGAATAATTTCATCTGATGAATTTTTTCTTAATCTATAGAATTATAATAGAATGATATTCAACTATACCCCATGGAAACATTAATTGACAGCTGACTAAAAAACATTATTAAAGGTTAAATTGAGATAAATACACTGTTATACCCAGGGATATGGTGGATCTAGTTCTAAAACAAAATGAGGAAGAGTAATATTCAGATGATGGTGTTTCAACTTTGAAATTAGTAGGATAATATGTGGTTATTGAGGAAGATGAAACAAAAAAATTGAAGTTGTAGACAATGACGAATATATTAGATCAGCTCATTAGGATGGGTTGGGATTTATATTTCTTCTTGAATCTGGTACAGTTTGGGATATATCAGAAGGATTTAATATTATAGGGAGTAAACCTAGATAACCTCTATGTTGTTCACTTTCTATGGGTATAATATCCCTAGATCTATTTTTTGTCTTAGAATATATGGATTCTAATTAGGATGATCATACAGTTAGTCGAAATGTACATCGTGGAACCTCTATTATATGTGTTTAATGAATTAATGAATGATATTTTATTACAAATGATGAAAATAAAGAGGTAATTATGTTGTATTCTATGAAAATTTCATTTGAACAGACTATTTATTAAAAATTGGTCATACTCCCACTATAGAAGCTGAGGTGTCTCAACTTATTTTATATGAGAATATAGTTGAAAATTTTGATAGATAATTGGAGGAAGCACCAGAGATAGATAGTAAGATTTAGGTTACGGGTTTATCTCCCTATTCAACTATACCCACCGGTCCTTATACATCATACGTAAGTAAGGATGAAATAGTTGTATTCAAATAAAAAATGATTGATATATCTATGAAATTGTTTGTTTTTTAAAAACATCATACAACAAGTTTGAACTTGTGATGTTTTTTAACCTATTACTTTGTTGATAAATCATCCTTAGCTAATATTTAATATTAAATTTGAGATGATTCTGAATCATATTACATATTTGGGGGCACAGTTTGGTTCTCTTCAAGATGATCTATCCAATATGATGATTTAGATAGACCAATGGTTTTTGAATGTTGTATTTCAACTCTTATGTTCCATATTCTCATACTAATGTTAATTTTTTTGTGAATATAATGTTCGAAAACTCATTCAAGATGACTTATACATTATGTATGAGCAGTTTATAATTTAAAAATAAGGTTTTTATGATGGGTTTCAATCACATGCCTCCACGACATAAGAATTAGGTTGTAATGATTAAAAACAATGTATTCATGATGAATACACTCTCAATTGAGAAATCGACAAGATGATTAAGATATTCAAAAACAAAAATCTCAAATTGATTTTTAGAACTATTACTTTAGACTCCAAGATTATTCCACTTACACATTCATTTAAATTACATATTGAGAAGTTCAAAGTGATGAATCCAGTTTTTGAATCACTTCTAAATAATGTATATGATTTTATTCATGCTATGGGGCATGTTTCATGGGAGTGAAATGATTTCAACTTTTTGATGGAACACTATCTATATACATCAAATGAATCTATGCCAGCTTCTTCATTCATACCATTATCCTTACCTCTTACATCCTCTACCATTAATAATTTTCGTCGAACTCATCAAGAAGCCTTTCAGTTACATAGAACTATTTCTAGATGTGTTGTTCTTTTTGAGACTACTTCTTCATCAACTCATTAGAAAACCTATATTAATTTGTTTACATTGAATGGAATGAAACATATCATTTATATAGATGTATGATATTACGCTCATTTAGATTCAGATTAGGATCTCTAATTAATAAATTTTTGTACCATTATGTTATCTTTTTGTAATAACTTTTTGATATATTAAAAGACTAATATTTTCTATTATCATTTTCCTATATTAATTATACCTATTTGTTCCCTTTTTCTTCCTTTACATGTTGATAATCCTAAAAGTTAGAATAATTAATGAATGTATAATTAAGATTCATCGGGTTTATTGGAAAACATTGAATGATTTTATGAAGTTACGAAATTATTAATACAATCCTATATGAACATAATTTTTTAAATTCAATTCATTTCAATTTAAATTTCCTTATTTTGTATCATCAAATTAGGAGATATTTTCATCATAGATCATCACCCCATTATTTTAACGATCCCAAATCATGATTGTATTATTACCAATAAATCTCATGTTTTATATTATTATTATTTTTTTCTACCCAAAACATACAAATATTGCTTACCCTGTAGCTTACCATGAAACCCTATCAGGTAAAGTTCATGATATATTTTCATCCAACAGTATGTTATACATAACCTTAACACATGAACCAATGTCTTACCATGTCTCATATGGGAACACTTTTTCTAATCCAGGAATAAACCAAACAATGTTGATACATCATACTATATGTTTATAACTACTTTACGGCATAAACATTAAACCAATCTTGTACCGGTCCATGTTAAACAGGGAAGGGGCCATATGAGAGAAACAATATATAGCATGATGAATTCATGTTTTCATTTCAGGGTATATATAATTATCATCACGTGATATAAAAACCATTCCTACTATTATAGTTAGTTCAGGAATGAATTTCTTACCAGTTTATTTCACGAACACAACACATGTAAAAATGTACATACCAGGTTATATGATGAATCTACAATGACTCAATTCCCTATTAATGGAATTTTTCATGTTCCCAAGAGATCAAATAATCATGGTTAATGTGAATACATTTTTTAATTTCTATCTTAGGAGTTGAGTAATTCAAATCTATGAATAGTAGTTATTAATTCATTAAACAAGGTTTCAATGCATTTAATATTTCATTTTTTGTTATAATTGGAAATTTTTGGGTGAATATTTGTTTAAGAAAAATATTCTGTCATTCGAAAAAATGGAAATTAGTTAGGGAGAATATTCTCATACCGAATAAAAAAAGATCACACATGTCAAACTATTATTCAAATAAAACTCTATGAAAATATAATTTCCTAGAATTATTGTGAAAAAATTCAAATATTATTCAAAATACAAATTCATATACCCTCAAAAAAATAATCTATTTCAATTTAGCTATATCTCATTTTTTATCTTAGATATCATTCCCTTTTTGTTTTAGATATTATTTAAATATTTTTTTATATTTATCTATAAATTTTTAAACCATAGAAAATTATATTGAAATTGATATTACATGATAATCTCTTAATTATTTCAATTGTATTCCCATCAACAACTATGAAATAGGTTATGTGTGACGAAGAATTTTGTTTTTCATGATGAATAACTATGGAAGACTTTAATTTCTTGGGATCCATCTACATTGATATTTTTAAATAACTAATAGATATTATAGATCAATTTATTTTATAATAAATTATTTCTAATCAGGTGACAACCAAGTAGAGGTTATTAATTATCAACTTTAAAATGACCCGCTTTTTAATTTCCACATTTCTATATTTTCTATATCTTTTTACTATTATTTTAAAATTTTGTTTTCTTTATTTAAAACATATTTTAATATTCTAAACCTAATAAAAAATAAAATATAATTATTAACATAATATTTTATTTTTATATTATATATATATACATTAGTTTCCAATAATAATGTATTTTTGAAAGTGTTTCACCTGATTTTTAATCAATATTTTGATATCCTTTTCAAGGGAAAAATTATGTATTTCTGATGTGTTTATTAACAATGTGATTTTAGATAATTATTGGAAATATTTTTTATATTTTAATTAAATATAAATTCTATTAGAAACTCAATTCATCCTATTATTGTGTTTTTCATGTCGTCCAATAAGAAGAAACTCAGTAATGAAGATATTCCTACTATGCTAGAGATTATTGATGTCTTTCTAGAATAATTGGCCAGTCTTATATCAAATTTTTATGTTTAGATTTCAATATATCCCATACATGGTGTTAGACATATTTAAAAGACTCGATATAGAGTGGCCTTGATAGAGTTTTATGAATTCAAGAAGCATCACCATGATAATTATAAAAAGAGATTTGTTTAGCCATGTGAATCACCTTGGGGTTCACCTGTTCAATTTGTTAATAATAATTATTGATCAATGTGACTCTATAATGATTATCAAGATCATAACAAGGTCACTATCACGAAAATTATCTTCTTCCCTATGATGATTTTTTTAATTCACGTATCAAAATATTTTTCCATGATTAATCTTATTTAAGTTTGTTATAAATTGAGGCTTATGAAAGAGGATATACTTATGAAAACATTTTATACAAGGTATGGACACATTTGATTAATAGTAATTCCATTTGTTCTTTCTAATTGACACACTATAATTATTAATTGAATTAATAGATTATATATACATTACCTTGTTAAATTTTTGGTAGTATTTGTAAATGAGATTATTGTTTATTCAAATAACAAGGAAAATAATGAATATCACTTAAGGATTAAACTGAACATTATAAAGAAATAAAAGAATTATAAAAAATCCCAGGTGAGGATTTTGGCTTTTAATGTTTCATTATTGGGTTATATAAACTCACGTATAGGTATATTATTAGACCCTTAAAATATATGAATTAACGAAAAGTAAAATTCCATTACGAGAATTACCAAACATATTTTTTGGATTAGATTTGGTAGTTTTTACATTAAATATATGGAGGCATTATCTCTATGTATAAATGTGTGACATAGATAATGATCATAGAATTTACAATTTTATTTTCACTCAAAAATAGTTGAACATGATCCCTAGAATATCATTGGATCTCATTTAATATTATTACAGATCAATACATTACAACCTTGGGAAAGAAAAATGGTTGAAGGTACTCTGAGGATAAAGATTTATCCAAGATTTTCTATTATATAGATCATAAAATATATGATATTTATGGACCATTAAATGGTATATATGAAAATATTGATGAAATGGGATAAATATAATCTATCTCAAATTATTTTTCAACCATTTATCTAGTTGAATATTATAGATGTTAAGAACAACGATATAGAGTTGAAAACTAAGGTTAAAAATTTTCATGAGTTCAAAAATTATTGTGAAAGAATAATAAGGTTCAGTAAAATTGTATGTATCACTTTGATACCTGATTTAGAAAATTATTTTTATATAAATTTCATAGATATTCATTCTCTATTCATCCTCAAAGTATAGAGATATATATATATTTGAAATAGTATTATCGGTGGGATTGAATGAAAAGAGATATTAGAGAATGTGTTTCTTGGTTCTAGGTATTCCAACAATTTGATTCTTAGAGACAATAGTCTAATGGGATGTTACAACCATTACCCATGCTATAATGAAAGTTGGAAATATAACCATAGTGTTTTTCATCAAAATAACAAAAACATAAAATGGGTATAACAATATACATGATTCAGTAGATCTCCTTTATAAGTCACCAGACCTAAATTCCTATGTAGATTCTTTATCTCTAGTTAAAATTCTTTGGTTATACATTAATAAAGTTATAATATTTCATGGTCTTCCACTATTAATTGTATCTGATTAGAATATGAGGTTTACCTTAATGTTTTGGATATTTATTTATCAAGATATGGATACAATGGTATATTTTAGCACATCTTATCGTCAACAAATATATTTTCAGTATGAGATGACTATTCAAAATATAATATAGATGTTGAGATATTACAACATAGATTTAAAAGGTGGTTGGGATCGACACCTTCCTATGGGGGAGTTTTCACATGATGACAGCATTCACTTCTGAATGTAGTTGGATACCTTTGAAGCCCGCTCTGGTTGGAAGTGAAGAACACCAACATGAGGAAAAATTTTAGAGACAAAACCAATGGAGAAATGATATTTTTTAATAAATAATAGACAAGGTTATAACTTTTCTGCAACACATAATAGTAACCCATATATGGAAATATATGTTTAAAATCATTGTAAAGATATATAGGTTTAAATTAGTGACTAGGTTTTCATATGTATATATCCCTAGAAGATGGTCATAGTATTTAGAAATAATGGAACTCCATGCACTTGGTATACTTTTCCTATTGAAATTATTCTTCATATTTGGATGGTATCTTATTTATTGATCCTCCCACCGAATCTATCACAATCCCATGATATGTTCCTTGTGTCTCTTCTATGGAAGTGCATGCCTGATACAAACCATATACTAATTTTAATGTTTTTAAAATTGTAGAAATATCATTCTTCTAAGGAGTAACTAGTGGATATTCTAGAACATATAGATTATTTTCTATCAATAAATGCCATGAATATGGTATATGTTTTCTTAGAGAAACCACCAATATAAGGAAGTAACATGGGATGAAAATGATGTGATGAGGATTATGTGTCATTAGTGGTTTGTATCAGAGTAACAAAACATCAATGGAAAGATAATTTGGTGGGGGGTTAGGATGTGACACCCTAAGCATTAATTAAGTATATATTTTAAAATAATATTAATTTCTAAGATAGATTTTGTTATATGAAACAATTAGTTTAGAGAGATAGAGATATACTATAAAAATATTATTATAACCTATTCATTATATTGGTTGTTTTGAATAGGAGTAACTAAATTATGAAGAATTATGGTTTAGAAATGAATAAAATGAACTCATTTGTTATTATTTTAGTTATAAATGAAATTTTAAATCATTTAAAAATAAATGATATGTTTTAATGAAAAACTATTTTCATGTAAACAATGTATTTTTATCAAAATATTTTAAATTAGTCACTATTGGTGAATGATTTTAATGAAATATATATATTATATATTAATTAAAATTTATTAACATTCACCTAATATTTTTTTTATTCATATGTAATTTATAAATTCTTCTTTATGATAAATAATTTATTTTTCTAAAAAGTGATTTTCGACATATTTTTCATACTTATATTTTAAATAATTTATTTCATTTGATGGAATTGTGTTATATAATATTAATTGAATTTTTATTATTAGTATTTTAGAATTCGGTATATTTTACATTTTATATTTGATCAATATTAATAGTAATCATGGTAAAAATTATCACCTCAGTATATAGTAAATCAGGAAAATCTTGATTAAAACCAAATGGTATGTTCATTATTTATTATCCCAATTATTATTTTACAAGGGTAATAAAACCCATATTACATTAGTCACTAAATCTATTCTTTTATTAGATAATGTTTTATTAAAATGGCCTATAAAATTTTTATAGTAGTAAAAGATATAAATTTTTAATCACTTTATATTAAATATCCCTGATGTATCCACGTATGGAAAAAAGAATGTTATGAAAGAATATAATTATCTATATTATTGTTAATGAAAATATTTTCCTTATATAAATTTATTATTAAACTTTTAAAAATTAAATATTGACATTAATTTATTGTGAAACACTAATGTAGTATTTATTAATTTAATAAAAAATATATTAAATGATTTAAAAAATATTCAGACAATAATAATTAATGTGATTTAATATTTCCCAAGAAGATTCTAGATCCGTAAAAAATATTAGGGAAGTGATATATAATTACATTTTAATTATCAATATTTCTTGATGTATTTAAATTTAGGTTATCTAAGTAGTGTCCAAAATGATATTAATGATATTTTATAATAATTAATATTTTTTAAAATGATGTAAATTAGATAAAAACATATATTTATAAAAATTAATTCTATATAGTATTAAACATAAACCATGGTCTATTTATGGGACTTTTTTTTAAAATGCATTTTTCACCAATACATTGTAGAAAAATTTAATATTCTTGTACTTTTCAAAAGGGGTAATAGGGGTTAAAACATAAAGATGAGAGTAAAAATATGGTCCACATTAGTCCACATATTACTGAATGTGATTAATTTTTCTATTAATCATGTTGCTCAGAAATATTATCAAATTTTATCCTTCTTAATACAAAATTAACATATATCATTTTGATATTTTATGAAATTACATGACTGTCACTCCCTGTAATTATAAAAGGGTACCCATATTTCCCTTCCTCACCACACTTTAAGCTATATATCTCAACACAACTCTACCATTTTATATTATAAAAATTAATAAAAACATTATCATGTTATTTTCAACCCAAAGGGCTGAAAATATATCCAAGTATATGAGATCTAATGGAGTAATTTCAATGAATATCTAGTCTCCATAACTCATCTTTTTATTTAAAATTTTTCTTTTACCTCTTCGAAATCAGTTGTATTCTTCACAAATAATAAATTAGTTATTATCAATATATTTAAATTTTATTATGATTGTAAAACCTCAATAATAAATTTCACTCCCCAACCTTAGATATCTCTTATTTTATTAGGCCTTTGGCTATTAATTTCCTCGATTGAGGTTTAGGTTGAGACTTAGGTAAGATTTTTGGATTCTAAAACTTACATGAGAGTTTTTATTCATTTAGACGATTGATGCATGATACGGAAGACCATTACACTAAGCATACAGCATGATCGAAATAAAAATAATTAAATATATATATATATAATTTAAGGAATGATTAATAATAATAATATTATTATATTTATTATTGTTATTATAATTATTATAAATAAATTAAAATTATTATTATAATTGTAATTAATATTATTATATTGTTTTAATTATTTTTATAATTATGATTATATTATTAATTTTATTATTATTGTTATTATTATTGTTGTTTACATAATTAATTATATGTTTTTAAAAACCCTAAATCCCACTACCAATCCCTTCCCCATCAATGAGGTGCAACCCCCCTACCCTAACCCTCCTACGCATCATCTACCAAGACGACCACACCACCTTTGGACATTCCCCCCTAGAAGCACCTCTGGCCAACCTGCTATCGGCACACCACACCAATCCCTCCTCCGTCCCCCATCGACTCTCTCGTCTAACCCAACACCCCCCATATGCCCACTCATGTCCTGACGTACACCCCCCTATCTTGTTCTGATGGCTAACCCCTTCTAGGCCATGTTTTGGACCAGCCCAAACTCCCATACTCTTCCCTTCTCAGATGCAGTCATGCCCCTCCCCCACAGGTAGTTCCCTTCTAATCCATGAACCCCACCAAATTGTGTGTTTGCTTCATATTTTGGGGGTTTTCTTCAATTAAACAAAACTATAATTCCTTGGGTTGTGTTTGGTGAATATTTATTGGTGTCTAGTGTATGCATATTATTTCTCGAGACATTTTTTCTATTCTCTGAGTGTCAGGTTTTCTTTCTCACACCAACTAGTAGGTGTTTCCCTGAACTTTCTTCCAATTTCAATCCATTTAATTCATGGGACATTGTGATTAATTCCTAAATCAATTTTCAAAACTTATTTATACTTACGATCAATTTATGGTAGTGTTTTGTTATTGGAATATTTGACTAAAATTATGTATTTTGATGTTTTATCTAATTTTCCCTCCGTTTGCACCTAGCCAATGAGTTTTAATCAAATGTATTTCTCTTTTAGATGGTTATGTTTGATATTTTGGGTGGTTTTTACTTATATATACATTTTATGGAACTTATTTTTCTTGCGATGGATGGTTTTATAAAACATGGAACTTTGATGAAATGGTTTATTGGGTTAGGTAGTGGTGTGTGTGGTTTCTTCAAATATTGTTGGGAAAGGACCACTTATGATATCTTAATAGGTTTGGGAACATCCATTCATTCAAGTAGTGTGCCCATGGATGAGACATCAAATGACGATGACATTTTGAGTGGTTCTTTTTTGAATATATATTACATTAAAAGAGCCCTGATCCGTTATATTTCTCACATTTCATAAATGTATCCATGGTTTTTGAAATGGCATAGGGTGGTTTTAAAAATTGTGTGTGTATATTTTTACATGTATGGTGTCTAATAAAACTAAATTTTCTCTTAGAATTTCTAAAACCATGATTGGAACCTTCAAACGTCTTATGCAGGTTTTCAAATTTTTTTTATTAATTTGGATTTGGAATAAATGTATGTTTAGAATGTGTGTCATGTTTGAGTGTGTGGGTTTGAAATGTAACAGTTTTTTGGTGAAGGCATAGTGAAAATTCATTTTTTTGGATGGAAATGGTTTTTAGGTGTTTGTTTCTATTTTATAAATGAACCATATTTAGGTAGAACTAAATGCTATTTTGGCATTTTTAAATAGCTATTAATAATAATCGTTTTACATGATGTCCTTTTCCTAGTTTGTGATCCTTGATATGCGATAGTCCTCCGCATAGGTCCTCCCTTGTGTAATGAATGATTGATGGCTAGGGACCATCCATGAGGTGTTCATTGTGGTGCCAAATTATGTGTCATGTTTGGTTATATATATGTGCAGCTTGTTGTTTTAATTTTATAGAACACCCCCTTCGGATTCATACATGGGGACATAGCATATCAAAGAGGTTTATTGATAATGATTTATGCACTAGTTTATGTTATTATATTATCTATCGGCCCATTATAGGTTGATACATGTGTTTATAGCTGTGGGTTTGTGCCCCTCGACCAGGACACGAAGGGAGATGGTCGATCTTTAGGTCTCTATGAAGTAATTGAGTTGGTAATGCCTTCAAGATGATTCATATGTATAGTATGTTTTTATTTTCCTCGGTGTTCCGAAGATTTCTTGTGTTTTCCCATTTACACAAACTAATAGAGTTATTTACCTCATTGTGTATAATATTATTCTATGAGTCTATTTTTGGGGTTTATTTGTAAAAAGTTGAATGTTTGGTTGCATTAAAATGGATTTCCAAGTATATGTTTAGATACTATAATCCCAACACCACTTTTTTCCTTCGCAATATTTTTTTAATTTTTTCATATTATAATATAAAAGCATTATGTAGCTTGTTTTAAATTTCAATGTATGTATGCGAATATATATTTATAAATGTATATCAAACTATTATTCATGGAATGTTTTTTGAATAGAATAACATGTATTATTTGTAGGTTCCCTACAGAGTTGTTAGCTCACACCCTATATATACCACTCAGTGATAGTAGACCCAAGCTATTTTTCATTTTCAGATTTTTTTCAGGTTTCATGGCTCAGGTTCTCATTATTGGAGAATGGATAGCCTTGTGGTTGTAGGAGAACAAGAGGTAACATGTATAACAAATGGTGGTGGTTTAGTTTTTTTGCATTAGATTTAGTTTTGTATTTTATTTTTTGGTATATTGAGTTATATCTTTTAACTGAGTATGTTTATATTATCTTTTGAGATTCGTTCTTAGCTAACTGTTAATATGTTATTGTTTTATTGATTTTTAATTTATCTTAGTCTAATATGTGTTTAAAATGTGTTTTATTTCTTTTTTGACACTATTTTCTAGTCCATTGGGATTGGGAACACCCATAGGGACATGTCGTGGACATGGTCGGGTGTTCAGTCAAATTTCAACCCATCAAGGTTCATGAAAAAATTGAATCAATGGATGCCCTTTTTATTTGGGGGGTTTGGTAGATATATTTTAGGTATGTCGAAACACGAGTTGTATGTGTGGGAAGAGCATCGTGAAATCATGCTCACATTGTTCCTCATGATACCAGGGGTATCCTAGGATTCAACGCTTTTGTTTTTTTTAATTTAGGGACGAAAATATAAGAGATTCGGTGCCATGTTGTAACCCCACATGGGGTAGTTCCCATATTGAGTCTAAGTACTCGGTTCATGTTCATCTTGGTGTTATTTTTTACATGGGTCATGTCTCACTACCATATCTCTGGGTTGGACATGGATGCTCATCCCTCTTTCTATATGTTTGGTTTATGTTGTGATTTATCTTGGTTTTAGTCGGTATATGTTTTATTTTGAAGATAAAAATATTTTTCAAGATCAATTCTGTTTTTTAAATTAAACGTTTACTTCAAAATTGAATTGTTTTTATTAAAATGGTTTTTAATTGGTTATGTGGGGTGTAAAATTGAAGTGTTTTGCATTTGAGATTGTGGATTGGGGGAGTCCCTTGGGATTTCATATAGATGTTTTAATGTTTGTTAGGTACGTATGAAATATGTCGGGGGATATATTCATAGATTATGTCGATAGAAATGGAAGAAAACAAATGTAATGATTGATAAGATGACATTGATGGTGTTTGGTACTTATTATTTGGATTGGGTTTTTAGAAAATGGATATGAATGAGAAGATGTCTTTGGGAGATGGCCTTGGAAGAAGGCAATTTAAAATTTACAACGAAGCGGTAGTTTTGAAAAGTAAAACGAAATATTGGGAATTTAATTTTTATTAATGATATTGTTTTATTATTTTGAATATCACTTGGAAGTGTGGAGATATTGAAGACTAATATGAAATGGTATTTTTTAAATGATTTTTTCAGCCGTTCATGAGTTTATTTGTATTCTAGGTTGGTATTTTCAGCTCAGGGTGTTTCTTCGGATCGATATATGGGATAGTATCTAATTTTTTTTGTGTTATTCATTTTTTTTGGATGTTCTATCTAGAATGTATCCAAATGGTTTTAATGATCTACGAGCGTTATGGTTCTGATCAATTGTTTCATGTTTATTTAGTATGTCGAGATCCGTTAGAGGTAGTTTTGTGCTTTGTGGAAGTGAAGTGGGTCTTCTGGTTGTTTTGTAACTATCTATCTTGTTAAAAAATTTGTTGCCTTGGGTATTCATGGGGATCTAGTCTTGGACTAGGGGGCATGCTCCTCCTCCATCAATATGAATAAGGGTGACATTGGAAATTTTCTAGGCCACCTTCCCCCATAATATATTGCCTAATGTGGTGAAGTTGAGGGAGGTGGAAGAATTTAAGGATATTTTGTTGGGCCAATAATTGGTAAAGGTTTCTGATGTGTACCATAGGTGTGGAAATTTTGAGCATTCTAATCAATCATATTTCACTCCTATAGAAAATTTCCACTATTGTGGTCATTTGAATCATCATAAGGAAGGAGTTGGGGCCAAGGGATACTAAATCTGCAATGTGATGTAAGAGAAGAATCAACTGTTAGATTCCCAGCCACAAGTCTCGGGCTGATGATTGTGCATAGTCATGAGATTCAAAGGGAAAATGAATCCTTAGATCTGTTTTTGTTTTAGGCGATTGGGATGAAAATATCCAATGTTTCCAAGATATATTTTTGTCCTCGTTGGATGTCTATCCTTATTGTGGCTGGGTGATGAGCCTGTTCTATCACAATCCATGTGGTGTTCTCTTCTGCAAATTTGGAATTTAAATCATTGTATTCTATGGAGAGTGAAGTTACAATTAATGAATCGAATCATTCTAGTTTTGGGATTAGTTTCAGATGTGTTTTTTGGATGATTTTTGGGATGTGGAATTTATTTGTGGTGCTTCTGGGACCTTTCATAATTGCGGTACCTTTATAGTACTTTTCCCCTAGTGTTGAGAGATCGGTTGGGGTGAATAATTATCAACTTTGGAAATTTTTTTGTTCTTTCTTGTGCGAAGGACTTCTATTTTGGTAGGGGATCTCTCGGTTCTAGTGTCTTGGCATGTCAGGGTTCCCCATGATAGTTTAAATCCAAGTGGTGGAGTCATTTTGTTAGTGTTGAGGAAGTGGGTTGAGATCAGGCTAGGATGTTTTATTTCCTCTGTTGCAGTGAGGGTTATATTTGATTAGTATGGGTGGTGTTCCTGTAATTTTTTATCCTTCAGTTATTTGGTTGTTTCATATAAAGCATTTGGTTTATGTCTCTGAAGTGTATTTCGGTCCATTTGGAGAAATCGAATGAGTTCGGTTGTCTATTCCCGGATTTAACCTGTGGTTATGGGATTGGGTATCAGTGTTCCCATACTAGTAGAATTCTTGTTGTGGAAAGAACCCTATGGTGTTCTCCCCTCAATCTCGGGATGTGGTTCTTCTTGAATTCGTCCTGAATGGCCTGTGGAGAGTGTGGTCAACCAGAGTTCCTCAGTTTTCCTTAGTTTTGTCTAGGCATAAACTCTTGTTTTTGTTAACTATTGTCCTGGTGAAATTATGGAAAATGAATGTCATTTTGGCAGGTAGAAATGTCAACCCTAGCAATAGAAAACTCTTATTTTATTATGCCATGAATTTTAATTCTTCATTGTTATGTTTTTTGGATTAGTCCCGGGTAATATTTTAATATTCCAAAACACCCAAGAGTGTTTCTAGCATGTGAATGGTAGGTTCATTGTCTTCGGGACCATGCAGCCAAGACACATGACATACTTGATGTAAAATAATAATAATATTATTTGTTCAAAATAAAAAAAAATAATTATATAATTAAAAATAATAATATTATTGTTATTGTTATTTATTTTTATTATTATTAATAAATAATGTTTTTTATATTATTGGAATTGTTATTATTATGTTATTGTTATAATTATTATTATTTGGAGTATATAATAATTATTATTAACATTTTAATAATAAACATTATTATTATTATTATTATTATTATTATTATTAACACAATTCATTCAAATTTTTGATAAAACTATAAATCCTTCTACCCCAAACTTTCCCATTGTAGCACCTCCGGTTTGAATTATGTATCCTTTGTTTATGCTTTTTTTGTTTTTAAAGTACATGGGATGAGTTGGGAAGAGGTTGAGAGAGTTTGGACAGTTTTTGGATGAGTTATGAGTCTTTTAAAGGGGTGCACGGTTTGAGAAAGGTTAGTGTAAACCATGCGGATGCTCCAGGAACCGTGTAGTGGGAGATAGTAGGCTCCGCACAACCTGCGTATGGTTTTCCAAATGGTGCGAGTAAATAGTGTGGTTCCTGGCTCTCGATATAGTAGAGTGCACACAGTTAGCGTAGGGTTTGATAAACCGTGCAGGCTAAACCATGCGGCCACATAATGTTAGGGTTATAAGTTCTGGGATCACTCGAGATTGACTCATTTCACTCCTCTCTTCCTCTCATTCAAGCCTCACTCATGTTTTTGGGTTCTTAGGGGTTAGGGGTGCTCTCCCACTCGTTTTGGAAGCAATTCGAAGGGGTTTCAAGGTGGTTTCTCCCAGGTAAGTCTCTCATCTTGATTCTCTTGTGTTTTCCTCCAGATCTATATCTCGCTTTTCATGGATTTCTAGATCTACACTTTTTCTGTGTAGATCAAGTGTTGGGGTTTCCTTGGATGTTAATATTATGGCTTGGGGATGTTAGGGAAGGTGATCTAGAGAGGTTTCGGTGGTGCATTCCCTAGATTGGAGGTGCAGTTGGTTGTGGGTCAAGTTCGCTGGAACCCTAAAGGTAGGTGGCTTCTCTCTTGACTCCACTTGGTTAGAACTAGTGGTTATTTGTTACAAATAATTTTTTTGTGCTTTAAATTAATTTTGTTTGTTGTGAAAAATTGGTTGGAAATCCCTTTGGTGGTGCTTTGGGGATTTTTGGGAAAAGGGGGGTTTTATGGTAAAATTTTATTGTTGTGGATTTTAAAATGGAGATTTTAAAATGGGATTCTATGGTTGATTTTTGAAAACGATTGTTGGAAATGGTTTTCAATAAAGATGTTGTTTTATTGAAATGTGGTTTGGGCATGGGAACAATTTTCAATAAACGAGTGATTTATTGAAGTGGATTTATATGCAATGGGATTTGGTTGATTGCATGATGTTTTATGCTTGGTTGTGATTATTTAGATGTTGTGTGGATAAGGATGGAATGTTGTATGGGCATGTTTTGTGATGTTGTAGAGTGGTTGAGAAATATCCACTATAATCAAAGTGAACGATGGCTAGTGGTTGATAAAGTGCCATCATTAAGGCTAGTGGTCGGAAAAGAGCCACTATAATTAGGGAGAAGAATGGTTAGTGGTCGAGAATGTGCCACCATCAATAATAGTGGTCGAGAAAGTGCCACTATAATCATGGAGAAGGATGTCTAGTGGTCGAGAGAGTACCACCATCATGGCTAGTGGTCATGAAAGTGCCACCATAATCATGGAGGTGATGGATAGTGGTTAGAAGAGCCACTATCGAGGTAGTGGTCGGAAGTGCTGCTACTCGTTAATGGGTGAACGAGTTGGGCGGAAGTCCCATTGGTTTGTCTTCTTTGTTGTGAATGGGTGAATGGGTTGGGCAGAAATCACACCATTTTTGTTGTGGTTGTTGTGAATTGCTTTGTAAGATGGAATTGTTGTGATAATGTAAATGTTGAAATGGCTTGCGGCACATTCATTGGCATTCCCTTGTTTTCTTGAGTGGGGTGTCATGGTTTGGTAAATGCAAGGTTGGTTTATGAAAATGGTTGCATTGGTGATTTATTTTATATAAACTGTTTTATATAAATGTGATAACAGTTTTATCCTAGTGGCGTGTGTAGGGAAGTCATTTGGGGAAAACCTACTGAGTTTTAGTACTCACCCCCTGCTTTGGCACTTGGTGTCTTTGCGATGTCATGTACCATGATGTGGGAAAAGGTAAGGCATCTCCCTCCTTTAGTAGAGCTTTTTGATGACTTGTTGGAGCATGGAGCATGGAGGTTGGTGTGGAGTCGTGGTGGTGTCTTGGCTTGTGGAGTTCTTTGTTGAGTCTTCCACATTGTACTCTGATGTTTTTTTGGCTGTGTTGACATGGATGATTATGGATTATTTGGTTGTCCTAGTAATGTATGGGTTTTGTTTTGTTGACATTAATCATATAGTTGTGGTTGTTTGGTTGGGTTTGTATCAAGGGAAAATTGTTCCCCAATTGTTCTCAGAGCCCTCGACATTTATTGCCAGCCTTTGGGGCCTTGCGACCGTCACTTAAGGCCAGGTAACCCTCACTGCCTCCTCAAGCCAATGAGGTAGGGGAGGGGTGTTACAAGTGGTATCATTTTTTTCAATCCCTTGGAGTTGATTCTCGAATATGGTGTTGACATTCGTTGTGGTAAATTCCTTGATTCGGGATGGTAGCAAGGTCTAGGAATGTCAGAACATGGAATGTATCGCATAAAAGAACATAGCTAACCATTTTAGGCTGAAATTAAAGTTACTAGGGAGTTGGGTACATAAGTGTTTTGGAGAAACTTATAGGCATTGGATATCTCGTTGTCATGGGTGTAGCCAATGAGACGAGCATGGAATGCTTGGTAGAAATGACTTCCCTCTAGGATGCATATTTCATCGGGGTATAATGACTTATGGTACGATATGAATGTGTGGATTTTGGGAAAAAAATTGAACTGGGATTCAATAAGGAAGGATTGGAAACATGGAAACTAGAGGTATTTTGAAAATGGTTCGGTTTTCTAAAATGGTGAAACATGGGAAATGAGAACTTGTGGACATCCTTATTGTGAATGTTTTCTGTAATGCAATTTGAAATTGTAATTCTTGATGTGTGAAGAAGTGAGACTCATGGTTTGTTTAATGTTTATAGCAATGGAACCATGTACGTTCACAATTGATTTCTTCAATATGAAGCAAGATCATATGTCTTTGATGGAGTATGTAGCTGTGTTTATGAACATATTGCAGTTTGCAACCGATGTGGTGGGTAGCACGTTGTTGAATGCTTGTAACATTGAAGCAGGGTAAAGGCCAGAAATCCATTCAAAGATAGCGGTTCTAGGTATAGATGATTACATAGAGATATTGAATAGAGCATTGGCTACTGAGGAGGATCTTTTGGGCGCTCCGGGCGGTGGAAGCATGGTGGTACCCATGGAAAATAGTGGGAACTCTAACATTGGGTTCAACCGGAAGAGGGACACTTATTCCCACGGCAGGAGTATGGAAAATAATCTGTTGGCAGGATCAGTGAATCTTCCTCTGAAGCACCAGAGTAAGATGAGATGTTTTCAGTGTGGTTCTACAGGCCACATAAAGAGGGATTGTATGAAATAACCTAGGGAATGTCATAATTGTGAGAAGATGGGGAATTTGCAGCGCTACTATAGGAATTCTCAAAGGACGGGTGTGTGTGACACTCCGCAAGGATCGCAGACGTCATATGCTTCGACGGGACGAGGGCTGCAGCATACCCCTCGACAGTAGAGTAAAGTGGGTTATGGTGATTCTCAGAATACCACGACGCCTCAACAGAACAATAAAGAGCATAGTGTGGCAAGAAAACATGTGTTTGGAGCTGAGCAATTTGTAGTGGATGATTAGACAGGACCATCAACGGTGTGAGTTACTATTATTTTAAATTCTACCTAGATGAAAGTGATGTTTGATATGGGTGATTAACACTATTTTATTACTGCATGTGTGGTTGATTTCATGGGATTAAGGGTAGAAATTATGCCCTCGGTTTTGAAACATCAAACTCCTCCTTGTCTAAGAGAGTGTCGAATATTCTTGTGTACAGAATGTTGTATAGTTGTGGGAGAGGTTGAGATAGTTAAAATTTATCAATGCTCGAGATGGATGACTATGATGTAATACTGGGAATAGATTTTCTGGTGGTGTTTAAGGCACACATCAATTGTGATGCGTGAACAGTGTCTTTTATGAAACACGATGGTGTTAGACATCTCTTTATTCGAGAGAGACATGAAAGGTAGGGTTCAACAGGTTGGTTGGCACCAGCAGGGGGTACGTTATCGTATCAGTTGGTAGTCTTGTCGTTGGAATCAACAGATGATATGTAGTGTTTTCTTAGTCTATCTGGTATTATCGTTGTTTTGTACGTGATTTTTTGTGGTTGACTTCACCGATGGTAGATTTGACAAGAATGAATGTTCCATTCCAGTGGAATGAACAATGTCAGCAGTGTTTCGAAGAGCTAAGGGGAATCCTTACACCAGCACCAATCTTGGTTTTTCCAGAACCAGGAAGAGGGTACGTGGTGTATTGTGATGCATCGGGACTAGGGTTGGAGTGTGTCCTCAAGAAAGGGAATCATTTGGTTTTGAGGACCAGGGTAATAGAGTGGTCTTCTTTCCAGATTTGTTGATTCATGACTTGGTTGGCCAGGTTAGAGAGACACAGACATCTGATTCTGAGTGTGTGACCATGGGGTTCGGACTCAATGGTGGGGAGACCATTGAGGGTTGGGAATTGAATGGAGATTCAGTTTTGTGTCTACAGAATCAGATGGTTGTACCAGTTGTTTTTCAGGAGGATCTTCTCTGGGCGTATCGTCATTCCAGGTGGGTTGTTCATCTTGGAATTCAGAAAATGTATAAACCGTTGAAAGTGCAGTTTTGGTGGGCTTGTATAAAGAGAAGTGTGGATGACTTTTTTTTCGGGATTCTTGACTTGTCAGTAGGTCAAGGAAGAGCATCAAATGCGAGAAGGAATGTTGCGGTCTTTACCAATCCCTATTTTGATGTGGGAGAAGATAACGATGGATTTTGTCACAGGTCTCCCAGGAACAGTCAAGAAGCACGATTCCATTTGGTGGTAGTGGATCGGCTAATGAAGTCGGCCCATTTTATCCCGATTCGTGAATTTCATATGGTGGAGGATCTGTCCAAAATCTATATTTGGGAGTTGGTAAAGTGGAATGGTGTTCTAGTTTTGATTGTATTAGATAGAGATACGAGGTTTACATCTCGTTTCTAGAGATCCTTATAGCAAGCCCCTGGAATGTAGTTGACCATGAGTACGTCGTATCAACCTCAGAAGGATGGTCAATCCATGAGGATGATACAAAATCCGGAGGATATGATGCGGGATTTTTTAATGGATTTTGGTGGCTCATTGGAGGATCACTTGTCATTGGATGAGTTTTCATACAATAGCAGTTATCAGGCATCTATACAGATGGCTCTGTTTGAAGCATTGTATGGGAGGCCATATCGTTCTGCAATATATTGGGTGGAAACATGTGAGTACTTGATGGTAGGACCGAGCCTTGTCCAGGAGACGACGGAGAAGATCAAGTTGATCAGCAAGAGAATGGAGATGAATCAAAGTCATCAGAAATCATATGCGGATCATCGTCGACGGCCGTTGTCGTTCAAGGTGACTGATCATGAGTTCTTGAGGATCTCTCTTAGATTGGGACATCGTCGGTTTGGGAAGCAGGGAATGTTATCTCCGAGGTATATTGGGCCTTTGGAGATTCATGAGGGGGTTGGTGAGGTGGCTTATCATTTGGATTTTCCCCCATGTTTTAGTGCAGTGCACAATGTGTTTCATGTGTCGCAATTGAAAAAAGTATCAGCGGATCGTGACCATGTGATTCGTTGAGATCATGTTGAGCTAGAACCATATGCTTTATTGGTGCACGTGACGATGCGAGTTGTGGATAGGAAAGAGAATGTCTTGTGTGGTAAGAGCATCATTTTAGTTCATGTTTTGTGGAAACATGGTCAGATTCAAGAGGAGACTTGGGAGAAGGAGAAAGAGATGGTCGAGCAGTGGCCCGAGCTCTTTTGGCAAATTGTGGGTTGACTACATTCCGAGGACAGAAATTCCAATGTTAGGGAGAATGTAGCACCCACGGTTTGAGGTAGGTATCAATATTTATGCTTTTTTATGTGTTTAAAGTACATGTGATGAGTTGGGAAGATGTTAGGAGAGCTTGGAATGGTTTGTATGAGTTTGGAGGCTTTTAAAGGGGTGCACGGTTTGAGCACGGTTAGTGTAAACCATTCAGATGCTCTAGGAACCGTGCAGTGGGAGACAGTAGGCTCCGCACAACCTACAAATGGTTTTCTAATTGGTGTGAGTAAATGTTGTGGACCCTGGCTCTCGATACAGTAGAGTGCACACAGTTAGCGTACGGTTTGCTAAACCGTGCGGGCTAAACCCTCCGGCCACTTAAAGTTAGGTTTATAAGTTCTGGGCTCACTCGGGATTGCCTCATTTCACTCCTCTATTCCTCCCACTCGAGCCTCACTCAGGTTTTTGTGTTATCAGGGGTTAAGTGTGCTCTCCATCTTGTTTTGGAAGCGATTTGAAGGGGTTTCATGGTGCTTTCTCCCGGGTAAATCTCTCCTCTTGTTTCTTTTGTGTTTTCCTCTAGATCTACATCCATCTTTTCTTGTTTATCTATATATACACTTTTTGTGTGTAGATCTAGGGTTGGGGTTGCCTTGGATGTTAATATTAAGGCATGGGGATGTTAGGGATGGTGATCTAGAGAGGTTTCAGTGGTGCGTTCCCCAGATTGGAGATGCGGTTGGTTGTGGGTCAAGTTCATCGGAACCCTAAAGGTAGGTGGCTTCTCTCTCGACTCTACTTGGTTAGAACTAGTGGTTATTTGTTAAAATTATTTTTTTTGTTCTTTAAATTAATAGTTTTTGTTGTGAAAATTTGGTTGGAAATCCATTTGGTGGTGTTTTTGGGATTTTTGGGAAAAATGGGGTTTTATGGTAAAATGCTATTGTTGTGGATTTTAAAATGGATATTTCAAAATGGGATGATGTGGTTTATTTGTGAAAACTATTGATGGAAATGGTTTTCAATAAAGAGTTTGTTTTATTGAAATGTGGTTTTGGCATGGAAAACAGTTTTCAATAAATGATTGATTTATTGCAGTGGATTTATATGCAATAGAATTTGGTTGATTTCATGATGTTGTATGCTTGGTAGTGATTGTTTAGATATTATGTGGTTATGGATGGAATGTTGTATTGGAATGTGTTGTGATGTTGTGGAGTGGTCGAGAAAGTACCACTATAATCAAAGAGAAGGATGGCTAGTGGTGGAGAAAGTGCCACCGCCAATGATAGTGCTCAAGAAAGAGCCACTATAATTAGGGAGAAGGATGGATAGTGGTCGCAAAAGTGCCACCATCAAGGTTAGTGGTTGAGAAAGTGACACTATAATTAGGGAGAAGGATGGATAGTGGTCGAGAAAGTGCCACCATCAAGGCTAGTGGTCGAGAAAGTTCCATCATAATTAGGGAGGTGATGGATAGTGTTTGGAAGATCCCCTATCAGGGTAGTGGTCAAAAGTGATGCTACTCGTTAATGGGTAAACATGTTTGGCGGATGTCCCACTGGATTGTTTGATTTTTTGTGAATGGGTGAATGGGTTGGGCGAAAATCCAACCATTTTTGTTGTGGTTTTTGTGAATTTCTTTCTAAGATGGAATTGTTGTGCTAATGTGAATGTTGAAATGGATTGTGGCATGTTCATTTGATTTACCTTATTTGCTTGGGTTGGGTGTTATGGTTTGTTAAAGGCATGGTTTTCTTATGAAAATGGTTTCATTGGTGATTTATTTTATATAAATTTTTTTATATAAATGTGTTTATGGGTTTATCCTAGTGGCGTGTGTAGGGAAGTCAACGTGTGGAAAACCACCTCTAAAGATAGATCTAATTCTTAACTCATTTATATTTTAATTGGATTGTAATGAGTATTAATTTGATGAATATAAATGATATATTCAATATAAAAGTGATCTTATATAGGATAACTAATATTTACCTCTGTTTAATACAATACTTTAGAAAATTAAAATAGTGCTCATGTGTAAGTACTACTTAAAGACTCCATGAATGGTGAAATTCATTGTTATATACTTCATTTTATTGGTGAATATAAATATATATATATATATATATGATATATATGATATATAGGATAATTATATAATGAATTAAAATCTAGATTATATAAAATATTATCAGAGTACAATTATCGAAACTACCAAACTGGTACATGCATGAATAATGAAGTAGTCATCCCCCAAAATAATGATTTTAAAATATAATTACAAATAAATAGGTGATAAAATTTTAACATCAAATAGTATATATTTTGATATACAATATATTTTTTTGAAGAATAATACGTATAATAAACCCATTTTTATTGTAATTTATGTATGATAATATAAGATGCAAGTTAGACGGGAGGTATGGGTTTTATGTTACAATGTTATTATTTTTATAGATTATTTATGATTTAATTCTAATGATCAAATATTATAATAAAACTCTTAAGATAATCATGATTTATATTTTCCTATTTTACTAATTTCTAATGCATTTTCTTCTTTCATTATATGCAACTTATGTACTCAAGACATAGAAAATATGTTTTTAAGGATAATCGATATCATTTCTATCTTTAGTCAAGAAATATTATTTCTTCCATATATATGTTTTATAAAAAAAATTAAAGAAGCTTTTTAATATTAACCTATTATTTTCCTGAAGAAATTTTTACCCATGTTTTATTTTTTAAAAACTGTTTGAAAGGAATCTTCTTGTGATTTTACAAATGAGGTACTTTGTGACTTTTCAAAAAAAGTATTATTAAATTTTTTCATAACATATACGGTAAGAATAGAATTTCACACTTTCATCGAAACTAAATGTTTTGATGATTAAATTACATGTTCCTAAGGTTATATGAAAATAACATTTTTTCCATAATACTTTTTTAATATATTTTATAACAACTTTGGAAAAGGAACGGTTATTTCCCCAGAGAATGTTTTAATGATATTTATATTCATTAATGAAATCAAAATTCAATGTAACATATGATATACTTGGAAAATGATCCATGGTTACAACCCTTAGTTTTTCTCTAGATGGTTTGTGATTGTATAATAATGATGTTAATGAAACCTTTTTTTTCAGGACATAAGTAATAATGAAATGATTATGAAAACCAATTTTTTCATTCATTCTTATATGATGAATATTTTATTATCATTTGCAAAAATATGTTTTATTTCAAATAATTTTTGGTTTGTACTAAAATCTTCCTATAATACCATATGTAAATATTGACATTTCTTGATAACTAAATGATTAGAATAGGGAGTAAATAGAGTTCAGTAAGGGAAATTTTCATCCATGATAGTATAGGGTGTGATCCTTGACTAATATAATTGTTTAGGGAGTGAAGACATTAAAATATGATAGTATTGTAAAAGGTAATTTACTACTAATGAAATTAATTCATAATTTTATGTGTATTCTATAATATATTTCTAATGCCTATATAATGTTCTCATGACTAATGTTATTTGATTACTTTATGGTTCATTTCTTATAAAATGTAATTATTTATTCCATGAATTAATATTATGATATATCATATTCTCTAAATGATTTTAATATGCTAATATAATGTTCTCATAAGTTCAATTATATGTTATTCTTATATGATCATTGATATCACCCTCGTTTTCCCTTAGGGAGCCTCAGATCTCACCCTTTATTATGTATCCATTCCTATGTAATGATAAAAGGTTTTATGTGTGATAGGTATAATGATATATACTATTTTGGGTTTTTACACATTTATTTATGGTAATGGAACACAGCCTTGATGGTGTGGTCATAGATTACATCATTATGCATTCCCTATTTCTGAAATAATATTTTGATATTACATGTGATTATTCCACATGTATAATATCCATGGGAATGTTTAAATATAATTATTTGATAAATTGATTCCATATAATGCTCTTGCTTATTCTTAAAACTCTTCTATTATAATTTTATACATTTAATTAAAAGTAAATTTATAATTATGGTATCTTAATTTATATTTTTTATCTTTATTATGCATCTGATGTCACGCATTTCTTAGGTTTCATTTTACCATGGATACAAAAGGTGAATTGTGACTGACCAACATGGATATTATAAGTGATGTGAGTTTTATCAATGTAAATAATATGTTACTTTTAATTTCAAGATGTAATGTAAAATGTATGTTTATAGATTGTTTTTTCAAGGCTACTAAACCGATCGGTCCTTTGGGATTTGATTTCATGTGATCATGAAAGCATAAAAATTTAATTCAACAACTATGAGAATCATGGGTCATATCATTATAGTTTGGATCAATGGATGATTAGTAGAAACCATGAAAACTACATTTAGAAAATACATTAACTAGGGTACCCATCCATAAGATAATCATTGAGGAAAAGTATATAATAACATCCTAAAATTGTAGTAATATATAGATTATGTGGGTATTCCTAAAAAATATTTTACATTATAGATACTTCAATTGCATGTGGCTCTAGAATATATGTAACTATGAGTAATAACTCTGAAAATGTGTTCTGGTCTTGACTCAGTGTGACACAGTATCCAACAATGGGCCTTACTACGCACCTGTTATGAAACACCTTGGGATACTATTAGGATAATTCAAATTTTCATTTGGTAAACATATGAATGATTTAAAAATAAATATATCACAAATGAATCCATGTTTATTATTATTATATTATATAAGCATAAAATTTTCAATTTATGTTACATATTTGTACAGTATGCGTTACGATTGATAACCTAATATAGTGAATGTTGTTGTTTAGAAATGGGGAATAGTATATGAAATGGAAATCAAATTATCTCATGTAATTTATATAGAGATTCTCCTCCTATGAAAGATAATGAAGTTAGAGCAGGAGCTATAACTAGTGTGGAATAACTTATAACTAAAATGGGACTACTGTCTTAGGTTATGAATAATAATGATACCCCTATGATGTAGACTGATCCAAAACAAAGAGGTTCAATGTTAGAATTTTTCATGAGACAAATATCCCCAAAATTCAATGAGAATAAAAATCCATTTGTATACGAGGAATGGAAAATATAAATTGATAAATTTTATATTTTATGAGGAATTGAGGAATGATATGATGTGTCACAGACATTTATCATATCTCATTAGAATCAAAAAAATTGTGGGAATTAATTCAAATGATTAATGAGTGTAATGAAGTAGAAAATATAAAATAGAGGATGTTTAATGAATTATTCTTAGAAAAATACTTTCTTCATGATCAGTGAGTAGATATGGGGAGGCAATTTTTGAGTCTGAGGTAATAGGATGATGATAATTTTGCAATGTATGAAGATAACATTACAAGTTTACCAAGCCATGGTGAAGACTACATTTATTACCCAATAAGTTATATTTATCAATTTTTTATGGTTTAAACCCATTCCTCAGATGGGAAAAATCTTAGAATCTTTATCATTATAAGATCATAATGAATCATGTTATATCAAGATTAAAAAGGAATTCTCTAACACTTATGAATTTAACAGAATTCTAGAGAATAATAGGGATTCTAAACACTCTAGTATACATGGGGATATGTTTTCCTTCTTGAGAAATCTTATGACACCATTCCATTATAAAATATTCAAGAATACATTATCTTCCACTTGAAATCCCAAAATTAATTATTTAGGTATTTAAATAACAATGATTCATTTGTTGATATTATTTTATAAGACTATGAGTAGTAATAACCTTTTTCAATTCCTCTTTTATTATTCATTTAATAAAAGATTCCTTTCACGAACATCAACTCATCATGTTTGAGTACACCATATAATTCCAAATAATTCTTTATATGACACAATTTATATAAAAACATGGAAAATTATGATATATGAAAACTCTTGAAACTATATAATGACCCCATATACCATTAATATAATGTGACAAGAAACTCAAAATGTATTAAAATGTTTTAATATTGCATTCAAACTATCTATCAACTTTTAGGTTTAAGGCGATGCTAAAATGAATCCATATATAAACATCTATATAAAGATTCTTCTAGAATTTCGATATAAATTATAGATCTAGGTCAGACACAATTAATATATTTTACCATTATAGTCTAACATGTTCATTAATTAAAAAAAAATTGAGTTTCTAAATAGGTAAATATTCTCTTCTAGAAATGAAGAGTGATGATTTTTTAAGGTGATTCACAATAAAATATATTGTATAATTCCTTCCTAGAAAAATTTTGAACTTTGTTCCATGTCCATATTAATGTCCTCTCATCTCTATATAAGAAGAGTATTATAATTAATTACTCTTCCAGGATATTGTCTCTTAGCAATCATATATTAGAAAACAATCCATCTTGATATATAATCATTAATTTTATACTTCACATTATTGATGAAATGTTTTCCCTCAAATCCCCATATATATTGAGAATACAATTATGTATAGTGAAATTTGAGATATGATTATTAACCAACAATTCTAGGTTTAGACCATGTATAGATGAAACATACAACCTCTTTCTGAATTTCATGACAATATCATAAAAAATTAACTCAACCAATTTTCCATCATCAATGAAACATATTTTCTCCTCAAAATTATCAACATTGAACTGATAACTTTTTTTCATTTGAAATAAATTTGGTTTCAAACTAGTTTGAAAAAATATTATTCTATCCCTTTATTTAGTGGTTCCCAAAATGATTATTACTATATCAAAAAATATATGACCTCTCTAAGTCCTCATTTGTGTGATAACACCATGAACTATCCTACACAAATAATATGATATGTTATTTTCATTATCATGTTTGTAGTGTATTTATATATAATAACTCAATCATAAATTGATAAATATCCATTAACTCATGTTTATATCATTTATTGAAAATATTAAATTTATGATCTTATGGTATTTTTTCCTCACACCATTCACTCTATAGATACTGTCTCCACATCGTAAAAGAATAAAATACATATGGATACTCAATGTCATCAGATGAATAGTTATATTAATTAGTCCTTAACAATCATGATATATATGAAATAACTATATCATTATTAATTAGATAAAAACCGAGTAACTTCATCTATGTATCAATATATATGATAATACCATCATTTCTTGATGGTAGAATCCAAATTATAGAATTGATGAATCTTTTATTCAATTCAACAAAAACTATCAAATTCCATTATATATATGAAAATAAGCCCTTTATGGGAATTCATGGTTTATAGGTTATCGAATCGTGAAAAATATTGAATGAATAAATTATAGTAAAATTCCTTAGAAACGAAACTACATACCTTGGTAATTGTCATTGGTGAATATCATTCATTGAATTATTTTTTTCATTACATTATCAACTAATTGCCTATACATAGGGACAATATTACATGTTAAATACTTTTTTTGAAGCAATAATTCATAGTTGATAATTTTCCATTATTACTCTTTCCATTAAGAGACATAACGATAATACTCAAGTGATTATCATGATCATCATATCTTGTAAAATATAAAATTCATATCATTAATGAATTCTACACTAAAATTAATAACATATTCCTTTAATGTTATATTTTTTAGATCAATAATAACATATAGTGATATATTCATTCCAAATGGTATTACTGAAATCCATAATGAATATATCATTGGTGAAATGATTTCTTTAGAATGTGTTTATGGTTCTTACTTGAAATTGATCAATAGAAGAATAATGAATAATCATTTAAAAATTCTGAGATCACCAAAGATGATTGAATGACACTTCAATATGAGGAAGAATAAAAAATTCAGTATCAAAATGGATTTTATTTCTCAATAATCAATGCACATTCTCATAAGTCCATATTTATTTTTAATAAAGGGAATAATATCTTCCCATTTTGAAATAATAGGGTGTAAAAAATCCTTATAACAAAATCCCAAAAATTGTATCTAAATCAGTTATAACTATATAGTGGCTATTGTATAGGAAGTATTTTATATAGGTATTTTCCAAAATATTAAATTAATAAATAATATGACATTAAACATCAATGGATATCTAGGTAATTACATAGGAAATATATCAACGTATTCATTTATAATAGAAAAATTGTAATTTTAATAAAATGATTTATATCTATTTACAATTTTTGACATTCATCCAAAATAATTACATTTAAAAGAGATATTAGGGGTGGATATAAACATGGATTAAATGATAGTGCATCAAATATAAATATAAGTAATTCGACATATTAAAAAATATTCATAATTTATTTCTCCTTGTGGTAAATTTCTATATCATGTGGGAATATATGGTCCATACCATGGGTTATATGAAATTCAACCAAATAAATTATAATAATTTCAACAATTATTGCATCTTTATGATACATAATGTAAATGATCAAAAAAATCTGAGTCATTTGGATATTTCCACATGGGGTTTTTAGAGTGTAATTTTTATGGTGATATTGAAATATAAATTTTTTTTGGAAGAAAATGGAATATATAATTGATTTGATGATATATAATAAAATACATAATATTCATTTTTGATTCTATTATTATTGTATATACAACCAAATCATGGATAAATTCTAATAATGTTTTAGTGACTATATAATCTTGGTCCCCTAGGTCACTCTTTGTTATATTCTATTGATGTATTGGTTATTGTTGTGAATAATTCATCATTTTAGTAAATCTAAATGAAATCACATCACTGAATTATTTTTTCTTATCGAATAAATTGGCTAATTTTCTATTATTTATTTACTTATAACAAACTCCAAGGAACTTCAAACATTTTACACGATTTTTCAATCCAAAATATTCACATGATGTAAATTGATTCATGTTTTATTCTTCGCTGATGTATACACTTTTATGGTGTGGAACTGAACTATACTTCTCTTCATCCATCATTAATATATAGTATTTCGAAACTACATTCCCTTTATTTGTGGAACAAAAAATAGTTTCATCATAAGAAGAAATGGTTTAAAAAACTCTATCCCTTTGAATAAATGTATTACTCACTACTAAGAAATTATCAATAATGAATAACATATTTTATATTCAATACATGTACTATATATAAAGTGTTTTAAAGGTGGACTCAAACTATATGACTGTACTATTCTCATTTATCCTTATGTGAAAATAATTTTTATTCATTCTAGTACATTTTTGATATTATAAATAATTCATGAATAATATTTTTTAAATTTTCACAATTTCATGTGCTCTATTTCATATTCCCCATTGTATTTAGGATTTATAGGAAACAATTATCATAATAACCCCTGAAAAATCACTCTTATAGCATAATATTTTCCAAATTAACCCATCCTAAAATTTAAAAATATTTTAATTGTCTTTAGTAGATTGCATAGTTACTAATGGATTAATATTCACATTAAATGATGGGGTATTTTTTCATATTAAATGAACAAACAAAATAAATTCATGTTGTTTAACAATAGGTTCTTCCATTCAGGAAATGTTATTTTTTATAATCTGGATAAAAATTCCTAATAAATTATTGATCTTATAAGTTTCATACGAAATTTAATTGTATTTATCAGTAGGAAAATTTATACATTCATAAAGAGTAATGATTCAATTCATTCAAATTTGATTTTTTTTGTAAATAATGTTGTATAATATAATAACTTATAAAATTATGAACATTAAATAAGAACATATAATTCTAAATTTATTGTAACACTTATTATTAATTGAAATATTATTTTTTCTTAATACCGTAATCATAAAAATAGTTTCTTGGGTATTATCTTAACTCATAAAAATATTTTCAATTTTTCATAATTGTTTGTAGTGAAATGGGTAATTTTCTTAAGAATATCCCCCATGAGTATCAAACCAATTGCATAGTAATTCCCTTTTTCACAAACTGGGTGGAGATTGAGTCCAATCCAAATGTTACCTTTTCATAGTGATTAATACAAGTTTAAATTGTAATATAACCTCATCTAATAATATTATCTTGAAATAAATGAGTTTTTAAATATAAAAATTATACATATAATATATAAATTTTAGGATCTTATTCAACAATATTAAATTTTCTCCATGTCTATAATTGGGATATGTTTCATAATATATGATTTCCTAAATATAATTCCCAATTTTTCTATTATAATAACTCCAATACCAATTATATGAATATCGGCCATAGAAACATAGATCCAGTGTTGTATTTATTTCAATAGAATAGAATCATGGGTTCATGGCTAGAATGACAGATAGGTGTAGTTTTTTTTAAGATCCATATATATACATTAATGCCATTTTACAATGAGGATAAAATATAAATCATTGTAGATGAATATATTTGGATTCAATAAAAATATTAAAATAATTATTATTTATACATTTTGAATGAAAAAATAATGGTGATCTCCAATTATCTTTTGGAGTTACCTACAATGGATTATATAAATACTAAATAAGTAATAATCAATATGATAATCTATAAAAATGAAAACATATTCCATTTAATCAGTAACATGAGCACAAAATGAATACACCAATTAAATCAATGCAATAATAACATGTATATTTTTTTATTCAATTTAAATTAACACTACTAGAAAATAGGCATATAACCACAGTTTTGATTAAAACCGTGGTTATAGATGTGTTTTATACCCACGGTATTGGAAAACTTTGGGTATAGTTATTGTATACGGACCTATACCCACGGTTTATGAAAATCATGGGTATAGGTCACCTATACCCACGGTTTTGGACAAAACCGTAGGTATAGTTATTTTTTGAGGACCTATACCAACAGTTTTCCTAAACTGTGGGTATAGGTGTTTCTTTAAAGGTATATACCAACAGTTTGATTAAAACTGTGGGAATAAGGTTTTTTTTTTCTGAAGACCTATACCCAGGAATTTAAAAAACTGTGGGTAAAGCTTTGGTGGGGGGAATCAGTGGGAAAAAACAAATTCGGTGGAAAAACGTATTCCAACGATTGAAATTAATATATTAAATATATACAAACATTTTAACAAATAAAATTCATAGTCCAGTTGGTGATGTGGTCTTCTGTATTTCCCACGTTCCAAGGATCAAATCCCGCTAACTGTATTTTTTCTAATACAGCGAGATATATTAATATATTAAACTAAATTTAGGTTTATATAATTCATAATTGTCTGGATGGGTTTGTTATTCACGTCAAAATTTGGGAGAAAGCTAAGGATCGAAACCCGTGGGATTTGATTTTGTCCTCTTACGTAATTAATTAATATAATTAAAAAAATGGTGATACATATAAACAGAAGTATTGTAGGTTAGTGGTGTGGCATGTCGGGCATAAGGTGTAAGACCGAGAGTTTGTAGGTTCAAAACATTCTATTTTCAATTTTTCATAATTAATACCCATGGTTTTAAAACCGTGGGAAATGCTATTGATAGTGTGTATGAGGATGTTACAGCATGGAAAAAACCTATACCTACGGTTTGTAGAACCGTGGGTATAGGCTCAGGACCTATCCCAAGGCATCTCCAATCCACGGTTCAAAAAACCGTGGGTATAGCCTATACCCACAGTTTAAAACTTTGGGTATAGGTAAATTTTCTAGCAGTGTAAGTAAATTCTTAATATTGGGATTCATGATCTCATTTATCATAACATTACCATTATGAGATCCAATCTATAATATTTTTAAATATGATTAAAATTTTAATGATTTGGGCTAAATCAGTTGTCTAATGAGACATTTCAATACATCGAGGGTCTATATAATTTTTCCCCACCCATTAATTCATGTCTACTGAATTTATCATTTATGGAATGATCTATTTAATTCATGAACAATGTGCCTTTTCAAAAAATATCTATATTGAATATTTAATATGGAATATCAGTATTTACACAATCAATCAAATAACATTCAAAGTGAGACACCATATTTTGAAATGATATATTGTTTTGTAAATAATCAAAATCATAATTTATAATATTTTTATTTAAGGGAAATTTAAATGTACATAGATCATTATAATGTGGTTGTTTTAATATAAATTTTACAACCACACAATAAATAAGAGAAAATAGATTACCATCAGTTCATCGAGTATATAATTTTTAAATAAAATACTATTCTTCAAAAAAAATACAATATAATAGGAAATTAAGTTAATATTTAAAAAAAATTAAAAATAAATGTAAAAATATTATTGAAGCTAAATTTTAAAAAATGGTTATTGGGGTCGGGTTGTCTGTTATCGTTATATGCATTAAGAAATATTCTTTTTGAGATATGGTAAATAATGATGAAGAATTTCCTTTAGGAAGAAATTTAAAATATTAATTATGAATAATTTTAAAATATTGAATTTAGTTATTCACTTCCTTACAAAGTAAATTAATAAAATATAAGTAATTTTATTATTTTTTTGGAAAAATATAGACATGGAAGAAAAATATCAAATTAAATGAAGAAAAATTCAATTAAAAATTTTATTATATGATTCTGGTAAAAAATAGAATAAATTTATATATAAAATAGTCAAAAAGCTTAAATAACTATAGAATAGTGAAACTTTCTGGAGTTTAATAATTATAGATAATAATATTACCTCAATGAAAAAAAATGAAATCTAAAAAAATTGTATTGTAAAATAAATTCATAAATTATCTGTAAAATTTTATTTATATCACATTGAACTAGTTTATACTAATAAAAACATTATTATTAATTAATAATTAATCATTCATGTTAATTTCCTAAAATTGGTAGTATATACACCCCGTAATATTGAAAAAGACCATTATAAAAAAGTTCTAAATGTAGTGTCAATTTAGATTAAATCTTGTACATAATGACTTAAATTAGTTGAATATGACTTATAATAACGTTTAATGGCTTTAAAAATGTTATTAATATCCCAAATAACCATATTAATATTTACAATAACATATATGATCTTTTTATAACAACTTACCTCGCATTAATTAAAAATATTTCCTTATTACAGTTGTTTCAGGTGTTAACAACTTCATTTTCTCTAACATGTTTTATATTGAATGTTATGTAGTTGTGAATATGATATTGTTAAATAATATATAGAATGATTTTAATGATATAAATATCACATTTATTCATTATATACAGTTTTACAACTATTATTGAAATGTTTACATGGAAAATGAACTGTATTGCTTTTGGGAAATGGTAGGTCGTATATATGCAAGAGAGATTATATCATTCATCTAATTGATGAAAGTGTATGGAAATGGATGATTTATTAATTTTAAATAATTAATATCATATCTTATATATCACATATTTTCGTTATTTATGTTATAATGGCTATCCATGTGAGTAAACGATTAATGAAAATAAATCGATTCATTAGATAATGGTCCAACCCACCATGGAGAGATGGATTTGATTCCAAATTTATGAAAAAAGAGAAGGATAAAAATAAATCAAAAAAAATTATTATTTTTTCTTTAATTTTATTAAATTCATAGGATTGAAGTGAAAGTGAGAAATGAATAATCAAAAATAGCTTAGTGATGGTGGTTAGCTTATCTTACAGAAACATCATTTGGATATCTAATTAAATACCATATGATAGGTTTATTAGATTGAGAAGTAAAAATATAATATCTATAATGATTCTGGTAATATATGATTTTGGGTTTGGTTGAGAAATATTTTATAATATGTTCCAGTTCAAAAAATATAGAGGGGACATTCTTGGGAACCAAAAGGATTTTTTTATAAAAGAATAAACACATTATCACTTCATTTCAATTAAAAATTAATCCAATTGATCTAATATTTTTTTCTAGTATGATAAAGTAGAAATATATTTATCCAATATAATTTTAATATTTTTATCTTTCAATAATATTTTTATATTTTGGTTTAACACCATATATAAGCTTTTTTAACCTTAACTGGTGTAATTGAATTTTAATATTTTTAAAATTAATTATGAAAAAAATTAATATGAAATTATTAACAAATATTAATTTTTATTATTCTAAAAATATATCCTAATTTAAATACAATTAATTTATTTGGTATAATTAACTTTTAATATTACCACAAAAATGGTGTTAAAATTGATTTTTAAAAAGAAATTTTTAGGAATAATATGATCTTATATAAACAATATTACTAGTATTGATTACATATTGATTTAAATAATTATATTTATATATAATATATATTTAATTTAACTTATTCATCATTAAATTCTATTTGAATTTATTATATTGTTATGAATTATGCTTTTATGAAATATTTTTTCTTAAAAAAAATATATTTTTTGGTAAAAATGTTCTTTTTTTTATTTTTATAAAATACATTGTCAATAAAATTTTAATTCCACATATAATAATAAATTTTTACTAATAATAGGAAAAATATTTAAATAATATATTATCAATTATTTATAAAATATTATTTCTAATGGGAAATTTAAAAAAAAATCATTCAGTTGTTATATTAACCAATTATTTTCGAAAATAATTTTTAACATTTTAATTTAGAAATTTTCCTTGAAATATTATAATAATAATTATTTTATTATTTAATTTGAAAAAAAAATTCACATAATATAATTAAATCTTTTCTGAATAATAACAATTTCAATTGGATGTCTTGGAATGGGACTTCAATTGCCCGGTTTAAGAATCCTAGAATTATTTATTCCAAACATAAGAAATATGTAATTAAGTCCATGTAATTATTAAAATATATATTATATCCAAAAATATGTTTCATGATTATGATATTATTTATAGGATTTAATTTTTTCATTATTTATTCACTGTATTTGAGTTGTGAATTATTTATTATATGATAGATTCTCATTTATGCATTCCCTTAATGGGCATCTGATCCCATCAATATATTTTTTACCTATCCCCTGAAATCCATGAATTTTTCTATGATTACTATGAAAATTTATTATAGGGGAAATAAATAGGTTCTCATATAAAATACTCAATTATATGTAATTTTTTAAAATTTTACATGAGGTTAAATAATGTTTCATGTCTCCAAATACTACTAAATTATTTTGTACCAGGAGATTCATTAAAGTCACTGATTTTCCACAGAAATGTTTTTCATAAATACATGTGAACATTAAAAGACCACGAAAAGAAACGACAAATGATTCTGAGACTCGTTGTTTCTAGAATCAATTTCTGAAGTTTTGTTTGGTTACTTTCAGTAAACGTTTGAGCGGGTTTTTAAAACTATTGAATTTGTTCTCAGAATTTAATTATTAGGACACTATTGAACTTGTAGTGATGGTATTCTCTTTAGAAGAATATCACATCGAGGGTAGTGGGTCGAGATTAAAAGATTGCTTTTGGGTTTTTAGAGAATTAATTAAATAAAAAATAAGTGTGTGGCTTAATTTTCATTTGTGGGTTAATAACCTCTCCATGGATGTTGGAGGTGGGACCATCACACCTTAACCTCCCATGAGATGTTATGGTGGTGGGTCCCACCCAAACTCAACCTCCACTATGAGGAATAATGTGGTGGGGACCACCCGAGGATGAAACCCCTTGAACTCCTAATTAAGTTGGGGTAAACCTCTTTATCTCCCCACTTAATGGTTCCACAAACCCTCCTCCTTAATGAAGCCAACACACATCATATATGGCACCAATCCTCCAAATTATTTGAATGACCCGAAAAATGTTCAGTTTTCTTTTTGAAATCTTGCCAAAAAAATAATAGATTTTATAATCTATTATTTTGCACATCTATTCATTTTGGGGAGAGGAGAGATTGAGAGAAAAGGAGTTCTCCAACAAATAACCTCATCTCCCAACGAAGAATGCCGACAAAGATCTTCTTCAAAATTCTTCCCCAGACACCTACCGACGTGGAGCATCTTCCACAACCGATGTGCGAGCTCAGATTTGGAAGTGTGTGGCGGACGCGAAAAATGATGATCACCTTCGTCTTTTCCCCCAACATCTTCAGTGAACGAAGAACAAAGGTATGGGTTTTATTTATTAATTATTTATTCTCATGTTCTTCATTTCTCCCAAAATGAAGAACAAGGGTTGTTGTGCTTAATTCTGATGAGTGTCTTGCTATAATCCAAAACATGGAGGGTGCATACCAAACCAACATGGCCTGACCCCTCCGCTGATCTTCTTGTGATGTTCTTTAAAACAGAGGAAATAAATGTCAATGGCGATGAAGGTGACGAATGTAACAGTCGCGCTACCCGCAGACTCCACAACCTTCACCTCCCTTGCAACGCTTCGGCCGAACCGGGTTTTGGCTGTCGCATGCCTCCCGTCGGCCCACCAGCAACCCAACAGCCCGCCGACCTCTTAGATCCTAGCCGCCTGTGGGCCTGCCCTCATTTCCCGACTCCCAGCCGCCGTCGGCCTCCAGCGCGCCCCGATAGAACACTGCCGACCCATGTTGCGCCGGACAGAGCCGCACCAGACTGGCCCGCCCGTGCTTCGTGCCACCCAACGGCTCACCGGGCGCCTTTACTGGCCGCCTGCCGGCTCGGCTGCGCCATGCCCGGCCGACCATCGTCCCACCTAGCACCCTTCTCGGCTACCTTCTGGCCGAGCCACGCCCTGCCAGTCCGCCCTCCGGTCCACCAGGTACCATCCTCAAACAGCGCCGGCCCGCCTAGCCATGCCCTACATGGCTGCCCACAGGCCCACCTAGCACCCCACTCAGCCACCTGCTGGCCTTCCCCCCCCCCCCCAGCATGCCCGGCTGCCTCCCATGATCCCAGTCGAACCACATGCCTCGTGCCACCCGATCTTCACCCTTCACGATGTTGACTGAACCGGTCTCGGCCATCCGGACCGAGACACTGAACTGTGCCCCACGTGCTCTAGGACGAACTGGCACCGAGCCTAGGCTAGACCGCCCTCGCGGCCTGCTGGGCCCGGCCCAGCGGGCGGGGGCCAGATGAGTGGATAGGCATTCCCAATGGGCCAGGCCAGACCCATCTAGTCTAGACGGGTCGGCCCAAACTAAGTCAGTTCGGGTCTTTCTGACTGGGTCAGACAGAACCTAGGCCCAACACCAACCATTTACATTCTTTTGGCCATATCATTGGCACCTGACATCCAATTGATGAACTGTTAGTGGTACTGGAAAACATGGAGTGTGGAGGTCCCTTTGAGTATACTCCACTGAAGATCGTGGTATAGTGGAGATACAGTCATATTCGATTGAGCAGAAATCCAACTGGTCCCCGATGACTAAAAGGCTAATAATTCACAGAACGAGCATCCAATTGACACACCGTTAGTTGTGTTGATAACCCTATGATATGGAGGACCATTGAGATTAATTTTTGTGGGAGTTCATTGTTTTTTGTATCGACACATTGATTGAGGAGTACAACCTCCCAGATTCAAGCATGCTTTGTGCGGAACCATGTGGCTAGTTACACTCTGACGATTATTCCTGGATCATGTGTGGGTTCGACAGCACTGACAACTGTTCCTGGATCATGTGTCGATTCGATAGCTCCGACTACTGTTCCTGGATCTTGAGTGGGTCTGAACGCTCTGATAACTATTCTTGGATCCTGTGTGGGTTCAACAACTCTGTCTATTGTTATTGGATCTAGTGTGGGTTCGACAGTTCTGATTTCTGTTCCTAGATCCTGTGTGGGTTTGACAGAATAGATGATTCAGTGGATTCATCTGATCATCTCTATCTCTCTACAAATGTTGTATAACTGTGTGTGCTATGATAGTAACTTTTTTGCCTTATGATTTAGATGGATTACTTGATAAAATTAGGTATATGTAAGGGAATATACCTATGTGGGTTTATTGTTTATTTTTTTCATTTAATTTTATCCTTATTTGATATTTGTGAGACCTTGAGGGTCTCGAGGTCCCTACTGAGTATCGTTATACTCACCCCTGCAAGGGCTATGCCCACACCTCATTGTGTTTCATGAAGACGACATACAACACTGAACAAGGTGGAGTGTACGAGGATTGGATGATACCTGGAGGTGGAAATCATGACGAGTCGATACCCAGAGGAGACTGACAGACCTGGAGTGTTGAGGAGTCTATCTAAATCTACCCTTCTGGTAGGATCTATGGTGGATGATCCAATAGCTTCTTTATACCTTTAATCTATTTTTTTCCTATTCCTTTGTACTTGTACATTCAGTTGGGCTTTTATTTTCAGCCCCTTTAGTTTTCAGCACTCTCTTGTTATACAATTATTCATAGTATTTTGTAACAAGTTGTTTATTCTGTTGTGTGTGTTTTCAATTATAAAGGAAATACCTTCCTAGAATAGGGATTTACGTCTTTGGTGCTAGTCTCTAGCCCCTGGCCTATGGAAAGAGGGCATGGGGTAGTCACGGCATGGGTCCCGGGGGACGGGTCGTGACAAATTGGTATAAAAAAGTCAGTTATACCACAGATCATGGGACTTGGTTATTTTCTTTGATACAATAATGTTATGTGTAGTGAGTGTGGTTTTCAGTTCAGAGAGTCCAGTGTGGGTGTGGCGACCAACGTATCCATACACCAGGACCCTGACTTTTGATTTCTGAATCAGTGCATGAAAAAAATGATTGCGTGCGAGTTTTGAAGAGTATTCTTTGTGATATCTTTTGAGTCAGCTCACCAGGTATAACTTATTGAACGTGGCATAACTGTTAGTTTTTAGAATGGACCCACATAGACATCCATCCAGGTTTCCAGGATTTGTATGATATATCAGCCCACCGAGAGACGAGGCCTCAATGCAGGTCCCTATCATAGAGGAGGCACCAACCGTACCACTACCCGTTTGGCCACTGATGCCACCAGCCCTAGAAGTAGATAGTACACACTGCCTGAGTGCATTTTACCTGTTCCAGCACCAAAGGCCTCCAAGGTAAAAGGGTGAGACAGACCGGTAGGTAGCTGAGGATTGGATGGAGGCTGTGGTGAGAGTCTTCAGAATGGTAGAGACACCAGCAAACCTTATGGTGATCTTTTCCGTGATTCTCTATTAGGAAGCAGTAGAATGATTATGGATCCAGATGCACCTGGTGCATGACGAGGCGACACTACTCTTGGCAGACTTCGAGTACCTATTTGGGGTGGAGATTGTCCCAGCCACCCTACGTGCAGTGCAGATACAAGAGCTACTTCATCTACATCCATGTAGCATGAAAGTGGAAAAATACTCAGCGTAGTTTACCGACCTATCGTGCTACTCTACCGATATGGTTTGGGACCCATTATTCAGGGCACTGACCTTCGCGCATGGTATCAGGCGAGAGATTTGGGCTTCGATGATCTCCCTCAGCATCCTGACGCTGGTGGGGGTGTTGTAGCGAGCACTCTTAGTGGATATTTGCCTTGCTGAGTAGTCACCAGCATCTAGACCCACCACCCAACTTCACGTAGAGGAGTCTTCTGTAGCTGGCAGCATATAGATGTCATAGAGGTCCAAGCGGACTAGGACAGATGGTGGGAACCTAAAGAATTTGGTTCTGTTGTGTAAGGCACAAGAGATAGAGCTAGTCATTTGAGGAATAGGTAGTGTTCCACATGCGACGGGCAGGGTCACATGGTTCGTGACTGTCCAACCCACCATACGGATGATCAACAGATAGTGGAGGGACCTCCCAGGCAGAGGCAGATGTTCTATGGAGGTGATATGCATGGCATTAGTGGATGTGGTAGAGGAGATGGTCATGCAGCTGGTGGTGGATGGCTTTATGAGGTGTTACCACCACCACCACTAGGAGGTCCACCCCGACCACTGGGAGTAGATGGACACGGTAGAGCTCAACTCCAGGTAGCTGAGGATTACAATCACGAAGTTCATGAGATTATTCAAGGTACGATCTGTGTCTACTCCATCATGGTTGTAGTTATTATACAAATAAGTGTCATTCACTCTTTCATTTCCACCGCCCTCGTTCAGGGCTTGGAGGTTCCAACAGAGCCCTTGGATCTATCCTTACGGCTAGAGACTCCTACTAGAGAAGACTCGACGATTACACACTAGTGTCGGCATTGTGAGATTACTCTATGAGGCGAGAGATTCTGTTGGGATCTACCAGTAATGGCGTCGAGGCCTTACGACATCATCTTGGGTATGGAATGGATATCTATAGTCCATGCTCAGATTGACTGTATTAGGCGAAAAGTGCAATGTTTCCGCATAGATGGGATAAGGTTCACCTTCACCATCGATAAGGGCGACTACGTAGCACATGATGAACTTACTCGAATGAGGGTATAGCCGATCACTCATCTATTGGCCTACCTTACCCTCGGAGCAGTTGATGTGGAGAGTCTGAGCTATCCAGTAGTGGTGGACCAGTACATGGATGTTTTCCCTAACGATGTTCTAGGACTGCCACCTCTTAGAATGGTGGACTGCTACATTGACCTATATCCCAGGATGACACCAATATCGACACCTGTGTATCTGATGGCTCACATGGAGCTTCGTGATCTATGAGTATAAATGGAGTACTTGTAACATATAGGATTCATTTCGCCCTGTTTTTCTCCATGGGCAGCCTCGATTCTGTTCACCAAGAAGTCATATGGAAGCTTGAGGCTTTGTGTCGATTATTGGTGCCTAAACAAGCTCACTGTGAAGAACATGTACCATCTCTCAAGGATTGATGAACTCTTTGATCATTTGAAGGGAAAACTGTGTTTCTTGATGATAGACCTCAGATCATGATATCACCAGCTCAGAGATCGAGATGAGGATTTGTATATGTCAGCTTTCAGATTTTGGTATGGCCACTATGAGTTTTTGTTTATGACTTTCGGCATAACCAGTGCTCCAGAAGTGTTCATGGGAGTCATGAACAGTATCATTCATTCGTACCTCAATCACATTGTTGTAGTCATCAGCAAAAACATTCTGATCTACTCTACTACTGAGGAGGACCATGTATTCCATTTGTAGTTAGTACTAGATCACTCAGAGGGCTATAGATTTAGGGTAATCTATCAAAGTTCTAGTTTTGGATCTGAGAGGTTCAATTATTGGGACACATCATCTTGGAGGCAGAAGTTACAGTAGATCCAGTGATGATTTAGGTGGTACATGATTGGGATCCACCGAAGAGTGTGACAGAAGTATTGAGTTTCCTGGGATTGGATGGGTATGTAGAAACGAAATAATGATGTAGCTGCTCAATATACAAGAGGGGGGGTGAATTGTACACTTTAAAAATTTCCATAGACAAGGAATGATCTAAGTTTAAAAAATGTAAACTAAGAAAATTCACAACAAATCTAACAGCAATGATAGATTGGGACAAAGTATGAAGTCCTAAACATCTAGTTCTATGCACTTTCTTAAAAATGGAATGTGATTCCGAAAACAGGTTCTGGTAATATGGATCCAGAAACTGAAACTTAATCAAAGTTTAAAATATGAGATTCTACCTTAGAGCGTATAGAATCTAAATAAATCAGAGTACATTTTTAAGGAAATATAAGAAGATTATACTTTCCTTATAATAAAATATGCAGTGGAAAAACAAGTAGTAAAAACTACAAGTAACAAGATAAAAATCTTTTAACCCAAAGTGTAGGGTATCCAACATCCTTGGATAAAGGTTCCTTGATTTATACATTCAAGCAAGTCTGTCTTACCCACACCAGGGTAAGCCCTCGATACGAAGATCAGAGTCTCTGTCTTGCTATCCCCGCAAGCCCTCAAATTCATGGTAGTGGGAACATCTAACTTCCTTAACAAGGAAGCCCTCGAACTTCAAGGAAGCTGGCACCTCTGTTTTCCTATCCTCGGAAGCCCATGAATATAATCACCAATATTCGGACTCACACGAAGCATTCTGAACGAGCAAGTCAGTACACACAAAGCATGAAAATATTCTCTCTGTAGAAATCACAGTAACATCATGTGGTCTCTATAGTTATCAACTTGTTAGAAATTGTGTTGTGAGCTCTTTCAAATGAGATCATATTTATAGGCTCGGTTGGAATGGTTGGCTCCCTCCTCCAACGGTCATATTTTCCTTAAATTTTGGAGGGACCTATACACATGTAACTAATCCAACGGTTCGTTATTAACAGAATGGACGACATCATTTTATATCAAAAGATGTTAAACTGAATGAACAACATCATTTTATAATGAAATGAATGTAATCATAAGAAAAAATAATGTTCGTATTGTATGAAAATAAATGTACAGAGTCTAACCAAAATGGAATTCAGAGTCTATAATAAAAAGTATATTTTAATTATGTTTTATAGTAATTCAAAACCTGAATTCTGTGGGAATATTGAGTCTGAATTTCTAATGAAAATCGGAGTCTGGTTTCACTAGAATTCATAATATGAACATATAAAGTTCGGCGTCGAACTCATAAAAGATCGGAGTCGAACTCATAAAATTTCGGAGTAAAACTCATAAAATTTTGGAGTCTATAATTCAGAGTGGAACATTATGAGAGTTCGTATCCATATTTCGGAATGGAAATTTATCAGAATTCGTATACATAATTTGGAATCGATCTTTATTATAGATCGTATCTAGAATTCGGAGTGTAAATTCATTACAGTTCATATCCAGAATTCGGAATGGAACTTCATTACAGTTCATGTCCAGAATTCAGAGTGGATCTTTATTACAATTCATATCCTGAATTCAGATCCTAAAAGTAGAATGCTTTATATCTAAGCAATATATGATTCCGAGACTTTAGGTATGAATCTGTTTTTTATACTTAAGAAAAATATTGATATGTATAAGAAAATCCGGGTTAGGGTAAATTTCCTTAAGAAAAAAATTTTCCTTATAAAAGTAAAATATGGATTTGCTTATGTATAGGGTGTTTTTGATTTTCAAAACAACATGGAATAGAAATGTAAAAAGGAAAATCTTATTTATTCAATAATTTCCCCCTTTTTGGAAAGCACAAACAACCAAACGAAAAAGAATATAATGATTTTTGAAAAAATTTCATTAAACTTTGAAATTAAAACTTATCTCCCTTTGTTCATGAATGATGATGAATACAACTAAATTCCCCTTAGGCTTTAAAACTCTAAGGATTGTATTCTGAATTTCCAGAGTGGTGTTTTTTTTATCATGGGAATGAAAAACATCATAATGAGAAACTCCCTCTTACATTAAGGATATTTCACTTAGAAATTTTTCCTTCTCCATTTTAAATTTTCCATCTACTCTTTTGATTAGTTATTTTTATTTTTCCTTCCCCCCCTTTGTGATTTTAAAAAATAATTCAAGGGAATTGAAAAGACATATGGTACCTTAAATAGTAGTATATAACAATACGAGATACAACTGACCAAAAAATTCTTTAGAGTTATGAAAATTTTTCAAGGAAGGAAAAATAAAACAAAAGATCAGAGTGGGTTTAATTGTCATCTTTTTCCTTCGTGATCAAATTCTTAAACAATGTCTTCAATTTCTTCAAATCTCTTTGATCCTCTTCTTCTTGCCTCTCCAACGCTTTTATCCTTTCATCTTGGGCTTTTAATGCTTCTGCATGAGCCTTCATGGCCTCTTCCTACATCTTCACTAGCTCATCATTATTTACAAGTCTTTTCTCAAGCTCAATCCGGATATTTCTATCACTTATAAAATTTTGAGCAATAGAGTTATTCTTATCATTTAGTTCCTTTACTTGTTGAATCCAAGAACATTACTCAATGATCAGCTCATCTTGAAGATTCTTAATCTTTGCATATTCGGTGTCAAAAGCATCTGTTACCTCATTCTGAAAATTATCATACTGAGCCATGTCTTCTTTAATTTTCTTAGAAAAAAAAAGTAATTTTGATGCAAGACTTCCTATGAACATCATAGTTGATAAGGATATTTTTATGGTCATAATCAATCATTATAAACATATACATTTCCATGGATAGGGATTCTGACATCTGATTCAAACTATGTTGCAGCATCTGGCATCTGGTGTCAATAGTAGGAAATATTGGAATGGTGTCCACCTACTTCTTCAGAGACTCCACCACAAACCCATGAAAACATACAGATGACTCAGAATCAGATATTTTTCTTTGTGACTACTCTTCCTCAACCTGTACTATATTTCTTCTAGATGATCCACCAACATATTTCTTCTTAATGATATCATTTATTGGTGTATTCATCAGAACATGCTTCCTCTTATCACCTTTCTAAATGGGTTGATCATCCGAAGATTCTTCTTCAATTTCTGAAAGATGAAAAATCTGGTCTTCATATGGTTTCTCCTTTTCTTACACTTATTCAAGGAAATTATTCTCATAAGATTCTTCCTCATTAGATAAAACATTTTCCTTCTCTTCCTCTTTCTTATTATCATCCTTGCTACTTTTATTCTCAGTTGCCTTTCCCAGAGTGGGTAATTTTGCGGATTCAGCTTTTTCTTGATACTCTTATACTTTCTTGATCAAATCATCAAGATCAAAACATAATTTTTATTCTTCTTCCTCTACTACATCTTCTTCTCTTTCAAGAACTTCTTTTTCTTTATTCTTTTCTGGAGTGGAGTATTTCTTGTCAGGGGTATCAGGTAATGATTGAACATTAAAGGTTTCCGGATCCGAAATCTGCTCAGAAGCGATCTCTATTTCTTTCAAAAGAGATTGAACAACCTCCTCTTCTGACATCTTCTTCTTCAACTTCTTTTCTTTCAATTTCTTTTATAACTCATCAGCATCTATTTCCCTTAAGGCCTTAGTTTCAGCAGGGTCCAGTCCAAACTGTGGATCCCCTTCTTTTCTCTTCTCTTTATCTTCCATCCCCTTGGCATCCACTTTATCTAGGTATGCTTTCTGTTACTTTATCTTGGGTGGTGCAGATTGGGTTTACATAGATTTGGGGGTTTTGTTAGCACCAACCATTTCCCTAAGTTTTCTCTTCTTAGAATGTTTTTTCACTGGTTCACCCTTTTCCACATTTTCTGGAATGGACCCAGCCTGTCCCTCTAGTAAAGGTTATAATTCTCTATATTCAATAGAAAAACCCATTTTCATCCTTTTCAATGTATCATCACTAATGAGCATAAGCTTGCAATTCTGAACATTATACATACATGCAACTTTGAAACAATCTAATCACCAAAATATCATCTTTGATAGTAAGGCAGGGTACATAATGATTTGAGCTCTCAAGATCCCTTATTTTATATTCTTAACTGTAATCAAAACATGCCTCATCAAATTTATCTTCCTTAGATTTACCAGGAAATCTTGGACGTAAATGTCACTCTTCTTCAGATTATCCTTGTCAACCCTTCTTGGTACGAGAAAGCCATGTACCCACAGCTGTAGAATCCGATTATTCGGAGAAAGATAAGCAATCATAGCAGTATTGGTATCTTTCAGTCCAAGACATTTCAATGCCTTCACCTTGTTAAAACTTCCTTTCTCATCCGGAAGCTTATGTGAGAAAAATTCAGTTTCCCCGTCGTAAGATAAACTGACCAAGCTTGCTAACTTGGTGTACGATAATTTGTAAGTCTTACCATATGACTTGAAAAAAATATAACTCTCTGCCATCTTTCTGCTGGAAGGAAACAGACTCGTAGTACTCAACTAGTAAATATGTATAAACCAGGTCTGGTTTCTCTAACTTAGACATGCAAACATCTTCCCAGCCATTCAATTTGATATTCTTAGATATAAGAGAATCAAATTTTTAGAAACCTGTATGCAATAAAATTTCCCTCAAAACTAACCATTTTGATATTGGCTTTGAGGTAGACATATCTTGAGATGTTTCTTCAACAGACATTCGTAGTGGTGAGTTCTTGAAGATTCAGAAAGACTTTGACAAAAACCGGAATGGTACTTAAGAATAGATTCAGGGCTTCAAGATGCTAAATCTTTGAGAAACCGATGTGGGAAGACCCTTAGGGGTCACCTTTATATATGTGTTGAGACGATGGTTCATATTCTTTGTTTGATCTAACGGTTGAGATATATGGAGATTTGATCTGACAGTTGAGATACAAACCGCATGGAAAACATGACTCTGATCTTTTGAGGTTTTTAAAGAAAACATTTGGATTTAAGAAAACAAGAATCCAATTTTTTTTTAAAGTTAGGAAAATCCCAGTAACCAAAAATTTACTATGAAAACTTGAGTTAGAAAGTCATACCTTTGGGATTTTCTTGAGAGATTGTTCATAATTGGTGGCTTTCTTCTTGATGATAATTTGAAAGAAAAAAAGTTACTACGATAAACTCATTATGAAAGATCTCAGTACAATATTCTCAGTACGAAAAATTCAATATGAATATTATTAGTACGAAAACATCATTATGAAAATTCTCAGTACGAAAATCTCATTAAGAAAAATTTTCAGTACGAAAATTTCATTACAAAAATATTCTATATGAAAACTTCATTACGAAAATTCTCATTACGAACACTTCATTATGAAAATTCTCAGTACAAAAATCTCATTATGAAAAATTTTCATTCTGAAAACTTCATTACGAATATTCTCAGTAAAAAAATCTCATTACAAAAAATTTTCAATATGAAAATTTCATTATGAAAATTCTCAGTATGAAAAATTCATTACGAAAATTATCAGTATGAAATCTCATTACAAATAATTCTCAGTACAAAAACATCCTTATGAAAATTCTTAGTACAAAAATATCATTACGAAAAATTTAGAATACGAAAATTTCATTACAAAAATTCTCAATAAGAAAACATAATTACGAAAATTGTCAGTACGAAAATCTCATTACAAAAAAATTTCAGTATGAAAATTTCATTACAAAAATTCTGTTCCGGAAATTTTTTTACGAAAATTTCAGTTTCAAAAATTTCCATTCTGAAAATTTATGTTCTGGAAAAATTTCCTTATGAAAATTCAGTTAAAATAGTTTGAAAGACTTACAATGAAAATATTGATTACAAAAGCATTAAAAAAGGACTACAAGAAATTTTTATTATGCTATCAAGTAAATGTACTCCCCATGTTAAAAGGAGGTTATTATTGTTAGGATAATGTTTTAACAAGATGTATATTAAGATTGATTACCTCATGGTTATCATTTCTAACTTCTGTTTAATGTATTCAAATATATCGGAGGGTAAAGATTTTATGAAATTTTTAGCCTGTTGATCTTTCATTCCGGTAAACTGAAGAATGATATTTTCTTTTATGTGTATTATCCCTAAGAAAGTGATGCTTAATATCTATGTTCTTTTAATTAGAGTGATTTGTAGGGTTTTTACTGACGGTAATGACACTTGTGTTATCACACAAAATATGAGTCTTAGTAAAACTCAATCCATAATCTGTGAGTGTGTGTTGCATCCACAACACTTGAGCACAACAACTTCCAGCTGCTACATATTCAGCTTCAGCAGTGGAGAGTGCTACTGAGTGATGCTTCTTGCATGGCCAAGAAACTAATGAATCTCATAAGAAATGAAAAGTTCAGGTTGTAATTTTTCTATCAAATATATATCCACCAAAGTCAGCATCTGAAATGGTTTTTAGAAAAAATCATTTCCAGAAGTATAAATAATCCTAGATCAATGGTTCCCTTTAAGTAGTGAAAAATTCTTTTCACTACCTTTAAATGAGATTCTGTAGGATTGGATTGATATCATTCACATAAGTATACTGAAAACATTATGTTTGGTTGACTAGCTATCAAGTAATATAGGCTTCCTATCATACCTCTAAAATATGTTTGATCTACTGGATTCTCAGCTTCATCAAGATCAAGTGTGTTTGAGGTACCAATAGAAGTACTTATACTCATAGTGTTGTCATAACCATACATTTTAAGAAGATCTTTAATATAATTATGTTGAGATATATAGGTTCCTTCTGGTTTTTTTACAAATTTTAAAACCAAGGAAAGATGTTAACTCACCAATCATACTCATTTCAAACTCAGATTTCATTAGAATTGAAAAAGAATTAGTTAAAGATTGCTGAGTTGAACCAAATATGATATCATCAACATATATTTGAACAATAAAAACAATGTTCTTATCTTTTTTTATAAAAAGGGTTGGATCTACATTTCCCTTAACATAGTTATTTTGATGTAAAAATCATGTAAGTCTATAATACCAAGCTCGTGGGGATTGTTTAAGGCCATACAATGAATTTCTAAGTCTAAAAACATGATCTGGATGTTTTGTATCTTGAAATCCATGAGGTTGTTCAACATAAACATCCTCTTGAACATAACCATTATTAAAAGCACATTTTCAATTCAATTTGAAAACGTTTAAAATGGAAGAATGCTACAAAGGCAAGTAAAATACAAATAGATTCAAGTCTAGCTACTGGAGCTTAGGTTTCTTCATACTCTATTCCCTCTTGCTGATTATAGCCTTTAGCATCACGTCTAGCTTTGTTTCCAACAATGACCCCATTTTCATCACACTTATTTCTGAAGACCCACTTTACTCCAATAACCAAAGTTTCCTTAGGTATTTCAACAAAGGTCCAGACTTTATTCCTCTCGAATTCATTTAGTTCATCTTGCATAGCTTTAATCCAATCATCATCACCTAAAGCTTCATCAGTGTTTTTTGGTTCTAATTGGGTAACGAATGCTAGATTTTATACTTCATTTCTTAAGGAACATCTAGTCCTTACAGGTTTATTGACATCATCAATGATACTATCACTGGGATGATTCTTTAGGAATGATTGGTTTGGGTTTTGTAAAACATGTTCATCAACATAGGGTAGAAAGTCTTCTGGGGTAAATGTTTCAGAAGTATCTCTATTAACATATTCCTTATCCGAAGGATCTTCTATCAAAGGGTGATAATCAGTTTTTTAAAACACATCTGAGGATGTAGGATGGGATTGTTTAAAATCAAATGGACCTGTTTCATAAAATTTTAGATGCATTGTTTCCTCCACAGTACAAGTGTTTTTATTAAAAACATTGTAAGCCTTAGTTGTTGTGGAGTAGCCTACTAAAATTCCTTCATCCGGTTTTGGATTGAATTTGTGTAGGTTATCATTAGTATTCAGGATTAATACCTTGCAACCAAAAACCTTGAAGTAGGAAAATCTAGGTTTTCTACCATTCCATCACTCATAAAGAGTTTTATAAAGAAAAGGTTTAATCAAAAATCGATTTATAGTATAACAAGCAGTACTTATAGCTTCGGCCCAAAAATTTATAGCTATAGAATATTCACTCAACATGGTTCTAGTTATCTCTTGTTGTCTAATTCTTCTTTCAACAACACAATTTTGTTGAGGTGTTATAGGTGATGAAAAGTTGTGAGTAATACCTTTCTACTAGAAAAAGTTTCAAAATCTGAATTTTGAAGTTATCCTCCATGATCACTATGAATATTTTTCAGTGTAAGGTTTTTCTCATTTTTAACATGGTCCTTAAAACTTTTTTAATAAGAAAAAGCTTCACACTTCTTTGTTAGAAAATAGACCCATGTAAATTAAGTGTAATCATCAACTAGAACAAACACATAGTATTTTCCTCCAATGATTCAAGTTTGTTTTGGACAAATAAGATCCATGTGCACCAACTGTAATGCATCAGTTGTTGAGACATCACCTATTGATTTAAAACTAGATTTATGTTTCTTTCCATATTGAAAAGGATCACAAACTTTAGAAGAATCAAATCTAACCTCCGGTTGATCCTTAACTAGTTTCTTCTTAGAGAGTTTACATAAGTTCCTAAGGATACAATAACCTATTCTTCTATTCGATAACCAAGAATGATCTTCCATTGCACTATAAAAAGGTAAGTCTTTGCTCCTAGGATCTTCTAAGTTCAATGTGTAAACATTCTCTTGCCTTTGGGCAGAGAGAATAAACTCTTCATTGGAATTGTGTACTAATCACTTATCATTCATAAAATTCACAAATTATACTTCATCACATAATTGACTTATGCTAATGAGTTTTTGATTAAGACCCTTTACAAACAAAACATTTGAAATCAAGGTTTTACCAAGAAGAACAATATTACCTACACCAACAATTTCTCCCTGATCATTATCTCTGAAAGTTACTTTTCCTCCTTTCGTCTTGATAATATTTTCAAAATAGATGGTGTTATTAGTCATGTGTCGAGAACATCCAATATCCATGTACCAAGTATTGTTCTCGGTACATCCTTTAGCTTCCTGAGAAAAAGAAAATAACTATACTTTAGGAATCAAAACTTGTTTGGATCCAAGATTTTCATATTACAAAATTTTAGGTACCCACATCTTCTTAGAGAAATAAGTCTTATGTCAACCGAATGATTGGGTTTTGTTTAACGAAAAATTCCTTTCCCAGTGTTCACTACATTGACACTTGGTAGAAAATTGGGTACTTTGAGGAACAAAATAATTATTACAAAAAGATGGTTTTGCATAGGTAATACCAAATCCGGATTTTTTAAAGGTCGTATTTGTGAATACATCTTATCAAAATTTTCATTACCTAAGGTAAATATAGACAAACACTTCTTTAAGTAAAATATTTCAGACTTGAGTTTTATAACCATGTTTTTATCTACAAAATCATTAGATTTAGAACTAGATCTAGGCTCTAAAACACTTTTCATGGAAATTACGTTATCTAGATCATTAGAAAGTTTATTCTTCTTAGAATTTACTTCCTCAACACTTTTTGATATACTTTCAAAATAAGAATTTTTTTTATCAAGATCTTTATAAAGATATGATATTCCCTTATTAAGAATAATATTAAAAGATTTTTCTTTATCATGTTTTTATTGAGTTTTGAATTCTCAATGTCAAGAAGTTCCGCAAACCTAGAAACTTCTTCATAGGTAGGTAAAGTATTTTCTTCATCAGAAGAGGATTCTTCATCCAATGATTTATAATATTTTCTATAATTAGAATTTAAAGAAACATTGTTCAATGATTCAGCATTGTGTACCTTATCCATAAAGCAATGATTATAAATAGGTATCCTGGATATAAGACCATTATTCTTTAGTCTAGAATATTCATAATCTGAAGATTTGTCTGAAGAGTAACCACCACTGGAACTCCAGATGTCATTAGCTTTTAGAACATTCTGGGATTTGGACTTATAATACTTATTCATGTTTCTTTCAGAATACCTCTCTTTTCATTCTTTCATTTTGAGCATTGGGTAATATGGTGTAATATGTCCACTTCTATTGAATTAATAGCATGTGACTTCTCCATATTTCTAATATTTCCTATCCTTCTTCTTATATTTGGATTGGAAATTTCTATGACTAGATATCTTATTCATCATTCGAGAATGATTAGCTAACTCATTCTATGAGACTTTACTTTCACTAGATTCGGATTGGATAGTAACCATATTAGACTTTGATCTAGTTACTCTCTCATGAGTCTTGGCTTTCATATGATTTGACGTTGTAGTAAAAGTAACAGTAACATTCCCATTCTTCTTTTTGATGTTGTCATCAATTCTCTTCATCCTTGTTTCATGTTGTAGAAGAGTTCCAAATAATTCATCAAGATAAATTTGAGTTACCATCCTATTCTCATCAATAGTTGTTCTCATTGATTTCCACTCATTGGGAATAATATCTATAATATTATCTACAAGGGCTTCATCATCCAGACCTTTCTCTCCCATAGATTGTATGCTGTTTAAGATAGTCATAAACCTCTGTTGAACTTGGCTTATAGGTTCTCCATATGGAAAATTAAAACCATGATACTCAGCTCTCAGCATATCACATCTAGTCTCAATGACTTTAGATGTACCAAAATGAGTAACTTAAAGTTTCTTCCATATACAGTAAGCTATTTCACCTAAAGTAATTTGGATATATATGTTCCTAGTCATTGAACATAGTATAGTATTGTGTACCTTATAGTATAATTGATAATCATTCTTCTCTTGGTTGGTAAAAGCATCGACTTCTTTATCAGGAATTTTATAACCTCCAATAATCCTAACAAAGTTGTCTACTCCAGTATTGATAATGAAAATATTCATTCGATCTCTCCAATACTCATAATCATTACCATCAAAAATTGGTGGTCTTGTATGATTTAGGTTGTTAATGGAACCAACATTCATTCCTGTCATCTTTAAGGAATATTTCTCCACAAAAAACATGTAAAACACAAAAGATCGGATTCAAGTAAAAATATTCCTAAGAAAGGAAAATATAGAACAATGAAAAACTGAGCAAGAAAAACTTATATGTGAGTATAAGTATTTCATAACCTTGGATCTGATACCAAATTTAAGATTGGTATAGAGTATGAGGTTTCCAACGTATGATATAAATTGTAGGATCGAAATAATGAAGTAGATGATCAATATACAAGAGGGGATGAATTGTAAAGATTAAAAATTTCCATAGACAAGGAAAGATCTAATATTGACAATGTTAAACTATGAAAATTCACAATACCTCTAACACCAATGAACGATTGGGACAAATTATGAAGTTATAAACATCATGTTCTATGCACTTGCTTAAATCTAGAAAGTAATTCCGAAAACTGGTTCCAGAAATATGGATCCGGAAATTGAAACATAATCAATAATTATAATATGAGATTCTACCATAGAGCATATATAATCTAAATGAATCAGAGTACAAGTGTAAGGAAATATAAGAAGATTATACATTCTTTACAATACAATATGTTGTGGAACAACAAGTAGTAAAAACTACAAGTAACAAGATATAAATATTTTAACCCAAAGAGTAGGGTATCCAACAACCTTGGATAATGGTCCCTTGATTTATACTATTAGGAAAGTATGTCTTACCCACACCAGGGTAAGCCCTCGATACAGATATCAGAGTCTCTGTCTTGCTATCCCCACAATCCCTCAACTTCAAGGTAGTTGGAACCTATGTCTTCCTCAGCAAGGAAGCCCTCGAACTTCTCGGAAGTCGGCACCTCTGTTTTTTTGTCCCTGGAAGCCCTCGAATGTAATCACCAACATTTGGAGTCTCATGAAGCAATCTGAACGAGTATTTCAGTACGCACAAAGCATAAAATGCTTCTCTCTCTAGAAATTAACTTAACATTGTATTATAGGCTCGGTTGGAACGGTCACCTCCCTCCTCCAACGGTCATATTTCCCTTAAAATTTGGATGGACCTGTATACATGTAACTCATCCCACAGTTAGTTTGTAACAGAATGGAAAACATCGTTTTATATCAAAACATTTCTAACTGAATTAATGACATTGTTTTATAATTAAATCAATGTAAGCATAAGAAAAACTATTGTTCGGAGTGTAGGAAAATAAAAGTTTGGAGTCTAATCCAAATGGAATTCAAAGTCTATAATAAAAAAGATATTAGGATTATATTTTATAGGAATTAGGAACCTAAATTCTGTGGGAATCCGGAGAATGAATTTCTATGGAAATTCAGAGTCTTGTTTCACTAGAATTTAGAATCTGAATTTATAAAGTTCGTAGTCGAGCTAATAAAAGTTTGGAGTTGAACAGATTAATGTTCAAAGGCGATGTCATAAATGATCGGATTCGAACTCATAAAAGTTCGGAGTCGAACTCATAAAATTTCAGAGTCTATAATTCAGAGTAAAAGATTATGAGACTTCGTATCCATAATTTAGAATGGAACTTTATGAGAATACGTATCCATAAATCAGAATGGCACATTATTAGAGTTCGTATCTAGAATTTGGAGTGGAACTTCATTACAGTTCATATCCGAAATTCGGAATGGAACTTCATTATAGTTCATATCTAGAATTTGGAGTGGAACTTTATTACAGTTCATATCTAGAATTCAGATCCTAAAAATAGAATTCTTCATATCTAAGCATTATATGATTCCGAAATTTTAGGTATGAATCTGTTTTTTATACTTAGGAAAAAATATTTATATGTATAAGAAATATAGGGTAGTGTAAATTTCCTTAACGAAGAAAATTTTTCTTATAGAAGTAAAATATGGATTTGCTTATGTATAGGGTGTTTGTGATTTTCAAAATAAGAAGGAATAGAAAAGTCAAAAAGAAAAACCTTATTGACTTAATAGGGAATTAACGGAGGTTCGTACCAGACTTATCCAGAGATTCATCACCACTATCATCCATGACGAAGAAGGGGAAACCATTTGTGTGGTCTGAGTGACGCCAGCAGTGCATTCAAGAGCAGAGGCAGAGGCTGACTAGTTCCCCCATCTAGATGATTCCAAAGGATAGTGTTGGGTACATAGTCTTCTACGATGCATCAGGGACTAGACATGGGTGTGTCCTAATGAAGGAGCGAGAATTGATCACATATATTTATTAGCGTCTGGGACAAATTGAGGAGAAATATGCTACCCATGACCTGGAGTTAGCAGTAGTGGTCATTTCCATGTTGATGTGGTGGCACTATCTCATGGGTGAGAGTTTCACAATCTACTCTAACCACTAGAGTCTCAAGTATATCCTCTCCCAGAAGGACCTGAACCGTAGACATTGGTGATGAATTGAGTTTTTCTCAAAGTCTATGACTTCAAAATAGTGTATAATCCTTAGAAGGGGAATGTTGTAGCAAATGCACTCAGTATGAGATCTAGTTTAAATCTTCTAGGTGAGGCGACAGAGCAGTTGGCTACTTTATAGATATCCATTGTGGATAGAGATGGAGCAACCTTTCTACAGTCTATTACAGTCACTCCCCCACTTCTTCAGCGAGTCATGGAGGTGCAGCATGGAGACACTAACTGCGAGACCCAACATGCTTAGATATCCACAGGTCAGGCACCTGATGGATTTTCTGAAGGTGGGGAGCACGTCATCATCTTCAGAGGATGTACCATGGTACCATTAGAAATTCATGAGGAATTGTTTGGGGGAGTTCATCACATCCCATCTTGCATTACATCCATAAGTGGAAAAGATGTATCAAGACCTCAGACAATAACACTGGTGGCCAGGTATGAAGAAGGCAGTAGTGGAGTTTGTCTCTAGGTGGCTCACGTGATAGCAAGTGAAGGCGGAGCATCAGGTACTAGCAGGATTGGTTCATCCTTTAGAGGTCCCAGAGTGGAAGAGGGATGGGATATCCATGGACTTTGTGAGGGTTTTTCAATGTATGTACAGGGGACAGGACATGATTTGGGTGATCATTGACCGACACACCATGTCCGCCTACTTCTTACCGATCAGAGAGCAGTGTTTAGTATAGAGAATGGGATGCCTCTACATGTAGGAGATTGTGTGGATACATAGAGTAACTTTTTCTATTGTCTCTGATCGTGACACACAATTTACTTCCCGGCTATGGAAGGGGTTGTAGGTGGCTTCCGGGACGCAGCTTCGTCTGATCACCTCCTTCCATCTTCAGAAAGATGTCCAGACCGAGTAGACCATTCAGACCCTCAAGGACATGCTGCATGCTTGTGTCCCCAACTTTGATCATAGCTAGTAGGATCAATTAACTTTGGTGGATTTTGCGTACAACAATAGATATCACTCCAACATTGGGATGACACTATTGGAGGCCTTGTATGGTCAACCTTGCATATCACTACCTTGCTGGAGGGACCTAGGGGAGTCAACACTAGTGGGAGCAGAGATGGTAAGAACTACCATAGAGAAGGTGTAGTTCATTTAGGATTGGATGAAGACTACCGAAAGTAGAAAAAATTTGTTTGCTAACAGTAGACGGAGACCACTCGAGTTTGAGGATGGGGACCATGTATTTCTACGAGTCTCACATCGACGAGGTTTACGTAGAGTTGCCCGAGGCAGCAAGTTATATTCGAGTCTCATTGACCCATTCCAGGTCCTCAGGAGAGTAGGCAAGGTGGATTACCACCTAAATCTTCCACATCAGTTGCACTAGGTGCACGACATCTTTCATGTATCTTAACTGAGGAGATACGTGCATGATACTTCTCATATCATCGATCATGGAGAGTTGGACATTGACGATGGGGAGACTTTTATGGAGGTTACAGTGGAGATTGAGGATCATAATGAGTAGGTCCATTGTGGATGGTCAAAACCTCTGGTGAGCGTTCGTTTATAGCACCAGAACCTCCATGAGAGATATGAGAGTGGGAGTCTCAGATTCATGCTCAGTACCCCCATTTGTTCCCTTAGTTTGAGTTGTGGCTTTTGGGGACGTAAATCTCATAGGTGTGTAGAACGTAATGACCTGGAATTTCCATGGAATGTTTTTTCATAAATACATGAGAATTATATGAGTCTATGAAAATTGACAACGCATGATTCTGAGGAACAGTGTGCCCGGAATCAATTTCTGATGCTTTTTTTGGACGTTTTGTAAATGTATGAGAGGTTTTCTAAATCCTTTTAATTGGTTGTCAGAATTGAAATCTGAAGACACTGTTGAACTTGTAGATCTGGTACGCTCTTATGAAGACTATGAACTTGACGAGAGGGGGTCGAGATTAAAATATAGTTTTTGGATTTTATTAGAATGAAATAAATAAAAATTAAGTGTGTGGATCAATTTTTATTTGTTGGATAAAATCCCTCTAATGAAAATTGGAGGTGAGACCACCAATCATTAACCTCACATGATAGGTTATGTGGGTGGGCCCCACCCGAACACAACCTCACATGTTAGGATGGATGTGGTGGGGACCACCTGAGGATGAAACACCTTGAACTCCCCATAAAACGGAAGAAACAACTTGAACTCCCCACATAAAGGTTCCACCACCCCTCCATCTTAATGGATCCAACACACATCATATATGGCGTCAATCCTCCCATTAATTTGAATGTTCCAACAAATGATTAGTTTTATTTTTGAAATCGTTGCAAAAAAAATAAAAGATTTTATATTCTATTATTTGGCACATCTATTGATTTTTGGGGGAGGATAGCTTGGGAGAAAAGGAGTTATCCAACGAAGAACCTCATCTTCCAATGAAGAACACTGGCAATGATCATTTTCGATCTTCTTCCCCGGACACCTACTGATGTGAAGCATCTTCCACAACCAACGTGCGAGCTCTGATTTGGAAGTGTGTGGAACACGCGACGAATGATGATCACCTTTGTCTATATCCAGTGACTTCTTCGACAATCAACGAACATAGTTATGTGTTTTATTTATGTATGATTTATTCCCATGGTCATCCTTTCTCTCAAAACATTGAATGAGGGTTGTTGTGCTTCATACTTATGATCCTCTTGTTATCACCCTAAACGTGGAGGGTGCGGACCAAACCAACGTGGTTCGAACCATACAATGATCTTCTTGGGATTTTATTTGAAACTATGGAAAGTGACTTCAAAGGTGATAAAGGTGATGAAGGCTATGAAGGAAATGGACATGGTATCCATGGACTATGCAAACTGCGCCGCCCTAATGGTGCTTCAGCCGAACCAACTTCTGGCCACCCCCTGCCTCTCATGCACCCACCAGCCACCTGTGTGCCCGCCGACCTCTTGGATCTCAGCTGCCCACCGGCCTCCCGGCTCCCAGCTGCCCGCTGGCCTACCCGCTGGCCTACCCGTGCCATCCGTCTCCCACCCACCACTGGCCTCCTGCGTGCCTCAGCTAAACAATTTTGACCCGTGCTTGCTCGAGCTGTGCCAATCTGCGCCGGCCAGGAATGTGCCTGCCTCTCGCCCCCCCGGCGGCCCACCTGCCGGCCTGGCCAAGCCTTGCACGGCCACCCTCCGGCCTATCGGGCACCCTGCCCGAACCACGGCTACCCGCCTGGTTGTGCCGTAGCTGGTTGCCCGCCAGCCTACCTGGCGCCCCGCTCGGCGGCATGCCGGCAGGGCCATGCCTTCCGGCATACCCGACCACCTCTTGTGTACCGTGTCGATCTGTGCACCCCGCACGCCCCATTCCGCCCGAGCCGCGCCACTCACGGTGTTAGAAAAAGTAGTTTCGGCCTTCCTGGGTGAGACGCTGAGTCACGCCCCATGTGCTATGGGACGAACCAGCCCGAACCCAGGTAGGACCGCCCTTGAGGCCTAGTAGGTTAGGCCCCACGGGCTAGGCCAAACCCACTGGGTCGGCTGACCCAACGTGCCAGGCCAGACCCATCGGGTTAGGTTGAGTCGACCAGAATCAAGTTGGCTCAGAATAAGTTGAATCGGGTAGGTCCGGCCAGGTCGTACCGGACCCAGGACCACTAACGACCCTTTATTTTTTGGCCATATCTTTGGAATCGGACATCAATTTGATGAACTGTCAGTGGTTCTGAAAACATGGAGTATGATGGTCCCTTTGAGTGTATCTCATAAGAGATCATGGTATTGTTGAGATACAGTCAGGTGGGATTGAGCATGAATCCAACCGGGCACCCAAGAATAAAAGGCTTATAACACACTGACTGTGTGTCCGATTGACACACCGTCTATTGTGTTGAGACCCCTATGACATGGCGAACAATTGGGAAACATTTTAGTGGGACTTCTTGGATGATGTTGTATCAACAGTTGGATTGATGAGAAGATCCTCTCGTATTCATGAATGATATATGCGTAAGCCTGTGGATGGATATGCTCGGACGACTATTCCTAGATCCTGTGTGGGTTGGACAATACTGACGACTATTCCTGGATCCTATGTGGGTTCAACAACTCTAACTGCCATTCCTGGATCCTATGTGGGTTCGACAGCACTGATGACTGTTCCTAGATCCAGTGTGGGTTTGATAGCTCTGTTTACTATTTATAGATCCTGTGTGGGTTCAACAGTTCTGGTTTCTGTTCCTGGATCTTGTGTGGGTTTGATAGAATAGATGTTTCAGTGGCTACATATGATCATCTATATCTCTCTACAAATCTTTTATCCAAATGTGATCTGATTCATTAACATTTTTCCCTCGTTATTCAGATGGATTACTTGATATCATAGGTATATGTATAGTCATATACCCAAGTGGGGTTATATGTTGAATTCATAATATTTTGTTTAACATTGATTGATTTTGTGAGACCATGAGTGTTTCGGGGTCCCTGCTATGTATCGTTATACTCACACCTACAAGGGCTATGCCTAAACCTCGTTGTGTTGGATGCATATGACAAACATCGCTAACCGAGGATGAGTTTATGAGGATTGGACAACGTCTGGAGGTGGACCTCACGACGAGTCGATACCCAAAAGAGACTGACAGACATGGAGTGCTATGGAGGCTATCTGTACCTACCATTCTGGTAGGATCCACGGTGGATGATCCTGGAGCAGCTTTTCACCTTTCAGTTGTTTTTTTCCTTTTCAGTTGAAATTTTAATATCAGTTGGTATTGTATTTCAGGCCCATTTACTTTTCATCACTCTCTTGTTATAAAGTTTCACTTAGTGTTTTGTATCCAACTTTGTATTCTGTTGTGTGTGTTTTCAGTTATAAAGGAAATTCCTTCCTAGTTTAAGGATTTATGCATTTGATGCTTGTCACCAGGCCCTGGCCTATTGAAGGCATGATTGGGGTAGTCACGACATGGGTCCTGGGTGATAGGTCATGACAGATTCGATCACATTTATTTTTATAAAATGTAGTACAATAACCATCATATCTGGTTACTGTAGTTAGTTTTAAATAACTTCTATAAAATGAAATTTTCATTAATCCATGGGAACCAGAGTTAGGGGAAAAATATTATTGAAAAAAAGCCAATTATGGACTCTAAATATATGTATAAATATCTGATAATATATTATAGTTGTGGTAAAGTATATATTATTTGGTTTCCCAAAAAAATAAATCCATATATGGATATTTATTGGCTAATTGAATTCTGGTAAGTATTCACCTAGGGTTAACAATAGTTAAATGGGTATATTTGTTATTAACATGACCATCAATATAGTATGCTTAGTTGGATGAATACTACACAACATTTTAGATACTCTGGAGAATATGTTTTTCTTCATTCATATAACCTTTATGAGCTTTTATGAATGATTTTAAAATAATTTTTTTGATTTTAGGATATCCCAATTGTTAATAAGATTATATTCTGAACATATTATTACATCAATATTCTATTTATGTTAGGTATTGATCTATTATGGGAATTACATATTATGATTACTAATGTTTATAAATATTATTGAATATACCGTTATTTTGAATTGGTACCTAATAAATGGAATATACATTTCTTAAAAACCATATTTATTGTTCATATTTTATCACGTGGAATCCAAAATAAATGTTTTTAGAGATTCATATACCACGAATATATTAATAAAATGGACTGAGGTTATAAAAAATTCATTTCTTGTATGGAACCATATATTGCATCCCACCAAGATTAATTGATGTCATGAAACATCATGTAGTTGAAATATCCTTCCTGTAATGGAACAAAAAATAAATTAATTGTTAAATATTGGATAGAGTTTCATGAAAAGAAATTTTAGGATTTGATATGAAATTTATGGGAGAAGGTTATTCTAGACTCATATTATTTATAGGTAGTAATTGATTAGTGTGGTCATAGATAAAAAATATGAAGGAATCTTTGGGGATTAGGAAAATGTATTTAACACATGTAGTTATAAAATATTGTAAAAATACTTTCATCTTGTGAAATGAGATGAGATGGAAATATAATTACGTAGTACATATTTTAAGGATGATTAAAGTGATTCAATGAGGGAGATAAACATTACATGATTAAAATGTTTTTTAATGGACAGTGTATGTAATCTGGAACGTAAGATTGATTGTTTCCATTCTATGCTTATATATTGTCTCTAAAGGGAAATAATATTTGAAATTTTTTTATCATATGATGAAATATTATTCATATATATTATCATAGAAAATTGGATTCTATAAGTCATATAATTTTTAAAATGAAAAAAGTGAAAATATGATAATTAAGGACCATTTAAAGAATGAAATAAGAAAAAGGAATGTAAGTTAAATATTGAACATCTGACATGTTATATTTTTTTGTTTGAAACACTATATTACACTCATGATGGTAATGTGATATTAGTTCTAGTGTACATAGAATAGTTGGAATGTGTTTTAATGAAAATGAATAAAAAACTTTCAATTGTCTGATTTTTCAACTATATGGATTTATGGTACTATTTAATGAAATTCCATGTGAGTCCTTGGACTTTACCACAAAAAACGTAAAAGTAAGAATCACCAAGTTAATGTGATCACTAAACATTAGGGTGAAGTTCCAAAAAATTTAGTCGATGTGTTGATGCTCAAAGCTTCGAATTTAAAAAATGATTTATTTTATTATGGACCATTGCACTCTTTTATTTCATCCCTGTATTGCAATTAATAAAATCATTATCTCATAACATAAAAATGGAGATGTCTGTAAAAATCTTACTGGAAAATTTTTTATAACATGGATATTAAATTCATCTCCAATTATGACACATATGAATAACATATTTTAAAATGTGATTATTATACAATTTTTTTAGGTTTAACATAATCATTATTTTTTTTGTGGGATTAGTATTATGGATTCTCGAATTAAAATTTGAACAAAAATTAATATTTTTTGAATTAGTGTTACTATAATATTATATTAAACTATTATTAAATTTTAATGGGTCTTTTTATTGATGTAATAATAATTAATATATCAAATCTTCATAAGAAGGATTATTATTATTAGGTTTTATCCTAATGTTTTATAATAATTTTCATAGATAGAGATAATAAATTATGTTTATTTTATGTATCATACAAAATGTTAATGGTTAATTTAATTTAAATTTTTCATAAAATATCCTCGCTGTCATCCATCAATAAAATAAGATATAGAAACACATTAAAATACAAAAAAATGTATTTTGATTGAATCCACAAAAATACATTTCTAAATATATTTACCTCCATTGTAATATAAATTTTCAACTCATTTAAAATAATCTCAAAATAAAAAATGAAATAATATATAAATCATTTTTGATGATAAGATGATCTTATAAATCTCTTATTGAGTTAGGGAATTGTGGTTATTATATTTATAATGATCATGTATTTTATCACTATCCAATACTCATTAGATAGTATTGTGTCCTACTTAATGATACCATAACATAGTGCATGTGTATTTTTATTTTGGAACATTATTTGACGTTTTAAGTAAACATTCCTCTTTATAATTCCACTTTTGAAAGATGTTTTTTTATTACATTATTCTATGATGATTTTAAAAAATTTGTTTTCAATTATTGAAACCTTAGATAGAAGGATTTATGAAAATATTGTGAATATGAATCCATTTTATATGGGATATAATTAAATATTGTATTATTATTTTTTAAATATGAATGATCAAGATATATTTCAAAACAAACAAATCTTATTATTATGTAAAATATGACATAAACAATAGAAATAGTTTATTTATACATTACCATTATTTATTATAGAATTTAAGAATAAAAATTACAATTAATTACTAAAATTTATATATATATATATGTATTTATGATTTTGAATTTAATTAAAATATTTTTTCATCTTTAAAAAAATATTTTTTTCTTATTGTTTTTTATTTTCATAAATAAGTATATTTGTTTTGTATTGTAAAAAATACATATTTTTCAAAAAATGTGGGGATTTAATGATGTTGTAATGATATAATATTAAATCGATATTTTATAAAACAATTTTTTGAGAAAATATAAATATTTATGAATTAATATAATTAATATAAAAAATATAATGATGAAATTTTCAATATTTACATAAAATTTATAAAATATATTTTTTTATTATTGAAAATAAAATTTTCCAACATATAACTAAAAATAAAGAAAATAAATGTTTCATTTCATTTATTATATGTTTAGAGACCAAAAAGTCTTATTTTATTTAAAATAATTCAAATAATTCCATTTGAATACATACTATACATTATTTTCCTATAATATATTTTTTTTGTGAAATATAAAAAATTTATAAAACTATTTATCGTTGCTTTTTTAAAAATTATTTCAATATAAATTTAATCCAATTAAAATAATTAGATAGATTTAAATGGATAAAAAAGTTGAAATTATCATAATTAAAATTGTTTAAATGTTCTTCTTATTTATTTCATAGTTTATATGTACTATATTAGATTTTTATCTGTTTACCTTAGGGAAAATGGGATAAAAATGTTAAAATGGGATAATGATATAAAATAAAAAATATATATATAATCTTATTTATTTAATTAAAAAATTGACTTATAATATATTAATATATATTAATTTGGGGCCACATTCATAAAAATGTTTTTTTTATATAAATAAATTAAGTAATTCCATGTATTTCATTTAACACAATTATAAAAGGTAAACACATATAATCTATTATCCAAACCACTTGAGTAACTAATATAAGAAAATAATTATGCAATTCCATCCAAAATATCCTCCCCAATAATTAGTTTTTTTATTTTATAAATAAAATATCAAATGAAAATGATTGAGAAGTTTTTCAATAGTAGTTTTCTTGAATGATTGGTATAACTCATAGCTGAGTGTTTTCATTTTATTTCATTTTATCATTTTTAAATTATTTTTAAATACATGTTCCTATGATAATATAACAATATCTAATAAGAATTAATTTTTTTCTAGAGAAAAAAATGCTTTTTAATCTATATGTGATCCCATCGAGAATGATAAACTCGATCGTTCATATGTAAAACCTATTATCTCTACAATGCTTTGTTATTTTTTTCCTCACTAAATAAATTTAAGGGTTATATATATTCAAATGATAAATATATATTATATTTTTGAGACATATAATTTTATTTTTATACTATATTTATTTTACCTTCTTACCCTTTTTCACATAAAAAGTTATAGTGTTGGCCTTAAACATTTTCAGAGTCAAACATCCAAGAAGAGATGTGAATTATTTTCCATTTATTTTTTTAATTTATTATTTTAACTATATTTAAAATTAATATATTTATAGACATATGATATTTATATAATTAATATCATTCTTGATATAATGGAACTCCAATAATGATTCAGGAAATGAAATGATTGAATCAAATCATCCATGAAAAATTAAACTACTAACACATAAAGATAATGATTCTAATAATTAATTATTAATAAATTTGTGCTGAAATATAATAAATGGATCATATATGATATTATAATTATTTATATGATACTATTAAAAAATAATAATAAATTATAAATTTTTATAATAGTGTTTAAAAACACGTATAATTCAAGTAGAAGGTTGGATAAAAGTATATTTTACATTGTTAACATTATTAGGGATTATGTATTTTAAAATTTAAAATAGGGGGATTATATAATCTCTCAATTTTAATTCACATCTAATTTATTCCATTATAGTTATTTTTTAAAATAATAACTTTTCCTTTCATTTATATTTATCTATGTGTTAAAAAATTTCAAATATTTTTTTATAGACAATAATTTTTTTAATTAAATTTGATTTGGAATAATTTTATTCAATGAAGATATTTTTAAAAATTATATTAATGATTATTTTTAATAATGATTAATTTTTATTAATTTCATTTTTACCCATTTTTGAATTTAATTTGTTTTTTTCAAAAGGTGTCTTCTTATAATTTTATGAATGTGGAACTTGTTAATGATGAAGTGTATAAAATAATTTTTTAATGATTGAACTGGGAAAGAATTTTCCAAATATCATGGAAATTATTTTCCACTAATTTTCCACTAATTTTATACGTAATTATATTGAATGAAAAATTGTTCCTAATATTTTGATTATTTTAGGATTTTTCAATATGTTCATTCAAAATAAAAATTGTTATATTCTAGAATAAATGTTATATTAATATTTTAAGAGGATTTTAAACATAATTCAACATCAATTGATGAATCCTATAACTTACTTCTTATATAATAGGATAATAAAATATTCCATATTTATCAATATAGATGTGGATTATTTTGATTAGGGAAATTATTTACATTCCATATTATATTTATTCTAGTATATAATGTTATTAATTATTATGGACTATTGATTATGTTTTATTATATATTCATATATTGCATATATTGTATTTCTTAACATATTGGTGGGGTCTGATAATACATTCTGCCTCAATGAATCTTTTTTTATGAGACAAAATAGTTTGGGTATTTTCCTTTTTCCTTGCCAAATTATTTATGATATCATCGATTGAGGCCTCTATTGTATTATTATGATCTCAAAAATTATGGATTCTATCAATATTAAATCAGTTGGAGTTATAAACATGATTAATCAAATTTGAATGATATCCTTGGATAGTACTTTTTTCCTGATTTTGTATATATTTTTTTATTTTATCAATATTTATTTCTCAATTTGAGTCATCTGTTTTGTATTTAATAATATCATATGATAAATTTATTCCCATACTGTTTATCTAAACCGACCCTTTTGTTTTTCTTACATTCCTAGGAATCATGGGATTGTACTCTGATTGGTATGAATGAATATACAAGAGTTAAAATGATGTTCAAACATAAATATTGTGATGTATTTAGTGTTTTCAAATGTAATTTAATATTCAATAATGTATCATGTCTTCAAAGACACAAAAATATTGTATCCTTCTTGATGTGATCCCCTATATGTTTTTACTAATTCTGTAAAATTAATAGTGGTTTTGGGTTACCTTGATTATGTAGTATAATTGGTATCAAATAAAGTTCAGTATAAACCTATGAAACTAGATACCAAAAAAAACATATAATAGAGAATATACCTATATAATATAATCTGAAGGTATCTTTATGTATAGGATTTTATTATAATGGTTTTTTGTACTTTATATCTTCTGATTTTCATAGAAAATTCATCCCAGTATGAATATTTGGAAGAGGATGTGGTTTTTTCCCATAAACACCTATGGGTATCAACTCAAAAGTTGGAGAATATGTATTAACCTGGTCATCACAAGTAAATGATGAGTGGGCCTATGACTAAATTCCAAGAAAAAAACCCAGCGGATATGTATTTTTTGATTTAAATTATCATTATTATAGATTATAAATGATTAATAAAAAATCATATACTTGAGGAAACTCATAAGTATATTAATCTTACAATTCCAAGATTATCTATTCCAAAAAATTCAAATTAATTAATGCATTTCACTAAATATGTAATTATACACAATGATTCATTGTTTTATGAGATAATATAATATCTTACATTTTTTATAGATTTTTATAAATATAAGGATTAAAAAATATGTAATCAACCATATTCAATGTAATTATCTCACTCATGAGAAAGATAATATGATTTGTGTAAGATTTGAGTAGATTATATTTATCTTATTAATATTTTCTCATGTTATGACATGAAACCATGCAAGTATTGAATAATGTTTTTTCATCACATAATGATTCGTTGATGTTGGATTAATTCATTCAATAGAAACCTATATCCTTTAATTGTAATTTTAATCTATTAATATATGAATAGTGAATCTAGGCCCATGAAACAATATTTCAACCATTGAGATGTATTTAAAAGGATAACAATATTCAGGTAGTGTTTTTTAAAGGGGCATGATGATAAATAGTTTTCATTGGTTAATAATTCAAATTATTTATATGATATATAGATAATTTAATGGATGTATTTTTAGTATATATTATTCTGAAAATTATTTCGACTAGAGAAATGATCTATTAAATAATGTAGATTCCATAATTGATGAAAAAATCAAGGTGAATGTGTTTCTATGTATTTGAAAAAAATTACAATATTAACAATGCATGTAATGGACTATGTAGATAATACTAATAATAATATTTATTTTTTATTTAATGGAATTAAATCAAACCAATGAATGGAATTTTAATTACAACAATTTTTATCCTATGATATTATTGTATTTAGATCAATAAAAAAGGAGAATATATTCTCCAAATTATATATTTTCAAATTAAACTATTAGAATAAGAGAAAATGTATGAACCAAGGAAAAATAAATGAGAATAAATAATACTAGTGAAAGAAAAACCATAAAAAATATGGGAAATGTGGACGGAAACACCATGATAATTATTTTATTGGAATGTGAGTTTTTATTATGATTATAGATAATTTAAATCATGTTCATAAATGAAAGGTGAATAGAGAAGCCCCCAATGTACAATCATCAATCTGTATGTTGATTGGTCTTAATAAAAATAAATTCCCAAAGCCGCATTGTAAATTACCTTAGAAAATTATATGGGATCATGAACCAGGTTGTACAATTTGTAGAGTTGATCATCATGTTGCGGAATTTTTCGGTATATATGTTAATCGAAACCTCAAACATAGTTAATTATTTATTTGATTATGGACTATAAAAATCTTATATAATCCATGTTTTTTAAAAATGTTATATTTCTCTTTAAAATTAATAATGTGCTTTGTATCAGTATATAGGGTAAAAACCCAATGGAAGAATATATATGTTAGTTATTTCACACTATAGCACATAAAAATATCTTATTTACAAACGTGGATACTATACCATTGTTTAACGTTTGAATAGAATTTTGTGTTTGATTTTAATTATATTTTTTAATTTAGGAATTTGTAGATAGATAATAAATTATTCTATATTAAATTGGTTGATTTATAATTTAATGGATAATGTATATGTACCACTTTATTTGGTGTTATGTTTGATTTTTTATGAATTTATAACTTACTGATTCACAAGATGGTATATTAAAAATTACTATTATCATAACTTGTTATTATCATTTTATATCAATATAAAAAACATTAATTTATTTTATGGTTCTTATAATCCCCTAAAGGTGTATTTATGTTCCTAAAGGCAAAGAAATATACTATGTCATTCATTGTTTAAATATGATTTGGTAAATTAATATAATTCTAAATAAAAAATGATATATTAACATAAATAATGTTTTTATATTTTCATTTTATTATAACCTTGAGAGTAAAAGAATATCTAGACTCTACTAAAATTATATTAAAATTAAAATATTATCATATTAGCCACATTTGTGATGAATTTTCAATCCTTATTTATCTCTAAATGAAACATTGTTTTGAAATTATTAACATTCTCTTGATCATTCCCATTATCACTCTTCATTAATATTTATACATTATTATTCACCTCAGTGTAAATATTTTACCTTTTTTATTTTATTCTAATATGGCAACATCATTCTCCTATGTTTCATTTTAAATTTATACTTTATACTTCAATGATTAAATGGTTTTGTTATTATTACTTTATATGATGTGGATTTTTTGAAATTTAGTTTTAAAATATTCAAACAATTACTGTCATGATTATAAAAAAAATTAGAATTTATTTATGGGAATCAATTAAAAATCTTGGTATAATATTTTGAAATAATAATAATCTCTATATATTTTTTAATAGGCCACACTACAATTTATGCGAACTATGATATACTATAAAAATATAATTATTTAAGAATAATATTTAAAATATATTAATGAAATTGGATATATTTATTGAAATAAAATAAACATTTAAAAATATGTATAAAAAAGTTATATAATTGAATTGTATAAATATCTTCACAATAATTAAGTATTCAATTTATAGTAAACTGACATTACACATTAAAGATATATGTTTTCCCTAAATACGTTTATCCCTAATTATTCATTAAAATAATAAATACATTCCTAAAAACTAATGACATTATTTGAGGAAATAATTATTAATTTTAATTAATATTGTCTACAATATATTAGGGTGAAATAATCAAAATACTCATTATTACATTATATTATTTGAATTATAAAAAAAATAGTTAAAAAACTCACGTTGTTTTTAATTATAATATTTTAAAAATAAATTTATTTATAATTAAAATTATTTTATTGAAAAAAAAATATTTACAGTAATTAAAAAACTCATAATAATATCCTTTTTATCATTGAAATATATGCTAAACAGTTTTGACATATTGTTAACATTTTTAATCAAATCAAATTTGTTTTCATTTATTCTCTCATAAATAGGAATATACAATGTTCTATTATGTTTTCGATTAGCATGAAATGAAATTATTACTCCTTTTGTATAACGTAATCCAGTTAATTCTATTTTAATCAACATTAAATTATATTTTTCTATTAAAACAATTTTTTATAAAAATAATGTCTTTACTAAAATTAAATATTATTTTTTAGAAAAATAATATTAAAATTTATTTATGCTAATTATGAATACTAAATCAGGGAAAAATAAATCCCTATTTCGAAAAAAATAATATTAATTTAATATAATAATTTTAACATACTTTTTTTAAAAGGAATATTAATCAGGGTATTGTTTATCATATTCATTTTTCATATGAGGGATTAATAAATTTAATAATAAGAGATTATGTTTCAATATAATAGAAAACACTATATTAATCCCCTTTATTGTTTCACTTTTGGCCATAAAAATATCATATTTTATAATATGGCAATTTTGAGACACTTTCTCAAGAAAATGAATTTATATTCTGAAAATATTTTTTATGTAATTCAATGTGTGCCATTTCCCTATATTATAAATGATAAACACATAGCATCTCTTATTTAGAACTTTTAGACACATAACATGACCAATACTAAATAAATTTCTCCCAACCATCCTCAACCTGACATACAGGGTCTATTCTAATCCAACGATCAACCCAGAAGACTTATGGTGTTTTTCAAATGTTCTATACATAAATAAGAGGAATAACTCTTAAACGAGTGTTTTTATTTTATTCACAATCATACATTTGTTAAATATTATATAAAAAAATGTTATTATAAACAATTTTTCTTATATATAAATAATTTTTTTACGGTGAAACCATTATTCATCTACATTAAATCCCATTAAAAATGACTAAACCATTTGTGCATATGTTGGGCATACCAAATACACATTAATCTATAATTAAATTTTCATCCCCAATTTACGTGGATGGTTTTTAAAATTTAAATAATGTTTATCTACAATATATCTGACCCAATTATAATCTTATAAAAATTGTATATTGTTATCTTTCTTATTATTCCACCATTTAACAAATCATAACATCACTTGCATGTTTGTGTGGGTTGTAACATAAATGAATCAATGGGATTTATTTTTAAAGTCCACCTTTATTGTATTATTGAGGTTTTTTGTATAATGAATTAAAACTATATTTGTATCTTGATTTACACTTTAGATATGATGTATCCCTAATCTATTCAAAAGGATAGAAACTACTATACTAGAACATATATGAAAAACATTGTTGACACTCAGAAATTATGATTTAAATTTTTAATAATTAATAAAATATTGTTAAAATGTTATAATATGATATTATATGATATTATATGTATGTACATGGTTCTGGTATTTAATATTAATAAATTTTAATTTATTTTATATAATGATAAAATAACATATGATACATGTTAGGCTAGTGGTAAGTTTTTTTTAACAATATCATTTTTAGTTGGGAGAATTTATCTTCATGTTTCCATTGATGTTATTTTGTGATATTTCTCTTATTGACCACATATATTTTATTCTTATATAGGTATATCATTAAATTATAATTCATCCTAAATTTTTTCTCTCAATATTTATAAAAAATCTGAGTAAATTTTTTTATGGAAATTGATATTTTTATTATGTTTAGAATGTTATTATTCTATGTAAATTTTTTATATATTTTTTATATATTTTTTTAATATTTTATAATAATTTAATAAATACATTTTGATCCATATTTTAGTAATAATAAAATCTTTTAAAATTATTATTTATGACTTTTTCTAAACGAAGATCTTTTTATCGATGATTAAAATTAAAAATGCAATATAATGATTATTATATGTGTAGATTTTCCCAACATAACATACATTTTCTTCATTTTTTATTCATTAAATGTTCTAATGTTTATTTGAAATTGATTTTATTTTCCTAATATTCTATAAAATTTCATATTTTTGATATTTGATTTCAATATAAAAAATATATTTCCCCCAAAAAAATGATCCAGTATTATATTAAAATTATTTTAATCTTTATCAAAATTGTCTGATAAATATTATGAATTATTATGGATATACTAAATTGATAAAATTCAATCTATTTCTCTAGATGAAATTTTATCATTTAGATTGGGAATTTATTTATATTTTATGTAATAGACCTTTCAATACAGATAATTATTTACTATAAAGTAATGTTCCTTCATATGATAAATTAATAGGAATTTATTAGTTATATATTATTCACAAAAACAATTAGAACCATGATACATTGGTAGGTTTCGTTTGATAAAACATGACGTGTATTTGGCATATGCCTTAACTATTTGGGATTAATGACTTTGAATGATGCCTTAATGGAAAGGTTTAAATGTCAGGAATCATGAATTTCATCTTTATAAAATAATTTATATTTGAAATATTATTCTTCAATAAGTAATGAAATCTATTGATATATTCCAATTTCATGAAATTATTTATGTGCAATTATTTGATAAAAATTCTTTACATCTATTTTATTCATGCATTATTAATTCTATGGTAGCTTCCACTGTACATAATCACTTGTCGATAATCGGATCACGCCATTTTATATTGTTTCATTTATGTAGGATTATAGAATTTTTTCAATGATTTATACAAAATAATATTCTAGATGTAAAAATAATGTCCTCAAACAAAATACAATTTTTTATTTTATAATATTAATTATAATGCTTGGTTCATATATGATATGATTTTACAATGTATTTGAACTAAATGATCCTTTGAGAGATAATCCCATTAATTTTTTACCAATATAGTAATATGACAAGAAGATATCGATTTTTAGGGTTGAGGTGTTAGAATCATAATGAGATTTTTTTTGATTTTTTTCTAAATTTATTATTAATCCTTCATAAAATCATGATAAAATAATTCTTTATTTATTTTTAAAAAAATCATTAATTAACTGAGGAGAGATACTATTATAGTTTCTAGTATTGATTTTTTTTGAAATCCCTATAGTTTTAGATCATTCAAATAAATCATTCATATTATAGAGTAATTTCAAAAACACATACAACTAATTCGAGTTTGACAAACATTACATAATCTAGTGAAAGTTTAAAAAACAATTAACCATATTTAAAACTAAAATATATTAAAATTGATAATTTTTTTCAGACAAATTTTATAATGGTATTCCCTTTTATTAGTATACCTTTTGTAATGGTAAATTTTATTATTTTTCTATTTTTTTCAAACCATCCAAACATAACATGGTTATTAACCCATTAATGGTGCCGAAAATTTTATTGCTAAATGACCTAAAAACAATAAATAAATTTTACTACATAATATTATATTATGAGTTGGTTGGAACAATCATGGAATAAAAATGAATACATTTTCAATGAGAAAAACTAATTAAATCATTAAAAATGATAAATATGAAAATAAAAAAGAAATGTTTATGAAAAAATGAATAACATGTAACATAGGAGTGATTAATTATGAATATGACTAAATAACTCAGTTAAAAATGAATTATACCCAATATGATGTATAGTGAACAAAAATCAATATTCAAAAATATTTTATATTGTTTTCTAATATTTATATTTACTCATACAAGCTTAATTTTATTGAAAAAATAGCTATTGAATTATTTCTTATTGACATTTTGTTTGGGTGTAATGGTTATGGATCAATTATAATTTTTTAAATTAATACATTTCATCACAGTCAAGTTAAATGATTAGTATGCGAGTCATTTAGATCAATATGACATTCAATATCATAGTCCAATCATTCTACTTTATTTTGATAATTTTTTATTAGAACAGTGTGAAATAATATGTTCACATGATTTTTATGATCTTGAAAAAAATGATTCTCATTAATTAATTCAACATTATTTAAAATAAAAACACCAGAAGAATGATGAAGAATAAAATAGATCCAGTAGAATATTGTAAATAAATATTTGGAGAAATAAATGAATTGGAAAAATATAATTCAAAATGGAAAAGATATTCATGTGTTTTAATATTTAAATATTCTCATGATAATTTAATCAAATATGGTAGAAATAAAAAAAATAGAAGATGTTGGTTGGTTCCCTTTTATGAGACATTAATTTATCCTTCCAAAACATTCAAAATCAATGATATTGAATTATATAGTTACATAAGAACCATTATATAGGCCCCTGAATTGTTAGATTACGATTGCATTGTTCTTGGATGACCATCATCTAAGGGGATTTAGAACATGTTTACCTTCATGATCCTCCCTTCAAAAAAACAATAGTAAAAAAATGACAAAAAAATATTAAAATATCTAAATATATATTCCAAAAATTAATTGTCCTTTATGTAATGCATTTTTTCTTAAAAAAAATTAAATCTAATGAAGATTAATTGAACAAATACGCTCTTAATATCAATTTTTTCGATAAGATATTCAAATAAATAAAATTTTCACATCAAAATTAAAAACATTAACAATATTTACAATTAAGGAAATTTTTTACAAAAAAATGATTTCATTTATTGGTAAATGGTGTTGGAAAATATGAAAAAAGGTCAAAAATATATATAATGAAGTAGACTAAATTTTTTTTATTACACCTTGGGGCCATGGGAAGCATCTCAATATCTCAATCCCAATTATATTCTTTGATCTTGAACCATTGAATGAACTTGTCAAAAACCCCTCAAATTGATACATGATTTACTATTATAGATCTTCCCACTATGAGTATTCCCTTATTGATGATATAGTTACACCATCTCCCTTATGTAATGAAAAGTCATGATGATTTCTAAAAAAACCCTTCTTTTTCAAAACATTCCAAACTCATCCCGTGATGCTTAATAATGAGTTTCATAATGATACAATATCTAAAATGGCCTTTTCATTTTATTTCATACTGAAGAAATTCTGTGGAATGAAATTATATTCTTGTGTATCTAAGGACACAAAAACACTACTCATAGAACAAAAACACTCATCTTTTTTTACCGTAAATCACTATTTTAAACTCTCTTTTAATAAAAAATGTATTTTTTATATGAATCTAAGGAGACTCACAAAAGGTTACCTGAACAACCTATCACACATTGTCAATATTATTAACATAATCCAATACCAACTAATTTAAATTCTTTATATATAAACCTCACATCCATTTTCAATCCATCCCACAAGGAAACATTTATCTATGAAATTAATTCATTCTATAAAATTTTAAATACCAATTTATCCTGAACATAAATCAACCATATATGTATTTGGTATGATTTCCATGAAAAATCCAAACAATATTAAATACTATTTCCACCACTTTTTGTGAACCCACTATCAAGAGTTTTGATAGTCTACCACTATTATATTCAATGGGTATATTAAGTAGGGATCCTCACTTTTGATATTTTTTCATCCTTTAAATTGTCATTCCCCAAGGGAATATTTATTATAAATCAATCAATACAAAAATGATTCTGACCTTATATACAATACTCAACATTACATCCATGTCATCAAGGACCATTAAAACCCTATCGCTAAAACCCAACAGATTTCAATGAACTATTTCTCAATTTGGTCACATCATTTTTCTCCTGAAACCGTTATGTCAAAAATGGATTAACAATTATGATTTTTTACCATATAAAATAACTAAATCAAAATACTTATCATTAATATATGCCAAAAAACATGAAAATAAAATACCATTCCCATTAATAATGGATCAAAATATGTATCACATCATATGAAAAATGAATGTTTTAACATCATAACCAAGGAAATAACTAAAAAACTAGACATTCAATACCAACCAATTCAATTATAATCCTAATATCTAAATAACATATCCATGTTCATTATTAAATAGGATTCAATATCCAATGCACATAACTTAACATAAAATACATTGTCACGTATATCTATTAAAATTGAGGATCAATTATCCATTATACCATTGTTATACCTTGACCATCTGTACTATGAGAGAAATCTTCTTAACTCTACCACCATATCAAACCATACCCAAATGATTAAAAAATTATTGTTTCATTAAATAACTATAATATTACACTCCCACATTTAGGACCTCCAATCAACCAAAATGTCTCATTAAAATTCAATCCGCATCCTAGGAATACTCTACATAAACAAATAAAACCAAGGGAACGTGTTACATAAACATATATACAAAAATGATATCATATACCTTCTGAATTATTTTAATAGAAATATGTAAATATAAATTAAAAAAAATCCACTATAGAGGTTAATATTAATTTATTTAACTTGAATTATTGATTCATGAAAATAATTAATAACTCATTCTGTATATTTTAAATAAATATAACCTAATTTCAATATAATTTATGAAATCTTATATTACATGAAAACCATTTTCCCAACCCATTTCCAATATTTTAAAAACAAAGATAATCTCAAATGATAATTTTCACAAGTCAAGTATTAATATATTCCATGTATGATTTGTAAAATCCTTTTCACATTCCACCTCATACAAAGATTGAAATTAATTATCAACCCAATACATAAAACATGAATAAAGAATATAATGATTATAAGAAATTTATACCAAAATTCATATATAATTTGTGACAATGATTTCTATTATACTTGTGTTCATGATGGATAATTCCAGTGTACGAACTAATCTTTAATTAGTCCTCTTTCAATTTTCCCAGTCCCTAAATATTTTTAAAGTGAAATAAATATAGACTATTTTAATTTTTTCATTCCTTGGGAACAGATTGGCCAAAAAAAGACTTATCTAGGATCATCCCATGACTTTATGTAAATCTCCCCATCTTGAAAATATTGACGGGTAGTCGTAAGAGACTAATAAAAACACGGTGAGACTATACTATTAGTATCAAAATATATAATAATAGTGAGATAACATAACCATTGTATATAATCAAAGAATGTTGGAAGAACTATATAGAAGAGATAAAAAATAAAAATTCAAATACATCCACATCATAAAATATTAATGGGTACCATATTCAATATATATACTTAAAATAACAATCACCAATATAAAAATTATTTATTAATTTAATAAAGGGAAAAAATATTAAAATTGAAAATTTCCATAATCTAATCCACTATACGGTTCAATCCCCAATCCCAATAAAGCCACTTTATCCTAATAAGATATAAATACTATTAATATTCATTTATGAAGGATATATGGTATATAAATCCACTATTGTGTATATATTTGGTGTGGGAAATGTATGTTACTTGTGAACCACCATTGGGATTCATCTTATATTTCACAATATACATTTTTTATTTGTATTATAAAATAAATTAGGTAGTAAAATCCATCACACAACTATTCATGTTGGATAATTATGCACTAAATAGACTACCATAAATCCCAACATCACAGGTTGTGGAAAATAATGACAATCATTCTTATCATTACCGCATAATATTATCGAAATATCATAGAGAGGAATATCATATATGAACACATTTATAGAAAACACATTAATGCAATGTGTAACATAACTCAAATGGGGTTTTGGAAACACACATTTCATTAATGTAACATAGTTAAAAACATGTATATGATAATTAAAACATATAATAATTAATTTTTTGAAATTCATATCATAGAAAAAACAGTGATAATGAATCCCATTTGGGAATGGAATAACATATCTAGACTCAATTATTATGACCTCATAACACCTTGGAATATTATCTAGTAATTGCGTAATGAATACGAACATGGGTATCTCAATAACTAGGGTATCTCCTGACTAATCTAGTATCTCCACATAATTAATAGATAAATTTTATCATTGGGGGATTCATATTAACACTGATTTCGTTCCCCTCATGACACAACCTCTTTGATATCATCATTTAATGACACGCTACAATATATTCTTGAACAATAAAATAATGTATAAAAAACACATTCCCACATCCCAATTGTCTACTAGAAATGCATCCATATTTATCACTCCTCTAGAGGATATCCACAAGATCATCAATATAAACATATATTAATAACCCCAAACAAGTACACATTACATGTAACTATATCAATATCCAATGGTGGTTTTGTTTACAGAATCAATGATTAATCAATCAACCAATTAAATTAGTAAAATCAATCAAATGTAATTTTATTACACAATAGAACATCATATCAGATAAAATGCACCCTATGAAACTAACTCTATTACTAGAATACCTACTTCTACATCCCATAATAATTCATACATTATATATCTATTTTTTACAGATCCATTTTTTAAAAACATGTGTAATTTCTTATATATTAAATCAATCCAACCTACTCTAAAGTATCTAAATTATCTATATCTTCCATGTCAGAAAATACATTCCACAGATGAGAAATATATAATGTATCTAAATTATAGAATAAAAGACAGTATAATAACTAATGGAAACAGCATACCATGTTTTTTCTTCTCAGTTCCACATAAAAATGAACATGATTATTAATTATTCTCATAAATCACTCTATGAATAATAACCATCAAATCATGAAAACTATAATGGTGTAGTTATTATCTAATACATACATTACCATAAATTTACCATCATTATAAATGATTCACAGTTTATGGAACAATTCAATAACTCGTTACTCAAATCACTAACATTACTATCTAAAAAACAACATCGGTACATACAAATTTTAGTTCCTTTTACCTACATCATTAAGTATCATCTAAATCTACAAATGAATTATTTTACTTATTAATATCATTTACTATGTAATGGCCTAGACCCTCATGGCCCATCCCTTTTCCAAATTTTGAATCATAAGGGTGGTGTCTCAGTGGGTGCGACTGATCGTCATGTGACCGATCGGTGGACGACCAATCGGCATGCGACCGATTGGCGTGCGACCGATCGGGTGCGGCCGATCGGCCTGTGACCGATCGTGTGGGACCAATCAGCATGGGACTGATTGGCAGGCAACAGATCGGGGGCGACCGATCGGGTGCGACTGATCGGGTGCGACCAATCTGGTGGGACCGATCAGGTACGACCGATCGGCGTGTGACCGATTGGCATGCGACTGATCAGTGTGCGACCGATCGGTGAGGGACCGATCGAGGTGTGACAGATCGACGTGCGACCGATCGGGGGTGACCTATCGGCATGTGACGCGATTGGTTCCCCACAGACCAGTGTGATGCGATTGGTGTGTCACTGATCGGTGCCTCACCGATCGGTGTGACCGATCGGTGTAACCAATCGGTGTGTGACACGATCAGTGTGTGACACGATCGGTGTGTCACCGATCGGTGCCTTTCCGATCGGTGTGATCGATCGGTGATACCGATCAGTATGACCAAATTTTGTGTGTCACGATCAGTCCCACATGGTCTTGTCGGGTTTTTTTCTATAGTTTCTCACATAACACCACTTTTAGGCCTTTTTAACCTCTTGGAAGTGGTTCAAGGTCATTTTTAAGAACTTAGTAAATTTTAAATTCTTAAGGGTGGGGCGACCCTCAACAGACCCAGCTGTGTGTCTGTGTAGCGTGCCCCTCTGTTTATATAAAATCATTTAATGTCATAGTTGTTACCATCCTTTATAATAAGAATCATTAAAAATCAATTAATTCAATCATTTTTAACCACCCAACCGCATGGTGAAACCATGGTCCGACAATAAAGCCATCCAAATCCCCATATCTCATAACAACGTGATCTTATCTATATATCACACGATAATTTCTTCCTTTTCTTCTTCCTTTTTGGGTTGGCCTCCAGTTCTTCCTAGTGCATTTGGAGTCCCCAACGTTCCTCCCCAGTAAGTCACGCATCCCCAGTTATTGGTGCGTGGAGAATAACATCATTCCTTGATCAACCAAGTAGGGTTTTTCCTTCATCCTTCATTATTGTGTATCATGCGGTGTGGGTATGCTTTGTTTCTGTGGGGATCGATGAAACTAAACTTAATGAAGATAATGAACATACCATTAAAGAATGAAGGGGGTGTGATCGATATTCTGTTATACCCCATTATGTTGATATGTGTTTTTAACTCTATGGGATTGTGCTCACTGAATATCCCGGCGGATGGTGGTCTTTCCATGTTTCATAATAATCCCTTATCTTGGGTGATGACTAAAGAAATTTAACATGATAATTGGTTAGTTACCTAAAATCAGTAGGTTTAAATGGATGTTCAGTAAAACAAGAATCCCTGTGTGACCACCCTAGTTAACAAACAGAAAGAAGAACCTAATGGATGATGTTCTTGAATCTAGAAGGTTCATACTCTGTTTTGGTATTTGGTGTGTTGTTCTTATAGGTTCTTACGAGGTGACATGGATGGGGATGAGATCCCGTGTTGTTTTACAGTTGTTAGTTGTGGATCGGGAGACCAGTGGGGCTATATCTTGATGATTTATTTGGTTCCATTACTTCCAGGGATATCACCTGATCCCTTTGTTGTTTCGACCTTACAAAAGAACCGGGTGTGAATGCTTAAATTTTTGTTTGATTGTTTCACATTTCCTGGCATGTGGTTATGCCGGTTAGAAGCCCAATGGTTCAGAATTCACTTAAATGAGGCCACTTGAACCTGAAACTAGAATGGGTTAAACATGGAATTGTTTTTGGGAATGATTTGTGACGTGGCCGTGAGTGATGTGGCTTCTCTTATGAATGAATAGTAACAAGGGTGTTATGATTAGGATGGATTTGGGAACCCTAGGATGGGATGAGTTCTTGTTAACTATACATATACATATAGTTTTTAGGTTTTCTGATTCATGCCCCACCCAAGATGAGAATTTTGCGTCGAACACCAGCATTACAAGGGGGAGGGTGTTTTTCCCAACACTCCTCTGAGGGGATGGTTATTATCTCCTTGTATGCTCAATTTCCCGAATAGCCCAAGACTCTTTGGGTAGGCTGTGGTGGCCTATGTTCAATTATAGCCCATGATTCTTCGGGCCGGGTAGTTGTGGTGGTTGGAACAGGTGTGTGTGGGTAGGTTGTTTCCCAAGAGTCATTGGGATGAGGACCTGGTGTCTTAGGGTGTGGCAGTGGTGTTTCTTTCCCAGGTGTTTAACGGAATGGCAGTGGTTGTTCTAGCTCTGGTGTTTTTGGGCATGGTTACGTGTGGTGGTAGTGGCCCAGGTGTCTGCGGACGGGAATGGTGGTAGTGGCCCAGCTGTGTGCGGGGGGGGGGGTGTGGAAGTGGGACTATTATGAGAATGGAGGGATTGGTTTGATGCATTGGGTGTCTTCAATAACTAGTGGAAAAGTGGTGTGGGGTACCCAAACATCGATATGCTATTAAAATACTCTACATGAATTGAGTTATTTGGGGAGTTTTCCTTGGTGAGGCTTTGGTGCATAGTTTTCCGTACTAGGTGGTTTGGTTATCTCCTTTTCACGGGGCATTAGAATGCCTCCCCGCTTGTGCATGATAGTCTTATGTTTTCCCTGTAGAGTATACTTGTATGCTCACCCTACGTATATAAAACTGCTTTTAGGTTTCCAGGATGACTTCAAGGATCATGTGGGACCGTACTAGCTCAAAACATGGTGTAGTTGCTGTTGTCATTTTACTTTTTCTTGCTATATTACCTTTGGATTTCTTATGGCTGGTATATTTTACTTTTTAACATGCATATGGGAATTGTTTAGATTCGGCTATACCTTTACTTTCAAATTTGATTTTTTTGGGTTTTCTATATTATCTCTCGATCCTATAAAAATAAAAAGGGTAATGCCTTCCATTTTGTGTATGATTATATATCCATGGTGTTGGTCGCCACTCCGTGACCTATCAATTGTGGGTCTCAGAGGTCATTATCTCTCCTTCAACTTAAAGAAGGAAGGGTCTGGAAATCTGATGTCCCTTCTCTCTTTTTTGGTGAAGGAGGGTCATGAAAGAATGGTATTATAGGTGATGGTTGAGAGATGGGATGGATTCTGCAGCTAGGCATGGTGATGATTTCATGGGATGGTTGGGAAACCGGTTTGGGTGATCTTGGTTCGTGAAATAGGCCAGGGAAGACTAGCTAGGACATGGGATTTTAGGGCCCACATGATCCTATGCATGGACTCTGGACCTGCCGAACGACCAAGTAAGGCTACAATAATTGTTGGGTAAAGGCCCTCATAATGGTACATGCATCATAATAACTTGTTTTCTTGTGTTTTATTGGTATATTGGTGGATTAAAAATGAACAATAAGTCATAGAAGAAAATTCAAGAACAATATTATACACTACTCGGGCTTAGGAATTCCTTGTTTACCCTGCAGCTATGGAACCAGGGAGAAGACCACATGTAGTGTGGATGATTAAGGCCTAGAATGTTTCTTTGGATGATCAACAGAGGGCTGACCGAGAGGAGGACGATAAGTGGCATAGGACGCTTCATGCCTTTTAGCAGAAGACCATTTCAAAGTACGAGGGTAGCATCTCAGATGTGGAGACAGAGGGCTGGCTTAAGGATATAGTGATAGCTTTCGGCTTGATTTGGGATTTGATAGAGTACTGGGTTCCTCTGGCTGTTAGCCAGATGTGGGGAGCATCGCGTCAGTGGTGGATGCTTTATCTCGGGGAAAAGAAGAAGGATGAGGTTGTGTGGGATGACTTTGAGAGGGAGTTCTGGGTGGAATTCATCTCTTCAACGATGAAGGCTGAAAAAAGTCAAGAACTACTCTCTCTCCAGCAGGGGAGCATGTCAGTAAGGGAGTTGTGGATGAGGTTCAAGGATCTCCTTTGCTTTGCTCTAGACCTCCTTCCGTATGAGGAGTCTCGGGCGAGATGTTTGGAGGATGCACTTAGACCTTCCCTTCAGTATGTTATTACTCCCATCACCTTACCGACATACATTGAGGTCTATAAGAATTATGTAGTGGTGGAAAGGATGCACACATTGGGAGATGTATCATGAGAGGGAATCTATTAGGGATCGTCGAAGGGGAAGGCATTCAGCAGCATGCCTCCAGCATCAGGACCCTCTAGGTTTAGACCGGTAGGAAGCAGCCTCAGCAGGTTCAATTATGATCCACTGGTCCTCGCCCTATTCTTTCAGGCCCACGACCAATGTGCTTTATCTATAGGAGCCATGGAAACCTTCAAAAACAGTTACTGGACAGAGTACATTATAACGGGAGTGGGCAGGTTCAGTGCCCACCACAACCGCAACAGTTTCCATCTAGGCCCCTTCAGCAGCAGTAGGGATAGCGAGCTCCCGCTCTTCCAAGGCCGGATGTGGAAGGAGGAGGCCGACCTCTGGATGCTCCTATTGGACCTCGACCGGGCTGTGGTCGGGGAGGCGGTCGACTGCCAAGAGGCAGAAGAGCTGGGGGTGGGCAGTTGTACGCCATAGAGGAAGCAGTTCCAGTAGTTCCAGAGGTCATTCGAGTTACGATCATCTTGTTGAGTTCTCTTGACTATTATTTGTTTGATATAGGAGCTTCACACTACTTTTTTGCAGCTAGTATTTCCCGTGCCCTGGGTTTAGATGTCGAGAGGATTTCAGCACCCCTGGTGCTGAGCTCACCAATTGGAAGTCAGACTGACTTGATTTATGTTTGTCGAGGGTGTATACTAATGATAGGGCCAAATCAGTATATCAGGGATCTTCTACTGCTACAGATACAACCCTACGATGTCATCCTATGCATCGATTGGTTGTTCTCTGTATGCTCTTCCATTGACTGCTTTTGAGGATGGGTCATCATTATAGATTTGGGGGAAAGACATGTAACTTTCATCGATGAGAGGGGTTGTCATATTAGTAGTAAATGAGAGGAGCCCCTCTTTTCCATGTTGGCTGGACTATCCGTAGAGTTAGTGGATGTAGAGATGGTGGAAGTCCCAGTGATCGTCCGTGAGCTTATGGACATCTTCCCTGAAGAGGTACGACTCTACCCCCTCGACGTGATGTTGAGTTTGGGATAGACATGCAACTTGGTGCCCGTCCGATTTCGATGGATCCCGACCGAATAGAACCTTCTGAGTTACGGGAGTTGCAGATCTAGATAGATGATCTGATTAAGAAGGGTTTTTTTTGGCCAAGTGAATCACCATGGGGTGCTCATGTCTAGTTCTTAAGGAAGGAAGATGGTGGTCTCAGGAAGTGCATAAACTACCGGAGGCTGAATCAGGTGACAGTCAAGAATCACTACCTTGTCCCAAAAATAGATGATCTCTTTGACTAGCTGAGGGGAGTAGGTTGGTTCTTGAAGATTTACCTGTGGTCGGGATATCACCTACGTAGGTGAAAGAGGGTGACATCTCGGCGACTTCCTCCAGATGTAGATATGGGAACTTTGAGTCTATGGTCATGTCGTTCGGTGTTATGAACTCTCCAGCCATATTTATGGGGCTCATGAAATCCGTCTTTAGAAAATATCTGGACCGGTTCTTGTCGTATTTATTGATGACATCGTGATCTACTCAAGATCAGAGGAGGATCACGCTGAGCACCTATGATCGGTTTTAGAGGACCTCCAGCAGCACCAAATATATGGGAAGTTGTCCAAGTTCATGTTATGGATGTGAGAAGTACACTTCCTTGGGAACGTGGTGTCTGAGCAGGGGATAGCGATGGACCCATCGATTGTTGAGACAGTTGTTTCTTGGTCTGGACCCAAGAACGTGGCAGTGGTTCATATTTTTCTTATACTGTAAGGTTAGTATCATTGGTTCGTGCCCATATTCTCTCGAGTCGATGAACCTTTAACATCCTTGACCAAGAAAAAACTGGATTTTGTGTGGAATGGGCAGTGCGAGGCACCCTTCAGTTATCTGTAGGAGAAGTTGGTATGTGACCCAGTGCTGAGGTTACCAGAAGAAGGGATGACATATGTGGTATTCTGTGATTGTTCAGGGCAAGGCCTCAGATGTGTGTTAATACAGCATCAAGGGGTGATCTCTTATGGGTCTAGGCAGTTAGGTCCCCATGAGCGTAACTATGCCACTCCTTATCTGGAACTTTTTTTGGTTGTGTTCACACTGAAGTTCTGATGACATTACCTTGTCGGGGAGCGCTTTGTGGTCTTCACCGATCAAAAATAATGAAGTATATCTTCTCCCAGCGGGGCCTGAACTCATGACAGCGTAGGTTGGTGGAGTTCCTCCAGGACTACAACTTCAAAATTTCCTACTCCATAGTAAAGGGAAATGTGGTGGCCGATGCCTTGAGCAGGAAGTTGCAGAAGGATGTTGTTCGAGTGTCGGCAGATGCTTGGATGGCGATGAAGGAGTTGGTTGTCGTGCACCTGGATGAAAGGATGGATGGTGGTAGAGGTTTCCTATTGCAGATGACAATAAATTCTTCTCTACTATGGTAGGTGGAAGAGTCCCATTGGGGAGACTCAGAAAGTGAAGTGATTCATGACAAGGTTAACCAAGTTGATTCTTTGGAAGGGTGGACAGAGGATGGTCAGAACCAGATTATTTTTTGAGGGATGTTGTTTGTCCCAGAGGAGATGCATAGATGGGTTCTTGTTGAGTTCCAAAACTCACCCCTAGTAGTGCACCCTAGAGTTTCTAAGATATACCGGGGCATAACATGTCAGTTCTGGTGGCCTGGGGTGAGGTAGGCAGTGGTAGAGTTTGTGGCTAGATTCCTAGTGTGTCCGCAGGTGAAGGCCGAACACCATGTTCCAGGTGGATTGATGCAGCCTTTGGATTCCCCCAAGTGGATGTGGGATAACATCTCGAGGGATTTCGTCATGGGACTACCAATGGTTTAAAGAGGCTGTGATGCTATCTGGGTAGTGGTGGACCGGTTGTCAAAATCCGCTCACTTTCTGGCTATCAAGGAATCAGGAACAGTGGATGCCTTAACATTGAGGTACGTGGATGAGGTGGTTCAGTTGTATGGAGTTACGAGATCCACAGTCTTGGATAGTGATTCACGGTTTACCTCATGAGCTTGGAGAGGATTTACGCATTCTTTTGACACCCAGCTACGTCATATAACTGCTTTCCATCACTAGACCGATGGAAAAAATAGATCCCACATTCCAGACATTGGAGGATATGCTGCGGGCTTGAATACTTGATTTTGGGGGATCATGGGTGTGACACTGGCCTCTGAAAGTGTTTTCCTACAAAAATATTTGTCACTCTACAATTGAAATTACACCATTTGAAGCCTTATACGAGAGGCCATGTCGCTCACCTGTGTGCTGAACTGAGGTAAGTGTTCTTGGCCAAGAGGTGGGGCAGAGCATGATGGAGAATATTCATCTTATATGGGAGAAGATGAAGGCATCTCAGGACTGGCAGAAGTCAGATGCCGATAATAGGAGGATACACATAGAGTTCAGGGTCGGGGACCATGTGTTCTGGAAGGTCTCCCCTTCGGCGTGGAAAAATAAGGTTCGACATGGGGAGTATGCTTTCTGCAAGGTTCATCGAACCCTTTCAAGTGTTGAAGCGGATCGTCGAAGTGTTTTATTAGATAGTGTTACCACTGCTGCTACTGAGGATACATGACATCTTCCATGTGTCCCATCTTTGACAATATCTGCACGACGATTCACACATCCTCGACTGGGGAAGGCTGGATATCAAGAATGACGTGACCTTTCTGGAAAGACCATTGAGGATTGAGGACCGTGAGGAGAAGGTGCTTCGAGGATGAACCATCCCTTTGGTTCATGTGTTGTGGAGGCATGGTAGGATCGAGGAGAGTACCTGAGAAATGGAGATGCAGTTGCACACCGAATACCTATATCTGTATTGAGTTTTGTTCGGTTATGTTCGATTCTTGTTGTGATGTAATGTTGACCTTGTTAGTCTATGAGATGTTTTGTTTCCCTACTTGTGGAGTTTTGTGAAATGTCCTAACTGTGGGGAAGGGAGGACCCAATCCCTAATAAAAATGAATTAAGGTGGATGCGATTAAACCCATGCGGGCGAGTCAGTGTTGGCCAAAGTGGATAGTATCATGACATAGAGGACGTAACCCCTTAATCCATATGAATAGACATTTGACACTTTGGTGTTGCTTGGATACATTAGGGAGAGGTGTTTCTAGGTGTTGATGAGGTTCACTCATGAGAGGTATCTATCGATGTAGTTTTTCAGACCCCCACCCTCTTCTCTTCTGGTTTGGTTTGATTCTCAAGGGTGAAAATATTTTAAGTGGTATCTGATGTAATGTCTTAGACCCTCATGGCCGATCCCTTTGAAATCTTCCAAATCCTACGGGCGGCGTCTCGGTGGGTGCGTCCGATCAGCGTACGACCGATCGATGGACGTCTGATCGGCGTGCAACCGATTAGTGTGCGACCGATCGGGTGAGACTGGTCAACGTGTGATCGATCAGGAGCGACTAATCGGCGGGCGACTGATCGGGAGTGACCGATCGGCATGTGACCGATCGGCGCACTACCGATAGGGTGCGACTGATTGGGTGCGACCGATGGGCGTGCGACGGATCGATGGGCGACGGATCGGTGGGTGACGGATCGGCCTACGACCGATCGGGTGTGACCGATTGGCATGTGACGCGATCAGTTTTTCACCGACTAGTGTGACATGATCGGTGTGTCGCCGATCAGTGCCACCCGGCCTTCAAGGGGTTTTCATCTGTATTTTCTCCCATAACAAAACTTTTAGGCCTTTTTATCCTTTTGGAAGTGGTTCATGGAAATTTTTAATCCCTTAATCAATGTTTAAATTCATAATGTTGGGGTGACCCTCAATAGTCCTAGTTGTGTGTCCGCATATCGTGCCCCTTCATTTATATAAAATCCATTAAAATCACAGCTGTTACCACCCTTTCCAATAGGAGTCCTTAAAAATCAATTAATTCAATCGTGTGTAACTACCCAACCACGTGGTGAAACCACGATCTGACTTTAAACCCATTCAAATCCCCATACCCCGTAACAATTATATCTTATCTATATATCGCATGAGAATTTCTTCTTCTTATACTTCTACCTTTTTGGTTAGGCCTACTTTTCTTCCCCGTGCATTTGGAGTCCCCGAAGTTCCTCCCCAGAAAGTCGCACATCCCCAGTTCCTGGGACGTGGAGAAGAACTTCGTTACTTGATCAACCAAGTAGGGGTTTTCCTTCATTTATATTTACTATGTATCATGTAGGGTGGGTATTATTTGTTTCTATGGGGATTGATGAAACCAAACATAATGAAGATAATCAACAGACATTTAAAGAATGAAGGGGGTGTGATCGATGTTATGGTATACTCTTTTATGTTGATATGTGTTGTGAACTATATGGACTTGTGCTCACTAAAAATCATGGCAGTTGGTGGTCTTTCCTTGCGTCCTAATAAACCCTTGACTTTAGTGATGACTAAATAACTATCACATCGAAATTGGTTAGTTATTTAAACTCAGTTGGATTTAATGGATGTTCAGTAAAACAAGAATCCTTTTGTTACCACCCCAGTTTAAAAACTGGAAGAAGAACCTAATGGTTGATATTCTTGAATCTAGAAGGTTCCTACTCTATTTTGGTAGTAGGTGTATTGTTCTGCTTGGTCCATACGAGGTGACATGGATGGGGATGGGATCCCTTGTTGTTGTACATTTGTTGGTTGTGGTTTGGTAGACATTTGGGGCTATATCTCAAGGATTTCTTTTGTTCCAGTACATCGAGGGATTTCACTTGATACCTTTTTTGTTGTGACCTTAAAAGAGAACAGGGTGTGAATGCTTAAATTGTTGTTTGGATTTTTCTCTTTTCCTGGCATGTGGTAATTCCTGTTAGTTGCCATGTAGTGAAGAATTTACTTAAATGAGGCCACTTGAACTTGAAACTACGAATGGTTTAAATGAGGAATTGGTTTTGTGAATGAGTTGTGACTTGGTTGTGAGTGTTGTGGCTATTTTTATGAATATTTAGAAATAAGGGTGTTATGCTTAGGTTGGATTTGGGAAGCCTATGTTGGGATGTGTTCTTGTTAACTATACAAATACCTTTAGTTTATATGTCTTCATATTCATGCCCCACCCAAGTTGAGCACATAGTACCGAACACCCCCATTTCATGGGAGATGGTGTTTTTCCCCACCCTCCTCTGAGTGGCTGGAAATTAGCTCCATTTCTGATCCAATTCCAGAATAGCCCAAGACTGTTCAGGTAGGCTGTGATGGCCCGAGTTCTATTATAGCCCATGATTCTTTGGGCAGGGTAGTTTTTGTGGTTGGCCTAGGTGTGTACGGGCAGGTTGTTTGCCAAGAGTCTTTGGGATTAGGCCCAGGTGTCTTCGAGAGTGGGAGGGGTTGTTCAAGCCCTGGTGTCTTCGGGCATGGTAGGGTTTGTTCTAGCCGAGGTGTTTATGGGAGTGGTTACGTGAGGTGGTAGTGGCTCAGGTTTCTCCGTGCGGGAATGGTGGTACTGGCCGAGGTGTGTGCGGCTAGAGTGTGGCAGTGGGACTGCGATGATAATGACGGATTTGGTTCGATGCATAGGATGTCTTCAGTAACCAGTGGTAAAGTGGCGTGGGGTACCCAAACATCGATGGGCTATTACTATACTCCACATTACATGAGGTATTTGGGGAGTGTCCTTGGTGGGGCTTGGGTGGATAGTTTTCCCTGCTAGGTGCTTTGGTTATCTCCTTTTTCACGGGGCATTAGAATGCCTCCCCACTTGTGCATGAGAGTGTTTCGTTTTCCCTACTGAGTATACTTGAATGCTCACCCAATATATATAATACCATTTTCATGTTTCCTGGAGGACTTCAGGGATCATGCAGGATCGTACATGCTCGGACATTGGGCCAGTTGCTGTTATCGTTTTCCTTTTTCTTGGTACTTTACCCTTGGATTTATTGTAGACTGTATCTTTTACTTTTGAACATGCATATGGGAATGGTTTAAATTCACCATTACCTATACTTTTAGCTTTGGTGTTGTTGGGTTTCTATCTTATCTCTCGATCCTATAAAAATAAAAAGTGTAATGCCTTGAATTTTGTGTATGATTCTGTACCCTTGGTGCTGGTCACCACTCCAGGACCTATCGAAGGTCGGTCTCATGGGTCATTATCTCTCCTTCAACTTAAATAAGGTAGGGTCAGGCAATTTGTTGTTCCTTCTCTCCTTTTTGGTGAAGGTGGGTCGTGTCGTTCTGTTTCATCAATCATCACTACAATCAATTACCCATTGGTACATAATCAAAAACTACCATTATAATTTCGTATTCAGATATGGAATACCCATGCCTCATTCCAAAGTATCTATACTATCCTATCTTATAATTAGAAAATAATAAATCCATAAACAAATCCCAAAAAGGATCCATTCATAATGTTCTCATAATCATATGAATAAAAAATATATTTTTTTGTATTAAATGGAAAAAAAAGAATGATTTTGGGGTTATCTCTCCTTTATCCATGTATGTTTCTCCCTTTTCATAGTCTGTATCAAGAGTATCTAAGCTCTCATTCATGAAGTTTCCTTCTATGGACAAAGAATTATTTGATGGTTCGAAGAAAAATCATAGATGTTCCATGGACATTCATTGAGAAAACTAACCAAATTACTCTAGATAAATGGGAATTGGAATAATTTTTTCATCCTCTATATATTTTCCCAAATAATAAAAACAGGGGACCCTTTTTTTGTTAGATGGATCCATATATTATAGATATATTTAATCAATCCCTCAAAAAACCATATAAGGACCTTAGTAACCACCACTATACCTGAGGATCCAAGGAGAGGAAAAGTGGGGGATGGTTGGAAAAATGGTCCCCTCCCATGAACCGTTATTCTAATTATATTTGTAAGAGATAATAAGGAAAATATATTTTATCCATCTATTTATAAAAATAGTTTCTAGGGTTTCTTTGTACCCCATCATCCATTACTAATTACCTATTTTATTACCATCCCTGAAAACCAATCATACTAGCCGACCCCACATCCAAATTCTCTACTATAAACTCATCCATTCTTATCACTCCTCTATAGGATGTCCACACTATCATCAATCGAAACATATCTTAACAAATACAAAAAAGTACACATAACATGTAGCTATATCAATAACCAATCGTTGTTCTATTTCCCTAATCAATGATTAATCTATCCACATATCCAATCAGTAAATTCAATCAAATAATGTTCTATTATACAAGGGAACATCATGTACGACAAAATGCATCCTATATAACAAAATATATTACTAGAAAACCTAATTCCAAATCCTATAATGATTACCACAATAGATATATATTTTTAACAAAACCATTTTTAAAAGTACGTCTAATTCCATATATTTTACAAACATCCCACCCTCTCTAATGTAATCCAATTAACTATATTTTTCTGATTAAATATTATATTCCATTAATGAACATAAAATAAAAAATTTAAATTATAAAATAAAAGTGGTTATAATAACTAATGGAAACCCCATACCTTGTTTCTATTCTCAATGACCATTATAAAACACAAGATGATTAATTAATATCTTAAATCACTATAGGAATCCAAATCACCAAGACATGATAAAATAATGGGACAATTGTGGTATAATAAACCCATTACAATAAATCCACCATCATAATAATGTATTCAAGGTCCAACTAACATTTCAATAACCCGTTTCTCATATCCCCAATATTACTTAGTGAATTATACCTAGGGACATAACCACATTAGATTACATTTCCAACATAATTAATGATCATCTAAAGCTAATAATGAATTATTATACATAAAAATATACATTAATTTTTCATCAATAATAACTACCAACAATACCCCTTTAATACATAATCACTAACTACCAATATTATTTAATATTCATATATAAAATACTGATGCCTCTATTAAATGGATCTATACTAGCCTCCCATCCAAATAGAAAATATTAAATTCCTAAAAAACATTTCAAACATGGACCCTTGAGAATATTATCTTAAAAAGATGAATAAAAACAAATGGATTTTTATTAAATTGAAAAATTCACAATGATTTTGGTATTATCTCTTCTTTATCCACACAATTTGATTCCATGTATTAGTCTCAATCAATCCTCTCAAGGTTTTCATGACTCATGTGGCCTTCAATGGGAAATGGATTATTCTATGGTTATAAGAAAAATAAAAGATTATCCATTGAAATTAAAGGAAAAAATAACCAAATTACTCTAGATAAATGGGAATAGGTGTGGATGGTTCATCATATTTATATGTTCCTTAACAATCACAACAAGGGATCCTTTTTGTTGGTTAGATTGCAAAATGAATTATATAAATATTTAATCAATCCCTCAGAACACCATTGGAGGGCCTTATGAATCACCATTATACATGAGGATCCAAGGGAGGGGAAAGGAGGGAGAGGGTTGGATGAAAGGTCCGCTATGAGGACACATTATTTTCATTAATGTTGTGGGAGATACTCAGGAAAAAATATAAGTTCCTCCTCATTATAAAAATAGGTTATAGGGTTACCAAGTACCTCATCAACCAATAATGAGTACCTGTTTTTTTAACATCCATAGAATACAATCACAAATGGTAGTTGATGGTAATCCAGGGGAACTACCCCTATATAAGTCACAGAGTACCTGTTGATAATGCATCAAGTACCTATTAGATTACTTATTATTAGACTTAATTGAATAGCCACCATAACTCTTATCTATTAAATAATTGTCACCCAAAACATATAAAACTTATAACTCAAATAATTATATTAATACCCCTTTCCAAATATTTAATAAAAAATTGATTCAAAACTCCAAATGAAACTATATAGAAGAAAGATATATTGGGGAACAAACCAATAATCAATCATCACAAAACATGTGATCCTATATTGAGTACTCATTGAATAATTTCTTCTTTACATAAATATTTAATCCAACCTATATCAACCCAATTAAAAATTTTAGACAAATTTTTTTTTAAACATCATATTCACTACATCAAATTAATACCCTAATCCTGAAAACCAACAATAAAACATTGATTCATGACTCCCATACTCCAAAACCATAAAAACAAAAATTTCCTCAAAAAATAAAGTCAAATGATGTGGGTCACTATAAAATTATTAATAATAGAATGATCAAACACAATCAATTACTATTGACATTTTCATTGTGTAATTACTTTGATATAATGTTTTTTTTATATGTGATGGATATAAGAAAGAAATTCGGTTGGATTTTTTTTAGATTGAGGGTGGAGATAATATTTAATTAATTTTATATATATTAGGGCAATTGAACTTTTTATATTATCTATGTATTTAATATTTATTTATGATTTTATGTTTTGTATTTCGTATCTTGAATTCATTAATATGGTGGTTTATTTAATCATATGAGTGCTACATTTCTACAATTCCCAAAATTGTGGTCTAATGAAAGTGGGATTTGGAGGTCATACATTTTTTCATTAGTGATTCAATGTTTGGGGATGGTTGGTAACAATTGTTTCAACACACTACTACAAATTATTATTATTTTTTTATCTTTGATTACCTTATAATTATTTTATTATGTCTACTATGATATTAAAATAATATATTTTCAATTATTACAAGAAATTATAAAATTATAAAAAATATTTCTATCATTTTCACCCATTATCATTCAACATTAAGGGGATGATAGTTGATTTTCCAATTTCATCATAGGTGGCGTCCAAAATAATTCCCTTGTGTTATTTGTATTTCACATTATCCTTCCCTAGTAAATTATTTCTATTATTCATTATCATGATGGATTATATATATAAACACTCTAGGGTCATTCACATCCCATTACTATTACACATATCTTAATTAATCATTGATTTGGTGGTGGAGTTACAACGTCTATAAAAGAAAGATTCCCCTGAATTTTATTAGCATTTTTCTTCATCTATACCAGAATCAACAAATTTTATTCCACATAATACATTATCCCTCCTCATGAATATAATTTAATAGAATAGATAATTATTTAATTAATAGGAGATAATTTACTTTTTTTAATTCTTTATTAAATCCTAATTATTATATATGTTGTTATGATTTTATTCGAGAATTATATAACATAGATTATTTATTGTTATAAAATCTTTTTTTATCTTAGGTGAACTCTACTTTCTTCCTACATTAAGAGTTGTGGAAAAGTTTTGAATTATTGTAATGTAGTTGAATATGGGATAATTAGTAAAACAAATAAAACAATTCGATGATTCCTGGGTTTTCTATTGGGGGTTGAATTTGATTAATGTCCTCTAATCCCTACTTTTGGGGGAAAGATCCATGTCACACTATAATAACATTTAAATGGATAAATTTTTAATATCATTAATGAGATCTACTTATAATGGTGAAGGAAAATTATGTATTGGAGTATTCCTTCATATAAAATTAGTTATATAGAATTTTTCTTAGATCATGACATGTTACCAGTTTTCCATTCATATTTTTAATTTACAAATTTTTTCCTTAATGACTTCAAACATTATAAAAATTTTATAATTTCACACTGAAATATGTTTCATGTGTTTGGAGAAGCATTGGTTTTCTCTAAATATTTATCAAGACTCATGGTTTATCATTGTGGTTGGTTATTGAATATTGTTAGAGCCACCATGTTTCTGTGGTTTGGTGATATTATATCTAGTATATGAATGAGATTTAAGGTTCATAAGATTGGGGATCAATTTTAATGTTATTTTCCTATTGGAACATCTTGTTTTGGATGGTTTGTGTACTATAATTCAACTATAATGAATTTTTGTAATAAATAAAATACTAAATTTGTTTTTATAAAACGTTATATTTTTTTATAATACCATGTCCTTAAATAATGAATAATTATTTTTACAATGGATGAGGAGAGATGTAAATTATATTCTTTCATTTTTAATAAATATTATATAATTAATTTTATCAATTTTCACATTATACCCCATAAAAATATTATCAATGAAATTTGTATAATACATTAATTCCATAATAAATAAGGATAGTCAACATTTTGTATGATATTTGGATTCTAAATTTCTAAATTCCAGTTCAAAATTCATCCATTAAACCATTATATGATGATTCATCAATGTTTTCAAGCCATTCATTCTATAAAATAGTATTATTTCATATTTTTATATTAAAATACGATTTATTTGTACTGTATTGGTGTTAAGTAAAGGTTTATTGATTAATAATAGATTTGAAGATGTCATATATTGAATTATGTCTGAACTAGAGTCCATACTATGACTAATGATAGATAATATATTAGTATTTTTGAGTCAAATTGTAGTATTTAAATATTTTATATCTTATTATATTTATATCATTATCAATTTTATATTACACTTCAGTATTTTAATTTTCATTTTCATATCATTTGAATATTTTTATTAAATGGATTTTTGATTAGTTAACCATTTTATAATTAATGGATGTGTAAAAATTTCAAATTAATAATATAGAACATATAACATTAATTTATAGTGATTGTTGGGTTGATAAATAAATGTCAGAATAATGGAATTTTATTTTCATTTTGACACATTCAACATTTTACATGTTCAAATATTAATATATATATATATATATCAATCTTCTATTAGAGTTTGTGATTTACTATAATATTCATGAATAATTAAGTCCATTTAGAGTGTTTTGTGATTTTATACCATGTGAATAAACAAATTTCACAAGAACCTATTAGACATTGACCAATTTGTTTTGAAGAATATCATTGTTTATTATGATATCTATAAGTGATTGTAATGTATTACACAATAATTTTCTTGAAAGGATATTTTTATTGATTGTCAATTCATAAGATCTTTGTATTATAGATTCATTTAATCTTCATTTATATATGACAAAATGTCTTAGAAAAACATTTTATGAATCAAATATAACAATGAATTTTTTATTGGGAAATATTAATCATAGAAAAGAATCTATGTATACATAAAATTTATTTCATATGAATTGATATGTATGTATCACCAAAATCTGTAATGTTTTGGATTCCATTACAATGTTTGGGACGTTGGATATAAAATCACAAATAGTATTTTAGGATATCGGTTTTTAGTTTTAAGAAGTGGGTGGATTAAAATAATTCAATATAACTCTTTTTTGGATGTATAAGAATAAATAAATATTAATTGAAAATAAAAAAACATAAATTGGGTTGTGTAAGATAATCTCAATACCCAAAAAACATATTACTCTATTGATGTAGTATTTTATGATGTGATGATGAAAAAAATATTTCCAAAACACACACACACACACACATATATATATATATATTATTAGAGGATTCTCAATATGAATTATGATATTATGTATTGTAGTTCCTTGACCAAAGAAAATAAATAATATTTTCCTGGTTTATATCATTGATATAAATATTGGATATCATTATATAAATTTTACTATATATAATTAAATTACTGAAAATTATATGTTGAAATTTTCCCTTTCAGGTGCAAGCCATATTGACATGGTATTATTGAGAAAATGTTATTTTTTTTTCTTATCTTTTTTCCATTTTAATATATAATAATAAATATATGTTTTTATAATTTCTATATTTATTTTCAATTATATTTGTTACGAACATGAAATATATATATATATTTATTTAAAATGTTTTTAACATTTAGTTTAAATCATGTAAATTCCATCTTAGGAATGTTTTTGCATGTAGTTAAAGAGTTTAAATTTTTTATATATAATATTATAATTCATTAAATTATAAATCATCATTATATTTTTTCATTATTCTAATGTGATGATTTCTAATAATTTTTCATAAATATATGGTTTTAATTTCAATTTAAAAATATATAATGGATTTTATGACAGGATCTACGTAACACTACGAAAAAATATATATACAATGACCTAACCATAACACTAATTTGGGAAATATTATTTTCATCAATGCATAACTTGATCACCAATGGGAAAAATATATTCAATTTTTTTTAACAATTTCATAAGATGATTTACCCACTATCATCATAGTAATATATTAAAATATATTAAATTAGTAATAAAAAAATAAAAAATAAAATTCTCCTCTTCATGTATTTATTGACGATGGAAAAATCATCATCTAATACCATATTTCATTAACCAAATATATATAAAATCCAAAAAAATGAATAAAATTAATACAAACATGTCTATACTAGTGAAAATTAATTATGTATTCATAAATCCCATTAAACCATCTCATAATTACTATAAATAGGCATTATTTATAAGTAAAAAATATCTGTATATAGACAATATAAGGAAAATAATGAAATGAAACTGAATGATATAGTACAATTATATCGATCTAAAATATTAACACTCAATCATGGAATATAATAACATGGTGAAGAACCCTTCAATATAACTCACCCATAATGTATCACACCGTTACTTGGTGGAACATTGGGAATGAAATGGTTGTTGGAGTTAGTGTCCAATAACCAACTATTTTTACACTGATTACATTAATATTAAATTTACATAAATATTAAATATCTTATAAAAAATTATTCATTTTTCTTCATCACAATAATCTAATATTTTCATTGATTATTTTTCGCATTAATAAGTCTTTATCTATTCCACGCATTGATGAGAACCTTGATGTGCTATGACAATACTCTTAAATATAGATTTGTGGTTCGATGAATTACTATGATGGGACACATAATATACCAACCATCATGTGTGAGTACTCATAATTATATTAGATGACTTCTGTTGATGTTAAAACATGGTAATCTCGAAGATAGAAGAATATGAGAACAGACATGGTAGTCAGAATTCTACATGTTTTGGGGTCATAGGATATTCTTATCTGAGAGTGTGTGTAATCGTCACTAAACATTTAGATGATCAATATAACATTTATTGACTCTAACACTTATATTTGAAGATGTAATCAATCAGCCTATATGTTTGCTAGATGTAGGGTATTTTTGGGCATCATGAATTACATGTTATTAATGGATAAGTCAAGGAAGGATTTTTCCATTCCATTAATAGAAGTTGATAACTCCACCATTTGATTGAAATAGAACTGACACCCTAAATTCCATGGCAACATACTAACAAGTAGTTTATTTAATGTAGTCAAATAATGGTGAATCAAGAATATAGTTTGATGACACTCTCATAAACCTACTTGATGATATATTGTGACAAAGGGATTAAATTACACAATGAGTGTTCATACATGGATGTCTTCATTACGACATTATGTTCTCTCTCATAGGTGTCTTACCCAATGATTTAGAGTATTCTTGGACTTTATGCAAGCCCTCTTAATGGTAACGATAATGAATCCACAAGGTCACACTCTGTTTTTCTGGTGGTCTAGATTTAATTCTATTTTAATTTAATTAATGGAATAAATATAATTCAGAAGTCTGAGGAATAATTTTATTCAAGTTAAAATAATTTCATAAATTAAATAAATATTTATCGACCATATTTTTTAAAAAATATATTTATTTCTTTAATTGAACATTTAATAAATATTTATTTATTATATTGTGATAATAAATATTTACTTATGAGAAAATATATTTTATTTTGGTGTTTAAAAAATTGAACAAGAGTTTAATTGGACCAAGATTGTGTCCTTCAATAAATTAATTTTTTTTTCAAATTGGTATATAATGTCTATCAAGTAGGCGGAAGAAATAATAACAATACTATTATCATTACATGGCATGATATTTTATTTGTTATTTCGTTTTATGCGGGTTTAATACCCACAAATAATGATGTGGTTATTTTTATTATGTGTCGTGAGTTTTATCTAATAGTAATAATTTAATTTAATTTTGCGTTCACAATTAAATTTTGTAATTGAAACCCCATGTCTATTAAGAGGAAGGTAAGACTATTGTGCCAATCCCTTAGTGAATTGAGGATTTCTGAGGAAAATTTTTTCTCTCACTACTCCTCTCATCTATCCCTCTCACGATTGGGAAATTTTTTCAAGACCTAAGAACAAGTGATCAAGAACGATCAACGCATGACATTATTTGAGCCAAGATAGTACTCAGAGAACGAGTAGATTTGATCGGAGACTTCTGTAGCACACGTAGATCACCGCTAGAGGGATTATATATTTGATCATTGCAAGATAAACAATAGAAATCTAGAATGATCATTCCATATTTCCAATTGTCATTAATGAAGATAGTAATGAAGACTCGGGTATTTAATTCATTTAGAAATTACTAAACTAATTATAAACGTGATATGGAAGATTGGAATTATCACTTCTATAACTATTATTATATTTTTCTAAATCAATGATATTAGTCCATAGATACTAGCATTCATCATCGTAATGATCCCGGATTGGACATCTATTATATAAAAATCAAAGTCGGTCCCTCCCAACCTCCATGCTTCCGTTCCATATGGATAATTCAAGTGGTATCAGAGAGACCACGTCATCATTTATTATTATTTGAATAATTTTTTGAGGATTTCTATTATAATAATTTATGTTTTCATTGCATGTTTAATCATTTCTGTAATATAAATTCTGAGATTTGTTATTCCTATTTTCATTTTAAATAGAACTAATTGAAATGAATATCCATTCGATTATAAATAAATCGATGATCTAATCATGAGCCACCGAAAATTATATCTTGGTAACACTACAATACACATCATGTATTTTTATTTACAGACCGTGTAATCTTTCAAACAACCCATGTAATCTGGATTACACTATTTGTAGTTATTTTCATTGTGTCTTGAGTAATTTTGAAATTACTCAATCTTTGTGTTTTAACGAAACACGATGTAATTAATTCTTAAACCACGTGTTGACCAAGATAGATTGGCGCATGGTTAGACAGATTCCATTTCGTGTGGCCCACTATACACAGCGTGTAGTCTATTCTGTCAAAAGTGAAACAGTGTATCCCACACAATGATAAGAAGACCAGTAACCATGTATCCTAGAGAAAACATAGGGTGGGGCCCACAAGACACACCGTGTAATACAAATATTCGAAGAAATCCTCACACTCCATGTCCATAGGCATGTACTTTAGATAGTATGGTAAAAGTAGTACACACCAAGTAGTCAGAACTACACACCATGAAAATTTTAAAATTACATATAATTAAAACATTAATGTATGTGTAATGATGTGAATTACATATCATTTATATTCTAATGGGTGTTTATCGTGTTACCTCCATGGTTATGGATGAGAATATAGTGGAAATTCCGAAAAATATTAAGATAACAGTATAGATTATTTAAAGATAATAATTAATCAATTCAAGTGCGTTTTTTATAAATAAGAAATACTAAATAATTGAATGTTATTTTAATTAAATCATTAATTTATTGCATGTGTTTGGATGAACATGAGATAGATCAGACCATTTTTTGTGATTGGTTTTCTTATAAATTATTTTAAATTAATTTTTTGGTCTGTGTTCTGTTACACATCATAAATATGTCGGGTTTTCATAAGCACAGTTTATTTTATGTAATCCAGCTTTTGTACCATTCATCTACATGTGAGTTAAAAATAATATGTAATGGATGGAGATCCCACATTTGTGTATGTGGTTCAAGTAAGGATCCAATGTGAAACCAATCAAAGGAGATACAAAGGTGGATTGGTGGAATGTTGTAAAACTTGAAACAAATCTTTCAAGGTGTTTCTCCCCTAGTTTTGGGTAAGTTTATCAACCACAATAAAAATACTCAATTTATGCATAATAGATAAATATCTTCAATTAAATATTAATTTAGACTAATCCTTCCATTACATGATTAAGGGAAATACTCTGTAAAACTATGTGTTTGACCAACACTTCTTAAGTGTCATACTTTTAAATAGGAATCCCTTATGATTGATTTGGTTTTAATTAACCATATTACATCAAGAACAATATACTATTATAGAGTTTGTTTAATATTGTAGGAAAGTGTTGTGAAAATCCAAGTCAGGATTTTGGGATTTGGGATTACACTAAACAGACCATGGAATAGAAATCCAATAGTTTTCAATGTCCTTCCTACCTAAATACCTTCAAATATCCTGAACTACCCTAGTTGGGGTTATGCGAATGGGAATAGGGATAATTTCCACTAGAATTTCAATGAAACTAGACATTCTAGGCTCAATAGTAAGGGAAATTGAGACTAGATAAAGTAGTGGGAGACTTAATATAATAATTTTTTTATTTCTCATAAAATGTAATCCATAAAGTACTAATTATCATATATTTTAATTGTTCAATAAAAAGAAAAAAAATTTGTCAACCACACTATCACTATAATCAATACTAGATAAATAAAACATCTTTAGAAACTATAAATTATAGGAATGTTTTAGACGCCTTAGGGTCATTCTTCACCATGAATGGAAATATTACTTGTTGGGGTCCTCAATACCTAATTCTTAAACTGATAATATGAGTGATGAAGATGTAATATTCTATGAAAAACATATGAATTAAAAGGTAGACATTTGATAATTTATTTCATCACAAATTTCTTGGTGCACTCATGATGTAAAATGAAAACATGGATTCATATACCTTGCTTAAGCTTTTCTGTGTATGTAACAAAAATAGTGCATGAATAGAATAGTTGAGATCTCCTAGGTAGTATTTTAAAGTATTCTTGGAGAGCATGCCCCATAAGGGCTTCACATAGTCATGCTCATTGCCTGTATTGAGTGTCTAGATATTGTAAAATTAAAACTCTATAAAGAATTGGGTACCGATATCATTCATAAATCATTCCCTCATAGGTTCTCAAATATTTTTTTGAATTTAAATATGAACCAAATTTAAGAGTATATAAGAAAACTTATTATCCTCCTTCTCTATGGGGAAAAAGTCATGAATCTTGAAATGCCTCTTGTTCTTATGGTGAATAAGTGGAATAACAAGCTGAAGACATTTAATCCCAATGTTTCTTCACACCCTCCCATGATAAAGAAGATCATGGGGGATAAAAGGGAATATAAAGTTGTTTTTTATCATTTGCAAACAAGATTCACTGATCGAAAAATGTCACCCAGCTAAAAAATAATGGGAAAGCTTCTGGTGAGTTTTTTATCAAGTTCAAGTTATTTGTTTCTAAATATTGGGAATTAGATATAGACTATGGTGATCATATATGTATCCAAATATTGGAACCAATATGATTCATGAAAATTGATAGATGTTAGGTAGATATATGAGAATATAATGGAGATAGACATTCTACTATAGTTTTCGAGGACTACCACCTCCTGTAGATGATTGAGATGACATTACTGTTAATAGGTTGTTATTATGATTCTTATATAACAAAAACATTATTTATATATCCATACTAGATTCAAATGGAGTTATTTTCTTGTTAATAAATGAATGTTTCTTCTTTTTAAGAGATGAAATTTATTTTGGTATGTCACATTTATATAACAAACTTTACGTGTTGGTTTACATAAACAATGTAAAAATAATCTATAACAAAACTACATGACATAACTCATACCACAAAAAACATTGGAATCACTTGTACAATAATGTAAAGGAGAAACAATTAATAAAGTTACAAGAAGATGGATATTTAGATTCTTTTTAAATCAAATCATTTGGTTTATGCCACACATGTTTAAGAAGAAAAATGACCAAACCCCCATTAAGTGGGATTGGTGAAAGAGACAAATAGGATCTTGAATTGGTTCATAATTATGTGTTCCGACTATTTATAGTTCAATAAATGGGTGGTTACTCATAATTTATAATGTTCACTAATGATTTTTGTTTATATGGATATATATAATTAATTTTGAAAAAGTCAAATTCTTTTGATAAGTTCAAGGAATTCAATAATTATGTTGAGAACCAACATGGTAAGAAGATTATAAAACTCTGTTCAGACATTTCTGTGGAATATAATAATCAATACATCATTGATTACATGTAGGATATTGGGATCTTATCCCATCTAAAGCCTCCTTACACACCATAGTGGAATGGTGTAAGCCAACGGTGGAACCATGCCCTATTAAACATGGTGAGATTAATGATGCGCCATGAAATTCTTCCATTATCATTTTGGGGATATGTGTAACAAACATTATCTCAAAAAATAATCCATGTTCCAACTAAATCGAAAAATTGTATTCCATACTATATTGGAGTGGATTAAAATTCATTTTATCTATTTACGTGTCTCGGGATGTGAATCATTTTTTAGGCCTATTCGAGTAAAAATTTCACACCACAAGACACAATGAGTAACTTTAAAGGATACCCCGAGGAAACAAGGTCATATTACATATACATACTATTAGAAAGAATGTGATAGTGGAATGATAGACCATATTTCTTGATAGGGAGAAAATCCTTAAAAGGGAATGTGAGACCAAGTTAGCCTTCGATGAAGATGAGGCTCTACGTAGAAAAGAGTTGGAAAATGAGGGGATTTCCTAAAGCCCCTTGGATGAATGATCTATTCTAGAGATATAAGTATTGTGTTGGAGTATAATATAGGATAGATAATTTTAATAATATGCTTTTCTAGTTACTGAGGATAGTGAGTCATTATTATTTTAAAATAAGGATCCTTTAACCTACATTGATGTTGTAATTGGAACATGTAATTCCAAGGGGAAAGAATCCATGTATTCTAAAAAGATATCCAAGAAGATAAATCATTTCTATATTTTGGTAGAACCTCTAATAGATGTAAATGATTTTGGTTGAAAACGGGTATTCAAAATGAAATTGGGCATGATTGATAAAATCAGTACTAATAAGGCATGACTACGTACAGAATGGGTTAAACCACGTCAAGGCATTAACTATAATGGAACATTTTCTCATTTTTCAATTGTAAAATCCATTATAATTGTATTGTACATAGACCCTTACCGTAAATATGATACTTGGAATATGTATGTAAACATAGCTTTCCTTAATTGGAACCTTTAAGTAGATGTCTATAGGAAAAAACCTATTGGGTTTGTGACTCCAATGGATGAAAATACGATATTAAAGATGAAAAATACCATTAATGTATTAAATAAAGTATCCAGGTCATGGTATATTCATTTTGATATACCTATAATAGAAATTGGTTTTATAAATAAAAAATGTGAGCCTTATTTCTACAAATTCTTTAGTGGACGTGCAATTTTTTTCATAATAGTATATGTTGATTAAATATTACATATTAGAAACAAAATTTTAATATTATAATATGTTAAGTAATGGTTGAATATATTATTCCCCATGAAGTACTTGGTCAAGTAAATTATTTTTTGCGATCAATATCCATTGTGATAGATCAAACATATTGTTGAGATGATGTAAATGTACATACATTGACAATATGCTGATCAGATTCAATATAAATCATTCCAAGAGGGGATTATTTTTAGCATCACATAGCATTCATCTTTCCTAGAAAATTTTTCTTCTTATGCATGAGGAAGGAATGTGAATAGAAAGGATTATATATGCATCAATGATTAGGTCATTCATGTATTATATGATTTGTACTAGGATAAATGACACATATGCATTGAGTGTTGTAAAAAGATATCAATCTGATCCAGGTGACCACTATTGGATGGCAATCAATAATACACTTATGTATATATAGAGTACTAAGGATATATTTATGATTTTTGGAGGAGTCAAGTAACTAGTGACCTGAGGATGTGAAGATGCTATTTTAATACTGATCAAGAAGACATTATGTTCAAAATGGGATATATATTCACATTTAATGAGGGGTTGTGAGCATGAAGAACTCAAAAAAAGGAGTGGTCATAGATTCTACATTAGAGTTTGAGTTTATCATAGCTTTTGAGGAATCTAAAGAAGCAGTTTGGATGCTGATATTCATCGATGTGATGGATGTATTACATACCTGTAACTATTACCTAACACATTATTATGTTATTATTGCAGTAGTGGATCTTGCAAAAGAACCAATGCCACATCTGTGGATGAAACACATTCTACTAAATTATCATCTCTTCAAGGAATTTTCTCTGAGAAGTGATGTTGAAGAGATCAATATTTCCATAGATGATAATATGGTGCAACCCCTGACTAAAGCCTATACTCCATAGAAACATGATCATCATGTGACGTCTATCAGACTGAATGTCTTAGGCATTTGGCTCTAGTACAAGTTGGTGTTTTTTAGAGTCGGTGTCCAAGAACCAACCATTTCTACATTGAATACATGAATATGTAATGTATTTAAATATTAAACTTATAATTACATATTGTTCATTATTCTTCGTGAATATAATGTAATTATGTCCAAGAGTATTTTTCTTAAGAATAAGGCCATAGTAGTTCCCCTCTATAACGAGAACCTTGATTCCCCAGTAAAATATTCTAAAATATTGTTCTGTGGTTGGATTATGAAATTTTATAGGAAACAAAGTGTACATACTGTCTAGTACGAGTACTCGTAACCAGTTGATACTTATACTAATGAAGTTATCACTTGGTAATCTAAAATATTTGAGATAATGAGAGCAGACCTTCCAGTAGGTATTTTGTATGTTTTGGTGGGATTAAATATTCAAATCTACAAGTGTGAGTAATGGTCTTTAGTCATTAATATTATCATTAATACATGGACTGACTCATGGAATTTGATTTTTTGATGAAAACTTTCATTCCATATGTTTTCAGAAAGTATGATTTGATGGTTACGTCAAAAATTAAATTTTTTAAGGTAGAATTCGAGGAATATTTATCCTATCCATTTATGGAAGTTGATATCTTGACCCTTCGATAGAAATTGAACAGTCTCCCTAAATTCCATATCCATGGTCTACTGACGAGTTTATTTCATGTAACCAATGAGTGACATATCCATAATATATGTTGATGACACTATCAGAAATCCTACTCGATGATATATAATGATAATGGGATTATATTACACGGTGAGTGTTCATATGTGGATGTCTTCATTGAGACATTTTGATCATTCTCTTGGGTGAAACGACCCATTGATAGACTATAATATTGAACATTATGAAAAACTGCCTAACAAAAAAAGATAATGAATCCAAGAGGGTTACAAACTTACTATTTATGGTGGCCTTGATTAAATTCTAATTCAATTTAATTAGTGTAAAGAAATATATTCCCAAGACAGAGGAATAGTTTTATTATTGTTTAAATTATTTAATAAATTAAATAAACATTTATTCATTGAATAGTGAATAAATATATATTTATATATTATAATGAACATTGAAAAAAATTTATTTTAATATTTTGTAAATAACAATATTTATTTATGAAAATAAAATATTTTATTTTGGTGTACAATAAATGGAAGAGGAGTTCGAATAGGAACATATCTTTCGCATTTATAAATTTCTCATTTATAAGTCTATAAATAATTTTCTCCAGTTATTATATGAAATAATTATAATATAGATTTCATTATGTGGCATGAGATTTCATTTATGGTCCTATTTTTCACACGTTGGAGCACCAAAAATAATGATGATGTTATTTTTATTTAGTGGAATGGGTTTTCTCTAATAGATATAATAGAATTTAATTATTGATTTCAAATTTAATATTGTAACTAAAATCCCATGTCGATTTAAATACATGTACCTATATTATACAGAAACCCAGTGAATTGAGAATTCCTGAGCCAAAAATTTTCTCCATTGAATCCTATCATATATCCCTCTCAAAAACGAGATGAGAGATTCAAGACTAATGAATGATAGATTAAGAATGATCAAATCAAGAAAATAGTTCCACCATACTAGAACCCATAGATTTAGTGGTATTTATCAAATACTATTAGTGCACCTGTGGATCATCGCTAGTGGGATATTACATTGGATCCTCACAAGTGAAACATAGTCAATATGGAAGGATTATTCTGACCAATCAATTATAATCATCGAAAAATGTACTGAATTACGAATTATTTAATTTCATCAGAAATTATTAAATTATTTATAAACATGATCTGCAAGATCCTCTTTCTCAGATCTGGTTACATTATTCTCTATTCTAAATAATTTATTTCAATCTATGGATGTTGGCATTCATCATTGAATTGATCTCGGATTGGTCATCAATTACCGAAAAATCAATGGTGGCCCCTCCAAAAATCTATGCTTCCTTTGCGTCTAGAACATTCTATAATCACCTATATCGAAAGAATGATCCTTCTTCCAGTTATCTAAAAAAAATCATTCCTTATATGAACATTCCTCATGTGTTTTTTAATCAACAGATATTTTTCTTTCATATATTCTAGCAATTAGGGTCCCATCAACTTCCTCTCAACGTCATCATCCCAAAAAGCTGTAGTTTAACCCCACTTTCAATATAATGCCTCAAACAGTTCAATCTATAAATAGGAATAAAGAATATTATTATATAAAAACACAACCAAAAAATGATATTGGTCTAAACTTCCCTATATTCCAATGAACATTAACATAGAATATCCTCTAATGTCCAAATTGATTCATCATAATTCAAATTAAATTTAGGACGACAAGATATAAAAAAATATAATTTGGTACCTAAAAACATTTAAAGGCCATTCCAAAAGATAGATGTGATCTTGGGATAATGATATGATTCAATGGATAAAGATACCTTATGCAACCAAAATATCGCATTAATATATAATCAGGAATTTTTATCTAAAGACTGAGTATTTCAAATATATATATAATGAGAATAATTATTCAATGTTTCGACAATGAACGAAATCATATTGTTATCTTGAGAATCCTTTGGTAATACCACTATAAAATCCATTGATATAATTTCTCATTTTATGATTGGATCTGAAAATTGTTAAAGAATACTTTTTGGATACCAATATTCTTCCTTCACTTGCTGACCATTCAGACACATCAAAATAAAGAAAACAATATCTATTTTCATTCAATCTCACTAGTAATACTCTGGGAAGTCTCTATAAAACATGGTATTAATAGGATAAACTGAAAATAGGGAACTATGAGCTTCACATAACGACTCTTTATTTACTTGTGATTCATAAGGAAAGCATAACTTCTTCTTAAATATCAAAACATTATCTCTATCAATGTTAAATTTAGGTAACATTCCATTCTGGATGAATTATAACATTTTCAGTAACTCATTTTATTCCTTCTACTCATTCTTAATTCTATCAGATATAAATTATATGAACCTGGTTCTTATGTTGAGGTACGAGTTTCTTATTTTTCTTTTTCCTTAATTGATTTTGAGAATATAAGGAAAATGGGGGATATCCAAAATTTTATGGGTACACGACGTGTAATTTTCCACATGTCATGTACTTTGGCTGTGTGGCATGAGTACACAGGGCGTATAGGCCTGTCAGCGATGTAGGGTGTAAAAACCGATTACTTGCTGTGTACTAGGTAGTTATATGCCACGTAATCAGTTGGCAGGTAAATAGTAAGGAGACATAGGTAGCTTCTAGCTGAGCGATAGTACATGCCAGGTATTCAAGAATACGTGTCGTGTACTCATGTCGAAATATGAACAATGCTGCGGTGGAAAGAAGCAGCCATGGGAACATTTAAAAAAATTAAAAGTACACACCGTGTACTTGAGATTACATGCCATGTAGTCATGAAATTTTGTTTAAAACAGGTTGTAGCCTCCTTGTTCAAGAGAGAAGGATGAACTACCGTTTAGAGCTCGTGGGGACGACCGAACCTTAGAGGATCATCCAATCATGCAACGGGAATCTGATTCCACCTTTTTCGATCACGTTGGGATAGTATAGTTAAGCCCTCCCCTCTCCTTTCACTGTTCTTACAAATTCATCCTCTAAGGGATATTATTTAAGATTGAATGAGAATTCTTTTATCCCAGATCTATGTCTTTCGTGGACGTTTTAGAAGGCGTCGTTCACGTATACCGATCAGAGCCGATCGAGGTAGGTGGTTCGGTGTTTATTTCCAGATGTTGAGTTAAATTTCTATACCTTTGGGCTACAAACCCATGTTTCGGGTGTCGTATGGTTGTGGCCATTGCAAAAAGTTATCTAGAATTACATAGATAATCTTTTGATAAGTTAAAATTGTTGTTTGGATCACTGCTTGGATCTAGGACCACCCCGAGGGTGAGTTCCTCTGTTTATCCATTTGGCCATAATACCTATGGGTATAATATGAATTTTAGCATGATTTGAAATTTCCTTGAGGCGAATTGTATATTATTTCTTGCTTATGTGTTGGTCTCAACCTGATTACTTTTATTGCCTGAGGGCAGTGTTACTTTAGCCTACAAGAAACCTTTCTCATGCCTGTGGTCAGTAGTTTCTATGCCCGTGGGTAGTAGTTTATGTGCCTGTGGGTGACTCCTTATATTCCTGTGGCCAATATTCGTTATGCCTATGGGTAGAGACCTGTGAGTTTTTATTCTGAATACCCGTGGATAATAAATTTATGTCTAAGGACAGTGTTGTCATGATTATTTACCATGGTTATTTTCATATGTTATAACTGTGATGATAAATCATAGGATTGGCATTGTTAAATGAATATTAAAATGGAAACATAAATATTTTAGTTATTTACATTTGAGTACTTCTTAGTTTAATGAATTATACTTTTGCACACTACTTTTGTACATTTTTACTGACAGTTGGGAACAAAAATTTTGTGGGTGCCTACTGGGATTTATTTCTAACACCCTATTTGGGTCATGTCTTCATCCCAAATATAATATATTTCTTTAGGTGTCAATAGGAAAAAGGGTCCCTATACTACTACATGATTTTTTCCAAGGAGTACGAGAGCATAGGACATAGCTTAGGATAACGATGTTGTTGCGTTCTGTTTACTCTTCTTTGTTTTATTTTTCTGTACAATGTACTTTGAGATGAATGGTATTGTATTATAGTGCATTCTGTTCCGGATGCTTTTATGGAATTAGTGTCATGCTACATGTTAGTTTATATGACTTCTGGTTATCATGTACTACAGTAGTCCATTTCAGTTGTATATTGTTACTACTTCCGCTATTGTATGTTATTTATCCTTTCCCCTATGTTACACTTTGACAAATGAGGGTATTGTTTCCCCACTATCAGACCTGGGCCCTCGATGCTATTCAAAAGCCTCTGGATTTTTGGGAAATACGCTTGAGTTCATGTGACAAACTGGGTTAAGGGCACCCGTTGTGTGGCTTCCAGATCCGGGACGTTACAATGTGGTATCAGAGGTGTTCTTTTATTTGAATTACTATTTGGAGCCTTAGTAAGGGATAGGACGGACATGGTTTTTGTTAATAATTTGTACCTAGGAGTAGCTAACCTGTGTACAGGGAAAATCTATTCTAACTCATTATTGTAATTATTACTGGTTTTGCAATTTTACAATTAATTTGATTTTCACCATTGGGTGGAACACTTGTGATTGTGTTGTTTATTTATTATACTTGGGTTCTATTTATTTGAAACCTAATTAGATCAGGGTATTCCATATCATGCATCATTAGAAACATTTTAGAATCAAATGTCATGCATAGTTTCCAGGCCATGTAGGTGCATTAGAAATTTCATGATGTTGGGATAGATGTGGTGCTATAAAAGCATGTTTTTTGTGATGGATGATTTGATAAATACCTATAATTTGTTATGTTATTTTTCTATGAGGATTTGATAGAATGACTGCCAAATATTGGTTCATGAAGAGTATGGTCCCTCTATGACTGGAATTTTCTAGACCATTAACGTCTTTTACATGTTGTAAGATATATAAGATTCCAAACCTTGATTCGCAGGGAGTATGGGCCCTCACGGATTGGAATTTGTCACTTAGGTGTTTGATCTCGATTTTCTGGGTTCTAGAGTAGTTTCATAGTCTTACTGTCTGGAAAAATCCATCATACACGCCATGTTGTTATATGGACACATGTTGTGTGTTCTTCTGTTTGAGAAGAAATGAAAACATTTTAAGTACACGCCGTGTAACCTAAGTACACGTTGTGTAGTCTCTTACCGTATCCAAGTATGTGTGGGTTGAGACACGTGATATAGAAGTCTTGGGGGGTACAAGCCATGTAACTTTTGTACACGCTATGTAGTGTCGACCCGGTATCCGCCTGTGTAACTAAAAACACAGACGAAGGTGCCTTAAGACATACACGTCATGTCAACCTTGAACACACCGTGTAGTCTGACATATGTACCTGGCCGTTTCACTAACAACATGGGTCAGTGTTACCCTACCTTTTACACTTCGTGTGCCTATGGGACATTCTTTGTAGTGTCATCCAAGTATGCCGACCATGTCGCGAGCAGCACAGGTTTGTCTGAGGCTTCTTTGTATATGCCATGTCTTTTTGGAACATCCCAAGTAGTGTGACCATGGTACACAAGCCGTGTCACGAACAACTCGGGATGGTGAAGATCTTGTAGTGTACACACAGTGTTCTCGTGGGACACATCGTGTTGTTATGCTTTAAGAGAGTAGTGTGGCTTAGCCATGTAGAAGCACTCAGGCAGAGAAGGAGGGTTCATGTAAATGCCATGTATTTAGAAGACAAGTCTTGTGTTTGTGGTGTTACACGACCAGTTTTAGATGGAATATGTTCTCATGTAGATGGCATGTGTGAACACGCCATGTTGTATTTATATACACTGTGTAGTCAAGCTTTGTAAATCTTGAATACTTTCTTTCTCCTGTTCCCTTATTGGTCTCATCAATTGTAGTCTTTGATAAATCCGGATCATTGGTGTGCGTTTCTCCTTGTAGATTCATGCCACCAAGACGACCACTGGCTGTTCTCCAAGAGAGAGGCTATGATTATACTCTAGAGATGGTTGTCCATGGGCTACTAGTGGATCCTCTAGCAGTGCCAGATGTAGATCCAGCCATTATACCAGACATAGGTGGGAATGCGCTGTTCCATGAAGGATTCATGCCGTTCATGCAGACCTTCCAGGGAGCACCACATGCGAACACATCTATGGTAGAGCTGACACATATCACCCAATAGCAGCATCTGCCTACATTTTCAGAGGATGAGGAACAAAGGCTGCATATTCATGAATCTATAGTTGGGCACCCAGTAAGTGATGGTTTATTCTTCCTTCATCACCCAGATTTATCGTATAGCACCTGTTCTGTTGGGTGATGAGACGTTGCGGGCTAGACACATTGAGGATGGTCTTTGATATGACATCCGAGAACTGGTGAATTATTTCAGGTTTCCTACAGTGCCTTCTCATGTGAACCAGGCACTGATTACTGAGGAGAACCTACTGGAAGATAGTGGTGTGGGCCAGGGCAGTTCGACACCAATTTCTGGTACTATTTCTACCGGCAAGAGGAAGAGGAAGATGGAATTCTCTCATAGTAGATGTACTAGCCAGGATAATACTTTAGGGGGCCAGGTCATGTGCGACCGGTGTGGTAAAGAGGGACACTAGAGGCTATAGTGTCCACGTGACTCAGTGGAGTGTCAAGCTTGCGGTAGGATAGGTTATCTTCAGTGTTTTTGTAGAGCGTTTCAACTAGTGGCTAGGGAGAGGGGTTCATTGCAGACTCTGCATGGGGGTGCAGGACCAGCAGCTTCTAACTAGTCATGAAATTGGGTTATGTCAGGGCATGCAGGATGAGATGGTGGTCGTGATCATGGTTGCTAGACACGGGGATCGCAGATGCAGCAGGGCGGGACAACTCAGGGTAACCAGGCTGTGTCACAGGACCGCAACAATAGACAGGCATATGCAGTGCAATAGACCCAACAATAGCAGGATCTCGGACCTTCTACTATCAGAGATACTATTCTACTACCTTCAATGTTATCTTCAAGATTTTTTTATATGGGTTCTACACATAGATTTATATTTTTTCCTATTTTGGAGATCATTGGGCTCTATATTTCTTCTTCTTCTGATGTTAGGATTCTATACACTCTGTGGGGAGCTAGAATGTCTTGTGTGCATTAGTGCAGGGAGTCCCCCTAGAGGTTGGTAGGAGTCACTTCCTATGGGACCTCAATGTCTTAGAGATGACAACTTATGATGTCATTCTCTAGATGGACTGGTTTATACCCTTTCGAGACTTTGTGGATTGTTATCTTCGCAGGGTGAGTTTCACATCACTAGAGGGTGGAGAGTTTCTATACAAAGGCAAATGGGATGTCTAGGCGAGCTGAGATGGTCCTGAGCATCATGGGAGAGGTGGAGTGATAGCCTATATTGCGATCATATATCTGGATGATCAGGGAACTAGTAAAAATTATTTCACACCAATAGTAGATTGTTTCATCGATGTCTTCCGAAATGGCATTTCATGTCTTCCTCTAGAGAAATAGGTAGATTTATCTATTGATCATGTTCCAGGAGCATCACTGGTGTCCATTCATATATATAGGATGGATACACCTGAGATGCATGATCTCTAGAGGTAGTTAGTGGAGTTGTAGGGGAAGGTTTTTATCTGACCTAGTAATTCTCCTGGGGGTTCACTGGTCCTTTTTGCGAAGAAGGGGGACGATGCCCTCAAAATCTGTGTGAATTATAGGAATCTGAACCTATTGACGGTTATGAACCGATATCCCATATAAAGTATTGATGATATTTTTTTATCAACATTGTGAGGCACCCGTATTCTTGAATATTGACTTGAGATCCGGATATCATCAGTTACGCGTTAGAACATCGGACATACCACTTACATCTTTTCAGAGCAGATATGGTCTATATGAGTACTTGGATATGCCGATTGGACTCACAAATGCGTGGCAGTTTTCATGGATCCGATTAATTGTGTGTTACATCCTTATCTATATTTTTGTGTTAGTTTTCATGGACGATATCTTGGTGTACTCTCACACTCGACATGACCATGTCACCCATCTTGAGATTGTACAGAGTACACTGAGAGAGCATCAACTATATGATAAGATATCAATTGGCACTTTCTGGATGGATTAGATTCACTTACTAGGACATATCATCTCATAGGTATGAGTTGAAGTAGTCCCAGAGAAAGTGATAGTAGTAGTTTCATGGGAGAATCCTAAGAATATTTTTGAGATACAAAGTTTCCTGGGACTGACTGGTTACTACAGGTGTTTCATATAAGAATTATCCCACATAGCAGCACCATATACGGGTTTGACTAAGAATGGTGTGAAGTTAGTTTGGTCAAAATCTTGCGGGAGAGCCTTTCAAGAGTTGAAGGGTAGGTTGGAATCAGAACCAGTCCCGATGCTTCCAGATCAGGGGAAGATCTATATAGTTTACTGTGATGTATCAGGGATTGGGCTAGGAGCAGTATTGATGCAGGTCGATCGAGTTGTTCTGTAGGGGTCTCGGTAGTTGTGGTCACAAGAGAGGAATTACCTGATGCATGTACTCGATTTGGATGTAGTTGTTCATGTGTTTCACTATTGGATACATTATCTCTTAGGAGAGCATTTTGTGGTTTTTACTGACCAAAAAAGTCTCAAATACCTCTATACTCATAGTGACATGAACCTGAGACCGTGATGGTGGTTCGAATACCTTCAGTCCTTCGACTTTGAGCTTGCCTATACATCTGGTAAGGGTAATTCAGTATCTGATGCACTGAGTAGGACGATATAGACACAGGTAGTGCAAGAGACCAGTGGTTATTGAAAGATTGTGGCTTTGTTCTCTAAGATGAATTTGGAGGTGCTGAATAGTCAGGGGAAAACCTATCGTTCTTCATTAGGTGTGACTTCTACCCTCCTGGATATAGTAAGGATGAGACCACTTTTGCATTCAAAAGGCTGTGTTCTATGGGAGTGGGTGGAAAGTTACGACCATCCTCCAGGATGGACGATAAGAGATGATGAGTAATTGTGTTTCCATGGACGAGTGTGGGTTCCAGTGGATATATGCGAGGAGCTGATGCTGGAGTTTCATGCTTCAGCTTGGGTAGTGCATCCCGGAGATACAAAAATGTATCGTTACATGAGATGTCAGTATTGGTAGACGGGTATGAAACAGGAAGTATCTTGTTTTGTTACGAGATGTTTAACCTATCAGCAGGTGATAGTAGAGAATCATAGGCCAGTGGTGCTGTTACAGTAGTTACCCATTCTGAAACGGAAAGGGGATGGCGTCATGATGGATTTCGTGACTGGGTTTCAGAGGTCACCTCGAGGCAATGATGCAGTGTGGTTTTTTGTGGATAGAATCACAAAGGTATCTCACTTCCTTCAGATCAAAAAGACATTCAATGTTGATGAGCTCGAGAAGATTTATATCTGAGATATTTTACATCTTCATGGGGTCCTTCATTATATCATTTCATATAGGGATTCCATTTTACATCTCGATTCAGGAAATGTTTTCATAGGTCATAGGGTATACAGGTGTTTCTGATCACAGCTTACCACCCTCATACCGATGGCCAGTCAGAGCGTACGATACAGGTTCCTTAGGACATGCTGAGCTCATGCGTCCTGGACATTGGGTACTCTTGGGAGAATCACATACTCCTGGTCAAGTTTTCCTACAATAACAGTTTTCAGAAAACTATTGAGATGGAAACATACGACGCGATAATATGGTAGGTAATGCCGATCAACCTTGTGCTGGTTAGAGGCAGGTGAGGAAAATTTACTGGGACCTCCTCTCCTACAAGAGACTTTTGAGCAGGTCATGTTGATTTAGAAGTGGATGGGTAAAACACAATCTCATAAAAAATATTATGATGATCCCTATAGATGACCATTGGAGAACGTGGTCAGGGATCAGGTTTTCTTGTGTGTTTCTCGAAGGTTGGTATACATGCGGAACAGCAGATAGGGTAAACTTTTACCACGGTATGTGGGGATATTTGAGATTCTAGAGAGAGACAGACCAGTTTCCTATCGGTGGAAGTTTCCACAGAGGTATCAGGTCATGCACGACATCTTCCATGTATCTCAGCTCCACCATTATCACTCATACCTGTCTCACATCACTCATCCCAAGGAGTTTGGGCTTCAGGTCATTGAATCGTTTAAACAACATCTGATTTGTATTGTTGATAGGAGCATAAAGGTTTTCTGAGGCTAGTCAATTCCTCTCATTTGGGTGTTATGGCAGCATGGCCAAGTGCAGGACGAAACCTGGGAGCAGGAGACTGACGTACATGCTCAGTGTCCAGAGTTGTTCACAACTGTATCTTCAACACCCTTGGAAGGGAAATTCAGGGATGAATTTCTTTAAGGGGGTAGTTTGTAAGAACCCATTTCTTCTTTTGAGGTATGAGTTTCTTCTTTTTCTTTTTCCTTGACTGTTTTTGAGAAAATAAGGGAAAAGGGAAAAAATCCCAAATTTTTTGGGTACACACCATATACTTTGGCCATGTGGGATGAGTACATAGTGCGTATGGGCCTGTTGGCGATTAAGGGTGTAAAACCTGACTACATGCCCTGTACTAAGTATTTACATGTTGTGTAATCAATTGGTAGGTGAACAGTAAGGTGGAAGAGGCAACTACTAGTTGAGAAAAATTATACGCCGTGAATTCAAGAATACACACTGTGTACTCATTTCGACTGATGAAGAGTGCCGCGGTGGAAGGAATACACCTGGGGAACAATTAAAAACTAAAAAGGACACACCGTGTACTTGAGATTACACACTGTGTTGACATGAAATTTCATTTAAAATAGTCAGTTTACTCTTCATTCAAGAGAGGAGGTAGAACCACCGTTTTGATCTCGATAGGACGACTGAGCTTTGGAGGATCACCCAATCATGCACTTAGAATCTAATTCTAACTTCGTCGATCACGTTGGGACCATACGAATAAGCACTCCCCTCTCTGTTTTTTATTCGTACCAATTATTCCTCTAAGAGAAGTTATTTACTTTTGAATGAGAATTCTTTTATCCTAGATCTACATCATTATTGGATGATTTGGAAGGCGTCGTTCATGTATACCAATCATAGAAGATTGTGGTAGGTGGTTTGGTGTTTATTTCAACTATTTAGTTGAATTTTCATATCGTTGTGCTACGAAACCATGTTTGGGGTGTGATACGGTTTTGTGATTTTCTGAATGTAATCTAGAATTTCATAGATGAACTTTTGATAAGTTAAAATTTTAGTTTGGGATCACTTCTTGGATCTAGGACCACCCCGAGGGTGCATTCCTCTGTTTTGAAATTTGGCCAGAATACATGTGGGTAACTGTGAATTTAGCATGCTTTGAAATTTCGTAAAGATTAATTGTATATTATTGCTTGCTGATGTGTTGGGCTCGTCTCAATTACTTGAATAGCTTTAAGGCAGTGTTCGTTTAGAATGCGGGAAACCTTTATCATGCCTATGGGAAGTAGTTTCTATGCCCATGGGTAGTAGTTTTTGTGCCTGTGGGCAACACCTCGTATGCCTGTGGGCAATATTTGTTATGCTTGGGGGCAGACACATGTGAGTTTCGATTCTGAAAACCTGAGGGTAAGAGTTATATATATGAGGATAGTTTTATCTTGAGGATTTACCATGTTGAATTTCATTTGTTATACCTTCCAAGTTAAAGAACATTCTTGGCATGGTTAAATGAATATTAAAATGTAAATATAACTGGTAGAGTTAGTTACTTTTGAGTACTGCTTAGTTCATTGCATTTTACTCTTTCACACTATTGTTGCAAATTTTCACTCATAGTTGGGCAGGGCCCTTTGGTGGGTGCCTATTGGGATTTATTTCTCACACCATGTTAGGGTCATGTGTTCAGCACAAATAGTCTATATTGTTACAGGTGTCGATAGGGAAAAAGGTCCCTATACAGGTATATGATTGTAGCAAGGGATTAGGAGATCATGGGACTGAACTTAGGCTTGTGATGCAGATACGTTCTATTTATTCTGATTTGTTTTGTTTGGTTTTACCTTCTAATTTGAGTAGTATTATAGGGTATTGTAGTGCATTCTATTCTGGCTGCTTTTATGGAATTAGTGACCTGGTGCATGTTAGTATATATGACTGATAGATCTCTTGTACTTAAGTTGTCCAATTAAGTTGTATATTGTTACTGTATCTGCTGTTGTATGTTATTTATCTTTTCTGCTACGTTACACATTGATGAATGAGGGCATAGTTTCCCCACTATTAGATCTAGGCCCTCACTGCTAGTCGGCAGCCTCTGGCATTTGGGGAAATGCGCTTGAGGTCACGTGACCAACCGGGTTCGGGGCACCCATTGTGTGGCATACAAATATGGGACATTACATAAGTTATTTCACTAACACAAAAAACAAAATAGTATAATTTCATACCCTAATAACTTTTGTGCCAAAATAAATCAAAACAATAACAAAAGGATCATGTTCGAAACACAACATGGTTAGTGTAGTATTTTATTTCTGACTTAATGAATAAAGAAAATTATATTCTTTTCAAGTAAGGTAACGAATCAAGCATTCATAATACTTTGTTAAAACTAACTATATTCCATGTCTCATGTTCTATTCCTTATCAGTGAATGTATATTATAACCTATTTAGGTTTATATATATTTTTCATTTTACTCCATACAAATGATGACACCTATTTTTTAATTAAAAAAATATTACATCAAATTCCAAATATTGTGTAGGGTAATTTTAGTCGTGAGTTTTTATCATATGTGATGTATTAAAAATTACCTCATAATTATGCATTAGGAAGAAACCAAGTCCATTCAGTGAAGCATCACTATAGAGAACAAATTCACCATTCTTAGAAGGTAATGAAAAAAATAGATCATTGACTAATATTCATTCCAATTCTTGAAAACAATCATCACATTGTTTTTTCTAGAAGAACATAATGTATTCTGGATTTAATTTAGTCAGTGGGCTAGATAACCGTGCTAAAGTTTCAAAAAAACCTTCGTTAATAGACTATTAAACCATGTAAAATAAAAATCATAGGTATTTTTGGGTCTTGAACATTCATAAAAATCCTTTTATTATCATGACCAATAGTTATTCCATCTTTTAAAAAAATGTGAACATGTAATGGAATTTGTTGTATCAAAAATTCCGTCATGATGAATTTCTTATAGGATATTTTCACATTTATGGTTTTAAGGAAAAACAAAAATGACATTTATGATCCTTTTTACTTTTAGAATATACCAAAATTTCATCAAAAAACACAACCACAATCATTCCCAGGAACTCAATGATTATTTCATTCATAAGATCCATTAATATAGTAGGTATTTTATATAATCAAAAAGGTATAACTACAAATTAATAATGTCCAAATCCATTATATAATGTGGTCTTTGTAATGCATATTTCCTTTAAATTCAACTAATGGTAACCCAACCACAAGTCAACCATCTAAAAATACTAAGCTCCCAAAAGTTGATAAAAAATCATCGATATGAGGAAAATGATACTTGTTCATAAAAATAATTATTCAAGGATCTATAATAAATTGAAAGGTATCATTGAACCATTTTTCATTCTAAAAAACTGGACAACAACACCCCATGGTGAGATTCTAGGTTGAATAAAACCCTTATCTAATAATTCATTCAATTTCATCAGTAACTATAAATTTTCTATTTTATCCATTCAATAAGGGTGTTTCCATATTGGCTAAGCTTCACGATGTATGTCATCTTTAAATTCACCTTCTCGATCAGGTGAAATATTAGAAAAATTATAACAAACAACATAATGATACTAATCTAACATTGGCACATCATTAATCATAATAGTTCATTATTCCAACAATATTTGAAAGGTATCATTCAATTCAATATTTCGCTAGTTTCTTAGATTCTGTATATGTTATCAATGATATGGGTTCCTTATTTTAAACAAAATAAAATTATATCTTACAATTGATTGTTTTAGATCAATAGTCAATATTATCTTCTTAAACAAAAAGCCAATCCATTCCCAGAATAACATCAAACTCAACTAGATGAAAAAAAGGATTGTAGTTAAATTAATTCCACATATATGGATATAAAGATTAATATAATTATGTATGTATATCAAAACGTGCCACCCGGTGTTCTATCCTATGTTCTGGATTCATTTCATGAGGTGGGGTCCCAATTTACCAAAAACTATTATAGAAATGAATTAATTTTTACATCTAGAATTAAAAAACTGATTGATATAATCTGAATAAATAACGAATATACCATATATGACATCATTTCATTGAACAACATCTTATGAATTAGTTGAAATGTATTTTCCACAAATTTATGCTTATTGTCTAGTTGCTTCTCATAAGTTGAGTCCTTCACCAAACTCTTGTTTTCATAATGACCCATATAATTAATCTTTAAACATTTTAAAAAATTTAAATAAAAGTTTTTCTTACCACTACCCCGATCAATTTTTATAGCAATTATAAGACTTCTTTCTAATTTTATGACATCAGAAGCACATAAAATTACTAAAAATGAATTCATTATTGTACTTTTTACCCAATTTTTTACAAACTATAATGTTAATTATCCTACCATAAGACTTTTTCAAATAATTATTCCCTTTCTCCTTACACCTCCACCTCTTATTCTGTAATTTATCAAATAACACATGATTATCTAAAACCTCTATTTCCAGCTTATCCATACATCAAACATGTTTTTATTCAATTTTTACTCATGAAAACCTAATTCCCATTGATAGAATGACTTTAATATCGAGTAAAAACTAATGATTTGACTATCAAGATATCAGATGAGATATGGAGAATACATTTCTTGTCAAATGAATGTTTCTTCATAAGCACCCACACGATCATCCTCCTACCACAATTTGACAAATTGTTTTTCCATCCTATGTCTAACAACCATAAGAATGTATTTCACAAAAAACATGCCTTTTGGAATCATCCTAATAAATTGCATCGATCTGCTCAGTATACCTAGTATTAATAACTGTAGAACCCAACTCATCAGCATCAAATTATAAATGGTAAACACCAAGACTAACCTTTTTATTTTCTAAACACCCCAAGAAATTAAAAATCATTTCCAATACTTTAATCCAACCATCATGAAGTAGATGGTCAGGTGATCCTGGAAATTATTGAGGATGTTTCATCATGAAATTATCCAATATTGAAATGTTCTTCTATGATTGATCATACTAATATCATGCATGGATACCACCGCCATTAATATCCTAAGTCAAAAATCCCATCACAAAAACAAAATGTTCATGTAAAGACCCGGAAATCCATGTAATTTTTTTAACTATATGGAATTATTCATAGTCTTCTATTTCTAAGTACATTTAGTGAACCTAAGAGCGAGTTGTGGTAACTTTTGAATCGGTGCTCGGAATTGAAATCTGAGGGCACTGTTGAACTCCCAGTGCCGACGATTACTTAGGGGGGCCTTTACCTAAGCTACCTTTGTTTGTCAATGGAAGTTAGATTTCCTACCTTTTGTGGAGGATAAATAAAGTGTAATAAAATAAAAATTATTCATACTTAAATTTAATTTAATTTAATCTTTTTTGAATTAAATTGGGGTATAATTAAACTAAATCCCCACATTAATTCGTTTTAAACCCCAACCTCCTTTTTTAAATGAAGTGATTAGGGGGAGGCTTCTCAAATTCAAGTGTTTGTTTCTCTCCATTGAATGTTGCAGGAATTGCTGCATTGGCTAGAGAAAACCTCTTGTTGGAGGAAATAATTGGAGGAAGAATTCCCCTTCCACCCTCTACGAACATCTTCTTCTTCAATCTCCTTCCAAAACAAGGAAGGAAGCGCCATCATTGAAGAACTCCGACGAAGACATCCTCGACTTCTTCATCATCTTCCTTGATGTCAAAAAAGTTGTGGTAGAGGATCGAGTATTATTAATTTTTTCTCGTTCTTTGTTTTCTTTTGTGGATTAAGATTCGAAGTCGCATGCTATCACTCTAACACGGAGGGTGCGAGTCGAATGATCACGGCCCGACTCCTCCGCCTGGCTTTGTGGATTTTGACTCTAATCGAGGAACAAGTCCAGGAGGAGTGAATTTCGTTAATGATGTTCATTAATAGAAGGAGACATCCCATGGAGTGAACAGATACTTTTGGAATGAGAATCAGCCCACCAGAATGCATCCAGTGACCCAAAATAAGGTTTGAAAGTGGTCAGAAATGTAAACCGTCACTGATAGAATGTATGGAAGGGACGTCGACACTCCAGCTGGCCATGTGGATGGTGTAACAAAACAACACCACTGGAGGAGTGGGCCGCAGTTGATAGGCGGCGATGGTGCAGCGGTGGCCGGCGCAAGGCCGGATGTGAAGAGAACAAGCAGCTCGGGCCCCCGGGTTGCGGGGGAAGGTGCGGCGCAGCGTGTGCTGCGCGGAGGAGAAAGAGGCACGACGTTAGATACGGAGACAGAGGATGGGTGGCCAATATTTGTTATCTACAAAGGAGGCATGGTGTAACCCCGCCACGCCAGAGGCGGCGGGCTGCTCAACCTGCCAGGAACAACAGGACCTGCTATGAGGGACCCACATCACACAGACCGACACCACATGGCACTGTATCTGTACCACCTGAATGACTATGTCATTCGGGACTCTCGGGGACATGTACTTTCCCTTGGATGTGGATTAGGAAGACCTCAAGGGCACCGTCAGTCACGGGCCTCGCGTAGGCCGAGTCCAGCGTGGGCCGGACCCAGCGTGGGCGGACCCAGTAGGGGCCGGACCCAACGTTGGTCAGATCCAGTGCAGGCCGGGACACCCTCGCAGGTCAGGACGGACCCACAGACTGGTTCTGACCCATGCCCAGACCCGGTTCTGGCTAGGTCGACTTGAACTGGGTCGGGTCGGCCCAGGCCTGGTGGGGCCGGGTCGGTCTGACAGGGTCGGACCGGTCCCAGACCCGCTTTGACATGTTTCCACTCTTTTACTAGTAACTTGATCTATGAGTGTCCTATTGATGAACCATTTATGGTGATAGAAATCATAGACCTAGGTGGTTCTTTTGTTATACCCCACATGTGGTTTGGGAACAATTGGGATATAGGTGGGTTGGGTTGATCTTAAATCTAACTGGGCCCTCGGAACGGAAATGCCAATAACTCTCAGACCATGTGTCTGATTGATTCGTCGTCTATCGCGTTGGGTTCCTTATTACAAGATAGATATTATGGATACATCAACTTAGGAATTTGTGGTATTTTATGTATCAACACTTTTCTTGAGGAGAGAGTCCTCCTGAAATCAAGCGTGCTTTGTGCGGGAACCCTATGGCTGGCCGCATTGTGATAAAGAGATCTTATGTGGACTGAGTATTGTTCCAAGATCCTACGTGGGTATGATAGTTCTGAATGATATTCCGGGATGCTACTTGGGTTCGAAAACTTTGACTACAGTTCTAGGTACATACGTGGGTTTGAGATCTCTTATTACTGTTCCATGATCCTACACGGGTTTGACAAATTATAGGATTTAGTGGCTACATTTAATCATCTATATCTCTCTACATAAGTAGTATTCCATTGTGAGCTGAGTCTTGAATTTGTGTTGTTATCAATGATTTATCTTTCTTCCATTATAGAATGGGTCTTTATTGGTCTCAAGAGTTGAAGCTAGATTGTATTTGATTACATAGGTATATGTATTGGCATATACCGATGTAGGGTTGAGTGATACTTTTTGATTGTATCCTTACTACTATGGTTTATCCTTAGTTGATTCTGGGAGACATTCGAGGGTCTCGTGGTCCCTACTGAGTATCGTTATACTCACACTTGCACGGTATTCACTCGCACCACGTTGTTTCTTGTCCAGACAATGTACAATAATGATCGAGGCTAAGAGAGGTGGCCGAGAGGCTGCTCGGAGATCGACTTAAACGGGACGTACCTAAGGGACGACTTGATTGAGATCTGTACCCACCCTTCATGTAGGATTCCCCAATGGATGATCCTGGAGCTATTTTCCCTTTTCTTGTAATTTTACATCAATTGGGTTTGTATACTGGCCCATTTACCTTCAGCACTCTTTCACTATATTAGTACTTTTTGGTTATCTCTAGTTGTGTACACTCTGTGTGAGTTGCAGGTTTAAAGGAAATTCCTTCCCTTTTCTCTAGGATATTCCTTTTGGTGCTAGTCGCCAGCCCCTGGACTAAGTATGGGGGCTTCGAGTAGTCTTGGCACGGGCCCTGAGGACTGGTCGTGATAGTTCAAACCGTATTCTGAAAATCATAACTTTATGATTTGGATGGTTTTTTCCTCTTGATGTTTTCCCAATACATCTACCATGTTTCCTCTGTGGAAAACCATTCTGAACAAACATATCATAGACTAAGAAATATAGTTATCTCCAAAATATATATAATTTAAATTTGACGATAATATAAAAATCAACTATGGATATTATACTAACAATATCCTAACCCCTAAAGTTATCTCAATAGATGTATGATACAAAATATAAGGCCATAATCCTTAAACATTACAGAACATTTATTTTAGCCATTAATTCAAATTGGGTGTCTTTTTAGGTTTAGAGTATTATATAATGATGGTCGAATGATTACATAACAACTAAAATTTATAAAAAGTGGATTCCACTACAACTGTATCCATTTCATCAACAGTATAATAATTTTAAAGGAAAAAATGATTTATTTTACTTGATTAAGATATTATGGTCTCTATCACTTTTCTTACCCTTTCTTATACCCTATGAAAACATTTTAAAAATATGGGATGCACACAAAAATCTTAGTATGGGATATAAAATAAAAAAAATTAAATGTTAGTACATGATTATTTATAAACCAATGATATCATAATAATCCTAAAAAACAAAATAAATATTTAATACTAATGGTATCTTTTGGCATCCATATCATTCTAATATTGTAGTGTTCACCAATACACGAGGAGTAACCTACAAAGTTATGTTTGGAAAACCCATCATAGTATATTTTATTATTATCATACGATAAACCATATTTTTTACTCCTTCTCATTACCCAATGCATTGGAGAGCTATCACGGGATCCCCTACCCACGGTTTATCATGAAACCACTCATATACAAAAAACATTATCAACAATAATAACATAATCATAACACATAAAACTAGGATAAAATAAATAGAACATTTACAAATTACAATCAAAAGAAGTCATTCCAAGATATTGACATAATAAATATTTCAGAAAACCCATTATAAATTCCAAAATACAAGAAAATATTTAATGGTACTTTTAAATAAACAAAACATCTTTTAGTGGAGGACGAATATCAAATAATGGTTATGGCGGCGGAAAATGTCTTTATCACGACATACCTAAAAAAATTCTTTTTCATTTTGAAAAACACATCATAGAAAAATATTAATTTTAAAAATCATTTAATTGAATTAATATCCATTGTAGATTATTATAAATTGTATAATCTAAGGTGTTGTATAACATAAAAATTTACCCTAATGAATTGATATTGAGATGAAGTCACTTACCTTGAGTCTGACTCGTCGCATAAAATCATGATGTTCCAGAGTAATTAACATTGTTTAATTTATATATTCTTGAAAACATTTGTAAAATTTATTATTTCTTTATATGACTAATTTCAATTTCAAATAAATTATATAATTATTTATGTTCATTTTAGATGTTTTTTTATATTTAATACTTGAGTCAAAAATGAAGATGGTTCTAATGTCACTAGTCCCTATGGGCATAAGTACATCATCGATGTAAAAGTATTCATGAAATAATCAAAACATTTATAAATTAATCATATATATTAATAAAATCTAATAATAATAGTAATGAAAAATGAACAACTTTATATTCATGGAGACAGTAGGTCTTATGTATGCATGAGTAACATTTTCATTTTCCATTGATCATTTTTGATGTTGGATAATTATTTTTCTGTCTCTACATAATGATCAAAATAATATTATCTTGATATTAAGCATTTATATATATACTTGTATGTATCATAAATGATATGGGTAAAATAAAAACGATTCACTCCGCTTCATAGAGGTTATAGTTTACACAGAAACACGAACAACATTATTATTTTCATGTTCATGAAAGGTATGAAAATAATACAAAAATAATTCATTAAAAATGATAATTATTCATGAATACCACATATGAATAATAATTCCATAATTATAAATGATAATTATAGATAATATTGAAAAATGAACTAAATAAATTCATGGAGGAGATAATTTACACATACAGACAAATGATTATTTAATTTCCCATTTGGTGGTAGCAGAGATGGATTTATAGGATGATATTAACAAAATAACTTCTAATTATATTGAGGATAATTTATATGCAATTTCTTCTTGTAAGAATAATATTTAAAGGATCTGGAAGAAGATATAAACTGGAAAATTTTAAAAAATATACATCTTCATGAGTTGATAAATTTTGATGAATACCTTAACACCACTAAGAATAGTGTTGTTCATAATGTAATACCACAATAATAAGGGTATATATTATAGGAATAATTTTAGTAGATCATATCTAAACCAAATGTCTTTGTATGTGTGAGTATTAGAGAATAGAACATACCTTTTTAAAGGAGAGTGGAGGGGAACCCATGGAAATTATTTCAATATTAAATTAATATAAATTTATTTGTTCATCCAAAATATTCCAAATTGAAATATGATGATGTTATGATGATGATAGTTTCAAATAATAGCATCCAATAATAATATACATGTATTTATTTTATATTAATCCTTATCTTTTCGGGTTAAACATAATTATTCTATTTTAATTTTAAGAGTGTTGAAAAAATTTAATTATTTTGAGGATATGATTTTTACATATATGAGATTAATTTCCAATAATTTTATGAATAATAAATTTTTATACAGTTCATTGTCACTATTTTATTTTAATATGTATTTAGTATTTTTTTTATTAATTTAATGAATTACTATATTTATAAAACTTCAATTATGATATATTTTTTCACTATTCATTTAAATGAATTTATATGAAATCTAAAATGAAAGATAGCATAGAAATAATTAATTGAATAGAATTTTAAAATTAAATATTCACTTATAAAAATCAAGGATGATAGAAATTATGTAATATAATATTTAATTTAATATTTATAATCATTCATTAATAATGTCATAAATTCATCAATATTGTGTCATATAGAAATTTAATTATTTAGAGTCTAAATATTATAAATAAAATACCATGATGTAGTAAATATATTTAACTTTATAAATAAAATTTATATTTTAAAATATCAATTTTTAAACCAATATTAAACTTTTATTGTACACAGTTATAAGTTTATAATATACTTTTTTCCATTATATTAAGAGTTATAATTTTCAAAATCCCATCCATGTATCTTAAGAATGACAAATTTTCATCCCAAGGGTAATCATACATGTCTATATCTTATCCAATAAAATTATAACAATTTTTAGTGTAGTTATATATGATTATAATATTTTTCTACCCTGATTTACCTGATTTACCCTTTAAGAGTGCTAAATAAAAATAATTATTAAAGGTATTATTAATAATATAAAAAAAGGACTTATATACAAAATTTGGACCTTATGGATTCAAATATTGAATCAAATTTTTTAAATTCATAACACAGATGTTTCGGTAATTAATTTAATATTAATCCATGTTTTCAAAATGTGAAAACGCGTTTTTTCAAAGTAAAAACAAAAAAAATCGGCATGTGTTTATGTCAAATATCAAGGTAAATAAATTACAATAACAGTATTTCTATTAAATGGTAAAAAAAATCTAGTTACACTTTATAACAAATTAAAATTAAAACCAAACTATATAAATTAATTATAAAAAAGGTAGTTTTGAATTAAAATTAAATAGTTTCCACTATTCATTAAAAACAAAATTTTTTATAAAAAGACCAAAAGTCATCCAAAGAAAATTTTGATGTCCCTCTTATAAATAATATGTTTATTTTCTCTAATATAACTTATAAAATTGTCGAAAACGGTATTTAAAAATTTTTCACCATCAAATGGTAGAAAAACTACATTTAAAAAATTATTAGGTGATTTTAACCTTAAAATTGGAATAATTATAATGTTAAGCCTAAAATATTTTTTAAATGATAGTAAAAAAATTTAATAAAAAAATTTAAACATAATATTGTTGGTTATTGTCATTCGTACAAATACAAAATCTAGGGGGTAAATACTATTTTTAGTAATAATACATATAATGTATTATTTTCTAGTATAACTCAATCTTGTGGCAACACAAGATTTAAGAGAAATATTTTGTTTTGTGTAGGTTATGATATTTTAAATATAATAACATTTTATGTATAGATAAAATAAAATTAATAAATATTAATTGATATAAAAATATCTCGTTTAAAAATTTCATGGGATGTTACACCATGTTATGATATATCTATTTTTCTTGGACATATCTTAGCCACCCTATGATAAGCATTAATAGGATTTCACAATACTATATGGGTCACTCAATGTATAATCTATATCAGGCGGATCCATTTCCTATAATTATCCACTACCTTATCATTAATAAAACACCTTCATCATATAACCCATTGAAAACAAAACATGTATTCCTTTCTAAAAAACATATAAGTATAAAATATCCATTTTAATTTAAGAACAATTTTTCAATACCAAAACATTCTTTTCATTGAAACATTATTTTTATTACATAAATACAAAAATATATTAATATTATTTCTTATTTTATTAAACACTAATTATTTAAATGGAAAAAAACTATAAAATAACAGGTGAAATGGTAGAAATGTCATTATCTTTATGTGCATTAGAAAAATAACATTACTTTTTTGTTTATTGAAATGTTCCATATAAAATACATAAAAAATATTCCATTTGAAAAAATTATAATTAATTAATAAATAGACACAACATTTCTTTTAATGTCCTTTTATATCTATATAAATAAAATGTAAACTATTATCATCAATATTTCAATAGAGAAAAATATTTAATAATTAATTAGTTAAACCTTTATTGTTTCTCATTCTAGTTTGAAAAGTTAAATCAGAATCCCCATGAAAAAATAAATTTAACAATACATAATTTTACGTTTTCATAGAAAAACATATGGATATAAAATTTTATATGAGTTTTATCAGCACCATATAAATGAATAAGGGTATGTATCATTACTAAATGTCTCAATGACAAGCGAATGAGGTGAAACACATTACCTTTTTACAAATTACTCATGTATATTATTTATCTTACTAAATAATAAATATATATAAATTATTTGCATTTTTTATAATTTTTTTTATTATTATTTTTATATCAATTATTACCATTGTATAAAAGTGACTTAATTATTTATGTTCTTGATGGACGCTTTAATGATATTATATACATGTGTACAAAATAACATTGATATGATGTATGTTGTCAAAGATAGTCATTATATCACAACCTCTACAATAATATCCATTAAATGTATAAAATTTATAACCGTGCATTAAATTTTTAAAATCAAACAATTAATTATCATTATGAATAATCATATACGTTATATTAATCAAGAGGCTAGGTCATGTACATGCATGAGTAACATTCCAAACATTCATAGATCAATACAAAATAATGTTATTATTATTTAATATTTAATGAATGATAATAATATCACTAATATAATATTAATCATTTTAACATATGTTTATATATTATCCATTTGATGTATTGATTAAAAAACAAATCACATGCCCTGATCGAGGTGATAGTTCACACATTTTCACAATAAACATTATCATTTTTTCCGTGATAGTTAGAAAGTAATTGTTATATTATTTATTTATTATGATTAATATTTTATAATAGAGTATATAAAATTTAATTATAACATTATAACCTGACATTAGAGACACTGATGGAAAACCTAATTTATCAGTTTGTGGATGAGATAGTTGATAGGAACACAAAGATAATTAATTATTTTTAAATTTTATAAAATTTGAGATGGATTGAAGGGATGATTTTTACCTAATAACATATCATTATTTTATGGATACTGGAGTTAATATTTCATCATATTTTGAGAATATTTTAAAGAAGTGGAAGAAATAATAATATTTAAAAATACATTATTAAAACAATTTATGTTCTTCAGATGATGTTCATTGATTAATACCTTTATACCTATAAGGAGAGTTTTATTCCTGAATTAATGCCTCTAGAATGTGGTTAGGGATTCAAGGAATGTTTTTTCGATGATATTTGATGAACTAAATAGGCATTTTGGTTTCCATAAAAGAAAAGTATGTGATCCATTTTTTTGAGAGGGGATGAGAGGTCATGGAATTCATTGAAGTATTAAATTAACACTTACCATATTATCATGTAAATTATAATTTGTGGGTTAATAAAATTACTACAACTTGCCCAAATACAGATATGTGAGGAATTAATTAAATTTTAGGACAAATCCCAATTAATTTTCCAAAGGGTATTTTTTTTTTAATTTTATATCATTTTAAAACAATTTAATTTATTTAAAAATATCCATAATGTCCATTTGAGAATATTAATTATTGGTGTTTTTAAATATATAATAACAAATTGAAATATTCAAAAAAAATCCATTATCTCATCCTTATAATGTAAAAGTCATCCATACCATTCATGGATGACAAAAATTATATTGAATTATATTTATTTTAATATTTTTAATATCTTTTATTTGATTCTTCCATTAATGATTCATTTTCTACATCATCATTTTTTCCTCATTTAATTTAATTATTTATTCCATAAAAATTATATATGTCCCCTACCATAAACATTATATAATATTGAGATAATTCCAAAATTTCCTTTATTTCAATTTCAGGATCCTTTGAGCTTTACAATTTTAGAGAATGTGGTCCTAACTAAGACATAGAATCTTAAATATTAAAAATATGCACTTCTACTCACTATCCATTTAATTCAAAAAAGAATAAAACTCTTTAAAATGAAATGTTGTATCATTTCACATATTAATAGAATAAATTTTCCTTGATCTCATCCTTGACTATATTCTTGTTTAAGCCATATAAAAAACATTTCAAAAATTTGGATGAGCAGAAACAGCTCAGTAAGGGATCCACAAAGAGGGAAAACTGTTAGTCTCGGGAAAACATGAAAATCGTCAATACATTATCATTATGTAATACTCTTCACCATTAAAGAAAATTTAATATACTTCACTAGATATATGATCTTTTCTTACCATTTTTTGAAATAATGGATTACCATAAATCACAATGAAATAATAATATACCATGTAAAGGTAACATGGGATATAACATACTTAAATGTAATAACCATATGGTCTCCATGCACACATATTACTAAATGGTATAACCATATGACTAAATTTCATACCAAATGAATTTAAGGTTATAAGAGAACCACTCATCCATCATTTATCACAGACACATCCATATATGATTTTCCATGTAACCACCCATCTCTGGTTTATCACGTAAACACCCTTCAAATGTCTAAGTACCATTATATAATCATAACATGTAAATGACTTCATTTATAAAAAATTCAATCATTAAATTTAATTTTCAATTGCACGATATCATTTCAAGATATTGCAATATTAAATAAACCATCAATACAATTTTGAATTCCAAAATATCAAAAATTGGAAGAATGGATTTATTTTCCATTTGTAAAAACATTATGTATTATAGAGGAAGAAAAATATCAAAAAATGGTAACAATAGTAGATGATTCATTATCACCCATAAATTTCAAATACTACTTTTTGTCTTTGAGTAAAATGATTCATATAAAAAATATACCATTTGAATGAAATTAAGTTTCAAAGTTTTTTATTATGCACTGTATAAAAGAAATTTGTGTAAAATATCAAAATATGCCTTAATAAAAGGATATTGAGACTCAGTCCCTTAAAAATATGGTATCATTAGATCAATGATAAATAAATTAAATAATTATGTATGGAAAGTATAAAAATTTCCAATATTGGTGGATATTTAGTTTAAACATTCAGAGTTCATTCACACATATTCTTGGAAAAGTGATGCCAATGAAATGGATATTTAACTCAATGAATAGAAATTGAGTTATGATTTCCCTTACATTGACCTGAACTCATCAGGTTAAATTGTTATGTTCCTAAATAATAAGCTAAGGTTAATTTATACCTACATGAGGACATATTTCAAGTTTATTCATAATGTTTTGTCAATATTTACCATTTTATAAAAATTACATATTCATTTATGTTCATATCTGTTATTTTGTTGATATTCAGTAATTGAGACTAAAATTAAGATTTTTATGTAACTTCTCCATTTCGTGAAAAGTCCATAATCTCCAGAATATTTTTATTCCAAATTGAAGTATCATATATATGTATTTATTATGTATTTATTATTTCTATCATATTTTGGGATATTAAATGAAACAAACCGTTTATGTAGATAGTAGGTCATACGTAAGCATGAACGGTACATTAATTTATTTGTCATATTAAAGGAATGAAATATAAATGATACATCAGTATATTTTTATTATATTATAATACATTTGTTATATATGTTACATATTTTCATTAAACACACCTTTAATATGTTCCATTAATGGCTCGAATGAGTCATATCACTTCGAGCGGGCAATAGTCCACAAGTCCTCAAATGAAATTATTATATTTCCCAATTTTTTGAAAGCATTAATGTAATTTTAAGTAAAAATTAAATAATAATAGAGAATATATAAATATAATATTTTTCATATATAATTACTATTCTATCATCATGTCCACCATGATATGTGGTATGAGATAATTGAAAAATCATTATTTCATGAGGCAGTAGTTCGTTTTACACAGAAGAAATATGTTCTTATCCATTATATGGATGTCTGGGTAAGTGTAGTTCCAATAATTAATATAAAAACATACTATAATATATAATATATTGTTCTTATTATTTAATAATAATAATAATAAAATCATTGGGAGTGTTGATGGAAGTTAAAGGAAAATAGATTCAGAGAAGATGCTACCTCTAAATCTTGTAACTCCTTTTCATTTTGGCCAAACAACTTTCTTCATTTAACTTATTTCTAAGTTATATATTCCATGAGAAAGGGAGGGAATTTGGGAGATTATTTGAATATATTTTGGATGATACAATTTTCATTCATATTTTGAATATGTGGGTAGAGTTGGTGGCTATTTATAAGAGGGGGGAGGGGCACTATAGGATTATCTTTAAATATTATTTTTTAACAGTTTATTTTCCAATTCTAAATGCATAAAAGTGATATAAATATAGGATTATATTATTATGGGTCCAAGCATCTAATTAAATACATTTTAGTCTTGATTAGTTCATAAAATTAATATTCCATATTAGCTTTAACCCTTAGGTAAAAACATTAACTCTTATCACGTCTTCTGGTATTTTTATAATATATGGTTACTATATTTACTATAAAATGACACTACGACCACATGTGGATCATTAATAATTTTTTTAACATTATATATGTAATTTTTTCCAATATTATATTTTTATGAGTATTACATCAATTAATAAATTAATATTTGGTTAAAAATTCATTTATGTCAATTTTGACACTATTTTTTAATTTAATTTTTTAAACTCATAACAACATGATTCATTAAATAAAAAAGTATTAACTCATCAATCACTAGTAAATGGAAATAAAAAAATGGTATATAAGATAAAAATGTTCAAATTACCTTTATTTTAATTTTTATAATATCATTTAATTGAATCGTTCTTTAATAAGGTAATCAATGCATCATCATTGTGTCAAAAATAAATTTTTTATATTATCTATAAATAATATATAAAAAACCATGATGTAAGAAATTTTTTAGCATGCAAGTTAATATTTAAATCAAATGTCATCAATTTAATAACCCCATATTAAAATTAATTTTGTAAAAAGATACATGTATGTGTTATATTTCTCGTTACATTAAATTAATTATTATAACATGTCATTTTCATACCCAAGTGGCTCCCCGAAGAAAGAAAGTTCATCCTAAGGATTTTTTGGCCACCCATGACTCATCCAATAATATTATGACACTTTTTAGGGTAGTTTTATATTATTATAATATTATTATTAACCTTATTTACCTAATTTACATTTTAACCAAGGTAAATTAAAATAATTACAGAATTTACTATTTATAATGTTAGAAAATAAAACATACCTATTTACACAATTTGGAACAATTGATTCCAAATATGGAATCCATTTTTTCCAAATTAAAACCATAGATATTTCAGTAATAAATTTAAAATTAATTCTTGTTATCAAAACCAGAAAGCATGTTTTGAAGAAATAAAAAATATCAAAATATTGACATGTGTTTATGTTCACTTAAAATGGGAAATTATATCCTCTTACACACACTAAATTAAATGATACGTACTTAATAAAATTAATATATAAAACCAATTAAAATGAAAATATAACTAGAAATTTTTTTTGGATGAAATTGATGTTTTGAATTAAATTGTAGTGTTTTTCACTATTCATTAAAATATAGATTTTAACCCAAAAAAATTCCAATCAATGTAAATTTTAATGCCCCGATTCTATATAAAATTTTAATATTATCATGTATAACATACATATGTGACAAAAAACAGAAATAAAAGTGATATCTATCTAAATACGTTAAAATAAACTTCTAAAAATATTAGGTTATTTTAAAAACAAAATAGGATTCACTCTAATTTTAATCCTTTAAAATTTATTAGATAAATCTAAAAACATTTTATGAAAATATTTAATCATATTTTTGTTTGTTATGTTCGTTCCCACCAGTACTACAGCTAGGAGTTAACTACTATTTAATATAATTATATTATTATAGTATTATTTTTCGCTGCAAATCAATGTTTTGTCAAACATACTATTTTATAAAAACTCATTGTTGCATGTCAAGTATGCTATTAGAAAAAGAATTCCATTTTCTTTAAAATTAATATCTTATAAAAAAATATTAATATATATGATAAGGAATAATTATATTAATATATGGCATGATACATCATCCACCCTTTTAGAAATTACGTCCTAACAATTTAAAATTTTGGCTTGGTAACATCACTGAAAATCCAACATCAGAAAAAGAGTCAATAATACTAAAACATTAAAATAATGAAATAAAAGTAAAAAATAACACATGAGATAACATATAATAGGATTCCTTGGATGAATAAATTGATATAAAAGAAAAATAACCATCTTGTTCTGATGAAGAGTGAGAGAAAACATGATCAGGAGAATGTTAACAACTATAAAACCTAAAACATGTGATGGGTTAAATGGTCAATGATTTCATTGTAGTAAAAGTAAATGAAAAATGTTTTTTAGATACTCATCATAAATAGAAGATTTATTTTACTACTTAGAATAAAAATATAAGGAAATATACAAACTTGATAAGTAGTGTTCAATCCTTTAATAAATCCTTACCACACACTCATATTTCCTCCAAAGGAATATTATTCAACATGACAAGGTCACACCTAATGTAATTGAATCAACATCTATATAGTCACATAATCTACAAAATATGAACTATTTATTTTCCCCATCATTAGAGATTATAAAAACCAACATAGATTGTACAAGATCAAATAATCCCCAAAAAATAATGCTTTATAAAGAGATGGACTACTTTTAGTCTCCAAAATTTTATAGTAACATTCATGTTCTACATAGACTATTTAAAAAACAAAATTCATTAATATTATTCAATATAATCCAACAATTATTGAATCCCAAAACACATATTGATTTTATCACATATATTTCCAGGATAAATTCTTTCATTTGTCTCCAAATAACTTCAACCACTCTTAATGTCTCATACAAAAATGTAATCAACATAATAATATTTTCTCCACAATAGGATACTCATTTCCCCCAAATAACCAATAGCTCTATTTGTCTATAATAATAATCAAATATTCTTCCGAAATAAAATTTAACCATTATTCCTTAAATTAAATCCCCTTGAATTATATTTTCCTTAGGCGTATAGTGTTCCCAAAAGAGGGAACATATTTCAAAATAAAATTTATCACTTCATCACCAAATAATTTTCCTATACAAAAGATATCCATTTTGTGACAAATAATATCCCAAAATCATATTATTCTTAATAAATAAAATCCTTTAACAAAATAGAATATTTCATACTAACTAGGTACTTTATATTGTATAGTGGTAGAAGAAACACCCTTGTTACCCATCAGTTGTGGGTTTAAATCCCATGACCTTTATGGATGTGATCGGTTGTAACCCATCCTGCAGGTTGTCAGTTTTCAAAAAGTTAAAAATTATCTAATCATTCCCAACATGAGATAAAATAATCAAAATAACAATAACATAGTATAACATAATGTATATATCTTGCCCTTCATTTTCCATATGAAAATGTAAAAACATAAAATTGCCTCAAATTCAAGGGTCATATAATCCCTAATGGTTTTTAACAACTATATCCCCAGAAGAAAAGTTAATTCTTCCTTGTTTTTACATAACATACTTATAGAATACACATACTATAAGCCTTTTAATGTAATCACATCATTAATATATTTAATCATATCATCATCCAAGGATTCAATAGAACTCTTCAATTCCAAAAATCATAACTTCATAACCATAGATCATTATTCATGATCCTTTTCCCATGTTTTTTCCAATTTATTCTGTAATAAGACTTTCCAACCTAAAAAATAATGCATAATTTTTAATGATTAAATAATTTCAAAACATGAGCTATGAAATAATTCTTACAATTCATATGTAATTTTTAGTTTCTTCATAATCAATTTAAATTTCATTTGGTATTTTTTAAACATATAATTTTATAGTCCTGATGATTCCATTACCATAGATTCATTGTAAGACATTTATTTTTGTAATGACCATTCATCACCCATTTGAAACATTCAGTTGATCACATCAAGAGAACATCTTTCCCATTCTGGTAGTCAACTAAATGCTTCCTTTTTCAATGGCAGGTTATTTCTTTATGACCATCATTGACACATCTATAACATCATCTCATCCTATTGAAACATGATCCTAGGTGTTTATTTCCACATCCATGACACATATGTTATTGAATATACTTTTTTTATTAACATACCTTCCATAGGGATTCATTTCTCACATATATGATGCCTTAGAAAAATAACCATAGTTGAAGTGGTCAATCATGAATCCAGATAGTTGGATTATAATAACCACATGATTTCCCATTGAATCTCTTATTTTTTTAGTTTAATATAAAAAACCTCTGTATTTCCGTTCATATGCACTATTACTTAGGATCCTATTAGATCCATCCTTTTAATAAAACAAAAAAATGATACTGTGTGTATTTCAAAAAAATAATCATAAAATATCAAATAAGGAGGATAGACACTACAATATATTTATCCATGTTATCTCAAACACATATAATTTATCTAAAATAATTATGAATCATTCAAATATATTATCCATTTTGGTTATATTAAAAATGTCACTCATTATAAAATAACACCAAAACCTCTAATGTTATTTAAATAGACCTCTAATACCAACTATAAGGCCCCTCCCTTAAAAATGAACTTAGGATGAGATATGTAAACAATTGATACTCATTCACATTGAGGATATTTTCAGGTTTAGAGTTTTTGCGAATTAGGCCATAAATCATACATTGAAACTAATATATTACAAGTTGAAACAACTACTAAATATCCATTTTTTTATAAGAAACATGGTATAATTTCATGTTTTAAAAACATAGCTTTTATTTTATCACATCCTTGACTCCATTTTTCGTTAATACCAATGAAAAATATTTCAAAACATGGGATGAGCATAAAAAAGCTCAGTAAGTGATATAAAAATAAGGAAAATATTCAGTCATGGGAAAACATGAAAACCATGAATACTTTATAATAATATAATACTTTTCACATTTTATAAGTAGTAACTATAATTAATTAAAAATAAACTATTTTCCTACACATTTTTATGACCAATGATTACCATAAATATGATAGAAAGAAACATATAAAAAATAATTTTAACTTGGTACATAATCAAAATAAAATGGACTAACCTTACAGTCGACTTACACATATATCACTAAATGGAATAGCAATATGACTGACATCCATAACCAATGAATTGGAGGTTATAAAAAAACCCTCAATCAGTGGTATATCATGGAACGACCAATTATTAGTTTATTAGGTAACCACTTATCTTTATTTTCTGACATAACAACCTGTCAAATGTACATGTACTATTATATAATTATAACATGTGAAATATTGTAACTATCCACAATTACGTCATAAATTTTTTTTAAATAAAAATAAATCATTACAACTTATTGAAATAGAAAATAAACATTCAAAACTATTTTGAATAACAAATCACCAAAAAATGGAAAAATGGATTTCTATTACTTTTTAAAAACATTAAGGCTTATATACGATGACAAATTTCAAATAATGTTTATGATGACAGATGAGTCATTATCACCGCAAATGTTAAAAATATTACTTTTGTTCATTTCATAAAAATCATTATATAAAAAATATTCCCATTGTATGAAATGAAAAGTAAAAGTGGTTTATTATACACCTTATAAAATAATGTGGTGTATAACATCAAAAGATGACTCAATTAAAGTATATAGTGATAATATCCTTTACAGAGATTGTATCCTTAGATAAAGGATAAATAAATGAAATAATTATTGTTGAAAAATATAAATATTAAAAATATATGTTGATATTTAGTGAAAAAAAATCATAGGACATTCACATATATTCAAGAAAAAATCCAATGAAATTGGTATTCAACTCAATAGATGGAGATTGAGTTAATATTTCCCTTACCATGAGCCTGAATCATGATGTTCACTAGTTATGTTCCTGAATAATTAATAAAAGATAATTTGTACATTATTGAAAACCATTTTCTTGTTTATTATTACTTTTATATCACTTGTTTTCATGATATATAAATTACATAATTATTTATGTTTATATTAGTTTTTTTCTCGATATTCGGTACTTGAGTCGAAAATGAACTTGTTTTGATGTAACATGTCCATTTAGTCAAAATTCCTTCAGTTCTAAAGTATTATTTTTAAATATTTAAATATCATATATATCTATTATATAATTATTTATTATTTCCATAATATTTGGCAATAAGAAATGAAATGCACCATTCATGGAGACGTAATCCCATATTTATACATCAACACTACTTTAATTTCGTTGTTATATTAAGTGAATTAATTAAAAATTATACATAAATACATTATAACTCTAGTGTAATATTTATCTTAAATAAGATACATATTTTCATCAAATCCATCCTTTATATGTTCCATGTATGTAATGAATGATTCATATCACTTCAAGGAGGTGGTAGTCCCCACTTCGTCCAATGAAATTATCATATTTACCAATTATGGAAAGTGGAAATGTATATTGTAAATAATAATTACATAATAATAGTGAAAATATAAACATAAAACATATCATATATAAATACACTTCCATTTTAATGGCCACTTTGAGATTTGGTAGATGAAAATTGAACAATCCTCATTTGATGAGGTAATAGTCCACCAATCCACAAAATAGAATGTCCATATGCATTATATCGAGGTGTGATTATGTGTAGTTCAAATAAGTCACATAAAAACAATATATAATATTGCATATACTGGTTTTGTTATATAATCATAGAATAATAAGATCATATTGAGCATAAAAGGAGAACAAAGAAATTGAGCTTGAGAGAAGACGCTGCCTCTAAATTAGGTAGTTCCTTTTGATTTGAGACAAAAGGATTTATTGAATGGCCTCATGCACTATTTAAGGAATATAAGTGGATGTGAAATATGTATGGTGAAAATTTGAGACAAAATTTGATGAACCAATGGTCTTGAGATGTGTGAGTAAGTGGGAATAGGGGGGGACCTTTTTAAAGAGGGTATAGGGGAACTTTAGGAAAGTCTTGAAATATTTTTTTATTAGAAATTTATTTTAGAATTATAATAGATCTAAAGATATATAATAAAATTATGAAACCTGTATGGGTCTAAATTATCTAAAGAAATAGGTTTTATACATGTTTATTTTATATAATTAACCTCATCTTAAAGCTTTAACTCTTTGTTGATAACATTAACATTTACCATGTATTCTTGTATTTTAATAATATGTGGTTACTATTGAAACTATAAAATTCCAATTAAACAAAAATTGGATCATTAATTATATTTTTAACATTATATAAGTCATTTACCATAATATTATATTTTATTGAACTATTATATCATCTAATAACATAGAATTTGTTTAAAAAAATCATTTATTTCAATTTTTACATTATATAGTAATTCATTTTTATTAAAGCCATAACAACTGGAGTCCTTGTAACCAAAGTAATTATATGATCTCTTACTTGTTAATGGTGTCCAAAATATTCATTAATTGCATAAAAATGTGAAATCAAAATTTATCTTAATTTTTAGAATATCAATTATCTGAATCATTGATTTATAATGTGATCCTTGAATCGTCATTTTATCATTAATAAATTTATTTATTTAATGTCTAAAAATTATAAATAAATTATCTTGATGTTGGAAATAATATTATAATTATAATTACTATTTATATTCAAACATATCAATTAAATAACCGACCTTATGATTATTTTCGTAAAAAGATACAAGTTTGTGTTATATTTCCCTTTACATTAAATAAATTATTATAACATGTAATATTCATAACCAAGTGGCTACCAAATACCAAAATTTCATCCTAAGAATCCTTTTGGTCACTCATGACTCATTGAAAAAGATTAGTACACATGTTAGGGTTGTTTTATATTATTATAATATTATTTTTACCCATATTTAACTATTTTCACTTTTTACCATGGGAAATAAAAATAATTACTAATGATACTATTCTTAATGTCCAAAAATTAAAGATTAAAATTTAAAAAATTTGAAAAATATGATTCAAAATATGGAATGAATTTTTACAAATTCAATACTCTAAAATTTTAATAGTTAATTTAAATTTAATTCCAATTTTTAAATCTAGAAAGTCATTTTTTATGAAGTAAATACTATCAAATGATTAACAAGTGTTTGTGTCCAATTTGAATGTGAAATTGTTTTCAATGACCCAAATTGGATTAAATGATACAAATATAATCAAATTGAACATTAAAATACATAAAAACAATATAACTATATAAATAATTATGATGACAATATATTTTTTAATTAAAAAGCAGTATTTTTCATTATTCAACAAAATATTGATTTTACCAGAAAAAACCCCAAAATTTCAAGAAATATAGATTTTGATATCCCGCTTCTAAAGATGAAAATTATGTTTTCCTATAAAACAAATAAAAGTGAAAAAACCTATATTTAAAATGGTTTCTCAATCAAAAGTTGGTAAAATGTGTTTTTAAAAATATTCGAGTATTATATGCTCAAAATTGGATTCATTCTCATTTAATTATTATAATATTTCTTTGATAAATGGAAAAATATATAACAAACATATGTAATCATAGTGATGTTATTTATGTTAATTCCATCCAATACAATTACTAGGCATTAACTACCATTTAAAATAATAATATATTTATAATAATATATTTATATAACTCAATGTTGTGTGCAATGTAAGATTTTGGAGAAACCCATTCTTCCCTGTCGAGTATTTTATTGTAAAAAGTGCCCCTATAACGTAAAATTAATATCACATTCATAAATATTAACTTATATGAATAATTATTATTCTTTTAATACTAGGGATGTCACAAATTATAAATAAAATACAATGATTTAGGTAAAAAAAATTAAATTTCAAATACAATTTAAATTCAAACATATTTGTAACGTACTTGATAGTTATAAAATAATTTTTTAAAGTTAAATTCATTATGAATGTTTAATTAATATGTGAAATTTATTTAAATTAAAGAATTTAAATGGATGAAATAGTAACTAGACATTAGCAGACTCAATAATAGTAATAATAATCTAGCCAAATGAATAGTCACCTAACATAAGAAAGAATGAATACAATTTATCCTTTATATAAGTGAAAATATGACACATTTATATCACTAAAAATAAATAAATTTTATTAAATTTATTAATTAGGGGTCGGTATTTTATGAGTTATAAATATTTAATTAAGATTATATAATTAATATAATGATTTGAATGGAAACACATTTCCATAAATTATATTCATCAATTATTATTTTGTGGTATTATTATTATAAAATTATTTTATGAGACTATAATTAATTTTTCAATTTCTAATAAAATTCGTTATTGTATTAAGACATGTATTTTTTTTAAAATTGTGATTTTGGAAAAAAAATATTTTCTATATTTAGGTAATTATTTTTAAAAAATAGAAATTATTTTCAAATTATGTGTGTCAATAAAATTTTGAGGTTAATTTGTGGAATTTTTATGAAATACATGGATTTCCATGAAAAGTAAAATATTGAAATTTACGATATAATAAAAATACAATATTTATTGAGTCATAGATGATGTAAGGATGACGTAATCCCGTAATCTGAAAATATCTATAATTGTTTTTAATATAATGTATGATAATGATAAAATTATTCATAGTCTAGAGTCATATTTGTAAACTAATGAATATAAGAAGGTGAAAACACCCATGTCCACCACTATAAATACCTCCCCTCAAAACCTCTTCCCCTTAAACCTCAGGGCCTTTTATCATGGATAATTTCTACCAAAATCCATTCCCAATAATCTTCCCCACATCTATGACCTTATAGTCTCATTAAAATCCCACATCCAAGGGCCTTAAAGTGGTCTTTAATGAAGATAATTCAATAGTTAAATATCCTCATTCATTTTTATTTATTTTATTTTCAATTATTTTAATATTCTTAAAATATTATCACCTCCCCATGCCCAACAACCCTGAAATCATCATTATATTATATTTAATGTTATTTTATAATAATTATTTAAATACTCATCATCATACTTCTTATGATTTTCCTTTTTTATGAAAATAAAAATTTTAGCCATGATTTATTGATTTACAGACTTCATATAAGAAGTGTTATCAATTTCCATTAATGCCTTCAGGGAGGGTCATAAAAATATTGATGTCTGAAAAAATTAAAGTTTTCATGATAAAACGTATTTTCTGTTACGAAATAAATATATTTACATATAAATAAATTATAATTCGAGACTAGTTTGTGATTATCGAAGAACCTCCAAAATAATATAATAAAATATCATTAATTGTTAATGTAATGAATCATCATGATATAAAAAAATTTATTTATGGTATACTTTAATACTATAGAAATATATTTATATCATTTAATTCCCCTTCTAGTGTTTTTCTTCCATTTTAAAAAAATCCATTACGAACTGACCATGGAAACCATCAAATAAATGCACCAGAAATAATGAAAAAAATAAAATATTATTAATAAATGGGTGTAATGTTTTTATAATTATATCATATAAGTAATTATAAATATGAATATGATATTTATTTTATTAGTAGCACTCATTAATATATTATATCGTAATTTATAAATTTTTTTGTAAGAATAATCTGAGCTAAGTGAATTCATAACTCAATTTCAATTTTTTTGGGTTAAACTTCTAATTTATTTATTATGTTATATTAGGATTATTTTTGTAATTTATGTTTATTATATTCTGTTTTATTATTTTTATATATATATATATTATAATCAGATTCCATTATTCATATAAACTATCACTCCAAATATTAAATATATATAATGGAATTTTCTGTAAAAACACAAATTTAATTTATTTCCATTTTTTAGAAAATGAGAATGATTTATATGATGCATGTATTATTATTTTATGATTAATTTTTGGTTTATAAGAGTTCTATCTGATAAAGGGAGGGACCTATATCTCCCTAAAATTCATTCTTTTTCTTTAATTTAGTTGTCATCTGTATGGTTCCTCCAATTGTAAGTGTGATGGTTACACTATAAGGTAGTCGTGAGGGTTACATTGTAAGGTAACCGTGAGAGTTACATTGTAAGTTATCAATGTGGGATACAAATAATATGGTATCCATGAAGATTACAATAATATATTTTAATTCCATATGTCACCTTTAGGGTAATATATATTTATTTTATGGTTTATGGAAATCTCAGTTTTTCACAAACCAACAATAAGATACATGTTGGGTGACATGTGTGTCTTTGTGAAAATGATTTCATATGTTTGTAGGTCTTATTGTACTAAAAATTTATATCATTATGTATATATCTATTATTGAGAATTTTGTGCTCATACTTATTTATAACTTTTTTAGAGGATTTAATGATGGGTAAGAGAAAAGGATAATCCAAGAAAAATGTTGTGATGACATGTCATTTATCGATTACATGTTTTTATTAAAATATTATGTATTAAGAAAAAATCAATATTTTTTAGTAGTATCAACTTTGTATTATTATGGGTTTATATGTATGATTTATTTCCTAATTTTATAATTCTCTAAACCTACCAATGTCTTCAATATAAATTAATCTAAATACTTGAATAAACTCAAGATTTTGTAATGTTGTAGGTTGGATCCATATAGATGGTAATAGATGCATGGTATAGATACCATTACGGGTTAAAATGATTTAAATCAAAAACCATTAATTATTTATTCTTATTTTTATGTTTAAATGAGATATAATTTATTGATTACCATGTTTTTTTGTCAATGATATTTCTAATTAGAATGGTTCTTCGCTAAGGAAATAGGGATGTTAAAGAAGCAAGGCACCGAGAGGATGATATCATTCCAAATCCACATCTAGAAATTGTGGAAAATGAAACCAATTTTTTTTCTCATTGTACTGGATTAATTGAAATAGTCAATAAATGGTGGTGTAATCCACACAAGAGAATATCAATAGAAACAAAAAATGTTCATGATTATAGTAGAACATTTTATGACGGAAATCACTCCTTCCTTCAGTGGTCCTTCTTACCTAATTGCATTTTAAGGGTTGATTAAATCCATTGAAATGATATTTTATGTCATGGGGTGTTTAGAAAATAAAATTTTTAGTCATTACATTTATCTTCTTATTGATGAAGTTGGCTAGTGATGGTAAATTTTCAATAATATCATGGATACTAATGAGATTGATTCCTTGGAATGAGATGCATTTAAATATATTTTCCAAGAATAATATTTTCCTATGGGTTTTCAGCTTAGGATGAAAAATAATTTATTCAATTAAAAAAGGGAAAAGGATTCAGTGTCTATGTATAATGAAAACTCCAGTGATGGGAAATTTATGCTCTAAATCATATTCAAGTTCTTGATATAATAATCAACCATTTTTACTCAGGATTGAATCCAATATATCAAGGTCACAAGCTTCTTTTGAATTCAAATGTTATGAGATAATTTTCCAATGTGGTGAGTGGGTAGAAATAGATATTTCTATAAATAATGTGTTTATTGACTACATGCTGAGGAACAGGTATAGATGAAATGTGATTGGTATGAATCAATAAAATAAATAAAATATAAATAAATTTCCATTTCTAGTTTGTGAAAGTTGTGGAAAAAACAACCATGGGTAATGGCTTGAAGATATTAGGATGTTTTTTCGATTTGTTAGGATTAAACATATAGATCAATATAGTAATTAATGTATTCTTAGGATTAATTTTGAAAACAAAACTATAATGTGTTTTAAATGTTGTGAGATTGGTCATTATTAAAATACCTTCCCAATGATATATTTGAATGATGTGAAATAGTCATATTATTAGAAAAAATGTCTAACAAGATCCTTTACCACTACATCAGTAGATGATTGGATATCCAATAAAGCAGTATTTGGTATGTATTTTGTTTACTAGGACTTTCCTAATTTATTGATTGATACGTGTTCTACACATTCATTTATTTCTAATAATGTTTTTTTAAATTGGAAAAATAATCTCAATAAATGATATCAGAACATGTGGATAAAACAGCAAAGGGATGTATTATAGAAAAAATGAATTATAATATTCTTAAAATTGTTGTGTTGGGAAATAAATTACCTATAAACCATATTATTATACCCTTAGTAGAGTTTGATTTTATTTTGAATATATATTTCTATTCAGTTTATCCTTTTATGTTTGATTATAGATATAAAGACGCTGATTTTTAGAAGGATTATTAGTTTTTGTACAATAATTAATACTAATAATTGAATAAATATTTGTAATTTGAGAAACGTTTAAAATATAAAAATGGAAAATATGTTTTTCATATTTTTTAAAATGAAGGAATTGTTCTAATTAATTATTTACCAATTGTAGTTTAATTATTTGATGGTTTACCTATATGTTTCCCTATGTTATACCAAATATGGAAGTTGAATTAACCATTGAATTAGTTCCTAATGATAAGAAATTTTCAAATGCCCTGTATCCAATTAATCAATTAGATCTTATGGAATAAAAAATTAAATTCAGCAGTTTCTTGATAAAGGCTTCATTCATTCTTGTACTTCACGCTGGTGTGCTCCTGTTTTTTTATTAAAAGGAAATATGGTCCCATGATACATTTTATAGTTTTTAGATCTTTGAATAACATTATAGTTATGAATATGTATCATTTTCCTCATATAGATGATTTCGTTGATCTTCTCTGGGGAGTTCAGTATTTTTTCCCAGATTAAATTAATTTCTGGGTAGTATCAACTGATGTTGATGGTGGATGACACCCCAAACCCTCTTTTCATACTATATATGGAATTATTAGTTTATTGTTATGAAATTTGGTGAAAAAACATAAAACTATATATTCATGGATATTATTAATAGGCTATTCCATTAATAATTGAATATGTTTATAGTTGTTTTTATTGATGATATATTTTTTATTTTCAAAAAGTAATGGGGACCATGAAAAACATTAAAGGATCATAATGAAATATCTAAAACAAATGAATTCATATGGAATATTTTGAAAATGTGATTTTTGGTTCTAACTGATTTCTTATCTTGTGCACATTCTAAACAACCATCAAATAATTTTTGTTCCTGCCAAAACAAAAGTGGTAGATGAATGAACTAGAACTATTAATGATACATTGATTTTCAGTTTTCATGGAGAGTCATATTATTAATGTCGGTTTTTGAAAATCATTTCACGGTTATCTTCCTACTAAATATATTGATACAAAAACGGGAAATTTTTTTGGATAGAATAATGTGAGGTTTGTTTTCAGTAACTGAAAGAAGATATTGTTGAATTCTATAGTTTTTTCTCTAACTTTGAGAAATGGTGGATTTTTTCATCTATAGTGACTCTTAATTAGAGGTAATTTGTTGTAATCTGATGTAAAATTATCAGGTAATTTATTGTGACTTACTAAAACTAAAACCACATGAGTTTAACTATACCACAGATGATTTTGATTTAGAAGCTGTGGTTTTTTAATTTAAAATTTCGATGGACCATTAATAGGGTGAAAATTTAGAATTATATACTAACAACCAAAGTATGAAACAATATTCATTCAAAAGTAATTAAACATGTTTAAAAGAATATATCCTCAAATGATAATGGATTATGATTGCACAATCAATTTCTATCCTTCAAATGGGAACATTTTTTGGATTTCTTGATTCAAAATCAGCATGCCTCATTAACATTGTTACGTATGGATAATGACCCTTTGATTAAGGATTGGATGAATTATTCTTCAATGTTGTTGTTGTATGAAATTTATCCTTTATGTATCATGCCTTAGTGCAGCCATCACTATCTAAAAAAGATTATAATGTTCAAAATGTGGACTGTGTATTAGAAAAAAGTTAAAATTGGTTAAAATTGGTATGTTTCTAAAATTTAATGTTGAAAAATACATTTTTATGATTGGTTAAGATATCATGCATTCCTTTTGATTCTAATATGAGGAAATAATTGTTTTGTGAAGATCATAGAACCATATTTTCAGTTCATCATGGTAACAAAATACGCACTGATAACATCAAGAGTATTACTGATGTGGTGGAATGAAAAGAGTCATTATAGATTTTAATATGAAATGATTGAAATTTCAATAGGTCAATGGAGAGAGAAAATTACAAAATAGGATACCTCAACATTTTCCAGTAAATTAGTGGAAATGGGAAAATATATCCATTGAATTTTTTTTGGGACTATCAAAGACTTCTTGAGATAACAATTGGATTTGAGTTATTATTGATCGACTGAATAAATGTGGGAATAATATGTTTTGGATCATCATTATTTATTACAACATAATGATATTGTTATGTTACATAGAGTTCCTCGTTCAATTGTATTTTATTATGATCTCATGTTCAATTCTAAATTTTGGAAAGGCCTTCATAAGTTTTTGGTTATTGAATTAAATTTCACCACTACATTTCATACTCAATCTAATAGAATGACTGTGTGAAAACATCATAATTTGGAGGAAATGCTTTGATATTTTTCTGGTGGTTATCAGTGAATTTGGGATCATCATCATTTGTTAATTGAGTTTTATTATAATAATAAATTTCATTAATGTATATATATGAAACCTTTTTTGAATTATATGTGATGTAGATTCCATGTCTAGAATTTGGGGAATGGTGTTGGGTAAAATATATCAATTAGACAAAAATTAGTTCACAAAGTGGCTGATAACATAATGATGATTCACCCAAATATGAGAAAATCTAAGAATACAAAGAAAATTTGGGCAAATAATACAATGAAATTCATTTTTTTAAGTAAGGTGATATTTTTTTTCATAGAATGTCACCATGAAAAAGTGTTATGTGATTTGGTACGAATGGAATTCCATGTTCAAAGTTAATTACACCATATTAAATCTCAGAATACACTTTACCATCCACTTATCGAGTATCATCTCATCCGAGTTTATCTCAGGTATATTATGTCTTTCATTTTTTGATGTTGAGAAATAATGTGTTAGATTTTTTTCTCATTTTAAAACTATGAAAGGTTTAAAAAAAGGGAATTATTTTCAAAAGAGAAACCTATTCAGATTCTTGATTGTATATAGAATGTATTGAAGAATAGAAATTAACTAGGTTTCAGTTTTTTGGAGAGACCACAAGGTTGAAGAAGCAATATAGTAATCAAATAGTTCTCTTAGGGAATAGTATCGTCACTTGTTTAATATGTAAACAAAATTGCTATGACACATTTTGACGAATGTGGGTGAATGAAATTACAAGGTTACTTATATAATAATTTGTTTTTATAGTAAAATTCATTAAAATTTTATAATTAATAAGTGATATTTATAAAAATTAAGGAATTTAAACGGATTAAACAATTACTTAACCTAAGGAAAAGTAACATGACATTAGTAATAATAATCTGACCAATCGAATAAAAACCTAACATAATTATATATATGTAAAATTTGACCACCTTATATGTGAAAATATGATATATTTATATAATTGAACAAGTAAACAATTTTTATAACAATTATTAATTAAGTGATGGTATTTTTGGAGTCCTAATTAATTAATTACAATTTTGTATTTAAAATAATTTTTTTAATGATAAAATATTTTCATAAAATATATTCATGAATTATTATATACATTTTCTTATAGATATAAGAAAATATTATAATACTTCAAATATTTTTTCAAAAATTAATAAAATTTGTTATAGTTTTAAAAATTGTATTTTTCAAATAAATTAATATTTTAATTAAAAAATTATTTTCTAATATTCATAATATTATATTCAAAAAATGGATTTCATTTATGAATTCTACATATAATTTATTGGTTGGGGTGGATTTTTGGTATTTTTTTGAAAAACATGAATTCTTAGAGAATAGTGAAATAAGATAATTTTCAATATAAGTTGAATACCTTATTTACTGAGTCATTGAAGATGTAAGGATGATGTATATTAGGTCAACTAGGATAGATACCATGAGAGGGGGGTCAATTAGGTTATGGAATATTAAAACAATTTCCCTTATTGATCTTGTCTTATTGTTAAGCAAGACTCTCGTCTCTCTCTTTCTGGTAGAAAAGTATAAACAAAGACTAAAACATGCACATGACACAATGATTTTTACTTGGTTAACCCTCACTGAGCAACGTCCAACGAGGATACACCGGCAATATGATGATGTACCAAATCCACTAAAATCATACTATTGTTTACAATGTTTGGGATAGAACACTTATATTCCCAAGATCACTGCCTTTACAATGTTTACGGTCAGCTCACTGCTTTCCCAAGGCTCACTCCATGTTTCCCTCTCTCTGCCTCACTACCGTTGGAGAGGATCACCTTCTTCCTCTTCCATTTCTCACTACTCTGGAATGGATCCACTCATAGTTTATAGTGCTATAGTTATCTTCATTATCTCTAATAAATACATACTCTATTCTATGTAGATGATCTGTTGATGTTCAAAATTCACTTTTAGATGAATCTCACTTTGCACCAATGTTATCAGAAAATCTTCCAACTTTTGTGCAACCCTAAAATTACTAGAGTGCTTCTACCGTACCTGGCTAGCTTCTTCATACTGGCGCACAAGTTCTTGCATGCACGTTCTAAGAGGCGCGCAAGTTCACCTCAACCACTTACGCGACACTTGCTTCTACAACTCCAAGCTTTCATAAATCACACCCTTTTATGCCCAAACCAATTTTGGTGCACAACAATCAACTATCGTGTTTCTTCAAATCATGGAGCGCATGTGTAACCAAACCACCTCCACAACACCCCCTTTATTAACTCTAAACATGAGTGACTCTCAAGCTTTATTACCCAAACCACATTGGGCATGCAACTATCAACTGTCATGCATCCTCTGAATATCTTTATACTTGCGTGACCACACCACCACTAGTGCGACCACAACACCTACACGATGAGAGCTCTAATTTGCTCTATGTTTGGAACTCTCTACTGAATGAGGACGGGTCAAACTCTAATTATAGGTATTTGGACACCCTGAGTGACATCACACATGTCTCCTTTGCCATATTTTGATGCTCTGATCTTGAAAAACAAATGGAGCGCAAGTGGCCAAACAAATGGCCACCTTGTATCTGCTCTTTTTGAACCGCCTCCAAAATGACCATTCCTTTGTCGACATTCTTGAATCAATCATGGATCGTTTACAACATCCCTTGAACTCGACATGACACCATGAAATCCCCTTTAGTCAAAAAAAAAATTTTGTCTTGGTTTGCAATGTCATCAAACACAATAGAGAGGCCCACTTCGTCAACAAACACAATCACCTCCAATATGATTCAATGATACCTTGAGGGGTTTTTTCACAACAATGAAAGAAAAAAATATCATAAAATACATATTTTTTTAAGATATTTGATAATTATTCTCATTTTATTCAATCTTTTCAGCTAAATTAATAAATTAATGAATATAATATTGAGAGAACACTGCTCTCCACCCCTAGAAATACCTCCTCTCACCACCCCTTCACGTCACACCTCAATGACCTGTAGATAACATAATTATTGAAAAAAATCCATTAAAAATCCTCTTCCCCACATCGTTAACCTCTTTGTCTCCCCAAAACTCCAAAACCAAGGTCCTTAATTAGATTATCAATGAAGAGGCTTCCAGAGTTAAAAATACATTTTAATTTTCTCATCCTTTCTTTTCAATTAATTTTCATTTCTTATACTATCTTCACCTCAACTTATATAAGAGTAATGAAAAAAATAATCATATATATTGTGTAATGTTATCATGTTTATAAAAATATTCATCAACATAAATATTCTCCTCTCTGTATTATTTTAATGATAAAAACATCATCTGTGATGTGTTGATTTACCAATATCATGCACGATTTATACTCAATTTCAATTAATGTATTCATATTTGGTACTAAATCCATTTTAATAATATAAATACATTGTAAAGTGTATCATTTATCCAATTTATGTGTTATTTAATTAATTTATTTAATGTTTATTTATTTATATAATGAATCTAGTTCGTGATTATGAAATTACCTCTTAATGGATTGAAAAATAAATAAAAAGTAATATAATATAAAAAAATATCCACTAATTTGATCTAAATGAATATCATTACGATTTTTTCTAATGATTAATCATATTTTATGATATAAAAATTTATTTATGGTAACATTAATATTCTATAAATTTATTTATTCTATTTCATTCCAATTTTAGAGTTTCTCTCATATTTGACAAGAAAATCTTTTTCAAATGCCCATAGAAACCATGAAATAAATACACTCCAAACAATAAGAAGAATAATATTAAAAATTGGTGTAATTATTTTTTAAAAAGAGAATATATGTAGTTATAAATATCAATATGGTTCTACAATGTATTAATATCACTCTTTAAACCAATATACATGAGTTTTTCCAATGATTGATGTAAGACAAACCTGAGGTAAGGGAATTCATAACCTAATTTACAATCTTTGGGACGACCTTCTACATTATTGATTATGGTGTATGATAATAAATTATGAAAATAATTCTGATTATATTATGTTTTATTATGTTCATATACCATATATACATGTATACCATTCATTTTATCTTTTATCACATCAAATATTTGGTATTTAAAAGGGACTTCTCTTTATGAAATACAATTATAATTTAATTTATTTTATATTAAAAAAATATTGATATATATGATGTAAGTATTTTTGTTTTCTAATAATATTAGGGTTCAAAGTCAGTTTTTATGATGAATAGTGGGACATATATCTAATTCCAATGCATTTTATATGTTTATGTTGGAGTTCTGTGTTATGATTACTAAAATCATAATTGTGATGGTTACACTACATAGTAGTCATGAGAGTTAAACTGTAAGGTAGATATGAGGGGTATATAGTAAGGTATCTATTATGGTAACAAATCATATCATATTTATGAGTTTTAAAATATTATGTATGTAATTATACATGTTTTCTTTATGGTATTATTTATGTTTTCAATGTTTTATGGAAGTCTCATGTTCTCATAGTGTTACTATATGACACATATTGGGTGAGAAGTATGCCTTTTAAAAAATGATTTCATATGATTGTAATTATTCATATACTAATGATTTCTCTCATAAATTTTATGTTGATAACTATGATTTTTGGGATTATCCCATGTTTTATAATTGCATCACCTGGATTATGGATGTGTGAGAGGTAAATAGAATCTAAGATACTTTTTGTGAAGAATTTTTAGGAATAGATTTCATGTATTATAAAAAACATTTATATCATGAAAAAAATTGATATTATTTTAGTAGTATCAACATTGTATAATTATGGTTTGATATGTTATAATTATTTTCTGATTTTCCAAGTCACTATAAACGAAAATACCATCAATGTAAAAGAATGTTAATTCTCGACTAAAAATCAATATGCCATGATCCTCCATTATCAATATGATGTAAGTGGCATGAACCTCGATCTTCATGGTGGAGAATGTGTTTCGACCCTCCTACTCAAAGATGATGAAATAAACATAATGCCCCCAAGTTTCCACCATAAGTGGGCCCTAAGGTGGTGACCTAAAAAAGTGGATTAGAATCTCACAAAATGGAAAGTATTTCCATATTATTGGAAATAAGCTATGGAAATAAGATTGTCTATCCCAAAACAACTTCAAGAACAATATATAAAAGATACCCAAAATCCATCCAACATGAATGTTAAAATGAAAGTGTTTTGAAAATTCATCAAAACTAAAAAATAACTACCAACAGTATGGCTAAGAAATGACATAACAAATTTCGCTAATTTTAAGGTAGTAAAGCCTAACACTATCAACGTATTCAACTATGAAACCTAAATGATGTTTTATTTTCTCAGGGTGAGCATATAGGTACACTCATTCGAAAAAACCAAGGTCTCTTGCGAAAAAAGTGATAGAATCAAACCCATGACCCTGTGTGAAAATATCAAAACCCAACAACACCTACCAAAGTATAGTATACACCCTAACATCCCCAAGGAACACTCACCAGGTAATGCAAGTCAAGTAAAGCAAAATAGTAAGAACATCAGTGTTTTGGTAACCCTGCACCACTTCCCAATGATTAATTTCTCATACCATAATAGAGAATTTCTTGGTGCTCCATCCACTTACACAATCCCAACATCTTAACCTACTCGCACACACCTAGGCTGCACAAACCACATCACATCCCATATAAAGAAACTATGGCCCCACAGAAAGTCCCATAGCATAATAAAATGATGCTAATCAAATCCCTCCCATATACATCATGGAAACAAACCACATCACATACCTCCTGTAAACACCTTTTCCACATCCAATTCTCATCTCGAAATTACCTGGTAATGAACCATACCACTTATCCAAAATACATGTGTGAATGAATAAATTTCATAGTGAAACCTATGCCTCAGAAACTGCACCAAAACCTACCCTATGAATCTTGGTAAATTAATTCTGAGAAGAGGTATCATGGAAGAAAATGTAAAAAACCATTCATCCTCTCAATATTATTTTTGGAGTAGACACTATCTACCGTGATGATGGTGGTGTTCTGTAAATTGTTATAAAGAAGGGCGGGTGCATATAGAAATCAGAAATAAAATAAATGTAACACCTATAGATACCAAACACTCATACTAACCTATTGGTTCTCAAACAATAATCATCCCACAATACATCCATAATTTCTAGAACCTATAAATGTACAACCACAAAGTAGATTGAGTCAGTGAGGTTCTTCGAGACTCATGGGGTTTCATTCATGTTTCTTTCAATGATTACTATAGCCCAAGAAACTCATTGGGTGTTGAGGTTTGAGCCCTGATTTCTGGTCTGATGGTATGTAAGATATGGGGACTTCAATAAAAGAATATTGAGTCGGATTCTGAAGCCCTCATGAAGGTCTTACATGGTCAAGAGGTGATTCCTTATGAGCATACATATCTCAAATGTAGTTGTAAGGTGGAGACCAAGTAGGGTAGGAAGGTGCATCATAGTTGGAGGGAGACCAATTATGTGGCAGATTCTCTAGCTCGCATTGGTAGGCATGATGGGGAGCATAAGGTTTAATGTTGTCTTAAATCTCTTCTCATTGAGTGTATCAGTGTCATACGAGGGGATGCCCTCGGCCTGCATCATTTCTGCCCCCTTGATGGTTGACCCCTGTATCTTTTTTTCATTGCCTAATTAATAATAATAAATAACTTCCTTCATTTTTTATTAAACAATTTGTTTATTCATTCCATATGTAATCAAGAATATTCCATGCACAAACTATTCAAGAAACATAAAAAAGTCACACAGAGGTAGAAACCCCATTGTAAAAATTAACCCACTTCATCATCCTTTTTCATTGTAATCCATTCTAATCCATACACTAATCCAAAACAATAGAAAACTGACACCCAATCCTAGAAACAAAGTTCATCAAAAAAATTATCAATACCTTTGCAACACAGCCACACTACACCAATCAACACATAACCTCACAACCAAAAGATATCCCTGATGTAGAGAACCACTTATCCATCACACAATGAATCAAACCAAAAGGATATATATCATTAGAAGATTATATTACATGACCTGAACCACCCCACACATAGTTCTGCTACCAACCACATCACAACAAAACAACAAAAAGAACAAGTTTTAAAATATAATAATGAATCCCTAATTTGGATCCAATTGTTAATTTATAGATTATCAGAGAAAAAATTATATCATGGGTAATCTATTTATTTTACCTAATATATGTGGTAAATCAATTTCACGTATATCGCTATTCAATATATTATCAAATACAGTAATTGAAAACCAACATAGGTACACAAATAATGAACACCAACGACCATGCTTTTCATCAGGCATATAACACATACAATTCAAGACATGGGTAAAAATAACATTAAATCATAAGCATTCATAACCATCCACATCCCCTATTTATTGATTGGAAATGGATTTGATTATATTTATGGAATTTGGATTAAATTTTATTCACCATGAGACATTTGTACACCCCCAACATATATTACAAAATTTATAGAGATGATGGAATTCCTACCTTGTAGAGTAAACAATCAGTTCCTCTTTATTGCGCTAGTAGAGTGGGTGTGCATGCATTATAAATCATGTGTAAATGTGGTCTAAGCCCAAAATATAAACACATGACTACTCATGTATAGTTTTTTTGGTAATATCCCATATCAAAAGGAAATATAAATGAAAAAATATTAATCAGTCTCATCATTCGATAAACCAAATACTCTATCAATGGGTGGAATGGTTTTTAAATCCATTAAAGTTACATCTTGACCCAGACACACGGTTTAGTCATTCATAACTTTCAATGAATTAGGTAAATAATGGTATTATCCATATTCATAGAAATGACATCAAAACCATTTAAATGTCGTCTTAATCTCTTTTAATTTCAACTAAGATGTCAAAGGGGAGAAACCAGGAAAATATATAAAACAATAATTTTGATAAACTATTGAGAAATAGTCATTGGTGTGTGAGTCCCCAGTTCAAGATTCTAGTGATGTGATCATGGTGACTGTGTCACCTTTTGGAAACTCAATATTGAATGAGATACCGATGGATTATTATTCATTGGGTGAATCATTGTTGGAGACCTACTGGTGGATGAGTCTGTGTTGCGTGAATCACTGTTGGAAACCTATCATCAAGGATTAACAATTATGAGTCACCAGTTGAAGTCACTATTCAGACTAACTGATCTTGACTCTCCATCATGGCTCATCATTTTTTCCTACAGTCTCCACATACAGGTCCCGACTCTCCATTGGAAAAACTACATTTTGTCATCTATTGAAATGAGCCACCATGACCACAAAGAACAACCCCAAACACTACATTTTCCCAATTTAATGGATGGGAGAGGTCATGAACATTACATCAAATACCACTCAAAATATTATATCACAAGATAATTCATATATTAACCATTAAGTAAAAGAGGGGTTTTGACACCCCCCCCCCCCCCATGAGATACCTCTCGAGGATCTCACTGCACATGAAACACATCTAATAACATTTTATTTGAAATATAACCACCATGTTTTCATTAAATATTGAGATAAAACATAATCATCCAAGAAAACGTCGTCAATCATTTGATAACCCAACTAAACAAAATAACCCCACACAAGAATTAAATCAAAATTTATCTTGAACACATTAATCATTGAATTCATTCATCCATGTCATACTATCTGTTCTGGGTGGCACTAACTTGCCTGCATGTTCTTAATCGCATATCAATTAATATGTCTTGATTTGTAATTAAGAAATAACTTTTCCACAGGACATGACTTCACTCTCAAATCATGAAATAAGGAAACAAATCATCTCATATAAAACAAGGTTCAATCGCCACATTACAAGGAATAACATAATGAGGCATAACTCCAAACAACACTAGTTACTAGGAATAAATTTGTGATTCTCTCTCCCATATATTATCCTCTAGGCAGCCATACCTCCACAACAGAAAAACCAATTGAATGGTCCCCCCACAAAGAACGTTCTCTAAATGGTCCCGGATCGCTACTAGTGTCTTAATGTACGACAAATCACCTTCAATATCCAACTATCCCCAGCTAGTGACATGAGGTTCATCAAAATGTTATCAATGGAGTTAATCGACATGAAAGACATAGTGAATAATTTCCAATTATAATTGAATTCTAACAGGTATTACACCTCGCCAACTCAACCCAACACCATAAATGGACTAATGAACACATGAGAAATATTACTCCCTTTACTGAACCTTTTCTTCCACACTATGGTTAAACCTTCATGAAAATTTGGTCCCCAACGTAGAACTCTAAAGGCCTCTTCTTGTGATGGACAAACAACTTCTGCATTTCTTGTACAACCTTCATCCTATCATGAATAAGAAGAACAATCTCTATTTTTATATGTACTCCTATCAGACCAAAGGGATATATCCCCAACCACTATTCAGAATATGGGTGACCAACATAGCCTTCGATACAAGTCTTAAAACATGGCCATGAAAATGGATGATTGATAGATATTATTTTATGTGAACTCTACAAGGGGAAAGTGTCACACACTAGATCCGACCTTGAATAATATGCACGGTCACATCATCTCCTCTAATTATGAATGGTCTTGTCTATTTGTTTATCTATATAATGGTGGTAGGCAGTGAGAAGGTGTAGCTAGTTGCCAAAGGAATGTTATAATCATATCCAGATTCATGAATTGAAACATGTATCCCAATCAAAAAAGTGGAACTCAGAACTTAATGAGTCCACACTGCCACATCCACATACGTCCTGGCTAGAAAAATCCCTATGCCTAACTCCTAAATTTTTATAATTGAGATTATTTCATTTTCCAATCCACCACTACCTAGATAACATCAAATACTCCCAAATCCATTTGGTAACCCTTTGAAAAAAAATACATCGTGACGTCATCCCACTTACACTCAATGAAATCTAAGGGATATAACAAACAACCTGAAAAATTGTTCTTGGCCTTAACTTTTTTCACACTAAGAACATCAACAAAAAACACCACTATACCTTGTTTCATCTTAGGCCACAAAAACTACTACCTCAATAAATGATACATCTTAAATTCTCTTGGTTGTCAAACTATGAGTGAGTTTTCAAAATAATAGAGAACTCCCCCGTGTATCACCACTGAAGCAAACATCATTACATAGAATAACAATTGTATAACGCCACACATCCGGAGAGTCAACATGGTCATTAAATTTATAAATCGCTTCTTCCTATGATTATCCCTAATGAGACACCGCCACCTACAACATTTTGGGATACTGCACTATCATATAAATCAAAAAACCCAAGCCACCATCTATTCCTACAACCATGTCTAGGGAAACAAACTCATCCATATCTATCAAGGAATTCACAAATTCCCAAAAAATCGACTTCAATGACATTATTATTATATCAAAGGCCCCAAAATTTCCCTTCCCAGAGGTTTTAGTGGTCTAAAAATATTATTCCTATAGAAACTCCATCTAGATATATTGTCAGAAGTTTAACTCTCTATGGGAAATGATATACCACATGATTTTTTAATCTTTGAAGACCAAAATTTTCTCCCCATTTAGGTACTGTAGCCAAAACATTATCTCAAAAAATGGATGCTTCTAGCTACAAATCATGGGTGGAATAGTTAAATTCATAGGGAAATAACTTTCTAGACCCATGAGAAATAACTACATGTTTATGCAATAACAAAAATTGTTAACTGAGACTGGAATAATCACAAAACACCTCAAAAATGACCCCTTCCTCTAAAAATTGTAGCACATGGGTACTAAACAAATTCCCCTTTATAGAGGCAATTGTTGTCTTGTACTACTCCCTCCAAACAAAACCCTAGTCCTTTATGATCTGATCTCTCAACAAAGCTATAACAAGAGAGATATTATGTATAATTATCCACTAATAGCTAAAAAGACAAGAAAAACAACGATCCTATTCCACATTCGTGGGTTCTTTCTAGTAAACAACTACCTATAACATCGAAGGATCCAATACCAAATCCCATTGTGACGTCACATGCCCAAGGAAATGCACACTCCAAGTCCAAATCATATGCATTAATATATTTCATTAGTGGTGGGGGCATCGAAGGACATACAATATTGTCTAGAGATTCTAGGTATGACCCTCCTCTGAAATTAAGTAGATGAAGATTTCATCGATGAATATGATTATAAAAAGGCTAGGAACTCATGGAATAAAATGTTACGGATCCCTGTGAACATGACTTCTGCAGTCATAACACCGACAGGTGTGAAAATGAACTCAAAGTTCCCATACCTATACTCAAAAATAGTCTTTAGGATATCACCCTCAACTGGGGATATCTGAATAGTAGATATATCTAAGAATACCAATGTGTTCCTATCATATTGTATAAATGATAATTTATCCTCAGAAGAGGGTAACAGCTCTTGATTATCATCTAATTAAATCTATTCTAGTCTATTCACAATCTCATACCACTATCCGCATTCTTCGAAAACAAAACTAGAGCACCACATGGTGACACAATAGAAAAAATAAATCTTTTCTTCATCAAGTTATCAATCTAAACACTCAACTCCTGCAACAAAGACATTTGCATCTAATAAAGAGAAATAGAAATCAATCAAACACTGTCTTGTATGCCTATCCGGAACTCAATATCATGTCGAGGGGGTATGGTCACTAAAACCTTGGAAAAAACATCCATGTCCTCCAAATCATCACTTGAAAACTCCACTACAAAAGTATTAATTAGTTCTTATGATAGTCCGGCTAATAAGGAAATAAGTGGCTAAACATGTCGACCTCTGAGCTATCATCTCCACTCACCAACAAAGGCCACACGTTGGCCATCCATGCCTTAAAACACAACTCTCTTACAGAATTAGTATATAATAGAGTGAATAGAATAGAAATAGTTGATGCTATGAATAACTCCATATGAATGCATATGTAGAATGAATATATCCAAATGTTACTAATGTGGTCCCATCATCAGTCAACATCTTCAGCATACATAAAACAAATTGGGATACCATACGACTGTAATACTCAACACTAGGGGCACAGATTGTCTCCAAACATATAATCCCAATGCTTGTGCTAGACTTAGTGCAAAAAAAGAGTGAGAAGTTCTTGAATCAATCATAGAACAAGAAATATTACCAAAATAAAAGATAATATATCGAAGGATCTCTAGCCCTTAAAGAATATCCCCTATTTCTGTGTGCAGTTGATCAAACTCATCTTCTTTTTCCATATTTTAATGACTGCCAGCTCGACCACTCCTATGTTGATGTCCTAGAGGAACAACCTATAGTCGGACACAATGTAATCCAAATCCCCATGGGGGAGCAAGGGCCTACTGTCATTGATGATGGAACTTCCCTTTCTGTATGTTCTACTCAGGCAGGCACTGAACCTACCCACCTCCAACAGACTGAGATCAAATGGCTATAAAGCACTGAATTTGAGGATTTCCATTGGCTCCGCATAAAAAAACACCAGTCATATGTTCACTAGAAATGTAAAAGGGCCAGAAATTCCAAAATGAAACTGTTGAGGCCTATTCCCCACTAGCCAAAACCCAAAATCCCCTAGCTCATGAGACCTACTTCTGATAAACATGCCTCTCAAACAACCCTATTGTCTCCCATATCATGGTATACCCCTTTTTATTGCATCTTCTCAATTATCTCCCTCTTATTCTGAACCACCAAGTACACTGGGAATGTATAGGGAGTAACCACATACAATATTAATGGATAAGGTTATTCTTATATTAATCTCATATGACACCACGATTGTATGAAATAGATTTTGGAAAAATTGAAATAGACTTGTGAAAATTATCTCCAACTCTCGTACGGATACTAACCCTTTCTTGATGGATTGTAACTCTATACTCTTATATGTCTATAGGGTTGATGATATGAATTTATCTAGGAATAAATTCATTAAATTTACCCAAATAAAATCATCCTCCTTCCTCTACCCATGTATGTTTTCCACCACTGACACATATCTTCTTTCATCTATATCGCTATTATGGAAACTCAGTACTCTGTCAGATACTAGATCAGATATAATGTGATCTGAAGATAATCAATCTAGATATCCATATCCTTGTCTGCAACACTATCCTCATACATTCACATGGTATAAATTGGAAATTAGGTAACGATCTTATCCATGGGTCATCCTCTCACACTATATTTACCCTTTTCCAATCAACCAGAATGGCATGATGGGCCTCGAATTGCCAAGACACATGTGGATGATGACTGGGTTCCACAACTGAAAAATATAAACAAGGAACTCCAAAGCCTGAGTAGTATAAAATTTTATTTCCATACTTATTTCAATTTACTAAAAACACAATATTTAAATAGTAAGAAAAGTTATTTTTTTGAATTTAAATTTCTTTGTGTCTCTTTACTAAAAATAGTTTAACCTCACTTCGTCATTTGGTAGGCTTTGAGAAATTGGATTAGATCACAGGGGGGGTCCGAAATCCCATTTCCTCATAGGTCCTCATTGATATATATCATGCACCAAGATCACATGTCATTTTTTCCCAACCAAATAATGCCATCCTAATTATGCCTAACTCCAAACACCATATTATCTATCAACTATTACCTCAAATTCCATTTCATCATGGACCCACATCATCAAAATGATGTAAATGTCATGACCATACTTCATTAAGGTGAAGAAAGTGTCGTGACCCTCCTATTTCAAAATGAATAAAGGAAGATAATGACTACCGAGACACCCTTGCAGTAGGCCCTAGTGTGGTTACCAGTATTAAGGGTGTATAATAGGAAAATATTGAAGGCATTGCCATATTTTTTTTCAAAATAAGATCTGTAGATAAAATCACTCATCCAAAAAAATCCAAGATCTATATATAAAATAAATCCAAAATCCAATCCACATGAATGTACAAAACTATTAATAATACAACATATCTATAAAATAAATACCTAATGTAAGGCTATGTAGGGAAACAATCAATGTCCTATTGTCCAGGTAAAAATGTAATGCCCCAACCCTATAAACATAGAGTTAGTGCATTATTTTAATACATTTTCAGAATTACAATGAATCATGTCTCGAAAGACCAATTGATTTTTAGTTTTGGAAAATAGAATACATACATGAATTTTACATTACATTTCAAAAAATAAAACACAACATAAATGAATCTTTGAGAATTCCATTATTCATTTTTAGCATAACCCTCCATATCATTCATAATACAATTCTATGAATTCCTGGGAAAATAATACATATGAAAGGGGTGAGCTCAGATGCTCGGTAATGGTATCTAATTTAATGGAAAATAAAATAAAAAATATTCATGGTGAATAATTGATAACACATGCCTTTACAAATAATAAACATGAACACATTATGTAAGAATATGAGATGAGTAAATAATGACATAATAAAACATAGTCATGGATATTCTACTAGTAGAATAATAACATGAACCATCAATATTAATTTCATAATGAGGGAATGTATAAATCTAGACAATCTGAAACATCTTTTCAATGCCTCAACATAGACGTCTAAAAATGAATAAGGCCTCGACCAAGACTATAAATCAAATAGGGAATTTCCTCATCCAATTCCACAACTAATTGTCTAATGAGACATAACGATGCATCGAAGAGCTATAGTGGGCTCTACCCATCATCTACTATGTCCAATACATTCTTCTTATGAAAAATTTGAATCCTAACAAAACATTTGTATTTAAACTATTATAAGAAATGTCAATACATTATCCATAAACCATGAATAGTATAAAAATACAACATCCATAGTCAAACATACCACAAAACCGTCAATACTGTGTGGAAGATTTGTATCATAATAAATCAAGATCAAATAAGTATGAAATCCATCAAAGGATGTTGACATAGATGAAAATGATTTGTAAATTTATTTGGGAGAAATATCCCATTTTCATGAAAAAATTTAAAAGTCAAATAATTTATAAAGTTGTTCATTTAAAAGATATTTTTGAATCATAGAGTCCCATGCCAATTTCAAACATTTTAAATGAATTAACATTATAAACATTCATGTCCATATAAATAAATACATAAAATCATTTTAAAAACATGAATATTAATGAGAAAGTATTAGAATAAAAAATCATTAAAAATTTCAAATGATGTTTTAGTAAAAATTACATTAAAAAGATTCCCTTTGAAAACTCTTTTATGAAACATGTACATGGATAATATCTAATTCCTAGTAGATACGTAAAAACAACCTCAGATAATAAAGAGATTGTAAAATTAACCCTTGCCTTTTACTTTTACATAGTTGATGGAATGTTAACATCTTGTATGATAGTTAAAACATTGTTATTTAGTTATAAATGAACTATATATACATAAATATGATATCATATATGATCCTCTAAGATTTCATTGTTAATAAGATTTCAGTAGTATCATCATTTCGGATGTTAACTGATTCATTTTCCATTATATGCATGGTTATGTAAGCCATGTTTGTTGTGGATAAGATGTATTTCATTCATATACAAAATGATATTATGTTCATAATATTTATTTTTAATCATAAAATAAAATTTGTCTTGATTGATTACTATGGGGAATGAATCTAATTGCATTCGTGGAGACGGTAATCCATACGTACGCACAAGCGACAATATCATTCAATTAATGGTGAAATCGTTTATTATTTAATGTTATATCATATATACAGAATCATTAAAATTTTATATTTATTATTTAAATCAATTATATATCATTATTATTCCCATATAAATAATGAAGTATTTAAATATCAAACTACACCACGTCATAGAGACGGTAAGTCGTACGTACACTCGTATGGTGACTTTTTCATTCATATGATGTATAGAATAATGAATATGGTTGTACCATTTTTATAATAACATCAAATTATATAGAAGATATTGGAGTTATAATTTTATAATGGAAACAACAAATAAATAGGATGTTGAAGAAGAAAATAATTTGAAAGATTTGATTAAATATTTACCCCGTCTTCGGGTTATTAAGTATTATTTGACCAAAATGGCTCCATAAGATGGCTCTCTAACCAAAGTAAGGACTCTAGGATGAGGTGAGAATTGTTGAGAGGACTTTTGGGAAGGTTTTGGCAGAGGAAAAAGGATTTGGAGGTGTGACATTAAGATAAGGGGATGTTCCCTTTTATAAGAGAGGTGAGATTCACTTTAGGAATAACTTGAAATATTATTTTGTAATAAATTCATTTTTGATTTATAATGGCTCCAAAATGAATTATTTAAAGTATAATGTAGGTATGGGTTGATAAAATCTCAACCAATATGTTTTATATAGGTTTAGATCATCATAATAACCATATCTTTTTGATTTAACTCTTATTTAAATCGTTTGACATTTACCACGTCTCTTTGTATTTTTATATTATATGGTTAATAAAATTACTATAACATGTCAATATAACCCAATGTGGTTAATTATTAATTTATATAACCTTATATAATACCTTTGGTAGATCCTCAGTATTTTAGGAATATTATATCAATTAATATATAACATTCTATTTAAAAACTCAATAATGCCAATTTTGACAATTTTTAGTATTTGACTTTTCTAAAAGCCCTAAAAACATTATTAATTAGAAAAAAATTTATTCAACTAACATTAAAATTTCATTTTAACCTAGAAATTTTTTTTAATTCATCAGATGTCTCAATTAAAATTTATTTGTATATTTATAATATATATTATTTTAATATTTCATTAATAAGGTAATTAATACATCATCATTGTGTCATTAATAAATTAAATTATTTAATATCTAAAAATTACAAATAAAATTCCATTATGTAGAAAATATGTTTATATTTCCAATGAATATTTACAGTGTAATTTATATTGTCTGTAACAAAATATTGAAATGGTTTAGTTATTAAACATTGAATTTATATCTTTTAACTCTTATTTAAATAAAATAATAATAAATGTCCTAATCTATAAAAAGCTAACAAAAGTGGTTCATATTTTATTCCTAAGGTTGTTTTTGGTCGAATTATACTTATCCAGTAGTATTAGGACATGTGTTAGGGTAATTAGGATATCATTTTTAAATTTAATTAACCTATTTACTTTTAACTGTGGTAAATAAAAGTCAAAAGTTACTATTAAAAAAAATATTTTCATCTTATTGAATCACATTTTACATACTAATATAAACCATGTCTCTATGATTATCTAGATTAAACTCACAGAAGCGGTAACATTATGTTTTATTAAAATTAGAAAATGCTCCTAGAAGTTGGGTAAAAAACTCTAAAAAGATCAGTAAAATTTTATACAACTAAATTTTTATGAAATGAAACAAATTAATTACATTTGTAATATATAGGTATTAAATATCTAATTTGACTTTATATAAATTAAAATAAAATAAATATTTATTTAAATAAATAGTTTGTTTTAAATAATATCGTAGTGTTTTTCACTTTTCATCATAAATTTAATGTTATAAGAAAAGTACCAAAAATTTAACCTAACTAAAATTTTATGTCCCACTTCAAAAGATGAATTTAATTTCATTAAATTTAATATATAAAAGTTTCAAATATAGTTTTTAAAAATGGTTCGCCATTAAAAATCAGTAAAATTGCATTTTTTGAGAAATACTTCTATTATCTGAAAAATGAATTTGTTCTAATATTATGTATAAGAAACACATAATATGAATGTTAAAATTATATATTGTATATAACATTCAAAAATCAGTTAATATTATTCATAGCTGCTTATGGAATGGCTAGTTTGGTATGTTGTGGTGCACTCGAACTTGGTGTTGCATGTAGAATAAGCTATTTAATTACTTTAAGGAGAAAATGTACTATGAAATCTTGAAGTGTTATATTCTCACCTCCATCAATAAATTTAGTCCTCACAATTTGAAATTTTTCTTTGAAAATAAATGGTTAAAAATAGAAAAATATCTATGTGGAAAATCCACATCGGAAATTGGGTTAATAAAATTTAGTATTAATAAGAGGGAAAGGGAAATGAAAAAGTCACCACCAAATTATGATCTCAATTAAAAATACATTGGTGGAAATTAGAGACGCATAATTGGAGGGAAAACGTAAATATTTATAGGGAGGTATTGAGTTCATCATTCACAAACAACTGTAAAATTGAGGGAATCAAAGCCATCAATCTATGATGATTTAAAATATCAATGGTTCAACAAAACATAAGGTATTAGGATAACACATTTTTTGTTTTAAGATCCCCTCCCTAATGTATAAGAATTCAATTATTCATTGAATAATAGAAAAAAAAAATTAACAAGAAGAGTATAATCCTTTAGCTAATTCATACCACAAACTAATCTTTCACTTTAAAAGATAATATAATTTAAAAATTATATTAATCATAATCGTATAGGGTTCCAAAATTATTGAATTTATAGTTCATTTGTTAGACTATAAAAAACTAAAATATAAAAAACCAAGACATCCCATCTGCCAGTGGTAGGTGATGCAGCCTTTGTCGCCCTTCAGTTGCGGGTTCAAATCTGGCGGCCTTATCGGATACGACATGTTCTCACCCGACCTCTGGGTTATCCTTTTTATAACAATTCAAAAATAATCATAAGAAATGATATAAAATTAATAATATTATCCAACACCAAACATAATCAATTCCATCCTTTATACTTATCGAATATAATTCTGTCCAAACACAAAGTCCAAAATTTATAATTATGAAAAACAAAATGATGATATCCTTTTCCATGTAATAACATATGAATACCTTCATCATTCTTTTGAAACCTGGTAACTCCCTGGATTACCATAAAAAACATAATGACTACATTCATGATCTCTATTTACTTATATAATACTAAATATGTTCCTTATATCAGAATATTTTGAATATTCTAATAAGGATGAAATAAAAAAACCATTAATAAGTTCCATGGTTGTCAAGAATATCCAATATAATTTATAAAAATCAATAATCTTTTATTCCAAAATCATTACCTCTGTATCAGAACATAATTAGGTTTATCTTTCCTTCAAATATGTATTATCCATAAAAAATAACCTATTACAGTGTCACTATACATGGTACCATACAATCCCTAATACTTAATGAAATTGTACAAGAGTAAAATCCTTTTTTAATTCCATAATTTATATAACCAGTACAACATTAATACAACACTCAAATGAAATTAATCATTAATAACAACATAATAACACTAGTCATTACTCTTGATCTTTGCTAGTATCATTACTTGATTATTATCGAATAGAATCATTTGGGGAATACTTTGATGATTTGGACATTGATTTGTGTAGTGTACAAACTCTTTGTAGATGAAGCATTGTATATTTGTAACCTTTTTCTTACCCTTTCAATTATGTACTACCTGTATTTTTTCTCTACACTGATAACAAACTCTAATTAACTTCATGTTTTTACCAAGGTGATTCTTTCCAAAATTATCACATATAGGAAAATCCTTCTTTCCCCTCTTCCCTTTATCCATATTTATCTCTTCCATCCTTGCCTTATCTTTCATGCCTTTAAATCCATAGTGATCAAAAAAAATTTACTTATCTTATTAACACATTATATTATTACTTCATATGCTGATAATACATGGGAGACAATTTCCTTTCTAAATGTTTGCTTAATACCATGAAATATATGATCCTTCTTACACTTTGGATCATCTGTATTGGTTGAGTTCACATTCCTTCTACTAAGTGCCATTTCTAAACAATGGAATACACTATGTTAGTTTAAGAATCAAAATTCATAATTCTAAACTTGTGAAATACCTATTGTAAATTGAAAAGTTTATGTATATAATGAATAATCATAAATATGTTTTCTTTGAGGATGTATTTACACATAAATCTTTTAAAATTTATTGCAAAGATATGTGAATTTTCAAATGCATATCCCCTGGGAGTGTTGTAACCAAAAGTGCAGCAAGTCCAGTTGTTATGTAACAGGATACCTTGGTTCAAGCCCGAAACTCCATTTCAGAGTTTTCACTTCTAGGTATATTTGTTCCAGAGTTGACTCTACCAACAAATATTCATACTAGAATTTATTTCCAAGAAAACCCATATAATATCTACATTACGAATATTTTTAGATGTTCATCTATACAAATCCTCAAAGTCTATCTTTGGGTAATGTTTCTTACTCAGAGTTTATCTTAATATACTTTCTAAATTTATTGATAAACATATTCTAATACAAACTATAATGCTCCAACCCCCACATCCTAGAGTCAATTAATTATTTAAATAAATTTTCATGATTACAAGGAATTATGTATTGAAAGGCCGATTGTTTAGAAATCATGGAAATAGATTACAGACATGAACGTTAAATTACAAATTATAAAATAAAACGCAACATAAATGACACTTTGAGAACGACATTATTCTCTTTTAGCATCACCCTGTATACCATTCATAATAATCATTATTGAAATCCTACGAAAAAACATAAGAAAGCGGTGATCTCAGATGCTCAGTAAGGGTACACACTTTAGTATAAGCTAACATAAACAATAGGCATGGTGAATAATTGAAAACACATTCCATTATAAATAATAATCATGAAAACTTTTTGGAAAAAATATGTGCTGAGTAAATAATACCATAATAAAACATTATCATGGGTATTCTACTAGTCAAATAACTACATGAACCATAAATATTATTTTCATAATGAGGGAATGTGTAATGCCACGCATTCTGAAACATTTTGTCAAGGCCTGGAAAAAGGTGTATAAAAATGATTAAGGCCTCAACCAAAATGATATATAAAATTAGGAAAGGCCTCGGCCTATTCCATTTCTAATTATCGCATGAGACCTACCGATGCATTGAGGTGTTATAGTTTTCTCCACCTATCACTTACTATGTCCAATACATTCCTCAAATGAAAAGGTCGAAACATAACATAAACATGTGTATTAAAACTAGCATACGAAATGTAAATACCTTATATATAAACCAAGAATGGTATAAAAATAACAAATCCACAATCAATCATGTCACAAAACCTTCAATACAATATGGAATATATTTATCATAATAAATCAAATTTAGAAAAGTTTAAAATCCATCAAAGTATGTTGACATATATGAAAATGATTTTTACAACACTTTGAGAGGAATATCCCTTTTTTATGAAAACATTTAAAAGTCACATAATTTATAAAGGATTTCATTTAAATGTGTTATTTGAATCAAAGTGTCCCATTCCACATTGAAACTCTTGAAAGGAATTTACCTTTTAAAACATTCATGTCCATATAAATAATTCTTTAAAACCATTTTAAATACATGGACATTAATGTGAATGTTCAAGAAGAATAAATCATTAAAACATTGAAAATTATTTTTTAGTAAAAATTCCAATAATAGAATCCCTTTGAAAACACTTTTATGAAACATGGACACAGATAATAAATATGTCCATTAGATACATACGTAAAAACATCCATGGATAATAATGAGATTGTTAAATTAATGGTTACCTTTTAATTTTGTTTATTCAATTGTATAATAACCACATATATAATAGCTAAAACATTTTTATTAAGTTATATAAAAAATATATACATAAATATGATAAAATATATGATCCTATAATGTTACATTGTTAATAATACTTTAGTAGTATCATCATATCAGGTGTTAAATGATTTGTTTTCCATTATATAGTTGGTTATGTAATCCTTGTTTATTATAGATAGGATGTATTTGATTCATATACATAATTATATTATGTTCATAAACATTAATTTCAATCATAATATTAAAATTATTCTTGAATGATTATGATATGGAATGAATCTCATCGTGTTCGTGGAGACACTAATCTGTACGTATGCACGAGTGACAATATCATTTAGGTCAAGGTGAAATCGTATATAATTGAATGTTAAATCATATATACAGAATCATTAAAATGTTATATTTAATATTTTCATCAATTATACCTCATTATTATACCCATCCAAAAAACGAATTGTTTAAAAAAAATACACCACGATGTGGAACAAGTAAGTCGTACGTACGCACGTATGGTGACATTGTCATTCATATGACTGATAGAATAATGAATATGGTAGTAACACTTATATAATGACATCAATGTATATAAAAGACACTTGAGATATTATTTTAGAATAGAAAAAATAAATAATGAGGAAGTGAATGAAGAAAAGAATTTGAAAGAGGTGATGAAATATTTACCTCTTCTTTGGGTTCATCATTATGATTTAACCAAAAGGGATCCATAGGATGGCTTTATAACCAACGGATGGCCTATAGGATGAGGGGAGTAATGTAGGTAGTATATTTGGGATGGTTTTGGCTGAGCAAAAAGGAGTTGGAGGTGTGAAATTAAGAGAACAGTTATTAACCTTTTATAATAGAGGTGAGGGTAATTTTAGGAAATGCATGAAATAATTTTTTATAATAAAATCATTATCAGTTTCTAATGGCTCCAAAATGAATTATTTAAAGTCTAAGGTAGGAATGGGTCTAAAAACTCTCAACTGATAGGTTATATATAGGTTTTTTTCATCATATTAACCTTATCTTATATATTTGACTCTTAGTTAAATAGTTTTACATTTACCATGTATCTTCATATTTTAATATTATATGGTTGATAAAATTTCAATAACATGCCAAGATAACCCCATGAGGTTCATTATTAATATACATAACGTTATATATATCCTCTGTCCGATCCTTATATTTTTAAGAATATTATATTAATTAATAATAAAATATTTGTTTTTAAAAACTCAATTATGTCAATTTTGACACTATTTCGTATTTGATTTTTTGGAAATCGATAAAAACATTATAACTTAAAATAAAATTTACTAAACTAACCATAACATGTCATATTAACATGAAAAATTAGAGGATTTCATTAGAAGTCTCAATTTACATTTATTTGGATGTTTATAATATCAATTATTTTAATATTTCATTAATATGGTAATTACTACATTATCATTGTGTCATAAATAAATTAAATTATTTAGTGTTCAAAAATTATAAATAAAATAGGATTATTTAGATAATTTTTTAATATTTCAAATGAATATTTATAATCTATTTATATTGTGTGTAACTCTATCTTTAAAATGGTTTAGTGATTAAACATTGAATTTAAATATTTTAGCTCTACATTAAATAAAATAATAATAAATGTCATATTCTAATCCAAGTGGACCAAAGTGGTTCTTATTTTATTCCTAAGGTAGTTTTTGGTCGTATTATACTTATTAAATATAGTTAAGACATGTGTTAGGGTAATTATGATATCATTTTACCCTTAATTAATCTATTTACTTTTAACCGTGGTAAATAAAAGTCAAAAGTTACTAAATCTTATTGAACCACAATTTACATATTGATATTAACTATGTCTCTAGTATTTTTGTAATTAATCTGATAGAGGTGATAAAATTAAGTTTTATGAAAATTATAAAATGCTCCAAGAAGGTGGGTAAAAATGATAAATAGTTAAATAAATGTTTATATATCTAATTTTATTATAAAATTATTCCAATTAATTGAATTGAACATATATAGGTATTAAATATCTATTTTGATTAAAAAATATTTAAATAAAATAAATAATTATTTATATAAAATTTCGGTTTTAAATAACGACACAGTGTTATTTATTATTCATATAAAATAAATATTTTCAGAAAAGTAACACAACATTATCCAAACTACATTTTTATATCCTACTTCTAAATAAGATTTCAATTTCATTAAATTGAATATATATATGTGTCAAAAATATTTTTCATAAAAGGGTTCTCCATTCATAGTCATTAAAATTGAATTTTTTGTATAATAATTCTTTTATTTGAAAAATGAATTGGTTCTTATTTTATATCTATGAAACACATAATAGGGATGTTAAAAATATATAGAGTACATAACATTCAAAATAAAATTTATACTATTCATAACCCCTTTTTTGAACGGATATTTTGGTATGTTGTGGTGCGATCGGACTTGGTGTTGCATGTAGCACAAACTATTGAATTACATTAATGAGATAATAGACTTTCAAATCTCTGGGTGATACATGTAAAGCCCAACACGATCCACATAGTGATCCTGAAAACTAGAAATAATCTTATATGCATAGGTTAATAAAATAAGTATACTCAGTAGGAATGGACAAGGTCTCTCATGCACAAGTGGAGGAAACACACAAATTCCCCAGTGAGAAAATAGAAAAACCCAACAGCACCTCTCAAGGTATACTAGACACCCCAACCTTACCAAGGAACACTCACCAAGTAACACATCTCATCTAAAGTAATATAACAAGAACATTTATGATTTGGGTACCCCATACCACTTACCACTAATTGGATTTTCATACACTAATAGAAAATGTCATGGCACTCCTACCTCTTCCATAAGCACCACATCACTACCTTACAACACACACAATGGATGAAAAAACCAGTTCACAGCCAGATCACAAATACATGGTCCCCAAATCTTTTCCAATAACATGGGGAAACAAATATGGTCACATCTAGACCATAGACACCTATGCCACATACTACATCACATACTGCACATAGAAACCTGGGCACAACCATGCCTCATCCTGAAAACACATGGGAAATCCCATCCCACCCACAACAAACTTGTCCTTATAAACCACTCTAGAACCTGCCAAATGATTCTTCAGCTATCAATTCCTAAAAGGGTGATTTGGGAAGATAAAGTACTCAGTTTTCCATCCTCCCACTTGGATATCGGTAAAAGACACCCTCCAACTTGATGATGGGGGTCTTATGTACATAATGCACAACTATGGAAGGATGAGAATATAAATCACTTGACAAATATAGGTAATACATTCATATACCAAACACTCATTCAATCATGTGGGTACTCAAACTAAAACTATCTTGAAATACCACCAACATTGATGCTACCTATAAATGAAAAACCACACCACATTCCTCAACTCATCTCATAACCCCAACCAATTCATTTTACAAGGAATCATTATTTATTAAAAAATTTGTTTATTCATTCACTCCCTACCCAGGAAACTACTCATTGGAGCACATGTCATGCCACATAAACAAATTCACACAAAGAGAGAATAAAGACATCAAAAAATATCCCACTTTCGTATCCTTCCTCAATAACATCCCTCCCTATACATCCACCAGACCAAAACAACTACAATATCACAAAATCTCGCTACCAAACCGTTCATCACAACAATTCTCAACAACCGCGATGGATATCCACACTACACCCATCGACACATAACCTCACAATCCATGCACATACATTCTATATTACACCTATTATCTGTCCCACAAACAAATAACAAAACAAACGTTCTCTCAACCTAAGATTCCATTACTCCACCCATACCAAATAAACACATTTGTTCTACCAACTGAATCACCACCAAAACACATAAGGTAAAAAATTCCAGATTTAGTATGTTATCCCTTATTTGGTTCTGATTGTTAATTTAAGGGTTATCCTAGAACTTGTTTGATCTCAGGGAATCTAGTTCTTTTACAAAATATATGTGGTTATTAAATTTCTCCTATACATCTATCCCAAAGAAGACTATAGACAAGGATTGCAATTAAAAATAGGTATACAAACAAATACCACAAATGACCATGCTATTTAATAGAAATATATCCCATGCAATTAATGATATAGATAAAAATGAAAATAAAAAAATACGCATGTGTAACCTTCCCTATCCATTTTTTGTAGTTTTAATATATATTAAATTATATTTATTTAATTGGGATTTAATTGTATTCAGTAATAAACATGTGTAAACCCACCTTGCATGATACACAATTTCAAGTAGAAAATGGATCCCTACCAAAAAATATTTGATTATAACTTCTTTATTATGTCACAATTGGGGGTGCACATGATGCAGAAAAACACCATGGTAAAGGTGATCCAATCACACAACCATAACAAATGACTTCTCGAGAAGAATGGTTTTTGGGACATCTTGTGCCAGGATCAAATGGAAACACATCAATAAGGAGTCTTGGTTTTCCAAAGGATATATCATATATCATGCAAAGGAATGGTTTTAAAATCCATTATTGTTGGATATGAACCAATAAAATGCAGTTTGGCCTTTTAGAAGTCTCCAGGTCTTATGAAAATAATGATATGATCCAAATACCTATAAATATCTTCAGAACCACATAAATATATTCTTTAACACATTTTATAACAAATAAATCATCAATGGTGAAAAACTGGGAAACTGGAGAAAATGGAATATAGAGAAACTATTGGAAATGAGTAACTGATGGATGAGTCATTAAAGCGAGCGATAGGTGACGACCAATTGGTGGATGGGTCATCATTGGGTGACTCACCATTGGATGATCCCCCTGGGGATAATTCATCATCGGGTGACTCACCACTAGTGACCTACTGGTGGAAAATTCATCATTGGGTGACCAATCGTTGGGGCCTACCATCATCAACTCATCATTGAGAGTCACTAGTTTAAGTTACCATTCCAACTCATCAGTCCTAACTCATTGGTCCTAACACAATATTCAGATTCCCCAATGCAGCCTACCATCACCGCCTACCAATCATGAATCACCATTGGAAAATTAGGTTTTCGACAACTCTTGAAAATAACCACATAGATCTCCTAAAACACCACAAACACTAGATTTTCACAATGTAATGAACCTGCAAGGTCTGATCCATTAAACAATATTTTTTAGTTTTTATGGTCGGGGTCTTGTAATATCTAATATACTACACCATATTAATAAATTAAAACTTGTTCAAAATAAGAGTCTGAGAAAATTTAATTTTCTTCTTTTGTAATTCTATAAAAGTGTTTTATTCATACATCTTTCACCAAGTGGACATAAAATCATCCCAATGAATATTTTTTTTGAAAAACAATCAGAAAATTAAATTACGAACAGTGTTATGTTAATTTTATACTAGTTATAATATTATTTTTCCCATTAATTGGTAGATTTACCCATAAACATTATATTAACATAATTTTCTTATGATACTTGTAATATGTTCCATAAATTATATTCATACTGTTAGATCATATATTATATTTTAATCACAAATTATTATTTACATTTTTCAAAACTAAAAACACATAACTGGCTAAAATTAATTTATACATTTCCCCGTTGATGAAACGAGAAAACACTTTTTAATGAAAAAAACTCAAAAGTTTATAATGATTTTTATCTAATTATAATTTAAAATTGAATCTAATTACCTAAATTATATTAAGTTATTGAAAAAATATCTAATTATACTATAAAACAAATGGAATATAAAATTTTATAATATAAAATTTTTTGATGAATTAGTAGTTTTCAATTAAAATTCATTATTTTTTAACTACTTATCGAAAAATGAATCGTATTAAAAAAATTAAAAAAATAAACAAAAGAATATTTGGATACTCCTATTTCAAAGAATAATTTTAATTTTTTCTACATAACTTATAAAATATTCAAAAACTATATTTCAAATTAGTACACCATCTAAAAGAAGCAAAAAAATCATTTTTTAAAAAATACACCTTTTATCCAAAAAATTGAATTTTTTCCAACATAATGTCTAGAAAAATTATAAGATAAATTTTATACATTATATTGACTATAATATATATATATATATATATGTCATTAATAGAATCCAATAAGAGTGATATTTTTATTTTATGGACAAATATATTTTTATTTTCAATTAATTTTTTAAAAAATATTTCATTATACATAAAAAATATATTACATAAATTTATTATTAATTGGTTTAAGAAATATATATAAATATACATGTGTAAAAGATAATTTCCAAATTAAATTTATATTATTCTTTTCCATCATTATAATGAATATGTTATAACGGTATCATTTAAATAATTACATTCAATTGATCATTTCAACATGATGAGGAACATCATGTATGGTACCGAAAAATGTATTTCCTTTTTAAAAAATGACTATGTTACGTTATATCCATCATTAAGAGATTATTTCCTCACAATTTTCTCTTTGGATAAAAAACTAGGGTTTTTTATTTTGGTATTCTTCTTTTTAATCCCACATCTGATAAATGACTAATTAATATATAAACATTAAAATAATGAATGGTTTCAATAAAGGTCCCCTTAAGTAAAACATACTAGGGTTTCATTTAATAATGCATTGATATATATTAATAATATAACTACAATTTTTGATGGAGGATTATAGAAAACATGAACAGTATAAAATAAAAAAAATAACCATATGTATTTGATTGGTAAATCAGTGATTCATTTCAAAGTAAGAAACCAAAATAGAAAATGATTAAAATTTAAAATCTATTTCATTGAGATATGGACGATTTTTCTACCTGTATTAAAAAAATATGTATGTATATTTAGTTGAAAAGTATAAATTCCTCCTTTAACCAATTTCCAACAGAAACTCATCTAATTATCAAAACGATGAGTATTCCATTTGAATAAACATATATAGAATCACAATACCCATAAAATATTTTATATATATTTATCATTTCTTTAAAAATTAAATATTTACAATATGGTTAAGATAATTTTAAAAAATTATTCTAAAATATTTATCCAATGTATGATAAAAACTACTCTTAATCTAAAAATTTAATGGTAATACCCAAGGTTCCACATAGATCACTCATCAAATAACATATCCTAAAATTACTCAAAATATTCAAAACTAATATTGAAACTGAATATTTATAATTATTTGATAACATAAATTTCCAATATAAATGTAAAAATTCATCTACAAATAATAACAGTCACTCTTAATGTATCTTACCAAAAAATTAAATTTCTTTAACACATATTCTCCAAGATGGTTTTTATAATTTCCATAAATAACTTGAATAACTATAAAAACATATTTTACTCCGAAATATAATTCTCCCATTTTTACTCCCATTAAACATTACGATATTTTATTTACCTAAATCATTAAAAGTTACCCAAATATTAAATTTCCTCTAAAATTACACTAATCTGTTGATCTTCAATATATTTTCTAAATCCCATGACTATCTATCTGATAAATGATATATTCCGTAAATAAAAATATTCTTATTCTATTAAATTATTTAACTAAAACTAAAAAAGAAATACCAAATAGGATATAACATTTTTTAATGGTAGATGTTTATCCCTTTTCGATCATTGTTGTGGGATTGATTTCCACAGTATTATCAGATGTTATGGGTTTCCAACCATCATGTGTGTTCTCATTTTGATAAAACAATATAATTTGTATAAATTCTCAAAATATGGAAAATTCCACAAATATAACTATATCATATCTGAACGTCATATTTTATTTTTTACCATTAAATTTCAATCCCGATATATAATAACCCATAAATACCTCAAAAATTTATGTCAACAAATATAATATAAATCAACTAAAAATTTCATAACATTAAGCCTCAAATGGGATTCAAGGACATTGATCATTTAATAAAACATAATATTATAATCTCATGATGATATAATTAACTCATATGATGAAATCCCAATATCTAATGTTATTTAAACTAGACATTGATACCAATGTAATTCCTCAGCCTTAAACATTACATCTCTTATTGTTTTGAACGAAAATTCTTATTTAGGGTTATTTTTTTTATATTTTAAGATAAATAGGAAAAAATATTACAATGTAAGCTCATAAATTATATGTGTAAATCTATATTCAGTATCGATTTTTTAACCAAAAGAAATAATTTTAAAATAATCACAATTTATTTTCTTAAAAAATCAATAATACATTAATTATGACATGTTATTTTTCCTTACCAATATTAACTCCCTATGAAATTTTTATAATAATAATGGAGAAACAGATAATGATAAATAATGGGTATAAAAAATATAAAACTTTTATTTAATTAAAAACATGAAAACTCCTAAAAAATTTTCAGCTTATCAAAAATTTACATTCAAAATATAAAATAAAAAATTTCTATTGAAAAGAAAACTTTTATTTTTCTCAAATAAAATCATTTTAACCTATAACAATAATATAATAATTATTTATTTAACTTAGAACGAGATGTACCTAAAACCCTTATGAACACCTTTTATTGGATGAATGAAAAATTTTGGCATTTAATTTTTCTCGTGCGGGCTTAGCCGAAAATATTTGTGACATGACATGTTTTGTTATAACAGGGTTTCCTGACACCATATGGGACACCCCATGTTATGATATAACAAGATTCGATGTTGCGATCTTGGAAACCTCATGTATATGATATATCAGGCTCACCTGTATACTATAATACTAAATATCCATATCATTAATAAAACTCTTTATTCATAAAACAATTTGAAAAAGTATTTTAATCTCATTTGAAGAAAACATTTTTATAAAAAGTACTTGTTTCTTCGGAGAAACAATTTTTAAAAAAAACCCGTTTTCATTAGAAATCTATTTTCCAAAACAAAAATACCCTAAAAGATTAATTTTCTTTATTTACATTAATATGAAATATTGATAATTCAAAAGATAATAAATAATTTCCACGATGGAAGAAAAAATTATTTTCATAATGTGCGTTAAGAATGAAATTTCCCATTTTTCGTAAGTCGAAATAATCCATATTGAACACATAAAAATAATTTTTTTGGAAACATTTCAATGAAATTAAAAATTGACATAATTTTCCCTTAAAATATATTTATATATTTATAAAAATATATGATAAATAATTTTTTGAATTCTGATATGGAGAAAAATATTTGATAATTAAATATTTAAACCTTCATGGTTTCCCATACAACTGTAAACAGTTACATTATAACATCCATAAAAATACATTTTCCAAAACATTAAATTGCATTATTTAGGATAAAATATTTATATTTAATATTATAGTAGCTATATATACACATTATAAAAGAATAAAGGTTTATATCATCATGAAATTTCTAAATGAAAGGAGATTGAGATGAAATCCCATACATTGAATCTGATTCATTACATATGGCCTTTATCATCATCGAAATTTAATTTATGTTAAATATTTACATTCTTTATAACATTTTTCATGTTTATAACTCTTTTAATATAACTTATTATAATGTTATTATAATAATTTAATTATTTTTGTTCTCGACCGGTGTTTGAATGATATTCGGTACATGAGTCCCAAATGACTTTGGTATGATGTCTATAGTCATAGTTTTTCATTAGTAAATCATATCAAAAATAATATCTATTACAAGAGTGTCATTTTAATACTGTATCTATAATTTAAAATAAAACCATTATGTATGGATATCAAAACTGAAGTAATTCGTATTCATGGAAATGGTATTACATCTGTATTCATGACCATCATTTCCCATATTCAGTTAACATTATGGGTTGAAAGTAGGTATTATTTCATTTTTCTAGACTGATAAAAATATCATTAAAATAAAATTACTAATTTAAATATATATATATCTATTTTATCAATGTGATGTGGTGAATAAGAACGAATTGTATCACTTCGTGGTGAAGATAGTTAACTTGTACGCACGAACGATGTAATCATATTTATGAGAATTAAAATTAAAAACATAACTGAAATTTTATAAAATTATAATGATAGATATATAATTAATTTCATATATAGAAATTACTTCTTTCATTATAACCACTCTAGTGAGATGATGATGGAAAACGAATTATATCATTTTGTGGTGGTTAAAGTTCACACATATGCACAAACAATATATTATATTCTCATTTTATGGAGTTGGATATGAAATCTGGGGATGATATTTACAAAATATCACATAATTATATTTATGATACTGCAGATATTTATTAATAACTATTGGGGAATATTTTATTGAAGTGGAATATGAAATAAAATTTAAATGCAATATTCAAAAAATACCTCTTCTTTAGACGATCATCCTCGATTAACACATTATCAACTCTACAGAAAATGTTTAGTAAAAAATAAGCACTATAGAATGTGTGGAGGGATTCTAGGAATTAATTTTGGTTGATATTGGGCGATCTAAATATTTTTTTACTTATGATGAATTTAGAAAAATTTGTCTCTTTTTTTAGGAGAGGGGAGGGGCACACTTGAAATTCATCAAATTATTAAATTAATAAGAATTATTTTTTATTCTAAATGGTTAAAAATATATTTATTTAAAATATATGAATATTTTTGTGTCGAATGTCCTCTATAAAATAATATTTTGATATGTGTATACTATTTTGGTTAATAAATAGGTTTTTGTTTTAACCGATATTTTACCATTTTATCTCTTAACATGTTATCATGTAATTTACACATTGTGGGTTCATTGAATTATTACAACATTCCAAAAGTCCATTAAATGATTCATTTATAAAATTTTAGAAATTATTCAAATTATTTTTCTGCAGGAGAGGTTATTTTTTTGAATTTTATAACATTTAATAAAATATTAATCATTTTAAAATATCATTAATATCAATTTTGACACTATTCATTATTTAACATTTTGGAATATTGTAATTATTTGATATCATGGAAAAATATATATTATATCATCCCTAAAATGTTGAAGGAATCCAAAATATCCATGTATATATATTCTAATATATTTAATATTGTTTATTTGATTCTTCAATTAATGATTCAATTAATGCGTTATCATTATGTTATAATTTAATTTAAATATTTCACCCTTAAAAATTATAAATAAATAAATAAAATTTAGGTAATCATTTCATATTTTAAAATAATATTTATAGTCAAAAATATAATTTATATTGAGCAATATTAAAGATAATGTATTTGTTAAAAATAAAAGTGTGATAAAATAGACCTCCCAATGAATTTAATACTCTAAAATGGTTGACATCCTAAAAGTGGATTCATTTGGACAAAAAATTTTCCCTAGGAAGATTGTGGTCGAAAAACACTCATCTATTGAAATTATCACATGTTTAAGGGAAATTTTATATGTATTATTATATTATTTCTTCCTTCAATTTCTATATTTAGCATTAACTATAGTATTGAAAATATTTACAAAAGTTACTATTAATATTTTCCGAAACATATGTTGACCCAATTAGTTAATAAATATCACACTTATTAGAAATTTCATGTATATTTTTCAAATTTCAAAACCCATAAGTTCCTAATATTAATTTAAAATTAATGTCATTGATGGATCGAGAAACATAGTTTTTAAAGTAAAAGTGTTCAAAAGTTCACAATGTTTTTATATCAAATTCCAATCTAGAATTGACCCCAATGTAATAAATTAGATTAAATGATAAAAATTAATATAGTTATATTTATAAAAAATTTAAATATATAATTTAACACTACATATAAATTTTAAGAACAATTAGTTTTCAATTGAAATGTAGGATTTTTTCAATATTTATCAAAAAATGTATCTTATTAGAAAAATACCAAAAAAAAGGAAAACTTTTATACACAATTTTAGAATAAAAATTTCATTTCTCAAATAGAACATATAATAATTTCAAAAACTATATTAAAAAGTAGAACCATCAAAAAATGGAAGAACAACTTTTTTATAAAAATACTGCTTTAATCAATAAAATTAAATTTGGTAGTATATCTTGTCTAGAAAACATATAAGATTAATTTTAAACATTATATTGGAGTTATTATATTCATAATTAATGAATATAATCCCGAAATATTGGTTTTATTATTTCATTGACACATTTGTTATTTATTTATTTTCAGAAAAAACCTGTCATTTAATTTTAAAAAAGGATTTACATTCATTTATAATTAATTGGTCGATGAATTTATTATATATAAATGTGTAAAAATTATTTTCATATTTAATGTAATATTATTCATTACCAACATAATGATTACAATGTTATAATGGTAACATTTAAATAATAATATTTAACTTTTCATTTAAACCTGATGTGGTGTATCATGTATTCTATCGATCATAATCGTCCATTTTAGAATTTATTGTATGTTACAATAAGAATTAAACATTTACATTAAATTAATTAAAACTGAGAATATTATTAAACATGGAGATATTATTTTTTTATATAACAATAATCAATATTGGGGATAATTATTAGAAAATGACTCAGTCAGAAAAAATATACATTCAAGTCGATACATGTAAAAGTGATTCATACTATTTAAAGGGAAAATGAGGAATATTTTATAAAAAAATTATTTATAAAATATTTAAATTAATTAATAGGGGTTTGATATAACTTTATAAAAATATTTATGGAACAATTTCTAAAATAGTCATCAAAATACATGAAATGAAATCCCTTTTAAAAAATATCCATGTTGAAATAATTAATTGTCCATTGAAAACAATTTATAAATCAAAAATCAGAAAAAATCATAAAATATAAATTTTAAAATACTTTAATGAAAAATTAATCGTAAATTTAGGTTACTATATTTTGGGATTTAGATTATAGTTTAGAAATTTAATATATGGAAATTTGAGAGATATATATATTAGAATGTATAGAAATTTTTTTTTTCAACCTCTTGTATCCATTTGTGGAAGTGTTCAATCAATGAAAAGGATATTTGGGGTGATTATTAATATAATTGGATAGAAAATAAATCAATTTTTAAAATATAATTTTAATAAAGGTGACTTCTAATATTGAAATTAATAAGAGATTGTAAGAATCACTAGAAAAAATTATTGATTGGATAAAATAATTTAAACTTAGTTAAAATTTACATAAAACCATTAACGTTTAATAAAAGAATAAATGAACAATAAATTACATGAATAAAATATATTTCATGATATAAGAAAATTTAGGCCGCATATATACTATATAAATTTAAATTAGCAGCGTTGATCAATGAAGGGAGTTTGAGACCAATATTCCATAACATATTTCACCAATTAGTTTATCACACTATCAATTCATATTACAAAATCCTAATTGTCATATTAATATATTTAATGAAACTTTATTTACATAAATATTTCATAAATTCCATTTATAATAATATAATATAATTATAGTTTTTAATTATAGCTTATTTTTAACAACAAGTGTCAAAACATTACATTTTATTAAACATTATTTTTAATGAAAATATTTATATTTAATATTTGATATAATGTTAAAATTACAAGATTAAATTTCTATCTTTGATATATATATTATTACTATTTATAATTTCTTACTCTCAACCCATTAGAGTTTTAATTAGGGCTCTTCAAGATTATTAATGTGAAGAACTTGTTTCAATTGTTTTTTGTGGAATTAGATAATATATTTTTAACAAGTTTAGAATGTAATGTTTTAAAAATATAACCATTATAACATATATAATAAATTTATATTAAATTTCATTTATAGTAATTAAAATACCCTATTGATTCACTATATAATGTTAATATAGTAGCTTAAATAAGCAAAAAATTGACCAGACCAAAATGGTGTATTAAGAATCAAATTAGTTTGAATATTATATTACATATTGTTACTGTAATATTTGCAGAATAATATAAATTTAATATATATATATTATATTTAGATATAATGATTTAGTAGAGCCTATAATTATTGGTTTTGTAAGAAAATGAAATTCTACATTAATTGATGTTGTAGTCTCTAGATATGCATGATAAACGAACCCATTTCACTATGAATGAATAGAGTTAGTGTATATGAATAATTATCATTTCATAATTATTATAATATGAAAATAATAGTATTATATTAATAATTTCACATTTTAGTTCAACTATTTTAGATGTTTATGTGAAATGAGTCGGGTTATTCGGGGAATTGGTAGTCCACCCATACGCATTGTTAATGATCTCATTCCTTATTGATGTAACGAGATGGAGGTAAATGTAAATGTTGATCCTTGGAATATTTTAAATGAAAAATTAAAAACAAAATTAAAAAACACATTATACAATCCATTAGATTTGGTTATAAAATAATAACTACATCATGTTGTGAAGTTGGTAGTCTACATATACAAACGGTCAATGCTATTGTTTTTTCATTGATGATAAAATAGAATGAATTAATAATTGATGTAAAATTAATGTAATGAAATATAGGTATATCTGTTATACTAAATTAATTATACTTATATTTTTATGGAATATTAGGAAGTGAAAATTATTAATAGTCACTAAGTGGAGTGTAATGCTCACATTGGTAACGTTGATTTTCTATTTTATTATCCTTGAAAATAATGGAATTAAGATAATTGAGGATGGAAAAAGGCAACAGTTCATGGTATTGGGTTATAGGATTAAAATATTTCTGATTTTAATAGAGTTAATCAAATGTATCAGTTTTTAAATAAGGGGTCTAATTGTACCATTTTACCAGTGAATGAAATGGTATTTTTCGATTTATATTAACGTAGTAAATAGATTAAATGCACTATTCATATTAAAATTAATAAATATTTAATAGATATTGAGTATGCTCTATCATATATATTATCATCCCCCTATACAGTCAATTTTTATAAACCATTTAGTGATTTTATGGTTTGTACATTCACAATTCACATTACCATTGTATACTTTTGGTTGCGGTCTATTTCACCTTCACTCATGATTATTATTTAAAATGATATTTATTAATATTGATCTAATAAATCAAATATATCTTTAAAATAATAAATATGATTTTAGATTCAATGTTAAAAATCACTATGACTATGAAATTTTAATTTTAATAACAATCATGCATAACACGCAAAGGTGGTTTTTACAGTGACCATGTTTTTATGAATAGAATTTATTTGTGAGTTTGGATTATTAATAGAACCTCTTTTTTTCAACACAGATTCATTTTTTTATAAATTAAATTAAATTTATTTTTCATTAATATAAATCCATAACCTAAATTACCCTTATTTTTTAAAATTTATAGAAAACTTGTAAAATAATTGGTTTAATGTAACCCTCTACAATAATTATAATCTTAGTTGACATTGGATCCCTAGGGTAAAGTAATATTATAAATAGAATAATTTTATTCTATAATATCCTATTTTATAACATTTTTTATTTACTATGTCAATATTATATAATGATAATGTGGTTATAATCACTATTTGTCTAAATACCACATTCTCACTTAAAAATTGATATTTTCATAAAATCTTCAATAATTAAAAATTATAAAATTTTGATTTATCAAATTCATAATTAAATAGAATTTTTTATATTTAAATTTTTTATAAATAATATAATTGAAATTAATACAACATTATGATGACTTTTTTATTTAAAAATTCATTAATAAATATTATATGTTTCAAATATTATTTCATACCAATTTTCCTATTAAAAATTGTTTAATATTTATAACATCTATAAATATATTTTATGTTCTCAAAATTATCTTTTAAAATATATTATTTTAATTTAATAATGTTTCATGGCATTTTATAGTGTTCTGGAAGAAATATATTAAACTCAATATTATTAAATAAAATTATATATATAGAAATTTCATACTATTGCAAGTCATCTATGTCTTCGATATAAACTTACTATAGTTCGAATGATTATTTTAAAAGTGATTTAACGGAAAAAAAAAATAAAAAACATTATTTATCATAACTTTTTTTATTATTATTAACACATATATTTAAAAGGGGAATGATGATAATTTGAATGAATGGTTAGGATGAGACATTATTTCCTTATTTTTGAAAAGCCTTTTTTATAGTGTGGATTAATATATCAAGGAATCACAATTTGGTTAGACTAGAATATTTTTAATGCTTAAAAGATAGTTTGGAGTTATTTTTGTAAAAAATAAATCAATGTGGTATGTATTTTATATTATGTTGGATAATAAAAGTGGGGGTATATTAATATGATAAAGAAAAGTTATTTTAAATTTAATATTGAGTAAAATTTTATTATTATTATAAAAAATGTGTAATTTTAATGTTTCTATGTAAAAATTGAATTTGATTAAAAATAATTCCTTTCTATAATATTCGTCAGAAATAAAATGGTATAATTTAAAAAATTTAACGAATTTAATGAATATAAAATGTCTCTTATGAGAATATATTATAATTTTTAATTTTTAAATTGCATTATAATATTTTAAATATTTTTAGATATTTTTAAAAATAATATGTTACATATTAGATATATTATTAATACTCTAAAAATATATATAAAATATTTAGTATATTTTTTATTATAATGGATTCATAAAATATATTAGATATACAAAATATAATTTTACACATTAACCCCAAAAATAATTTTTTTTGAAAAATCCAAAAATTCATTTCCACATAATTTTAAATCTATAAAGAAAAAAATATTTTTAATTGTATATAAATGGTGTTTCATTTTCATTTTTTATTCATAAAGATTTAATTTCATCATATGTATCATGGTTTTTACTCAAGAAGTTAAAAAAAATTACATAAATTTCAAACTTATATTTCCTTTTTGTGGTTTGATTCTAACATTAATTTTATTGATTTTTTATATATTTATTTATTAATAATCATTATCAGTGAACATCATCAATTATTCTAATAAAAATATATTATTCCCATAGATATAATATCATTATAACGATCACATTCTAGGTTTAATGGTCATTTTTCTGACTATTATATTACCCATTTAAAATAGTAATACATCCCTTAAAATTCCATTATATACCAATTATTCCTCATATTATATTTTCACATATATTTATCTCAATGGTAAATTTATATTTATTAAAATATTAATATTTTTTGTAATGACTTATTTGTTCAATGTAGTGTTATTCATTATTGTTATATTTCTTTTAGATCATGAGCCATTATATTTTTATCATCCATCCATATTATTTAATATTTATTATTTTCCTATACTACATTAAATAATCATATATAGTTAATTTATTTCGTGTTTTTAATGTTATATAAAAATTAATATAATGTTTAATTTTTTTTATGGTTCACAAAACATAATTATAATATTTTATTAAACACGTGTTTCTGAAGGAAATTGTTAAGATGCAAATTATCATAAATTGTAAATTTTCGTATAAAATATATGATATTCCACATTCTCCCACATTATATATATATATATATTATCCTATAAATATCACTAAAATCTCTTATATGGAAATAAATTGTGGTATTGTATCTTCATTACATTTTTATTCTCTCATGAGTCTTCTTAGTGTGTAATATTTTTTCTTAATACCTTTATATAATAAGTTTTTTTTGTTTCATTACTCATTATTATTATTATATAAGATATTCACCAACTAATTCTCCAATGAAATTTAATTTTATAATAGTAATAACATAATATTTCTTACTTCAGAGAGATCAAGTATATACTCATGTTATACTGACATGAGAAACACATGATTTACGTGAAATATGTTTGGTGGAAGTTCATATCAATATTCAACAACCTTAATATGGCTAGTAATATTGAGGAAGAAAATGTACATCAGAATTATAATTTCTTTTATTTAAACCCAAATAGTAATCTATCATAGAGATATTTGAAGGGATAATTTATCAGAAATATTATAACCCATGTATCATTAATAATTATCAAAACAACTATTCCGGTAACTCTCTACTACACTAATGTATAAACAATAGTTTCAAACATATATTTATTTTTATCCACAAACTATATTCACAAAATTAATTAATTATATAACATTATCATATATATATTTTTTATTAATTTATTCTCAAAAGGTATTTAAGTAGTCATATTTTCAATGGTTTAGTGAAAGTATTTATTATATGAAAACTGAATTATTAAAAGATTTCAAAAATAAACTATTTTAAATTTAAAAAAAAAATTATATGTGAATATATTATAGATCATTATTTATTTTATTATATTTATAACTTATATTTGTGAGATATATTATAATAAAAATCAACTATATTTTCATTGAATTTTGGAGAATCCATTAAAACATTAATGGAATCCTTTGATCTAATTTAGGTAAAATTGATAGTTGAGTTACATATATACTCACTATTTATATAATATATATCATGTAATAATGATTTAGATAGATGAATTTCCTAATAGTGATTATGTCAGTCGTCATTCTATATCGATACACTATGGATAATTAGGAATTATTTACATTTGATTCTTTTTTATGATAATTGAAAAAAAAATCATTCATTATGTTATCCAATTTCCATTTTGAAATATTTAATGGTTACATCATCCCTTCATATTTTTACATTCAATCATTATATGATATAATACAAATCACCATGATGTATATTCAGCAATCTGATTCTTCATATTAAAACAAATGATATGGTCTCTATAATATTTTTACATCTTTGTTCATCTTAGGTGGATGAGGAATGATTCTCAATAAGAAATATATGATTTATATATCATTATTTAGGCCATTATGATACACATAATCATTCTTTTAAAAATACCACCCACATTTATCAATGATACATATTTTAAATCTACCTTCTCATAATTTCTCACACTTTTTTATATATCTCTATTTCAATATTTTTATATCAATAATTTTCTTCCTAATAGATATTTTACAAATCATTTTGAAAAGGTAGTATATAATATAGTAAAATATTATTTATATGAATTCCCAATAGATATTATAATATATTAAAAAAATTTATATCAAAACCATTTATTATATAACATAATATATTATATATAGATGATTATCTACTTTTCTATTCATTTTTAGTATAATAATGGACAGATAAATTTTAGAAATTAATCAAATATATGATTATTTTTGGTGTATTAAACTTATTGTATGTGAATGTGCAATTAAAATATTTATGATATATATATGTCTTACATCATACCGTAGAGTTAATGAATCAAATAATTTTTCTAGAGGACATTTTAATATCCAACTGAATAGATTATCAAATTATTATTTTAAAAGTGGATACAAACTAATGCCATATTTAATGCATAATGATATAACATAAACCATTCCTTAACTAATTATTCTGTGAGTATAATTATAGTGGAAGGAATCCTTTTATCTCTCTAAAATACTTCCCACATTATTATTATATATATGATTTACTCCTTCGCCTGTAATTTTTGTTAATGGGCCTGTCAATGAATTTAAATTCCTTAAACAATATTGATATATCCATATAAGAACAGACCATGTGGATTTACTATATGAATTATGTCACACATAATATAGTTATTTCATCACATGTGTTGATATAAGACAACATATTGGTAGATTATTTGTCAAATAGGGAGGTCCATAAAGAATGATCAATGTGGGTGTTTATAGTGCTTGATTGTGTTACCACGTTGGAGTATGATGACATTAAATGGGTGGCCCAGTCTCAGGTGTAAATTCTCCCTTTTATTAATAAGTCTTATTTTATTATAATATTTTCTATGAATAAATGCTTTTAGGGTCGGTCTCACCTATATCATATAGATCAATTGTTAAATAATGTTAGAGGCAATTTTCATAGAAGAACTCATTAAATAACTTCTTTTACACAATGAAAAATTATCATAATGTTTTTCCGCCTTTTGGGAATATATAAAAATAGAACCTATAAATTCCACAATAATATTTTCAATGTAATATATAAAGAATCTATTTATATTATACATGAATATAACAAGACATTTCTTTACATCCATTGTAATACAAATGATGATATTATATCTATATCATAAATGAAATGTGGTATTTAGAATATCATATTTTTTCCCATAAATGAGATTATGTTTATTGATGATTTACGAATGAGAATAAAAAAAGATGAATGAATTTTATAAAACTTGAAATCATTATGTGTAAGTAGATACAAATTCATTATTGGGACCTTATTGAGGTCATGATAATAAATAAATAAATGTAATGGAAAATCATTATTCATAAAAAATAGGATGTTTCCACCCATTATTGTGTAATTTAATTGATAGGATAATTTTATAAACTATTATGAAGTTTTTTATAAAATTAATCTCGTTGAGTTGCGCCCACTCTATATGTATATTTGATATGGAAAAAGATCCCAACATAAATTATAATGAAAAATCAAGATCTCTATAATTGGTAATATTAGAAAAATATTATAGAAACACTTCTACATATTACCTTATAATATACATAAAATAAAATAAAATATTTTCCTTTATCATAAATTTTTTTCATCATATAATTTCTCATATCGAAATATTATTCATACATTAAATGATGTTTTTAAATGTGATTCAATATTACACATATATTTTTAGAGAATCAAAAGATGGTATATGATATAGAATACTATTTTAAATTCTAAAAAAAATTATATTTAATATATATATATATAATTAATCACTCCCAAATATTGTAACCAATTCCATAAATGTGAAAATAACTCATTTTATAAGAAGGTCTACAAAATTATTGTAAATTAAGGAAGAGTTTCGTAAATGAGAACTAATAATTTTTCTACAAGATACTTTCCTTATTAACTAAACAGAAATGGTTATATGAGGTTATAAAATATTTCTTGAATGCTTAAATAATATAATACTATACCTCACATTATAATTAAATAACAATTTTATTGTTCTTTAGTGAATAATAAGTGTACATTTCACCAACTCGTTTTAATGATCTAACTTAGTGGTATTAATATAATTAGCCCACATTTTTTCATGATATGTGGAATTTTCTTATTTAAGTTATCCTCAAAAAATCATATATTGGTGGATTGGATTTCATAATGACTATGTTTTGGGAAATTGAAATACTTGAACATGATATAGAATTTAGTGGAACACTCCTTTATTCCAATATATTTATATGATTCTACATATACTTGTATAAATAATGATATTAACGCCTCAGTTTTCAAGACAAGAAGAATTTATCAATTCCTTTGAGATAGTTTCTTATATATTAAGTTGCATAATGTTGACATTTCACTAGGTAAACCTGCATTCTATACTGAAACATTATTTTCTTATTCTTATTAACTATACCATGACACTAATAAGAATGACTAATCTCTATATATACATTAAGTAGGGATCATAAAAATTTATCATTGCAATCAAACCACTATATTATAATATATTTTTGATGACATAGTTTTTAGACACTTATGATATGATCGAACATACTTTTATTATCAATGAAAAATATAGAGAGGTATCATACATTACTTGCATTATTATTTAATAATAGTTTTTTCCCATTCCTTTTTTTAATGTCAATGAATTCTGTATTTATTATAATATATATTAATATTTACAGTGCATAGAATCTATTTCTAAAATACAAATAATTTTTAATTCCTCAAATTGAATTGATTATAATTCGTATTAGGGAATACCATTATTAGTATGTTCCCACCATTGACCAACTACACCTAATAATAATTAAAAATACTAATATTATATACAAATATTTAGAATATTATAGAATTTAACAAATAATTTCGATTTTATTTATTTATTGTTTTTACTATGTCACAATACCCACTAAAATTGGAATCTAATTCTTATTTAAATTCATAATCTTGAATTTTTCTTTTTCTAGAAATGTTATATCTTTTATTTGATTCTTGTTATTATTTGTATGTTGATTTCATTGATGTACAAAAAATATTATTTTCCAACATCCCTCAAATCATATTTAACTTCTTATTTTTACCATTAATTTCATTTCCAGTCAAATTAGATAGTGTAATGGTTCCATCTATTTAAATGAATTTTTTAAATCATTGAAATTTTAAAAATGAGAATAAAATAATTTATTTGTTTGATAATGATAAACTATACACTTAGAATAATTAATTCATAAATCACTGATATATCAAAACTGATGACATCTTTTGTTTCAACCAAGGATTCATATGGTGAATCTTGTTTTATGGATACATTCCTAATCACAAAAAATAATTTAATAAGAAATTGATATAAAATATAATGACCAAAAATTCATAAATATACTTTTATAACATTCTTAATAATGACCTATATAATAATGCATGATTGTAGCCATTTTGGTTTAATATATTTTGTATTTAATATATATATTGGACCATATTAAATGATAGGTAAAAATTTCATTATAATAATCATTGTAATTAAATCTAAAAGAATATTATTACCCAATAAAAAATTTGATTTTATATATACATTCATACACAAAATAGTGATCTAATATACAAGTAATGGGATACTTAGTTTATGGTTGATACTATGATATTAAATAAGTCATTACTAACAATTTGGGATCCTTTGACAATGAAAAATAATACATCATCATATTTAATCATGGGTTTTTAATAATGTTATAAAAAATATAAAGAATCATCTATTTTATAGAATGAGTTATATTTTTTTAGGTTATTGGAAAAAATATCATTATATGTATAATTTAAGGTTGAACATAAGGAAATAATAATCTAACAATCTAATTTGGAGGCCATCATTTTCTGATTAGGTTCCTAGCATATAAAAATTGGGTGAATTAGGAGGATACACAAATTATTAATTTTTCACCTTAAATATATAATACTCACTAATATTCATTTCATACTGAATCATTGGAATGTAATCATTTAATCTATCTCATCTTCAAACACTTTCACACCGAATATCGAAAAAATGAAATAAAAATCCAATCACACAATTAATTTCACTTATATATCATATACCAAGATAATCCAATATTCATATAATAAATAATATATTAGTGTATGAAAATTAACAATACACACTATTTCTATTAATAAAATATTATATTATGGTTACACTATACTAATGCACACATCATTTTTAATAATTCTGTGTTAAATCAATCCTCACCAAATAGGCAATCGTTTTTATTCCTTTTCTATGCTCAACATCAATGTTATAACTTATTTTCTTGTGTTGTAGATTATTTCATAATCATTATAGATAAATAATTTTTTATATATCTTGAAAATAAAAATATGATTCTATATGGATCCCCACATCCCTTCAATAATTTTTACAATGATTGGTGAAAAAGACTCAGTAATGAATGAGATATATTTTTAATGTGCATATCAATTTAAAATTGATAATTAAATATTCTAAATAAATAATAATTCTAGGAATGGACATTATTTCTTCACTTTATCCTTTGTATGGCATTAAGATATATCTATTAATCATTTGATAGTTGACCAATCCTTTAAAATAATTTATTTATCAAATAACTCGCAATTCTTGGAACATATTTTCTATTTTGGACCGAATATATATCAAATGTTCTATAAATTTTATTATATTTAAAACAATAGAAATTTTTAGAAGAAGATAAATTTCATAAATTGGTGTCATTAGTATGGCTCATATTTATCAAGGTATAGGTTAGAGACGAATCAATTTAACATTCTATAAAGAATGATAAATACGTATGATTTTTAGAATAACAGAATTATTCTTCTAAGACACTATTCATATATCAAGAAAAAATTTATATTTTCATAACATATAATTTTAGTAAATAAAAAGGACTATTTCAATACAATTTTGAAAAATATACAAATATATGAAAAAATATTTTACAAAAAGAAAATTAAATCATTTTATATTTTAAATATTCATTTTCTTGATTCATGTAACAAATAGTCGAAAGGTTGCAGGAAAGTATGGAAACTTATTAATTATCCCTATGATAGTAAAATTGATTTATTTTATGAAGGATGAATTACAATATTCTATCAATAAAAAGAAGACAAATCCAAAAACAATAAAACCAATTTATGAACTCTATATTGGAATTAAATTTGGTACCCCTTAAAATAATCTATCTAAATTAAAATATTAATCAAAATAAATAAATTAATATTTATTTATAATAAATCTAATGGGTATTATATATAGTATTTGAAAAGTTAATATGTGAATATTGAAAAATTTTTATCATTGACGTGTAAACTAAGTAGAAATCCATTAACCCAGCTTTCTGTTTAGTTTAATAATATAAAACCACATGAATAAATGGTATAGAATGTATTTAGTCTACAATAGAACTATGTTAATTTTTTTAATATTATATATGATCATCATATAACATATAAACAGTTATTAATTGATAATAATTATTTATTACCATTGTTTTAGGTGTTGTGTAAATTTGTTTCCCAAGCATGTTTCATCATATGAATTTCAGTTCATATTAATAAGATATATATCTATCATCTATTATATTTTAATGATTTCATAAATATCCCATTTTTTATTATATGAATTTTTATAACCCATATTAAATGTTGTACTTCTAAAATCAATCACATCATTTCCTAAAGATTGTATATTATATGTACGATTGACTGAAAATATCATTCAATTAATGGTTTAAAGGGCAATGACATGGATGAAAATTGTAACTAACTTGATATTATTCATAAAATTTATTTGACGGATAAATTTGTATTGTAATTTTTTCATTTATATTATATCATATGCATAATGAATATAGAGAACCCAATAAAACATTACCAAAATAAATAAATATCAATATATTATTAAGTTATATCCTAATTGAAATTACAGAAATTACAATTGAAAAAACTATAAAAAATATAAAATCTAAAATGGTAAAATATGGATTTCCTCATTCATCTAGTATCATCACCACTATGTTAAAAACATTAGAAGGAACAAAAAAAATATTATTAAGACAATCAATATAAAAAAATTAACATATATAACCATGGGAAGAATTATTGTGAATATTGATTCAATTATGTTGTATATATATTGGTTAATGTAACCAGTATAATGCCCAATCAAAGGCCCGTTAACCACAAACAAATACAAAGTAAAGTTAATTATTATATCTAAATTAAAGGAAGGATATATGAATTATATATAATATATAAATATGAAATTACATGTGTTCTATGATTATAAAGATAATCCCACTTATTTGTTATATAATTTCAATAGAAATATTGAAACCGAAATTAAAATGATAAAATTTAAAGAAAATTCTATTTCAAAAAAATTCAAATTTAACATAGAGTGTCATATAATATAATAATATAATGTTGATGGATAAATAAGTGAAAATTTATACATAATTCACTTCAGGAAGTATGTTTTACTAATTCTATTTTTAATATTTAGTAAGCGATGAAGTGATAAAATAATGCGGGATTTCAGATAAAGGGATTGTTGGACCAAACCACCTTTCATGTAGTTTTACATCTATCGCATCATATTCATTATGTATTTTCCTTAAATAGTCCTTAAATATATTTTAATTATTATTCCCCTATTTTTTGTTGATATACATGTTTTCCCCATAACATTTTGGTGGAATACAATGAATTTACAAGAAGATTATTATTCCCAAAACTAATCATCAACTCCTCATGTGTTGTGTCTTATCTAAATAATAAATATCGTTTATTCCAAAGTATGATATCCCTTGTTAGAATCAAAAATTTTATTCATGAATTAATGACCTATGAAATATTTATGAACCAAATTTCATTCCAATGGTCTTTTCATGACTTCGGTTGTTACACATTCTATGTGAAATTCATGATTATATAAATATTATTATGTCAAAGGTGGGCCTCGATTTACATAAGCCTCCTATTCATTGTGTTATAAATATATCTCTTAGGATTAACTGTAATATGTATAAATAGGATGTTATCATTGTTCATAATTATGATGTTATATTTAATGTACATATATTATGCTTGAAAATGGTTATAGTATTGTTTATAACTATATGTGTTATAAGTCCAATATGAATTGTTTTTTCATTTTATATATATCCCACATTACTTACCCTTGTAAAATAATTCCATCACGATTATGAATATGGTCTTATTCGTATGATATGACTACTTTAACCCATGTACTATTGATTCATGTCCATTACTCCCCCTATATTATATCTCACCTTGCTTTGATTTTATCCCACCCCATTTACTTGTCTATATCCTGGGGTTATTACATAATCTAAAGATGATGTAAGGGAAACTAAGAGTTTATATAATTATTCATTAATTATGTGGCAATTTTTTATGTTATGGTTAATTTTGAAGCAAATTTACCTATGATACTAACCAATTGGGTCTTATGTTGTATAACTATTATATAGATTATCATAAAAATTACATAGTTGTTATGTAATATATATTTATTTTTAGTATAGATGGTTTAAAAATGTATTTTTTCTAATTTGTTAATTTGTATTCAACCCCATAATAGAACACAACATTATACATTAAATATTATATAAAATTAAATTATAATTCCCTATTTTTACATTCCCATTTTTCATAATTGATTTATAGGTTTATGGAATTATGTGTAAATTCGTAAATTGCATTCCCCAAGTATACAAAGTGGATACTACTAATGTGTTATCCCTTTTTCCATAAAATACAAGTTCGTAATAAAATAAGAAATCTTTTCACTAAAAATCATCATAATAATCTTTATTGATTCTTATAGTCACTTAGTCATCAATAAACACTATGAGAAAAATATTAAAACATTGGATGATCAAAAAAATATATGTTAGGTTCACAGATAGAATGAAATACCCTATAATATTATTCATGAAAACATATTCACAAATAAAACATATCTTTTATAGCTCAACTAATGATATCATAATTTTCCTATAAAACCATAGATCATAAAAAAGGAGATGTTGGGAATCATTTTCATATCACTATTAAGATGTATTTAGGTATACTAGACACACAGTGTGTAACCATATTTGATACACTTGGTATTACAATGGTATTATAGGCCTATAGTCTCTAAGGAGAAACATATAAAGTTAACTACATACCATTACCTAATGAGTTAGAGAGTAATAATGGGGTCACCAGCCCTTGTATTTTCATGGATCCAAAAAACATCATAATAATTCCCAAGAATCATTACATAATCATAACACATAAATAATTCATGAAAGAAACATTCTTGAGGAATAAAAATATTTTATTTTGAAAATATAATGTAATGTACATATTAATGAAATAAATTTATTTTAAAGTTTACATGTAAAGGAAACATTGAATAAACATGGAATCATGAGAGTGGGAAAATAGCCTTATTCTGTGTAATTAATAAATATTTATTTAATTAAAAGACTAGTAAAAGGAAATAATACTCTATAAGTGAGAAAATATATTTATTTGGGTAATTTTAGATAATTATATGTGAATTAAAACATTCCATGAAGGATGTAAAGGGAAATAAAAACTCATCATCAATCCTGATGAATTGACACTCTATAGATGATGACTTTATTTTTAGAATAAATGAAAAAAATTAGATATTTTATAGTTTATAATCCATTATCAAAATATATTTAAATTATATATATGTTAATAGAGTTATAATGAAACATTGGATATTGTTTTGGGATGTGGTAGATGTGAGAAAATATATAAAAGAGAAAATGAATAAATTTACCTATTTCAAATTTCTTATTGATAACTTACTCAGGCACATTGAAGTGGTCTTTTCTACAAACATAATGATAAAAATATCGAAAGAGATGAGGATAAAGTAATTTCTATGACTATAATTGAGAAATATGGACTATGGTGATGAAGATAAATGAAGAAATGAATCACTTTTTAAAATTGAGGTGAGTAGCATTTAGGATTTACTTAAAATATTAACACATAATATGTCGAAAGAATATAGGGTTAATGACATAATAAATGCCCTGAAGTCATATTATATCACATTTTGCGATAAAATATTATCATTCTTTCCTTTTCATTATTTTTTATTATTTTAAATTATCTAAATATATATTATATTCAATGAAATACTTTTCTTTAATATAAACACTATTCATGACTTTAAATTTTAAAACTACATTATAATTATTAAAATATGAAACAAATATTTTACAATAACCCAGAGACATCATATAAATTGATATAATTTTTTAATTACCTAAATATCACAAATTATATTAATTATATTATTTTTATTTTCATTTATATAGTTACATTATTAATTAAATATTTAAAACTCATCATTATCCAATCACTTAAGGTAAATTTTTATTTAGGTAAAATAAATATCAATGAGGAATAGAAATATATTATATTTAAATTCACTAATTATTTTGGAAAACAACTTCTAGAAAACCATAATTTAAAATATAATACTATTCAAAAACTATATTATGAAGAACAAGAATTTATTTTAATAAAATATTATAAAACAGTTATTGTGATTAGAAGGGGTACAATTGGCTTCAAATGAAAACTAATATAATGTAATGGTCTAAAATTGGTAATATATAAATTATTATGGAAATTTTTAGTTCATTAATGGTTTTAATAATTTTAATTGAAATTATTTTATTTATTTTTCATTTGCATGCACAGGCACTACATCAGGCTGGAATAAGCATCAAAGTTAATGGTTTCATATTTATAATTTATAAAAAAATTATATAATTATAATAATTTAATTTGACATGAAATAAATTCAATATTCATTTATTATGTATATTCATTCATACTCATGTCCAGACAACATCTTTTATTTGTTATTTTACCTTTTCATGTCATTTGTAAGAACTACACAGATATTTGGATAATACTAATGTTATATAACTCTTAAATTTATAAATATCGTCGAATAAATAAAATATAAATAATAATTAATAAAAAATTCATGCAATACTTTTAGTAGTAATTTATTAATTCTAACAAATAAAATTTTTCTTTGCCAATGTTTCCCTTGCACTTCTATGGCACTGAAAATAATTTGTAAACTTTTGATGAAATAATTTATTGTTTATATGTTTAGAACTATTTATCTCAAATATTTTCCATATAAAATAAAACATTCATTGAACAATAAATTAAATAAATTTAATTTCATAATTATCTCTTCATTCCATCACAAAAATTAATTAATTTTATAAAATGACTGTATATTTTAAATTTAAGAAAAATTAATTTTTTCATAAAACTATAAAATATTCATACTAAGATAATTTTAGAATTACGAAACAAAAAGTGAAATTAGTTTGTCCAAATTAAAATTTTAAAATTTAATGAAATTATTGTTTTAAATTAATAACAATATAAGAAACTATTTATTTAAATAATTACATCAAATAAAAAATATTATATTAAATTCATGAATAATAATAAATATAAAAGAAAATTATTCTATGTTTACTTGGGATGTTACATCATCCATCCTTTTTAAATTTTAACATCATAGTTTAATATCTTATTAAACAAATGTGTTCAACTTTCCCTTATAAAATTTTCATATTCCTATTTCACTTCTTCAACTATGTCATTTTCCCAAAAAAACATTAACCTGAGGAATTAAATTAATCTAAAATACATTATCTCTAAGATCAATTATATGAATTTGTTTCTCTTTATAAGAAAGTTTATATTCCAGATAAACTACTTTTAGACTAAAAACATGATATGACTCTAGCACATCCTATCATTACATTGATAGATAAAAAACATTTTGTACCTTGGATAAATTTGACAAAAAAAAACATTATATGAAGTTGGTATATCATTATCTAGTATTTCATGTGGTCCAACATATCTTGTTAATATATTTTCTTTCTTAAAAAACACTAAAAAAATCCAAGGAGATACTTAAAAGAATACATGATCAACTACCATGATAGAACGGTCTTTCCTCTTGTTATCTATAAAATTTCTATTCATTTTTTGAGATATCCTCTTTTTTTCTAGAAAATCCTTAATTTCTAAAAAACATTTCCTAATTTCTCTAGTTGCCTAAAATTTTATTCCCCACCATCATTCCAAAATGCAAGATTTCAGCAATTCATTCCATATAATGCCTGAAAAGGTTTCATCTGTATATTGGAATGTAAACTTTTATTTTTATAAAACTCTACTACTGAAAGATTTTTATCTTAACATTCATATTATTCTTTTGTGAAAGGACCCTGCATATCATCCATAAAATGAACTATTCCCTAAGTATTTCCATCATATTTTGGATGATAAGAATAGTTTAAATTAAATATTGTGTCCAAAAAATTCTAAAGTCTATTAAAAAAGTTATAAGATAACCTAGGATCATGGTCATATTCAATGGAGAGAGGAAATCCATATAAGTTAAAAATAACGTGGTGGTACAATCGAGGAAGATGATCTAAATACATATTATCTCAAATTGGAATGAAATGAGATGATTTTTTCCATCAATCACTAATAACCCAAAAAAATACATATAGAATTCGTTGCTTTCCCCACAAAGAAATTCATGGACATATTTTTCAATTTCAACTCTAGCCCTAGAAAATGATGAATATGTCCATTAAATAATTTTTTCTATTCATTAACCCTTGGAAAATTCAAAAAATTCACATTATGTTCAGAGATATCTATTTTCAATACATCACATCAGTAATACTCCCAAAGGTCTCTTTATATCTTAGTACACCCAAGATAACCTGAAAACGGAGAACTACAATCATCAAATAACATTTCTTTATTCATATTATAATCACGAGGAACATATAATCTCTTTCAAAATATCAAGACCCAATCTTTATGAAAATTAAATTTAGAAAAAATACCATTCTAATCAAATTCTACATTTCTCTGTAACTCACACTCATCATTTTGAACATGTATTATTCTGTATGATATAGACGATTACACTCACACATGAAGAAAAATAGAGAAATAAATTGTACCAATTTTATCCTAGAAAATAATCATCAGATCATTAATCAAATGGTCACGTACTATATTAAAAATGGTTAATGTAGAATTATTTTTAAAAATCCAATCATTTGTCAGTTAATTTTCATTTCTAATATAGTAATTGATCATGAAATCATAATCAGTTATTATATCTAGCCATATTTTCTACCTCATGTTCCTTTTTTATTTGTAAATTTATAAATTAAACTTTTATGATTAATATATATTTCTTACATGGATCCATATAATTGATTCTACGCAAATGTTAAATAAAAAATGATAGAAGTTAATTCCAAATTATGTGTCAGATAATTTAACGGATGTTGTTTGATTTTCCTAGAAGTGTAAAAATGTACCTGAACATTATCCATATTAATAAAATTAAGTCTCTTCAATGAATCATCACTATAGATAAAAAACATCACCATTTTAGGAGGTTCATTGAAAAACATATGGATTTAAAAATATTCTTTTAAATTTTTTAAAACGGTCTTCAAAATATTTCTTTCCAATAAAATTAACAAATTTTAGATTAAACATATCAAGAGTGCTATATAAATGTGTTTTGTTTATAACAAACCACTAGTAATATCCTTTTGATTATAGAGAATTTTTAACCTCAATAACATTTGTAGTTATTTTTTTCGTAAATAGTTTTTTTTTTATTGATCAAATATTATTCCATCCATATTTAAAATGTTCCAATGGAAAGAAATGTTTTTTGAGAAAAAAATTCTAAATTTACTATATAAATAAATATAAATATGGGTTTGAATAATAATACATAGTTTTTTCAAATTCTCATTAATTTTTTAATACAGCAAAATATAAATAAGAAAAACACAAACTTCATCAAATATTAATGTAATATTGTATTCATAAGATCCATAAATACAACAGGGTTATTTTTCTTCCTGAAGGGAAAAAACTCATAATTCTAACATTTAGTCTAGATCTCATTTTTAGGAATACCAATATCATCCAAATTCACCTAGTTGTACCTGGATCTAATGTAAATCTTTTAAGAATAATGAGCTCCCTATAATTAATCAATCATGTCATTGATATGAGGAAAATGATTCTTATTATTAAAATGGATGATATTCAGTGTTATTTAATTAATACAAAGTCTCATAGAACCAACATTATTTTTGACAAAAAAATTGGATCAAACTAAGGAGAAGTACATGGAAAAATGAAACATTTCTATAGATACTCTGGAAACCTTTTTTTAATTTTATAATTTCTACATGAGCCATTCAATAAGGGGGTTTTGAATTTGGATAATCATCAAGAACTAAGCCAGCTATAAAATCAACATCTTCATTGGGTATGTCATTGAGAAACACCCTATTAAAAACATTCAATTATTTGTTTACCTTTTTAATATCATTAATCTAAATAGTTCTAATGCTTTTAAAAATTTAGGAAAGATAACATTCAATTCCTTATATTAATAGATTCTCATTGTCCTCATATGTTATCAACAAAATTGATTCATTCTTGTATACAAACTGAATCACAATCTACAAAATATCTTCATTAACTCTATAATCAATATCAACAAGGTTAATAGGAGCCATTCCATACCTATGAGAACACAAATCTCTTTTAAGGAAAAACAACATGGTTTTTAGGTAAATTCAATCCACGTACATATAAAAAATATTATTATATGTAATATTTAATTTAATATTTACCCTACTGTTATTACAATATTATTGGGATTCATTTCAGGTGGATAAATTTATAAATTACCATAGAATTCATCAAAATAAAGAAATCTGTTAAGCCAATTCAAATAAAACCAATGAAAATAATGATTAAACAAAAAATGTACCTAAAACCACATCTTTGGATGGACCCTCATCTACATATTTATTCGCAACGGATTTAACTACATATTTTTTTGTTATAGTCACAACGATTTCCATTAATTGAGTTCCTCTTTAGACACTCCATTACATATTGAACTATATCATTACATTTAATACATTTCATTGTCTATATAAATAATATTTCTTACCACCACCATGAACATTTTCATTGTAATTAAGATCATTGTACACAAAATTAACACATCAAAACACTCAAAAAATATCATAATGAATTCAGCAGTGTAATTCATAACAAAATTCTCACAAACTGAAATCTTAATTTTCCTACCAACAATCATCTTTAATCCATTATTTACTTTCTCCTTCCACCTTGAAAGATTTTCTAGAGGTTTTCTATGTACTCTTGATCATCAACAAACTCCATTTACACATTATCCACACATCAAACAAGTTTTTTAAAAATTTTCACTTCATGAGAGTCATATTCCCTTTGAAATTGTATATTCAATCCTAATAAAAAAATAATTGATTTAAAAATCAATGTATCTAATGAAATTCAGAACATACATTGAAAATCGGGTGATTTTTTCTTTGTATATAGACATGAAATCATCCATTGTATAAATTAAAACAATTTTTTAAATCTTATGATGAGTTTCAATTGAAACATATTTCTATTGGAAAATATTTTCAAATTGATCCCATTCAAAATACTTAATCTGCAATATATCCTTGATATTTTTTATCATTAAACAACATTGATCATATTCACCATCAAAAATGGATATAGAATGACTATCCTTATGATGTTTTAAACACTGCATGACATCAAAAATTATTCCAAGGGATTTATTACACAATTTACTTACCACTACATAAAGAGGTCCACTAGATAAAGGTGGGTGTATCCTCATAAAATGTTCCCCCACTGATATATTACTCTAAGGTTGATCTAGATAAACTCAAGCACAGATGTCTCATCCATTTATAAATTGCCTCAACTGATCCATTACTATTACAAATTTCTCAATTTCAATTATCAACATTCTGAGTTGTGGATTTAGAACGATATCATCATTTTGGTGCCTTCCTACATCTACTGTCCTATTTCTTCATGTGATATTTTTAAAAAAAAACATATATTAGGGGAACCTAAATGGTTATCTTAAAATTATATATCATTTCAAATTAACTATTATATAATAATAATTAATTATATTCCATAGTAATTATAATAACCCCAAAAAAATCTAAATCATTTTTTGATATAAACTACAAGGAACTAGCCTTAAACATTTCATATTATATAAAATTAAACTAAAATTCAAAATACTTACATTAAAAAACATATTTTCAGTTTATAGATTTCTCTAAATATGGTCATGAATCATTAATAATGACTGAAAATTATACAATGTCTGCACTACTAAAATAGTATCAATTTTTTGAATTTTTTTTGAATAAAACAATAATTCCTTTCATGAAAATTATTCAAAACATTTATAATTGATTATTAACTTTTCTTACATTCCATTGAACATTGTAAAATACATTTTAAAAATTCATATGAGCAAAAAAAATTCATCAACATAAATATAAAGTAATAATTAAATCTTTTTCCCAAGTATGATAACATTTTCACAAAGTAAAACATATGCTCTTAAAATCACCTTTTTGAAATAATAAGTTTCTGATAAAACAATATATAATAAAATTTGACTTAAGGCATAAATATCATATAAATAATATATATAATGTACCTCTACTATCTATATTGGGAGTTACCATCATAGTTAAACATGTATTAACCATTTTAGTATATTCGCATCATCTCTTAATAGAAATATATCTGGTTAACTCCATCCATTTACCCAATTCATTGGAGGATATAATGAGATTTCCTCGTATTGGAATATCATGGAACCACGCACAACTTTATCAATGTCCATAAACCAAAACATGATCATAAAAGATAAAACTTCTTTAAAAAAATTCTTGATGGAAATAAATTTTCAATTTTTCAAATCATTTTAAATAACTCTCGCACTTATAAATTAAAACACATTATTTCAGAATAATCCTTATAAAGAAAAAAGTAAATATATAATAAATACAAAAAGTTGGAAAATTTACTTATCATATATAAATGGAAAATAAATTATTCAATTAAAAGTATAATATCATGAAAAGAGAATGTCTAAAATAAAATTCCATTACCTTAGGTTTGACTTCCATAAAAAAGATTCAAACATCCTATATAAATAATAAATGTATGTTATTGATTTATTAAAATAATATTTTAATTTATATAATACCTTACATGATCTTCGTATAACATATTTCTTCCCATTTATTAACAATAATTTTTTTAATTTTCAATGTTTCAGGAGTATTATTTTCAAGTTTTACATGGTCTGTTTGTTACGTATTTTATTTTAAATAAAATATACTCTATAAGTGAAAACGTATAATTATTTGGGAAAAATTAAAAAATATTATTTTATTAGTCATTTTTTTGTATTGGGAAACAATATATTATCATCCATGAAGACATTGGATAGAAAAAATCATCGATGAAGACATAGTTTTTAAGATTAAAAGTAGAAGATACGATATTTTATTTTTTATATACCATATAAAAATTAAATTCATGTATATTTATATTTTATTTTATTTTTCATGAATGGTTAGATAGGGTTTTAGGATAATATAGATGTGAGAAAGAACATAAAAGTGAAAATATAAATTTTACATGTTTAAAATTTCTCATGGAGATCATCCTTAGGAACATGAAAGTGGACTTTTAGTGTGACCAAAAACCCTAAAATATGTTAAGGGATAAAGATAGGGACGTGTTTTATAGGGTAGTCATGAAATATGTATTATGGTGATGAAAATAAATGATGATATGAGTATCATTTTATAATTGAAATGTGGGGTAATTTAGGAATTACATAAAATATTAAAGATATAATAAGCCTAATATAGGTTTAAAGACATAAAAAAGAACTAAAATCATAGAATATCACATTTTAGATCATATATTATAAATTTTCCATGTTAAATATTTTTCTGAATAATTTCTTGATATATTGTATTTTTTATAATTATTTTCTCTCAGAAGAAAAACTATTCATAACTATGACTTAGAAAACATCAATAAAAATGGTCATATTCAATACCAATATTTTAATATATCTTAGACACAATATATTAATCTATATAATAAATTAATTACCTTTAAAATATCAAATTATATTATTTTTATTATTTTTAATATAATTTATTAGATTTATTCATGAATTAAAAATTTACTACACCGTAGTTGCGCAAGACATTAAAGAAAATATTTATTCACAAAAAAAATTAAAAATTAAGTTCCATTAAGAAGTTAAATTAACTAGTTTTCAAATAATACTTATTTTTGAAACTAATTTCTAAAAAATTATACATTAATATATTATACCAATATAGAACTATAGTTTCATCAACTTGACATCCCTTAAAAAATATAATAAATGGAATAAATTGATTATAGTTTGTCAAAAAAGGACCCAAATTCAATTAAATATAATATATTTGTCTAATAATTCTCATATAAAAATTTTTTGTAAAATTTTTTGTTTATTAATAGTAATAAAAAAATTAAGTAAAATCATTTGATTGACCTTTCATCGACCTACACAAGAACTAAATTGACATTTCATATGCTTTAATGTTACATTTTTTCATATATAAAAATTAAATATAAATAAATATCATAACAAAAAATTAATTAGGTTCCAAATAAGATCATATATTAGTTCATTATGTATTTTCACATATATACATATCAAGACATATTCTTAATTTTTTTATTTTGTCTTTTTTGGCCACAATAAATCATTAATTAGTTATTTTGATATGATTAATGTTATATTGCTCTGGAATTATTAAAAAACATATAAAAAATAAAATATATATAATAATTAATAAAAAATGCATAAAAATAATTTTAATAAATCAATTATTGACTCTCAAAATAAAATTTTACATTTTCAATATTGTGATGGCACTATGTCATCACTTACAATAGTTTTTATAAATAAAATAAAATAAATTATAATTTACATGTTCTGAATTATTAATATACATATATTTCTTATATAATCATAATTTAGTTATTCAATAAATTTAGAAAATTTATAAGATAATTATCTCTCCATGATTTCACTAAAAATACTATATTTTATAAAAAGACTTTATTTTTTACTTTTCACAAAAAAATATTTTTTAAGAAATTCTAAAAAAACATTATAAAATAATTTCTATATTATAAATTAGTTTTTATTTGGACTAAAAAAATAAAACCGAAAAACCAGTGATTTAAATAAACAACAACATATTAAATTATATTTTTTAAGAATTACATAATATAATAAATATAACTATTTAATTCAATGATACTAAAAAAATTGTAATTTTACATATTTTTTCACAAAAAAATTTATGGATAATCTTAAAGATAAGTCAATATATAAAGAAATGTCCTATGTTTTGGGAAAAAATAAGAGTACCTAGTTTCCCAGAAATGAAATCTATGTCTCAATAATACATATAAATGTGGCTTTAGAATATATGTAACAGGGGGTAAAAATATAGAAAACACAATATTGAGCTATACTAAAATGGGACCTTGTGCGAGAAAATGGGCCTCTCAACACCCCTTTTTTGGAAGTCTTTTGGGATACACATAGCTTCATCACAAACTATTTTACAAACCATTAAGAAGGATATATATCTAATGAATCTATTCATATTTAAATATATAAAAATGTAAATGAATATGATCCTTGAAGTAATGTTTACAAGAAAAAATAATCCTATGTGTACAACACAATATTCCATTATAATTAATTTCAAAACATAAATTATTGATTAATTCTTTGTACAGTTCTGTTTTATTCTACTTTTTTTAGGATAATGATGGATGTAGATTCATCATATGGAAGTGGTGAAAGTTATGCTTAATGATAAAAAAATAATATAGAAATATTATTTTAAATTCTGTTCTACACATTCCTTTATATCCTGCAGGATTCCATGAACTAGTTTATCACAAACCCAATACATTGATTTAGATATATCCATAAAAACACCATGTTCAGTGATCAATGAAAACCAGGTGTTGAACATATATCATGTTATAATACATAGAAATCTTGTTTTATAAAATCACATAATAATTTCAATGGTGAAATTAGATTGTATACTTGGATTTGATTTTTTATCTTTATATATTTCTCACATCAAATTTTTAAAAAACAAATATCGTTCATTATTCATAATTACCACGTAATCATGTGAAAATGCACTGATGATCAGAAATCACCTTTTAAAATTCCCTCAATGGTTTTGTTTTTGATATCCTACAAAGGATAATAAATTTCCCTAATTACAGAGTTCATGAAATGTACCTAATATTTTGAAATACCCATTGTGATGGAATAATGTGACGTAATTCCCAATGGATTTCCTAGACATCCCCAAAATCGAGTGGCATATTTCTCGATTAAAATTATACATTTCCACTCTTATCTCTAAATTTGAACACATAATGGACCTGATCTCACAAGAGGTGTTAAATATGATGCTGCAAGAGAATTTTGAAAAAAAACTTATTCCCATGTGAAATTACTTGTGGTGTTCTAGTGATATTTTTCGATAATAAGGATGTATCAATGCACATAAATATCAATTATTTGGATCTCAAAACTATCACCATAAATAATAAGTACCATCTACTAAGGATGGATGACCTCTTCCATAAACAACTATGAGCTGTATTTTTATCAATGGTGGATCTTTATTATAGATATCCCCAACTAAATGTGGATTTGGAAGGTAATTTTGAGGTCTCGTTTTATACAATGTAAATAAATTATAAGTTAATAGTGAATCCACTTAGACATAATAATTCCTTTAAAATTTTAGCAATTTTTGTGAATTGAATCTTTAGAGACAATATATAAAACATTTTGGCATTAAATATTTTTTTATACTAATAGTCATTACGAGTAAATTGGAATTCTAAAAGAATATTATGATTGTGATTGAAACATTAAGGAAGAAAACATGTATGCTAATTTCATTAAAAAATTCATTGGTATGTGTAATGTCACGTACAAGTGGAATGTGATCTTATGTGAGGGAACTTTTGTGGACCCTTAGAAAAGGCAAATGAGGAATCTCCCAAACCAACTACTGACATAAAAATATGTAGTTTTATTAGATTAGTTGGGTACTACATACATTTTGTGAGAAATTTCTCATGATTTTCTTGTCTATAAAATAATTTAACATAGAATGAGGTCAAGTATGTCAGGAAAGAAGAATGCGACGAATACAGTAAAGATCCCAAGAAGATGTTACTCACTACACCTATAATCATAATACCAAAATGTGGAGAAGTCTTTTTTGTTATATAATGATGATTTAAAAATAGATTTGGTTTTGTAATCATAATGAATGATAAATTGAAAACTTTTTCCAAAAGACAGTTGAATATCCCTCATTAGAACTACCCAATAAATGACCTGGAGTAATTAGATGTAATCTTCACCAATAATATTATAATACAGTACCTATATGGTAAAAAGGGTGAATTTATTACTGTTCACAAGATTTTAAAATATTATAATGACAGAGAAGGATATCAACTTGAGTAAAAAATATATGGTTAGAGCTAATAAAAGACGATCATTTCTCTATTCACTATCATATTTGAAAAGTGAACATTATAGTCTGTTGTCTTATAATAAAATAACATTTTACTCATTCAATAATAAGGATTGATAAAGAACATATCTTCATGGATATTCAATATATGGATATAAAAATCGCAATTTCATGGAATACATCACATATTTACCAAATTATTTGCACAATTTTCTATATAAGAAACTAATAAGGAGGAAAAAAGGGAAGAGTTGGAGAATTCAATGATAAATAATATGATAGAGGATGTAAAATTAATTAGACCAACATTTGTGATAAAAGTGTCATTATATTTGGAAGTATAAATTGTGTTGCCAGATTACTAGAGAAAAAAGTTTTAGTAGAAAATGCACATATCTCATCTTTATCCATCAATTCCGGGTGCACCAATTTAAACTGTTATTTTCAATGGAAATTTTTTAGTGACAACAAGTAGATTGGTATTACTGTGTACATATCAATGTTCTTGTTCTATTTAGAATCAAAAGAAGAGTGATGGAATTCTAAAGAGATGATCAAACCATTTCACATATCCCTATGGAAATAGTAGTATATAACCCTTGACTTTTCTCATAATCTCCCAAAGACTTATAAAGGAAACAATCTAATATGGGTATTTCTGGATCAACCCACCATGAATACCCACTTTATATCAATCTGGTAACATTTCACTAATGAATTTCATGAATCGATATATGTAAAGGTAGTGATGAGGCTATATGAGGTTCCATTTATGATAAAATCAAATCAATATACAAGGATATAACCAAATTTATACATACTTTGCCAATATGATTTGAGAACTGGATTTAATTTCAGTACTACCTATCACACCCAAACCGATAGAAAATATTAAAGGACAATATAGATGTATGAGGAAATGTGGAGACCATGCTTAATAGAATTTAAACGGGTTGAAGTAAATATATCCCACTAGTTGTGTTATAATACTATAGTAGCATCCACCCATGTATTTAAATGGATCTATATGAAGATCATTATAAGAATTGATTAATACCTCTTACTTGTTTGGATGATGTTTACGAATGAAATCTAATAGGTCTCTATAAAGTGCAATAGAAGATAGAGATGGTCCAGTCCATCTAGAAATGTATAAAAGCGACTCAATGTCAAAAAATTAGATATATAGAAAATAGTCCAAGTTGTTTTTATTTCAATGTAGGAGAAAAAGTGGACATTCTTATATCACTATGCAAGTGTGTCATGTAGTTTTGAAATTATGGAATTCTCAGCCCATGGTTTATTTCTCTTATCATATTTGTGATCACATAGGGGTAGTAGATTATTTGTTAGTGCATCCACCGTATATGGATCATGTTCATGATGCATTTCACATATCAAAAAAATATAATTAAATATATGGTCCCTCTAATGTACTAAATTTCAATGTTGTACAACTGGGGAATAACCTCACTTATGAGGAGAGGCCAGTGAGTGTCTTAAAAAATAAATACAATGTTCTATTTAATAAGAAAACTCAATATGTCAATGTGTTGTGGATAAAATATAAGGATGAAGTTCTGGTGTGGTAAATAAAGTGAAAAATAAGTAGAAGTACCCTAATCTATTCTAACATGAGAATATGATATAAAATTTTAAAGAGAAATTTTATGAAGGTGGGAGAATTTAAAGACATAATATTTATTACTATTTTTTATAGAATAAATATGTGTTGTATTGTATTATATTTTTCATATGAAAATATTGGGAATACAAAAGAAAAATTATCTCCTAAATAAATATAATTAATTTAGTCATTTAAGAAAACAATAAAAATTCCAAAATTAAAAATGGAAAAAATATATAATTTAAAATTGAAAATGAGAATATATGGATCACCATAATATACTTGGATCATCGCTCCCACGGAAAACCCAATAGACAGGATTGAAAGAATAATGAAATAAATCAAACATATTTGATAATGAAAATATAATATCATGTAGGGAACTATATAGAATATCTATTGAATTAATGAATATATATAAAAATGAGATAATGTTATCACTAGAATTGTAATATGACCATTGGGAATTGTATATTGACAATTTGGAATAGTTCTTTAACCATTGAGAATCATTAACTGAACATTGGAATATTAGTCATACATTAAAATAAATCATTTTAAATAATTTTTATCAGAATAAATTAATGTAAATTTTAATCTCAATATCAAAAATATACCATGACTAAAAAACACAATGGAAGTATAAGCAGATTTTTAATAAACTGTATATTAGATTATATTATGAAAATCATAAATTTTAGATTAAAAATTTATATTACCAATGATATAAATTTGTTTTGAAAAAATGAATATCATTTTTTAAATAATATCGTTCATATTTTCCAATAATTTTTTATATTCTAAATCATATTAATTTTAATTTGAATAATAAAAATATAGTTTTTCTGGTAACCTGTTTATCATAATTTAAATAACTCATGAATTAATAATGAAATAATAATATTTATAACTTGATGTATGTCCATGTTATATTTAATTTCGAAAATGATTCATTAAAATAAATAATTGACACTAAATTTGAATCCAATAAATCATTTCCCAGAACCTAAATTGAAATGTGATCCCTTAAAATATGATTTTTTTTAACAATTTTTTTCCTACTTAATAAACACATGTATATTAATTATACAATTTATTAAATTTATTAAAACTTTATATAATATTTATATGTGTTTATATTTTCTAAAATACACTATTATGAGTTTTTCATTTCATATATTAATTTATATAATAATTTATTCTAAAACTACCCTTCTCCTCATGTAAAAATATCCCCACTCCATCCCTAGAGAATACACTCTCCCTCCACTTTCAAAAGTAAAAATTCATCCAAAATCCTTCCTTTAAACCCCCTTATAATACATAATTTTGTTCTAGGGTAATCCACCACCCAACAACATCGTAGTATTAGTTTCACACAAGAGAAGATACATTAAGGATTGCATAAATTTCAATTCAGTATTATCTTTTGTTTATTCTTCTCATTTCTTCTCCAACCCTTTAAAAAATTATCATTTTAATTAGGTTGTAATTTATATTTATATTTACGATTTTATCCTACTAAAAATGATGTATCTGTGATATATATAAATTTCAAATATAAATGTCATGCTTTTTCGACAATGTCTTATCAATGGTTGGATTACCACATATGGAGATATTCCAATGATGAAGCATATAAGAACATTCATAGATGGAAATTATTAATTATATATAATATATAAGTATGTAATTACATATTTTATAATCTTATGGAGTTAATTATGATTCTGTATAAATTTATTTAAATCAAAATATAGAAATCAATACAAAATAAGAATCGTTAATGAAAAAATGATATCAATAAAATCAAATTTATCAAAGTGTGTTTTTTATAGAATTATATAATTTAAATTGATTAATATTGGGTAAAATATAAAAATTTACTTCTACAACTATGTTTTCATTTCCAATTTTTATTATTTATATGGAAATGTGACCAAAAAAAGAAGTATTTATGTTTAAGGGATTCTAGAACTCAAACTTCATTCTTTATAGATTCCCTCTTCCAAAAAAATTTATATATTAATGTTAAATTAATTTTACTTAAATATAATATCATCATTGTTCCATTTTTGTTTAGTAATATATTTGTTTTACACCATTATTATTTTTTAAATAATATTATTTCCCAAAAGGCTATTCTTTCAAAAACTAATGATTGACTACTCCTGTTTTGTTTTTAATCCAAAATTTAATGATCTTTTATTCTATATTGTTATATCTATTTTGGAACCTCAATTATTATTCATGAATGTATGAATTAAGAAATATTTAAGAAATTCATTCCTTTCCACGGTTTATATAATTACTGTGATTTTTATACATTCTATGTGTCATTCGTTATTATATAAGTATAATTATGTGACTATTGTGATAATAATTCTATAATCATACAATGCATTGGGTAATTTTATATTTCTCATGAGATTATGTGCATGATGTTTGAACATGATTCAATATTTTTTTATATTTATGATGTTGTGATTTTATGAACATATGTAATGCGTGAAAATGATATATTCTATATTCACAATTATGTGTGGTATTTGACCACTATGACATTATGTTTCATTTTATGAATATTCTGCATTCAATGAAATACTCATTTTATCACTCATGATTATGATAATGATCATTTTCATATGATATGATTATTATCAAAAATATACTTTTGAGCCATGTTATTTATCCACCATATCTTATATCCCTCCATTATAGAATTTTAACTCACCATGCTAGGTTTAGTAAATAATCATGTGGTCATATATATAAGAAGAATATGAGGGCCCCTATGAGGATATAGAAAATGTAATTAAATAATGCTTTAGTTTTATATTTAAAAAATGTTCTTATCATAATTTTTCAAAAATACTAAAACATTGGATCCTTAGATGAATATCAATTATTATTGGAACATAAAATTGTGGTAATAGTTATTGTTGGGGGTGAATTCCATTTCAGTTATTGAAAAGTACATTAAGAAAACTGAATGCATATTTTGTCTCAGATGACGATCCTGAGAAACTCAAGGTAGGTGCACTCATGATTTGAGGGCAACATGATTGATTAAAATCCATGGAATATAATGTGTATGCCCAATGAGACATCAAATGGATTTTTCTATGTAGTAATTCTAAAAAATAGGCATGTTAGGGGTTCAAATGAAATCTGGTCGGCATGCTAGAAATAGTCTCAGAGAATGATATTGTCTTCCCAATACGATTTCAAAAGACACTTCCACATAGGCCCCCTTGAAGGTTGTTGCATGTTTTTAATAATAAATAATAGCATCCCACCCTCATTTTGGGTTACCATTTCAGAAGATGAAACACCACTCTCAGGAATGTAAGACAACCCCTTCCTTGATTGTCTGAAATACATGTCCTCAATGTACTAGATATTGCTTGACTGGTCTCCCTAGGGTCCTCTATTTTGGGGCCCCCATGGGATTGACAATTTCCAATTAATTTTACTTTAAGGAAATTTTTTATATGAGATCCTCCTTTTATGAAGTATTTCCCTTGTATAGTGCCTGTTTTACAACTAACCCCTCATTTTCACATAGAAATCCAATCTTGTGTTCTTGACCTCATACTGAATACAAGTCTTTAATCATACAAACTCCCCTTTTATTATGTTACATGTTTTGTAATTACCCTAAGACAACATGTCTGAGCCCTTCATGTGTGAAATACACTAATCTTGTATTCACTTCCTCTATAAATCCCTACAGGATTGTGCGTAGTGATTTCATAGTTCCCTGAGTGGTGCTTCATGTTGCATAGCCATACCTACTCCTTATTTACATAGGTATTCGAATAGCTATTTCTTCTTCTCATATTAATGCTGACATGAATCACTATATCAAATACCCCCCACCTCATTACCATATTAAATTTCTTGTGCCTTCACTTCCATATGTGCGTGTTGGTACGAGTTATCTAAGACCAAAGGGTGATGAGTGAGTCCTCATTGTGTAAGCTACATGACATTAAACATCCATGCACCCTCATCCCCAACACACAATGATAAACTATGACAATTTCATGAGTGAAAATCCTGAAAGGACCATGAAGGTGAGGGGAACCACCACCCTCTCACTCTTTCTCCCCCACTTTTCTTTTTATCCATACGTTCCTTGGGCAGTCCCTACATAAGGCCCAACCAAACTACATAAGGTTATCCCTATATGATGAATATATAATCCTCATACCTTCAGAACTTTTCTTCATTAACACCTCTTGGTGTATGTCCCTATTATCCTTTACCATGGCTCCTAATCACGTGTAACACCCTATTTCCTCATTGGGATAAAATCACACATAAGCCTCGATCCACTCCTCGTTGGCGCAGCTTTTGTGATGTGATCATCAGGTATATTGTTTCCTTCTGTTTCTCAAATTGTGCATGACTCACATGGTCTCAGAGTAAGCATCTACCCTAACATACTCTATGGGTCGTCAACCTCACGCAACACCAACGCCTCTCTTTATTGAATTATATAGAGTTTGGTCCTTTCCCATTTTAAGTAAGGTATGTAGGAAGCATCCCTAAGGTTAAATCCCATTACCCAGCTATCCTGACCACTTCACATCAATTAACCCTCATCTTGCATGATGTTAAATTGTATGCACCCATCGTTCCACATAACATTAATCTTAATTCATGAAATACATGTGTTTTGATTCCTATCATTTAGGCATGGCATGTAGGACCCATCCACGAGGTTCAACAACAACTAGTGACTCAATTGATCCCTCTATAGAATGAACCCTCCTAATGTGACATAATCCATCTTTGGGGATATATCATTTATATTCTACAATGTAAGGTGTCTTGATCCATTCATTTGGGCTGCTAACCATGGGTAAGCCCTAGTACATCTCTGGTTCACTTTCCTTTTGTCACACTCACATTCCATGCCCCACATTCTAAACATCATGGAAATTGGTTCCATGATATGAGGATATATAAAAAGCCTCCCTATGGTTCAAGTTTTTCATTCATGTCCCATCATGGTCTGTCCATCAAGCCCCCATGTTTCAGTATGACATTACTTCATCCAAAGGATCAACTTCCTTTAGGTATAATTCATGCATCCTTTCTCACGAGACACAACCTTATGTGAATCGTCTCCCCTTTTCCAGATATATGTCAATGTTGATTCCATACTACAAGGATACCTAGGAATCCTCCCATTGGTTCAAGACCAACAATGTCACTCTCACGTTTTTTTTAACTACATTGAAATTGATTACATACCACCTGGATATATAGGAAACATCCATGAGGTTGAATCCCAACAACATCCCTCTAAAATAGGATCCATTACATTCATTCAACCCTCCAATACATCATTCATATTCATCCTGATTTTTACTTGGGCTTCCACATCCATGTGAGGTCATTCCATCCACGTCCTTACTATTCCCAGCAGCACCTGAGCATCAAACTATGCATAATCCCCACAAATTTTCTCTTGTCCAACCAAGAGTTTCCCTCTTTCAATGTGATTCTAACAATGTGAATTCCTCAAATCCCTGTATCGGGCTACATGACTTTTAATCACTGTATACTCAACAGGGTTTTTAGGAAGCCTACGAGGTGTTAAATCCCAGAAAATGGTTAACCATAGTGTCCAACAAATCGGGTCCCTCTATTCTATGATCCACCCTTTTGGTTCCCATATCAGCTATCATGTCGTGACATCCTTTATTTTTGGGACACACCACCGTGTTTCCTCCCCTTTTAGGCATTAGGATCCATCTAATAGGTAAACCATATAGATACTCTCTCGTATAAACAAACCTATCATCTCCATTATTATTTGTGTTCTGCTCACGTTGATTTTTCCCTTCAAGGAATTAAACTCATGTAATACCACATGATAAACAAGAGAATTCGATGAAACCCACATATATAAACTATCGGTATAAGATACCATGAAGTTGATGTGGTATGCCTTAGGCTTCCACGCACTCATGAATCCCAGTAAATGGGAAATCCACATGTAATTATGTTTCATAATCCATACATGCCAATGATTCCCAAAATGACAACTCTTTCGAATAAATGATTCTACTCTGACATTACCCTTCTGACTATCCTGGTAGAATATGTGTATTTAACCATCATCTAGAAACATATTTAACAAGGAAATGTTTCATGAACAACGTCTTAATCATGAAGGGATACCCAAACTAGGCGAAAGATTCTAATGAAGAATCAATAGAAGGGGAGGTTTACATCCCATAATCTACTTTCTATTATGGAGAAAACATGTCTCAAAAGGTGGAATATTACACCCAACATTATAGAGAGGGAATTCATGGAATACATATATTTATTCTCATAGACAACGTATATCCCCAAGAAGGAAACATAAAAAATTATTAACCCAAAATTTATATATTCAACTAAATATAGGGATTATTCTCATTTGGAACATCATCATACAGGCATGCCATCAGATGATGTTATCTGTAACTGGGTCCCGCCATGAAATTGATGGGCCTTGGGTGAAAGTCACTATGATTTGGGATGGTTAATCAGTGGGCCTCTCAGTCAATGAAGTTGTCAGTGTGGATCATTCTATTCCTACATTGATGATAGAACGACATCGGGGAATGAGGAATTTCGTTCCTAATTTCTGTACTAATGGATGAATATTCCTGCTTTGTAGGACCCAAGCTACAATTGCAGGAAACCAATCACCTCACATCCGCAGATTCAATGGCATGGGAAATGATTGTATGAAAATAATACATGGCACCACCTTCTCCATGATGTCTTCCACTTCCAAAACTAATGGGTGTCCACACCTCTTCTCATTGTCTAAAATTATCTAGGGGAGGGTGATTGACATCCTTATTCAATGATATATACAAGAGGGGGTCATTCTAATGAGAAATATGTCCCTTAAAGAACTAGAGGCATCTATGACTCACTGTAACTACAACCCCAAAGGGCCATGTAGGGTTACATTATTCCACACTCAGATATTCAACCATTTTATGAGACTCTCCAAAGAAAAATCTTATGAATCACAACCTTAAATGGTGAGGTATGAATTGTACTTGTCATTCTGTCTTCAATCCTAGCTAGCGAGCTGCCAGCGAGAGCTCCCACCAAGCTCTACCATGTCAATGATCCATTCTCACATGATGAGTAGTCGGTTTCCTCTTCCTCTACACACTTAACTATGGTTCGGCTAACCCATCTCTAATAGCGATGGAATGATCATGAGGATCCTACCATGGGGCATTATCTTCTATGAACTCAATATCCCAATCCACCACTGATTTAATGACTCGAACTTTTTAATTATATTTGTTTACTAAATTTCTATGTTAATTTATTTTATACTCAACAAAACGATATCCAATAATTATTGAAGTGGGTATAATTAAAATTAGACTGTTGGGTTTCGACTGTAATTTAATCGTTGGTCAATATGACCATTGGAAACTATAATCATACAGTTGTGTTTTTATAAATACAATTATATTGTTTAATTAATATAGAAATAAAATTTAATGGCCTCATCCAGTATACTCATTCCATATAAATCCCATCTGTCAGAGCCTAGGAAGGAGGTAGAATCACTTGGATTTTTCCCCGGTCCAAGCCAAAACCGAACATCAACATGTGAACATTGAAGGGAATCACCTAAGGGGGAAGTTTAAGCTGATAGAAATAACCACTCAGGATATGTTGTCCAGGCCACCCAAAATTCTATCACCATAACACACTTTACACTTAGGTCCTATACTAGTTTTATAAGGGGATATGTAATGAGACCTTATATTCTTTGTGTAATCCACTTATATAAATAAAATATTTATTTTTTATTAGATCCGTGTTTGTGAATTTCAAATTTCTAGATAAATATAAGTTGTGTATTATTGATGAATTTAGGGGAAACGTGGTATTTTAATTTTATTTTTTAAAAATAGTTAAGGATTTTCTAAAAAATGTTCTTCTACAGTTGTAATCAGTGAGAAATGTAGAGTCTAATAAGATAAACATGTTTTTAGTGAATAGGAAAGTATGAATAGTAACATACCTATATTAATAGTAATGAATAGTAAATTGGAAAAAAATAGAAACTTCACCCCTGAATGTATAAATACAATTTGAACATCATAAAATTAAAAAAATTCTTATAGTATACGTTTTGGTATTTTTGAATGTCACAACATATTTTATTTACGATTTTATAATTAATATAATAATTTAAAATTGAAATATTTTTTCATAAAATTTAATCAAAAATTGTTTCTTTATTTTATTATAGTTATACGATAATTTTATGTGAACTTGATTACTTTTTTATGGTGTTACAAAATGAGTTATAGGTTTAATGTTGTATTTTTGGAATAAATAATGATTTCTTACTTAAATTAAAAATTATATAGGAAATTATTTTCATAGAATAGAATTCATTTTTTAATTCCAAGCATCAATATTAGGTTAGGGTGAATTTTTGGGATTTTTCTAAAACAGTTTAATTTCCAGTGGATAGAAAAAATAGAGTTTTGAGTTTCGAGTTTTTAAGGACATCATTAATGATGTAATAATGATGTAAGATTTCTGGTCAACTTATAAATTGAGATATATTCTATGTGGTATCTCACGTGTCCAATACCATGGTAAAATACCAAGGGCAAGACCCTCATTTTGCAAATACCACCGATGAGGTGTCCTTTAAAAATTAATAATTTATTCACTCGCTTTTCCTATAAATACAAAGCCATTTACCTCATTTATTTCATTCCAAAAATCCTCTTCAACGAAGTTTTTTCCTCCTTATCTCCCAAGGAGTCATCCCAAGGTTCCATCAAGCCACCCTTGGTCCCAAATTTCAAGCATTCATTGTTACTCTTCAAGGTAAGGAAACTATTCACCATCCTCTTTTAGTTGTGAATCCTTTAAGTTATGACGTGTAGTTCCATTCTATTATTAAGGTGATTGTTCCTATATATCTTTGTTACTATCCATCTCATTTCCAAATGATGAGAGACCCTTTCTTCTCTCAACAATTTATTTTCTGAATTTTTAAGTGACGCAGTTAGGCTGCTGAAATTTTTGTAAAAGAAATCACATCTTCTTTTTTCCTTCGAGTTTCATTTTCATATGGCATTTCCTTCAAATATCCATAAAATGATCTAATTTATTTTTATTCTATACCCCAACTATATAATGTTTTATTTATGAGTTTTTGACTCTTGTCATCTCCCTTTTCAATGTTTTCTAAAACCATGTTATATAGTCATCATGCTGCACAAATTTCATCTCCAAATTTCTCTATTTCTCTCAAAATGAAATTATTCTTTTATTTATATTAATACCAAGACCTATTTCGTTTATATTTGTGTTCATAAATACACAAAGAAATGATATAATTGATTCTATAATTGACATACATATAACCCTCACTCCCTTTCCATGGGTTATAAATGACATAACGTTCAAGTTTTTAATGAACTTTTAAAACGTCGTGATTTTGAAATGAAACCCATTTCTTTTATTCTATATCGGTTTTTAAGAAATTTTTTATTATTATCATTGAGTCTCACTTGAAAATAAAGACATATTAAGAGTGTGACTTCAAACCGCTCCAATGTATTGGGTAAATAATTAATCTCTAGAGATGACAAGTTTCACGATACCTTGGTGAATAATCATGGTAATATTTATGACACCTCGAGGATAAACCATGGTGATATGTTCATGAATGTCTAAATGAAATTATCTAGACACATATTAACGTTTTGATGCAAGTTCTTTTTATTATTATATTCCTATTCTTCCACATCTCATGTCGTTATGACTTTCATCTAGTTCTTATTAATATTTCTCAAGATCACATGTCAAAGATTTCAGTTGTTTTCCTTACTAGGCCATTTGCTCAACCTTTCCATGGATGTATGACTCTAGGAAATGAGATGCAGTAATTTTTCATAGGATGAACCTATGATGAAGCTTTATGAGTTGTTTAGAATAATTGTTTAGGTTGTTTTCTTGTGTTATGTTCCTGATTTCCAAGACACCAGACTTTAAAGATCCTCTGTTTGTAAAATATAATGAAAAGTTATGTAATAAAAAGGAGAGATTCCATAGTTGGTATCAATGGTTAGTATATATATTTATGGAAATTAGGATATTAAAATTTTAGGATGAATTCCATATAAAAGTTTACATATAGGAAAACTTCATGAATTTTGGTGATTATTGAGTAAGTGGTTTATCAAACCAATACATCCTTGTCTGGATATGATCAGGTAGAGGCGGCTCTGGCACAGAGGTACCTAGGTGTGAAAACACTAACAAGGAGTTTCAAGCTTGACCGGGGGTATCGTGGTACACGACATCAGGTCTTACTTCACTCATGGTTACAACACTCCTGGGGGATATGTTTTGTTAATCATAAGATTTTTATGATTCATTAAGAAGGATTTATAGAGAAAAGTGATTTTTAAAATATGTTTTAGAACATAAAATCTTTTATTGTTAAAATATTCATAAATGAAATTAGTTTCTCTCTAATGTTTTATTCTTTTATAAATGAATTGAAATAGGAGTAACCGTGAAAATCGTGACTGCAATGCACAATGTGCTGACAGCCCTTCGATGGAAGCCAGAATGGAAAAATTCATGCGAAAGATGAACCAATTGAATCATGTTATGCTAAATAACATGAATAAATCTATGATACCGATCTCATAGTGAATGGAAAAACATTTTGATGATTCTTTTATGCGTCAACGACCACCAAACATTAGTGTATCGATCGACCCATTGATTTCCGAACATTGGATCCACACAATAGATAACATATTTTCTGTGCTCTACTGTTCAGAGCAAGAGAAGGTCATCCCAGATGTCTATCACGTAGATGGTGAAACTGATCAGCGGTGGGAACTAATTAAAAACCTGAGTCAATGAGTGGAGGTTGAAGATATGGATTGGGAAGAGTTCAGATGGGTCTTCTTCATTAATTATTTCCCTTGTTCCATGAGAACAAAAATGGAGAAACAGTTTCTCGAGGTGAAGTAGAAGTAGAATGAATCTTCAAAAAGATACGAGATGAACTTTACAAGACTATCTCGTTATACCTAATTCTTTTTTATGGATCCTAAGGGTATGATTAATAGATTTTTTGGTGGACTAAGACCTCATCTGCAGATGAATCTATCCAACTGATACTATGAAAACTATAAGGAAATCATACAGAGTGCAATGAAAGTCAAACTGGTGTTTTCTGAGATGTAGTTGTCTCATAAATCAAACAACAAAAATTTATCGATAGATACCAACATAGGGAGGACCATTTAACCATGAAGAAGAGGAAATCATGTTAAAATTCCCACATGTAATAAATCTGGGAAGAAGTATTTAGGGAATTTCATGCTCGGGAGCGGGAAATTCTACAAGTGTGGAAGAGATTTCCATATTGCGTGGAATTTTCATAGTGAGGTGAAAGCTCAACAACTAAACAATAATGACAAGGGGAAGATAGTGCAGGTGCTACCTGATGTACAATTATTTATGTGTGGAAAACATGCGCACTTTTCCAATCACTATCCAAATCCAATGGTAGTGCAGGGGAACCACCATCAGCCTCAACAAAGGCAAAGGGAACAAGGTCATGCTCTTGTTATCCCGACAGCTGAAGTTGAAGCTTCAAATGATGTGGTAGCAAGTACTCTTTATTTTTATCAATTCTAACAATTACATTGTTTGAATCTGGTTCTACGCATTCCTTTATTTCTACAAGTTTGCGAAGGATTTTGAATCCAGCCCAGAATTGATAAAAGTATAGTTATCATTCAAGACTCCGGGTGGGATTATCCATGCATCTTCTGTTTTTTGAAACTCTATTAATTAATTTTATAATAACAATCATATAACAAATCTAGTAGTCATTCCCAGGATGTAATTTGACATTATACTAGGGATGGACAAGCTCTTAATGTATAATTCTATGTTCAAATGTATAATTAAGGAAATTTCAGTAGTATTTAATGGAAAACCTACAATAATTTTATAAGGAGAGATATATCATCATGATATTTGTGTAGAAGAACAACCTATATCCTTCTTTATGGAATTTATTGATGAATTAGAAGAAGAAAATGAGTGTTTGAGGATAGAAAATGTCCCCATCATCCAGGAATACATTGACGGATTTCCTGAGCTACCTAGACCTCCCCCGGAAAGATATGTAGAGTTCTCCATTGAAATCATACCGGGATATCATCCTATATATTAGACCCCATATAGGATGGAAATTGTGGAGATGTAAAAATTAATGAAAGAACTACAAGATCTTTTGGAGAAGGGGTTTATCTGACAGAGTGTATCTCCTTGGGGAACACGTGTTCTCTTTGTAAAGAGGAATGATGGATCTATGGGTCTATGCATTGATAATAGAAAACTGAATGAGATCACAGTAATGATGAAATACCCTCTTCAATGAATTGATGACTTATTTGACCCACATTTAGGGGATCAATTTTTCACTAAGAATGATCGTCGATATGGTTATCATCAATTGAGGGTGGAGAAAGATTATGTTACAAAAACTACCTTCTTGTCAAGATATGGGCATTATGAGTTTGTTGTTATGACTTTTGGATGGACTAATACAGTTGTTATTTTTATTCATTTGATGAATATAGTCTTCAAAGACTACATTGATAACATTGTGGTAGTTTTTATTGATGATATTTTGATATATTTTAAAATTCGTGAGGAGAATGAGGATCAGATAAGGTTTGTTTTGCAAACTCTATAGAATGAGAGGCTTTTTGACTTATTAGTAAATGTGAATTCTGGTTACCACATGTTGCTTTCATGGGGAACATTTTTACCAATGAAGGAATCACAGTTGACCCTACAATGAAAAATGTTGTAGATGAGTGGCATATGCCTACAAAAATAACTATGATTCATAGTTTCCTTGGATTAGAAAGATATTATAAGAGGTTTGTGAAAAAAAATCACTCATTATAATCCATTAACCATGTTAACTCGAAAAGGGGTCTTGTTCATCTAGACAATGGAGTGTGAGGAAAGTTTCAAAGAGCTGAAGAGGAGATTGATTAATATACCCATGATAAATATACCCTCATGTGGAGAAGGATTCGTTATTTTTAGTGATGCATCTTTGAAAGAACATGGGTGCTTATTCATGAAAATGACAAGGTAATTGCTTAAGTATCTCGATAGTTGAAGAATTATGATCAGAACTATCCTACGCATGATCTGGAGAGGGTTGCGGTTGTTTTTGCTCTTAAGATATTGAGGCACTATCATTATTAAGAGAAATGTGATATATACATAGACCATCAATGATTGAAGTATATTTTGACATAAAAAGAATTTAACTTGAGAAAAGAGGAGATGGTTGGATCTTCTTAAAGACTATGATTGTTTAATACATTGTTATCCCGGATGAGGAAACAAAGTCGCTGATGCATTAAGCAGGAAAGCCCCAATTGTTCTGTCTATTATGAGGATTCAAATAGATCCTTGAACCAATGACCTAGTCAAACTGTACATGGGAATTATAAAGGATGGTACATCACCAACCCTAACCCAAATAAATTCTCAACTATCATTAATATAGAAGATCAAGAAATCATAGAAAGAAGTTCCTTTCTTACAGAAGATGATTGAGGTTGTGAGGGATGTGAAGTTTCTTTGGTTCAATACAGATCAAGAAGGAGTACTAAAATATCATACAAGACTATGTCTTCCAACTATTTTGGAAATAAATAATGAGTTGATGGATGAAGATCATAGGTATACTTTCTCTATACATCTGGGAATCATGAAAATGTATAAGGACCTTTGAAATCATTATTGGTGGGATAAAATGATAAAGGAGAATGTTGAATACATGTCAAGGTGCCTGGTATTTTACCATGTGAAGGAAGATCGAGAACTTCTTATAGGATTATTGCAGACACTACCCATTCAAACATGGACGTGGGACAATATCAATATGAACTTTTTCACTGCTCTCTCGAGACCATCCAATGGAAACAATATGATATGGGTTATTGTGGACCATCTCACCAAGACTGCTCGTTTTATCTCAATTTGGGAAGATTTATATCTTGATCAACTTACATGGATTTATGTGAAAGAAGTGGTAAGGCTACATGGAGTTCCACTTTCAATCACATCTGATCGTGGTCCATGGTTCACATCAAAATTCTAGAGAAGTCTTCAACAAGCTTTGAGCATAGAATTAAATTTCAATATGGCTATCACCCCAAAACTGATGTCCAATATGAAAGGACTATTCAAAAAATCAAGGTCATTTTGAGAAATTGATCAATGGAAATTAATGGTTGATGGGATCAGTATCTCCCTTTAGTTGAGTTATCTTATAACAACAGCTTCCACTTGAGAATTAAAATCGCACCCTTTGAAGCTCTATATGGGAAGATATATAGAACTTATACTTGTTGGGATGATGGTTGTGAGAGAAAGCTTCTTGGGTCTGATGTTGTGCAATAGATGACAGAAAAGGACCATGCCATCCAAAAACACATTAAGGCTGCTCAAAGATGACAAAAGAGTTATGCTGACAACCGTTGAAGGGACTTGGAGTTTATTGTTGGCGTGAAAGTATTTATTCATGTTTCTCCTTCGAAAAGAGTCATGAGTTTTTGGAAAAAAGGGGAATCTCAGCCCTTTGTATCATATCCCATATGAAATCATTGATTGTGGGGGAGCATTATCCTATCATATTTCACATCCTCCAAATCTATCACATGTTCTTGATGTTTTCCATGTATCCCTCTTGACGAAAGTACATACCTTCCCATCACATGTACTAAATCTTGAGTTGGTACAACTGGAACATGACCTCTCTTATGAGGAGCATCCAGTGGAGATCATGCATCAAAGAGACATGGTTCTATGCAACAAGACTTCCCACCATGTTAAAGTGTTATGGAGGAAAAAAAAATATGAAGAAACCATGTGCGAACCAGGGGATTCTATGAGACAGAAGTACTCACACCTTTTATCATCATATGGTACGAGATAGAATTTCCAGGATGAAATTTCTTAAGGGGGGAAGAATGTAACGACCCGAGCATTTTAAATATATATGTTTCCTAAATTTCTATGTTATTTTATTTTATACTCAACAAAACTATATATAATAATTAATGAAGAGGTATAATTAAAATGAGACCATTGGGTTTCAACTATTATTTGACCATTGGTCAATATGACCATTGGAAACTATAATCTCAAAGTGTTTATTTTATAAATATAGTTATCATTTTTAATTAATATAGAATGAAGATTTAATGGCCTCATCCAGAAGACTCAGGCCATATGATGCCCATCTGTCGCAGCTTGTGAAAGAGGTAGCATCACTAGGCTTTGCTCTCAACCAAGACCAAGCCAAACTTCATCATATAATGATTAAACGGATTCACCTAAGGTAGAAGATCAAGATGATAGATACCACAAATTGTGAAATGTTGTCCGACCCACCCCATGATTCTATCACCATAGAACACCTTACAAAAAGGTCTTATGCTGGTGTTATATGGGTCTATGTAACGAGACCACAGCTTTTTTGTGTAATCTATTTATATAAATAAATTCTTAGTTCTTGTAATGTAAATTTTTGAGAATTTTAAATATCCGGATAAATATAGGATGTGTATTATTGATGAATTCAGGGAAAAGGGTTATTTTACAACATTTTTGTATTCATTAAATAATTAATGATTTTCAAAAAATGGTCTTCTAAAGTTGTAATTACTGAGAAATTTAGAGTTTAATTCAATCAAATTGATTTTTAGTGTATAGTAATGTATGAACATTAACATACCTATATGAATAGTAATTAATAGTAAATTGGAAAAAAAATGAAACATCACTGATGAATGTATAAATACAATTTAAACATCATAAAAGTGAAAAAACAATCATAGAATATGTTTTGGTATCTTGGTAAGTCATAAATATTATATTTCGAATTTTTTAATTATTTTAATTATTTAAAGTGGAAATATTTTATCAAAAAATATATTCATAAATTGTTACAATATTTTAATATGGTTATAGGTTAATTTTCTGGGACGTTGATTAGTTTTTTATGGTGTTACAAATTGAGTAAAAGTTTTAAAGTTGTATTTTTTGAATTAATAATGATTTTCTTATTACATAAATATAAAAAAAATTAGAAAGTTATTTTAATAAAATGGAGTTCATTTTTCAATTCAAAGCATTGATATTATGTTAGGGGGATTTTCTGTAATTTTTCTATTATAGTTGTATTATCGATGAATACTAAAAATACAGTTTTGAATATCATGTTTCTAATGACATCATTAATGATATAATAATGATGTCTAATTTATGGTATACTTATAAATATTGATATATTCTATGAGGTGTCCCGTGTGGAAAATACCATGAGAAAATATCATTGGCAAGCCCCTGATTAGGAAATACCACTAAATAGGTGTCCCTTGGAAATGAATAATTTATTCCCTCACTTTTCCAATAAATACCAAGCAATTTCCCTCATTCATTTCAATAAAAAATTCTCCTCAATGATGTTATGGCCTACTTAACTCCCAAATATTCATCCCAAGTTGTCCTTAAGCCTCCCATGGTCATGAAATACATTTTTTCGAAGGGAATCTTCAAGGTAACGAAACCATTCACCCCTCTCTTTTAAGTCATGACTTCGTTAAGTTTTTTCTGATAGTTCAATTTTATTATGAGGGGGATTTCAATTATATATCATTACTACTATCGATTTAATATCCAAATTATGATATTACCTTTCCCCTATCATCAATTTATTTTCTAAATTTTTAAGTGACGTCGTTAGGCTGCTGAAATTTTTGTAAAAGAAATCACATCTTCTCTTTTCCATCGAGTTTCATTTTCATATGGTATTTCTTTAAAACATCCAGAAAATGATCTTATTTCATTTTATTCTGTACCTCTACTATATAATGTGTTATTTATTACTGGGTTACTCTTTTCCTCTCTCTTTTGAATGTTTTTTAAAACCACGATATATAGCTGTTATGCTATAGAAATTTCATCTGAAATTTTCTCTATATTTCTCTCAAGAAATTTTCTTGTTTTATTTATGTGAATACCCAGACCTATTTTATTTATATGGAAGTTCATAAATACACAAAAATTATTTATTTGATATTTTAATTTACATACATATAACCCTCACTCCCATTCCTTGGGTTATAAATGACATAATGTTCATGTTTTTTATGAACATTTAAATCGTCATGATTTTGAAATGAAACCCATTTCATTTCTTCTCTATGGGTTATTTAGGAAATTTTTTATTAAGATATTTTTGGATCACATAAATTAATGACATATTAAGGGTTCACTCTGATATCTCTCCAATGCATTGGGTAATGAATTAATCTCAAGAGATGAAAAGTTTCATGATACATTGGTGAATAACCTTGGTAATTTTTATGACACCTCGGGTATAAACCTTGGTGATCTGTTCATGAATGAATAAATGAAATTTTTTAGCCACATATTCAATTTAAGGTTTATGTTATTTTTGATACAATATTCTTATTCTTTCATTTTCCATGCCCTTATGAATTTTATCATGTTTTTATTAATATTTCCCAAGGTCATATGTCAACTGTTTCACTAGTTTTTCATACCTATCCCTCTTCTCACCCTTTCCTTTAATATATGTCTCCAAGATATGAGATACAAAAATTGTACATAGGATGAACCTATGATGATTCCTTATGAGTGGTTTAGAATAATTTTCTATGTTGTTTTCATGTATTATGTTTCTAATTTCTAAAACAGTAGACTTTAAAGATCCATTGTATGTAAAATGTAATGAAAATTTAGGTAATAAAAAGGAGTGATGCCAAAAATGACACAAGTAATATTCACCTTTTAACTACAGGTAAGTATAACTTCCCTATAATAAATTCGGGTAACTTCCATGTCCGGTCAGGATTGAGGCCATCCCACCCCCAATGTATGATATGATAACTCTCTCGGTCTCTTGCGTGAGAAACAACTGTCATGAGACAACCTAGGATGACAACCTTTAGTACTGAGGTCCACCATGTACCACTATCAAATAGTTTATAGGTTCTCCATACTCTCACATAGAGCACAGATTCCCTATCGATGCCACCACCATTAGTCCAGGTGGACGTTCTCTTCATATTGTTGACACCCAATTTGATGATCCTCTTTGTGCCCTTGATACCAGGAATGGAACATTTCCCCACATACTAGGTTGTAAATGACAAGGTTCTCCTCACCCTTTCACCCAGCATCATGGATATCCTCCCCACTACATCGATGATAAAAACTTCAGTATTCATTATGTTTAGTATGATCAGTATGGATTCCCTCCCCGTACCACTACTACAAAAACAATCCAAAGAGGATCCCCTTGATCCTGTACTCTCATGCACAAATGTTCTCCACATGTTCCATTAGACATTTTCTCGTCTCCTCCCTAAACCATATTTCATCCAAGCGAATGTCCTCTCCACTATAATACCAACATTCATGTTGGTTCCCATATGTCAAAGATCTACCACTCCCTGAAAACCCACCCTAGTGTAGGATGGATAATTTTCACCGCTAAATGGTGGATCTTGAGATGCACTAGATTGTAGTAAAACGTGTCCCCTTTTCATACTATGAAGTGCAGTACATCTCTACGATTAATACCTCACCCTAATCCCCTGTATCAGGTTCGTGGGAAGGAACTTGACATATCAACATCATCTTAGATGAAATTGTGATCCCCCATATCTATGAATCAATTCAAAAATACATATTAGAGGATGAATATTTCGATCCATTTTCAGGGTCTATCTATGAAATCCTCTCTATCATCCTTATGATCCTTCTCTTCATCAAAAATAGATTATATGGATCTGTTCTGGGGACCGACAAATGATGAGAACCAGCTTGATCTAGCACCAATGACTACCAGTATTTCACAAGAAGAAATGGTCAGTAGACTGTCATATAGGGATCTGATGATACAGTTGGTGCAGTCCCCCGAAGAGAGCCTATTATGCAGAACTCTTAAAGATCATGCACCAAACTCTTCACCGACTAGTAAACTATCTAAATGATCCATGTAAATTCATTAACCGGTATCTCAGCCGATCCTTGTCTTTCAATGGGTCAACCAAAGGACAGATCCAGAGTATCTTCAGAGGAGTCTATGGTAAATTATCATGGAGGACCATTCCCCCAAGATGTTCTAGAAAATTGAAACTTCAGTATTAAATATTACAAATTTTTACACCTACGAAGAGGTCATGTTCTTCAAATGATCCATAGTTATGACTCAAATTTTTCTCTGTCATCAATGGTTGGATTAACCCAAATTCTAGCAATTGTTTGACAACATCAGATATCAGCAACGCCTGGTTTACATGGTCACACATCCGGTCGCTCAACACCCTTATTCACCTATTTATCATCAGACACTCTAATAATGATGTTACTAGAGTTTCAATGTAGTCTTTAGAGTTTTTATGTAGGATTCCACACATGTCTGGATCTGTGGTGGGGGTTGTACGCTACCCTGATTTTCAGTCCAATCCTACATCAACCTGATGTAGCTAGAGATATTGAGGATGGGGCTTCAAGTATCACTATAGTAAACAAGTTTATACTTATGATATTCCCATAAGGGGGCATCATCACATGGAATGGATAGGATGACCCATAGCCTGGGTTAGAGAAACACATGAGAGATCATGTGGGAACTCACACTCATCCGAAGAGCTGAACGCTTGCCATTAAATATCATTTTGAGTCACTACCACTGGATCGAGACCCCAAAAAGGGTAAAGTGGACACTGGAGCTATTAATACCTCTGATCCATCTAGATTAGTAACAAACACATAAGAGGATAATGTTTCAAATTCTAGGAATCAACAACTCACTAAACAGAAAAATATTATATATGATTCTTCACCGAATGCATTTCAGATTAAAGGCCAGATTACGATATCCATCGACTGGGGCAGTTTGGGTAAGCACATTTCCCCCGGTGAATTTTATCCTTGTGATCTCAACAACCCTACACATTGATATTTAGTTGAGGTTGTAGATCATTGAAATAGATCATGGAATGAATCATTTAATCTAGTGAAGATGCTTTAGAATCATTCTCAAGACCAGGCTTAGGTTCCTCCATTATCTCAATAATTCATTCCCCATGAAACTCGACAAGTAATTCCCCCAGAAACCCCTTAGATCATTCCATCAACCCTCATATGGGATGATGATCTGGCATATCATGTTTATTAACCTTCCAATTAACTAGTTTTCATGAACCCATTACGTGATAGAAATCCTCATAATGTATATTTGATGGATGCTCTCATTACTCTCCTTGAGGATCTTGAAACCAGAAATGTGTAAATAAAACCTAATGGAAAGCCATATCTGATGTGTTTCGATGATATTCCAGCATCCCAAGGAATTAGGAATCCTACATTTTCCCTTTTAAATGGGACATGCAACCTGATGCTGCATCTTTTCCAGTATATTTTGAAGCTGCGGAACCATGTTGCCGAATCCATGGTAAAAGGAGGCTGATAAGCTCAGTTTCTTCGTACATTTGATGGAAGGGCCCAGGTTTTTCTTATACAGTATGTTATCCATAAGTTCCATTTCCAGTTGGGAATATCATCACAATAAATTTCTTTACCACTTCATTTATTCCACTCTCAATAATAGTATTTATTACCTCTTCAAGTGCAATAGAATACCAGGAGAGTAAGTCATAAACATTGTCACCATGTGGAAAATAATAATATATTCACTTGATATTCCCCTAACTAAAGAGCAGCTGCTAAAGATGTGTGTTTGAAATGTGAAGACTCAATTTTTACCTTCTCTTATCAATAAACAATTCCCAGGGGGATTCCAGGATTTCATTGATTAGGCTCAACTCCTAGAGGTAGCCTTATAGAAATCCACGAAGGAACGTATGTTTCCTCCCGTAGATCCTGCAAGAAGACCTTCCATGTTATAGAACACTTCTTATTCATATGTAGAGTCTCCCAGTTAGCTAGAATTGTAACCAACAATGCTACCTCCACTGTCTTCTTGGGGGGAACTTCCTCTGGCTTAGCTGTAGGCTCAACATCGCCCAACTCAGAATCATTAGGCACCTCCACATAGCACACCCCCTCCTCCTATGTGAGACAACGAGGTTTCACCTCCTTGTCAGTCATGAGACACTCATCAGGGCCATGATATCAGTGCCCTTTTTGTATTGGAGAAACTAGGCCTTCTCATTTAATTATAGTTAGGTCCCCAAATCTATTCAGAGTGCCTTAGACTATGTAATACTACAGTTTCTGTAATGGAGGAGGCATGAAGAGGCAGTTCTTACTGATCCCCCCAATTACATACCCTACCACTAATTCCTTGGATATACTATTATTTAGTTCTATGTGTTCAAGGACTGGTGGTAGGTCATGGATGATTACGACATAGTCCGATTGGGTCCAACCCTGGCCCATGTCCCATGTGTGTTTGTCGATCCTGATAATGATAGCGTGGGTGAATGGTATCAGGTTTCCAACTGTGTGTCTCAGAAGTACGATGACCAGATAACATGATAGGTATTTTTTTATTCCCATGGTATTGTTTGTGCCCTTTTAAATCATCTCAAGCCTTTTAATGTCTTTGTGATTCCTCCTTCTACTACTCTTGTGTTGAAATATCAACAATCATCTTCATAGGAGAGAAAGAGCCAACAACACGAGGGGAAGAAGATCCCTCGGCTGGTACCACTAATAACCTCAACTCTATGAAATTTCATCTCCATGAATCCTCTTGGTAATGGGGGATTCTTCATGTGATGATTTGTAGTATACCTAAGTGAAATCCATCGATATTCTAGACCCATGCATGATCCATGCTGATGAGGAATTCCAGGAAGACCCTCCTTATGTCCTTAGTTGATTCCTACATCATCGGAACCATGGATATGGGAATCATAAATGTGTTTCATCCAACACTTTAGACCAATCCATGCAATTCAATAAAACTATACATTTGGCTCATCGCATGATTCTACATGCCCAATACTCTCACACTATTACATCAAATTCACTTCCCCATCTGAATGTGCTACTCGAACAAGCAGAATCATCATGACCTTTCTATTTTAATCGATATATATATGAATCCATGCGATTGTCATCTAAAAATAATCATGTAGTCATGATATTTAATTTATCTAGTGATAAGTAGGATAACCCTAGCACCAGCCGAAATCGTTTGTTCGACATGTCGCTCCTGCCACACATCCTACAACAAAGTAACCGCTTTTCATTAAAAATGTGTACCTGACATATATGTATTTTTTATCAAGAACCTTTCCATCATTCATTAAAAACATTCAATTCTCTGGGATCTTCGCATATCCATAGATATTTGTGAGGACCTTGCAATGGAATTGAAGAGACACCTCTATTTTAAATAGTGTTAGCGACAAGAGAGGCCTTCTATTCAGAGGATGTCGAACTTGACGAATTTTATGTCATCATATCATTATCATAAGAAGATGAATTTTGTTAATATAAAGGGTAAAATCGACCCATTGTAAATCACATTTCATATAAATGGTGTGGATATCCTTTGTTGGCTCATCAACATATTTTCTGGTAAGAACCTATTCTGAACCCAAACAATCAACAAGTAGAAGTTTTCAAAAGCATATTTGTATCCCTTTGATCATAATATCCTAGTTTATGATAGGAAAAAAATAACATTGATCGGAAGGATCTTCCTAAAAACACAATTTTGTGGCCCGATTGCTAGTAACAATTTCATGTTCATCTTGTAGGGCACTTATGAAAATTCACTGATAGGTAGACCATGGCTCCATCTGTATTCAATTGTCCCATCCTCATATTAACATTGCCTCATGTACTCTTTTATTGGTTGAGTTGGTTTTTTCCAAGGTGACATGTCTCTATTTTCCTCCTTTTATTCCCACTACCTTAATGTCGACTACTACAGGAGAATGGACAAGATGGCTTAGGAAAGTGATTTTGAACATACTACCATTGTGGATGACCCAGGCTCATACATTGAGGATTGCTACATTCTCTCAATTCACTTATTGGAGACCAAAAACCTCACACATGGGTTACTTCATTTTTATCTTTGGGAAAAGGGGAAAGTGCATTCCAACATGCAAGGAATACAAGAAGGTCACTTCATATTTTGACATGAATCATGTTTGAGTGCTCCCAGAACACCTTAACACTATATGTTTTCAGGATGTTCACCCTATGGAAACAACATTGTGCCATTCATGCTGGTTTCACATATCCAGGGTGGAACCACTCAAGCCAACACACCTATTTTTCTTTTATACTATCAATAATGTCCCTTTGGATCGATGGACTAATGGAATTAGATCCAAATCATTCGCATCCAATATTTCAGCTATATAAGATTCCCTAATGAATATTCCTATACCACTCTAGCTAGAACAAGAATTACATCAAGATCAGATACCATAGAAGAATTTCACATACTAATGATCTGATTTCTGTGGACAATGAAAGGTATTTAGAGGACGATCCTCTGTATTTGAGGAGGGTATATCCACCAACATTGTTCATAAACATGAACCTCTGCACAGGGAGTTCTCTAATGACAACACTGGATAACACATCCATGTATACCAAGGGAAACTAGTATTATGTGGGTTTCGGGAATTATAATTGACTTGTACATTCCCGGATCTATGATTTGATGGTAGGGCATGATCCTCTTGTCGTAGTCCACTTCCTTGGTCTCCCGATAAACCATCGCAGGGTCAAACAACCTCCCAAAAAGATGCACCCCTTCAACGGTACCAATGTTGAGGAAAAAGATGATAATATTAATAAATTCAACTTCATCATGTAAGTATAGTAACCAAAATTGTTATCCAAAATCGTTCTGATAAAAAAGAACAATAGATAGATTAGAGTCTGCATCGACTTATGGGATCTTAACATTCAGTTCTTGAAGAATGGTTTCCCCTTACATTGATAGATATATTGATAGAAAATTCCACCGATTCCAAGATATCTCTTTCATGGGAGTGTACTCTATGAATGATCAAACTTGAAGGTACCCATGGATGTAGAGTCTACCACCTTGAAGGCTCAAAAAGGTACTTTCTTCCCAATTAATTCCTTTAGGTAAGAACAAATCAGGTACATCCTATTAGCGTGCCACGCACAACATATTCAACACAATCACTAGGACATTGGTCGATTAATATATTGAATATTGGGTGGTTAAAACCCTATAGTGTCAGGACCATCTCAGTGATCCTGAGAACATTTTTGGATTTCTCTGCTCCCACTATATGATGTTGAACCCCATGATGTGTGCATCCGGGGATACCTCAAGAAATTTCCTCTAAATTTTCATTATATATTTGGGAATCAAAATTGATCTTGAGAACACAATCACCAACATCTATATACATCTTATAAAAAAATTCAGGATCTCATAGGACTTCCAAGACACATGGCATATATATTCCGATTCATAGTGAGGCTTTCTGAAAACTGTATGCCCTTTTCCTGGCTCAGGAATAATGGGGTTGACTACTAGTGGGATAAAGAGTGCCTAACTACTATTGTGGAGATCATGTACTATCGGCTCTAGCTTCTAGTTTTAATTCCACCCATTTCCAGAAAACCACTAGTCCATTATGTTAACACCCTGGAAATGTCCCTTGGATCCCTTCTCACCTGGAAGAACAATGGGGTGATATAGAGTAGATAATACTATCTCAAACAGATGCTCCTCGATAAATATATTAGTTATTCGACAATTGAGATGATCTGTCATGTGCTGGTATTCGTTGTCCATAAATTGCACCATGTGGATAGGTTGTCCAGTTTGGTGGGTAGTGACCTTTGAACAGTATGATATTAGGATTATTTCATAGAAATTTGTCGAGGGTCAGCTGTTGACATAATTTTTTGGTACCCTTCCATCCTCAATAGGGTAGTCTCTAGATATTGATTTCCTAGATGTGTCCATCCTCCTTGGCGATCAATTCATTCCCCAGTGGAAATTAAATTTTTTTTGCACTTCCGAAATCCCCACTAGAAGAATACTATACGATCCTAGGAAAAACCAGGTGTCCCTACATATTGTCTTCACCACTCCTTCATTAGATGTATTATCCAATTTTTTTTGCTATCAAAAGGTTACAACACCAATAGGGAAGAGAATCTTTCCCTCATCACTGGTCCCATGATATCCCTCGAGATTTACGTTCCCCACCTAAATGTGAAGGGGAAGTCCATGGTGGACATCTAAAAAATCAAAAGTGACTACGACATTAGAAACCCAGAGCTCGTTCTCCTATTAGAGTGCACTACTGTAACAACCCAATCTTTTTGAGTAGTATATTAACTTACTCTTATTGATTTAATAAGATGTTAATGGTTAATGCAGAAAGAGGAGTCGATGGCTTCATCCAGTAGACTCAATCCTTATGAAGCCCACTTATCAGAGCTTGGGAAGGAGGTAGCATCTGTGGGCTTCGCTTTGGACCAAGCCCAAGCCGAACTCCAGCGTGTCAAGCTTGAACGGAAACGCCTTCAGGAGAAGTTCAAGTTAGTAGAGATTACTACTAGGGCAATGTTATCTGAGCCTCCCTTAGATTCTCTCACCATAGCACACCTCACACTTCAGTCGTATGCCGGTGTTATAAGGGGCTATGTGACGAGACCCTATCTTCCTTGTGTAATCCTTTCGGGTGAAAAAATTGAGATTTCTTCCTTTAGTGATGTTTGTGAAATTTCAAATGTCTAGATAATTTTAGAATGTATTTTATTGATGAATTTTGAAAAAGGGATATTTTAAAATATTTATGTAAACCCTAAATAACTAATGACGTGTAATGATTTTCAAAAAATGGTCTTCTACAAAAGTGTTCAGTAAGGAATTTGGAGTCTAATAAGATCAACTTAATTTTTGATAAATAGTAAATTATGAATAGTGATTTTACGCTTAGGATTAGTAATGTGACCAAATGGAGTAGTAATTTCGCTCAAAGAAAGTTTTAATATAATCCAGACCCCTAGATTAAGTAATGTGATTCAATAAAATGGGTAAATAACGGTTTCATAAATTATTAGTCAAGTATTAGTTTTTTCGGATGAATAGTGTTTTTTAATTAAAATTTTAATTAAAAATAATTAGAAAATTATTTTTATAAAAAGGACTTTATTTTTGAACTCATAGCATCGATATTATGTTAAGGTAATTTTTGGGGATTTTTCTGAAAAAAAATGAATTTTCGATGAATAGTGTTTTTATTTAAAAATTAAATTAAAAATATTTAGAAAAATATTTTTATAAAATGGATTTCATTTTTGAAATCAGAGCATTGATATTTGGTTAAGGTGAAATTTTGGGATTATTCTGAGAAAGTTGAATTTTCAGTGAATATTAAAAATACAGTTTTAGGGTTTCGGTATGTTTAATGACATCATAACTATGTCATGATGATTTCATGAGATCTTTTAAGGGTTGGCCGGCAAAGGGTGATGAATTATTGTTTTGGGGGCCCCATGTGGCCTAACTCCATGATAAATTCCAAGGGAGGGCACATGGGTTTGAGAAAAGTACATGTGAGGTGTCCCTTGGCCATTAATGCCTTGTCCCCTCACTTTCCCTATAAATACCCACCCTTTCCTCCTTTAGTCTTCACTCCCAACTCTCCCCCAACGAATTTATGGTCTTCTTACCTTCCAAGGAGTCCTCCCAAGGTGCCCCCAAGCCCTCAAGGTCCAATCCTTTGAGTTTCAAGAGTCACGTTTTAAGGTAAGGGATCCGACCCCTCTCTTTCTTTTCATGTAATCTCTTTTATGTCATTTCTTTTATGCTCCATGTTATTATGTGAGAGGATGTTCTTTTATATTTCTCTTACTGCCCCTTTCATTTTTATATGATGAGATATCCCCTCTTACTCTCATCATTTCGTTTTATGAAAGTTTAAGTGACGCCGTTAGGCTGCCGAATGTTTAAGTGATTCTTTCACCCTTCTCATTTTTCAAGTTCGATTTTCATGTCAAATCTTTCAAGTTCCTTTTTATTATGTTGGGGTATGATCACTATATCTATAATACTGATCTCTTTTGATCATATGATGAGAGACCCTATTTTATTTGTTCAATTCATTTTTATTGAAGTTTAAGTGACGTCGTTAGGCTGCCGAATTTTCATAAGAGAAATCAAATTTTTGTCTTCCTTCCATGTTTTTCATTTCAAATGGTATGTCCTTAAAATTGCATCACCATGTCCATATATCCTTCTTATTCTGTCCCCCTACTGTTTTATGGATCAATTGTGAGTGGGTGACGCATGTTCCCTCTCTTTTCAATGTTTTCTAAAACCCCGAAACATGGCCATTATGCTGCAGAATTTTCGTCTCAAAGTGCCTCTCTCTTTTCTCAAAATTATTTTATGTTATAAAGTGAATACTCAAAGCTCTTATTTCTAAAATGGTATTCACATATATATCATAATGTTCTATTTTAAATTCTGGGATTTACATACATGATACCCGCTTTCCCTTTCCGTGGGTTTAAAGTAATGTAAAGATCATGTCTTTAAAGCAGTTTTTAAAACGTTATGATTATGAAATGAACCCATTTATTTTATGCTATATGGGTTATTTATGAAATGTTTGATGATTATATATGTGGCTCACATGATAATAAAGGAAAAATTAAGGGTGCACCCGGATAGCGCTCCAATGCATTGGGTAAAGACTTAATCTCTAGAGATGACCATTTTAACGACGCCTTGGTGAATAACCTTGGTAATATTTAACGACACCTTGGGGATGGACCTTGGTGAAACGAAATGATTGTCAATATTAAATGTTGTATCCACATCTTCAAGTTATGAGAAATGTTATTTTTATTATGATGTATCTCATGATTTCTTTATCATGCCTTAAAGTTATTTTCATGTCCTTATTGAGGTGTCTCAAGTTCACTTGTAAAATGTTTCTCTTGTTTCCCTTACTGGGCCTTCTGCTCACCCTTTCTTTTGATGTATGTCCCCAGGTTATGAGATGCATAATTAACATAGGGTGAAATAAAGGATAAGCCTTTCAAGTGTTTAAGAAGAATGCTTTATGTTGTTTTCATGTATTATGTTCCTTGTTTCCAAGACACTAGACCTTAAAGATCCCCAGTTATGTGTAATGTAATGAAAGTTTATGTTATAAAAAGGCGGGATGCTATAGTTGGTATCAAAGGATGGTTTATTTATTTGTGGAAATTAGTATATAAAAACTTTAGGAAGAACCCTATAGAAAAGTTTAAATATAGGAAAACTTCCTGGTATTTTGGTAAGTATTGAGCAAGTGGTTTATCAAACAAATACATCCCTGTCTAGATACGAGCAGGTAGAGGCGGCTCTGGCACAGATGTACATAGGGGTAAAACCCGAAAACACCGCTTTGAGCTAGACTCGAACGGGAACTGGTGCACGATAACGGGTCTTGCTTCACTCTTGGTTACGACACTTTCGGGGGATATGTTTGGTTAATCACAAGCTTTTTATGAATCATTATGAAGGAATTATAGAAAAGTGTAATTGTCTAAGCATGAAGTCTTAGTTAAAAGATTCATAAATGAAATAAGTTTCTCACTAAGGTTTTATTCTTTTAGAAGATGGCGGGAAATAGGAGGAACCGTGCCGATGGTGACCGCAATGCACCATGTGCTGACGGCCCTCCGATGGAAGCCGGAATGGAAACATTCATGCGAATGATGAACCAACTGACTCAAGTTATGAGTAATAACTTGAATCAAGCTGAGAGGCCGACCTCACCACGAAGGGAACAACACTCTGTTGAGTCCTTCATGGGTCAACGACCGCCAACATTCAGTGGATCTACTGACCCATTGGTTGCGGAACAATGGATAAGCTCCATTGAAAAGATCTTTTCTGTACTTCATTGTTCGGAACAAGAAAAAGTCACCCTTGCTGTTTACCGCCTAGAGGGAGAAGCTGATCAGTGGTGGTCACTGATCAAAAACACGAAGCCACGAGGAGAGATAGAAGCTTTGGAGTGGGAAGAATTTCGGGGAATTTTCCTTAACAAGTATTTCCCTCGTTCCATGATAACGAGAATGGAGAAAGAGTTTCTCGAGCTGAAGCAGAAGGAGAATGAATCTGTCAGAAGCTATGAGATGAACTTCACAAGGCTTTCCCGTTATACCTCATGATTTGTCATGGACCCTAATGGGAAGGTTGATAGATTCTTTGGTGGACTACGACCTCATCTACGGAAGAATCTAGCCAACAGAGACTATGATAGCTATGAAGAATTAGTTCGAAGTGCTATGAAAGTCGAGCTGGAGTTTGGTGAGACACAATGGTCTCATAAACCAAATGAAAATAAGAGATCGTTGGAGCCCAGTTTAGGGAAGTCTTTTGATCAGGGAAGAGGTGGAAAGAAAATGCAACTTACCACATGCAATAAATGTGGGAAGAATCATCTGGGGAACTGCTTGAACGGAAGTGGCAAGTGCTACAAGTGTGGAAGAGGAGGCCATATTGCTCGGAATTGTCATAGTGAGGTGAAGCCTCAGCTTCCCAACACTAATGACAGAGGAAAGATGGTTCTGGCCCTACCCGAAGTCACATGCTTCAAGTGTGGACAACTTGGGCACTTTGCTAACCAATGTCCAAATCCAAGGGCGGTGGAGGGGAATCACCACCAACCTCAGCAGAGGACAAGAGAGCAAGGTCGTGCTTTCGCTATCACAACAACTGAAGTTGAAGTCCCGAACGATGTGGTAGCAGGTACTCTTGTTGTCCTCTCAAAACTAGCATGTACTTTATTTGATTCTGGTTCTACGCTTTCCTTTATTTCCTACAAGTTTGCAAGGAATATAGAATCAATCCCCGAACTGCTAGAGGTAGAGTTGTCAGTCAAGACTCCAAGTGGGATTATCCTTGCATCAAAAGTATTTAGAGACTCTAGTGTTTACTTTGGTGAGCACAATCTTATCGCAAATCTAGTAGTCATTCCCATGATAGAATTCGACATTATACTAGGGATGGACTGGCTCTCAAAGTATAATGCTAAGATCAAATGCAGAAGTAAGGAAATCTCAGTAGTCTTGAATGAACGAACTACAGTTATCTTCCGAGGAGAGGTATCCCGAACTGATCCCTATCTAGAAGCACCTCCTATAGCTTTCTTTATGGAGTTAATCGGTGATGAGGAAGAAGGGAAAGGGAGCATACAAATAGAAGATGTTCCGATTGTTCAGGAATACATGGATGTATTTCCTGAGGAGTTACTTGGACCTCCCCTAGAAAGAGAGGTAGAGTTCTCCATTGAACTTATACCTGGGTCTCAACCGATATCAAAGACTCCGTATTGAATGGAAAATGTGGAGCTAGAGGAGTTAAAGAAACCACTCCAAGACTTGTTGGAGAAGGGGTTTATCCGACCGAGTGTGTCTCCTTGGGGAGCACCAGTTCTCTTTGTGAAGAAGAAGGATGGATCAATGCGGCTATGCATCGATTATAGAGAACTGAACGGGATCACAGTGAAGAACAGATATCCTCTTCCAAGAATTGATGATTTATTTGACCAACTTCGCGGGGCTCAATTCTTCTCTAAGATTGACCTTCAATCTAGTTATCATCAACTGAGGGTGAAGAAGGAAGATATTCCAAAGACTGCCTTCCGATAAAGATATGGTTATTATGAGATTACTGTTATTCCCTTCGGCTTGACTAATGCTCCTGCTATTTTCATGGATTTGATGAATAGAGTCTTTAAGGACTACCTTGATAAATTTGTGGTAGTTTTTATTGATGATATTTTGATATATTCAAAAATTCATGAGGAGCATGAAGATCATCTAAGGGTTATATTGAAAACTCTGTGGAAGGAGAGGCTCTTTGGGAAGTTCAGCAAGTGTGAGTTTTGGTTACAACAGGTGTCTTTCATGGGGCACATCGTAACCAATGAAGGAATCTCGGTTGACCCTGCAAAGACAATGGTTGTGGAGGAGTGGCCTCAACCCACAACAGTAACTGAGATTCGTAGTTTCCTTGGTTTAGCAGGATATTATAGGATGTTTGTGAAAAACTTTTCACGGCTTTCTAATCCACTAACCAAGTTGACTCGAAAAGGGGTTAAGTTCATCTAGACAAAGGAATGCGAGGAAAGTTTCCAAGAGCTGAAGAAGAGATTGGTTACTGCACCTGTGTTAACACTACCCTCTCTCGGAGAAGGATTCGTTATTTTTAGCGATGCATCTCTGAAAGGTCTTGGGTGCGTCCTTATGCAAAATGACAAAGTAATTGCTTATGCATCTCGACAGTTGAATATTCATGAGCATAATTATCCTACGCATGATCTAGAACTGGCGACAGTTGTTTTTGCTCTAAAGATATGGAGGCACTATCTTTATGGGGAGAAATGTGATATATACACTGACCACCAAAGTCTAAAGTATATTTTCACACAGAAAGAATTGAACATGAGACAAAGGAGATGGTTGGAGCATATTAAAGACTATGATTGTTCAATTCATTATCACCCTGGAAGAGCAAACAAAGTCGCAGATGCATTAAGCAGGAAAGATCATGTTGTTCTGGAAACAATTAGGATCGTAGGAGATCCCTTGATTAAAGATCTAGTAAAACTGGACATGGGAATTATAAGGAAAGGGACATCATCAACCCTATTCCAAATGATTTCTCAACCTTCATTACTAGAGAAGATCAAGAAGGCTCAAAAAGAAGATCCTTTACTGCAGGAGAAGTTGGAGGCTGTAAAAGATGGGAAGTTCCCTGATTTCAATATTTATCAAGAAGGTGTATTGAAATTTCGTACAAGACTATGTGTCCCATCTATTCCAGAGATAAAGAAAGAACTGATGGATGAAGCTCATAGCTCTACATTCTCTATACATCCGGGAAGCACTAAGATGTATAGAGACCTTCGTGATCATTATTGGTGGGATAACATGAAGAGGGAGATCGCTGATTACACTACAAGGTGCCTGGTGTGTCAGCAAGTAAAGGCAGAACAACAACTTCCTAAGGGTGTATTACAACCGCTACCCATACCAGTATGGAAGTGGGATAATATCACTATGGACATTGTAACTGGTCTCCCGAAAACATCCAAAGGAAACAATGCGATATGGGTTATTGTGGACCGTCTCACCAAGACAGCCCATTTTATCTCTATTCGGGAAGATTTCTCTCTGGATCAGCTTGCCAAGATATACGTGAAGGAAGTGGTAAGGCTGCATGGGGTACCACTATCCATCGCATCTGATCGTGACCCAAGATTCACATCAAAATTTTGGAGATGTATTCAACATGCTCTGAATACTAAATTGAATTTTAGTACGGCCTATCAACCTCAAACTGATGGCCAATCTGAAAGGACTATTCAGACACTCGAAGACATGTTGAGATTATGCTCAATGGAATTTAAAGGTGGATGGGATCAACACCTCCCATTAGTGGAGTTCCCCTATAACAACAGCTTCCATTCGAGTATTCAGATGGCACCCTATGAAGCTCTATATGGAAAGCGGTGTAGAACTCCTACTTGTTGGGATGAAACTGGTGAGAGGAAGCTTCTTGGGCCTGATCTCGTGCAAGAGATGACGGAACAGGTTCATGCCATCCAACAACACATAAAGGCTGCTCAGAGTCGGCAGAAGAGCTATGCTGACAATCGTCGAAGGGACTTGGAGTTTGGTGTTGGTGACAAAGTCTTCCTTCGAATTTCTCCATGGAAGAGAGTCATGCGGTTTGGTAAGAAAGGGAAGCTCAGCCCTAGGTACATTGGCCCCTATGAAATCCTTGATCGCATAGGAGCAGTGGCCTATCGTCTAGAACTTCCACCAAACCTAGCTCAAGTTCATGATTTCTTCCATGTATCTCTCTTGAGGAAGTACATACCCGACCCTTCGCATGTACTGAACCCAGAGGTGGTACAACTGGAACATGACCTCTCTTACGAGGAGCAGCCAGTGGAGATCTTGGACCGTAGAGACAAGGTCCTACGAAACAAGACTACCCACCTTGTGAAAGTGTTGTGGAGGAATCATAAATATGAAGAGGCGACTTGGAAGCCGGAGGAAACAATGAAGCAAAAGTACCTTCACCTTTTCGACTAGGCCTCAAGTATAAATTTCGGGGATGAAATTTCTTAAGGGGGAAAGAATGTAACGACCCAATCTTTTTGAGTGGTATATTAACTTACTCTTATTGATTTAATAAGATGATAATGGTTAATGAAAAAAGAGGAGTCGATGGCTTCATCCAGTAGACTCAACCCTTATGAATCCCACTTATCAGAGCTTGGGAAGGAGGTAGCATCTGTGGGCTTCACTTTGGACCAATCCCAAGCCGAACTCCAGCGTGTCAAGCTTGAACTGAAACGCCTTCGGGAGAAGTTCAAGTTAGTAGAGATTACTACTAGGGAAATGTTATCTGAGCCTCCCTCAGATTCTCTCACCATAGCACACCTCACTCTTCGGTCGTATGCCGGTGTTATAAGGGGCTATGTGACGCGACCCTAGCTTCCTTGTGTAATCCTTTCGGGTGAATAAATTGAGATTTCTTCCTTTAGTGATGTTTGTGAAATTTCAAATGTCTAGATAATTTTAGAATGTATTTTATTGATGAATTTTGAAAAAGGGATATTTTAAAATATTTATGTAAACCCTAAATAACTAATGATGTGTAATGACTTTCAAAAAATGGTCTTCTACAAAAGTGTTCAGTAAGGAATTTGGAGTCTAATAAGATCAACTTAATTTTTGATGAATAGTAAATTATGAATAGTGATTTTACGCTTAGGATTAGTAATGTGACCAAATGGATTAGTAATTTCGCCCAAAGAAAGTTTTAATATAATTCAGACACCTAGATTAAGTAATGTGATTCAATAAAATGGGTAAATAACGGTTTCATAAATTATTAGTCAAGTATTAGTTTTTTCGGATGAATAGTGTTTTTTAATTAAAAATTTAATTAAAAATAATTAGAAATTTATTTTTATAAAAAGGACTTTATTTTTGAACTCAGAGCATCGATATTATGTTAAGGTAATTTTTGGGGATTTTTCTGAAAAAAATGAATTTTCGATGAATAGTGTTTTTATTTAAAAATTAAATTAAAAATATTTAGAAAAATATTTTTATAAAATGGATTTCATTTTTGAAATCAGAGCATTGATATTTGGTTAAGGTGAAATTTTGGGATTATTCTGAGAAAGTTGAATTTTCAGTGAATAGTAAAAATACAGTTTTAGGGTTTCGGTATGTTTAATGACATCATAACTATGTCATGATGATTTCATGAGATCTTTTAAGGGTTTTCCGGCCAAGGGTGATGAATTATTGTTTTGGGGGCCCCATGTGGCCTAACTCCATGATAAATGCCAAGGGAGAGCACATGGGTTTGAGAAAAGCACGTGTGAGGTGTCCCTTGGCCATTAATGCCTTGTCCCCTCACTTTCCCTATAAATACCCACCCTTTACTCCTTTATTCTTCATTCCCAACACACCCCAACGAAGTTCTGGTCTTCTTACCTTCCAAGGAGTCCTCCCAAGGTGCCCCCAAGCCCTCAAGGTCCAATCCTTTGAGTTTCAAGAGTCACATTTTAAGGTAAGGGATCCGACCCCTCTCTTTCTTTTCATGTAATCTCTTTTATGTCATTTCTTTTATGCTCCATGTTATTATGTGAGAGGATGTTCTTTTATATTCCTCTTACTGACCCTTTCATGTTTATATGATGAGAGATACCCTCTTACTCTCATCATTTCGTTTTATGAAAGTTTAAGTGACGCTGTTAGGCTGCCGAATGTTTAAGTGATTGTTTCACCCTTCTCATTTTTCAAGTTCGATTTTCATGTCAAATCTTTCAAGTTACTTTTTATTATGTTGGGGTATGATATCTATAACTATCATACTGAACTATTATGATCATATGATGAGATACCCTATTTTATTTGTTCAATTCATTTTTATTGAAGTTTAAGTGACGCCGTTAGGCTGCCGAATTTTCATAAGAGAAATCAAATTTTTGTCTTCCTTCCATGTTTTTCATTTCAAATGGTATGTCCTTAAAATTGCATCACCATGTCCATATTTCCTTCTTATTCTGTCCCCCTACTGTTTTATGGATCAATTGTGAGTGGGTGACCCATGTCCCCTCTCTTTTCAATGTTTACTAAAACCCCGAAACATAGCCATTATGCTGCAGAATTTTCGTCTCAAAGTGCCTCTCTCTTTTCTCAAAATTATTTTATGTTATAAAGTGAATACTCAAAGCTCTTATTTCTAAAAGGGTATTCACATATATATCAAAGTTTTCTATTTTAAATTCTGGGATTTACATACATGATACCCGCTTTCCCTTTCCGTGGGTTTAAAGTAATGTAAAGATCATGTCTTTAAAGCAGTTTTTAGAACGTTATGATTATGAAATGAAACCCATTTATTTTATGCTATATGGGTTATTTATGAAATGTTTGATGATGATATATGTGGCTCACATGATAATAAAGGCAAATTTAAGGGTGCACCCTGATAGCGCTCCAATGCATTGGGTAAAGACCTAATCTCTAGAGATGACCATTTTAACGACGCCTTGGTGAATAACCTTGGTAATTTTTAACGACACCTTGGGGATGGACCTTGGTGAAACGAAACGATTGTCAATATTAAATGTTGTAGCCACATCTTCAAGTTATGAAAAATGTTATTTTTATTATGATGTATCTCATGATTTCTTTATCATGCCTTAAAGTTCTTTTCATGTCCTTATTGAGGTGTCTCAAGTTCACTTGTAAAATGTTTCTCTTGTTTCCCTTACTGGGCCTTCTGCTCACCCTTTCTTTTGATGTATGTCCCCATGTTATGAGATGCCTAATGAAAATAGGGTGAAATAAAGGAGAAGCCTTTCATGTGTTTAAGAATAATTCTTTATGTTGTTTTCATGTATTATGTTCCTTGTTTCCAAGACACTAGACCTTAATGATCCTCAGTTATGTGTAATGTAATGAAAGTTTATGTTATAAAAAGGCGGGATGCTATAACTACCAACTAATGCCCCAACTCCCTTCTCTACTAGTGGTAACGCATGTTACCCAATCACAGAACAGTTGAGCTGATGCCTTTTCTAGCCTTTCATCATCTCTTGCAGAGCCTTACCAGTAAGATTTTATCAATCATGTGGTTTATTGAAGAGTCATCTCTCCCATCATAATATATTATGATGATATCCAGCAGGTAATCAAACATTCCACTAGTGTATCTACATTAAGACCTTTAGGTCCCTCTACCACAACACTGAATGATACTCCTGATTGGAAACTACTTTCTTCAAGTACCTGCAACACTTCTATATACAAACAGATATATCTGAATATGAGGGAACCAATCGTCATGTAGTCTGGTTAACATTACAAAGTATTCCCATAACTGAGAAAATCATATACAGATATGGATTTTCTTGATTTATCCTTCGTTGCATTCATAGAGATTAGATCTACCAGGATATACAAGAATTCCATGCCACATCATGGGGAGCTCATTAGGCATGTTCGAAAATCCCTCATCAAATCTGAAGGATGGAATACTTTGAGACCACCATTTTCCATGACTGTATTGATTACTCCAAGTGGATCCATGTATTTCAGATCCAAAACAATTTTGGGAATCAGTCAGAAGAGACTCTCTATACTACTATATACTCCTAGACCTTCACGGTCTAGCGACTCAATGTCTTGGAACTGTATCCACCAGAAACTGCTCACCAGTTCATGTTTATTATGATCTCCACATACATCCATTCATTTTGGGAATATGAAATTCTACTCAAATATGTCAAGGCCCATTATAACATTAATTCGGTGATCTCCAACATCATCCACTGATTCCTAATTCCTCATTCTTTTCTCACAGATAACAACACCATCATCTTAGCAGATGAGATGATGAAATTGTACACAAAGAATATTATCTAGTCCTACCATTATTACCTTTTTCAAGAAAAAGATAATAGATAGATCAAGGCCTTTAACAAGACCCTCTATTACATTATATAGAAGATTTTTGGTCAAAACAAGAAAAATTTCCCAATAAAACTACACGACACTTAGTGGGATTACTGGAAAATGACTCGTAATTCCACCATTGTTGCCTCGTATTCCCTAGTGTATGAAATAGAGGTAGTACTACCTTTCATTATCCAGTTACAGTTATTTCACACATCCATCTATGATTATAAGATGTTATAGAAGATTTTTGAAGACCATGTGGATGAACTGGATTCTCTTGATGATAACAGGCTTCACTCTTTACATAACCTGTAGAAACACCAAAAAAAGATAGCCAGTGCTTTCGACAAGAAATTTTTTCTCTGATCCTTCTTTCAAGGAGACATTGAATAAGCATCGAGAAGTCCAATGATACTAGGAATGAATCCACCAATTTTAGAGCACATATGGGAGGGGATTATATCATTCAAGATTATTTCCCCAATAGAATGTACTCCCTATTAACCTTGGATGGTGAGGAAATTACTCCTTCCTATTAAAAACTTCACAAGAATTACTTTACATGAAAGACTCTTCATCCTTCAAGATGGTAAAATAAAGAAACAAATTGTCTTATGGTATAGGTTTTAGGACCCTAAACCAAGATTTTCCTTCATCCTCACCACATGATGTTAATCTGTGTGATATTTATGAACAAATAATTGATTGATTCTTCTCCTTATGGGATATGTAGTGACAACCAAATTTTTTTTCGTTGGGCCCAACCACAAACCTTAGGGTATAAACATCAGAACCTACCATGAATATGTTTAGGGTGACCCATCTTATAGGATTATTTGTCTTCCTAACTAAAGAGTATCTCCCCCACAAAATTTTGGTTTCTAACCATGTTGTGCTTCGATAACAATGTATGGTTTGATTTTTCCCTCACAAGAAACTTTGTAATGCCCAAATATAAATTTCTTTGTGCCCAGCCGAATGTTCCTCATTTTCAGTCTTACAACCAAAGATTTCTATTGGGAGGACATGGTGATTCCTAAGGCCCCTTTGGTCTTCATTCATGTCGTGTATGTGACAACCACATTATTTTTCCCCCTTTGGAATACCACCCAAAATCTACATCCTTACATCATGATGACAAAAACACAACATTTATAGAACTGCATATGAAATGAATCCAATAATTATGGGATATGTAGGAACTACTTTATGTTTTATCCCAGGGTCCAACTCTAGGAATACCAAATCTTCCCATTCATTCAACCCCTTGGCTTGAGATTCTATTTGGTATTACGTGATGTGGAATTAGACCCTTTGGTCTTCATTCAATATGGTTTTATAGTATCCACACCATGTACGCCCTCCTCATGGGTTTTCCATTTCACCATCATCTAAATAACATGATTATAAAATGCATGTATCATTAAAAACTATTTATGGCTTGATTACAATCATTATGGGATATGTAGGAATGCCCAAACATTTTGTCATTGGATGCAGCCCAAGGTTCCTCACCCTTCTGTCCTTTATAGCCAAACTCATTGTCTGAGAACTATGACCATAAACTATGACCTCTCCCATCCCACATGACTCTAAAATGTAATTTCATTCATAAAATACAATAAAATAAATGGAATCTATGGTTCATTATATATGACCTTAAAATGAATATGCCCCTTTGGCATGGATGACGTTAAACCCGCATGACACATTACCTATTTCTCTCTCTTCCAGCCTCATGGATCGGTGCCTCTATTGGGGGTGCATGTAATGGGGTGGAATTAATTTGTCTTAATTCAAGATTCCTTTCCTTTACTACTCTTTCCACATCCCCTTCGATACCGTACTCCTCACATCTATACCACCTGACGTTAAACTGCTTGGCTCTTCAGAACTATGTTTGGCTTGATTCCCATATTTTTTGGATACATATGAACACATGGTACATTTTCCATGGGTCTGAAACCATGTTCTTATATTCCTTCTTTTGACCCCTTAGCATGGGTTCTAAAATGGGATCATGAATGGTGTGTAATACTCTGTGGAATTTCCCCTCATTCACGTAGGGTTATTCCACCATTCCATACACATTATTCTTTTGCAAAACCTCTACCCCTTGAATTCTTAATGCATGGAATTAAATGACATGTAATTTTATAACTATGTGTGGAATGATTTACCTTATTGTGGGATATGTAGGAATTATGTAACATGTTTTCCTTTTGTCCAACCCCATGATCACCAACCTATTTCTCCCCTTTCCTCCACATATCATCTCAAGTCATTAACCCTTATCTGGCTCGTTCGATCTATGTTATGCCTCCTGAATGTGCTCTAATGCACTAAGGAGTAGGGCATAGAGTGTAAGATTCGTTATAGGCATGATTTTCATTCATTTACATGCTTCAAGAGTCCATTTATTTGGTTTTCTATTATCTTTCACATCCTGAAGAACCCATGAATTGTATAAATGCTCAACCTTATGGATCACCATAAATATCTATCCAATATCCAATATGATTTTAAATGAATTATTGAGGCATGTTCTATGTTCCAAATATAGTCTGTATCCAACTGTCGGGTGTTTTTCCCACTTTATGTCACATGATATTGATATTGTTCTTCGAATATAGAAAATAGATATCCTCTATCATTACACCAACCCTATTACACCCAAATTATTTTCTCATTATTCACACCCATTTCCACTTCCTCACGTTCAGACTGAACTTCAACAACCTCGGTGTTATTTCTTTTTGAATGTTTGTGCGTTGACAGGGTGAACCAGCGTTTTGGGACATCCACGACTTTGCACCCCAGTTCCACCTATCATTTGTTCCATGTGCTGAAAAGATCTAATATTCCCTTGTTTCACTCAACGAGGATTGATCACATGGGAATATGGGTATATTTACAATTTTTAACCTCATGGAAGCACCAGACTACCCTTTAGTCTGAATTATGTGATCATAGACTTGGAGTTCATGTTTTAAACTATGCCTCCTAGTCCAGGTATAACGTCATTAAATTGAATGTATGTGTCATATTCGGAATTATTGATGCAGTGTGGACTTCTTTGGACATTATTCACATGGGATCTCTTTTTGGGACTACGTTACATATTTCCACCTCAGATGTCTCTCCTTATAGTCTGGTCTATATGACAATAAACTAATATATCTTATGTCTTTATCATGTGATGTTAAACTACTCCATTAACACCAAGTGTGTGTGATGATAACTACCCTTCCTTATGTTGTCTTTATTCGAGAATACAGTCCCTCTCTAGCATTGCCCCTATACCATGGCATCTTCTATCACTACATGTTTATTGATTATCACCTTCATGGGATACCTAGTGATGACCATGCACTTTGCCTTCATTCCCAATAATTGAAATAGGATCTTTGTCTTACCCTTTATATGTCTAGATTTATCTTATTAGAAAGATGTGATTTGGTATGGACTTCTTCTATCCTTACCCACATTGGGTCTTCCTCAGTGGCACTATGTAGCACCTCTCTTCCTCTTACAGTCCAAACTATACGACCATTGAAATAATACTTCCAATATCATAGTTCACATGACATTAAACTACATAATAATTTGGATTTCTTATATCCTAAGAGGATATATCCCCCATTTGGTATTATATATGTATATTTATATTTCTGGAACTACATGTTGCTTGATTCCCAACATCATGGGATACGTAGAGACACCTACAATTTCTTGTATGTGGTCCAGGCACAACCCCCCCCCCCCCCACCACCACCTTTGCCTCTCTGTATTTTGGGCATGGGTTCTCCGGGGAGTGGATGGTATGGTATGTACTTCCTTAGTCTTCATTCATGTCAGGTTTTTGGCCAGCTTCACCATGTACCTCCATTTGGAGTATCCCTTATATATTCATCTATGCCGATAGATTGTGAACTGCATGTGTAGTCTGAGTCTACACATTTACCATTATTTGGGATTTCCATTATCTTGAACATCTGATAGTACCCTCTAATATTATTGATGATTTGCCTCATGTCTCACCTAATTTTTTTGGGCCAATGTCTCGAAGGGCTTTAAATGATATATTGAGATATGTCACACATTGTGAATATGGCCAGCGGTCAACACTCATCTATTTTTTCCCATCCCTGGTCACATGATATGGATGCATTATTTCATATTTTTTCAACTATTATCCACTTTCATCATGCGATATTCATTTTATACCAAATATCTAATGATGTGGTTCATAGATTTATTCCCCATTTCTCTTACAGATTATCGACACTCCAGATGTTATTTCGTGCATCCCTACGCGTTGAGAAGGAATGGTGGTATGATTCTTATACTCCCACATGACATTCCAATTTTCACATTGGTACAATCTCTTATGATGTATAATGCCCAACCTCACCCATTTTTTTCCAAATCCAAGCATAGCTCATTGGGTATAAAAATATTGTTAAGGCGGTACACACATATAGTGTTTCTCAACCTTATGGTTCGATCTCTATTATGTAAAAATAAGATCTATTTCATCCATGAGATATGTCATTACACCATGATGCCATATTTCAAATGACATTAAACTATTTTGTGCATACTGTATTTTATTATTGTTCCTAGGTCGGTCCTTTCATAAAACCTAAAACTGTGATTTCATCATCTTGATCGCATGACAAAACGCATCGTGAAATTTTGTTGTCCCAACATCAGAGAACATTGATTTTTATAATGGTTATTAGCCATGATAATTTTCAAGAATTAATATGGCATGATTCTCCTAGTGGCTCCAATAATTATCATCTTATGTTTGTCACATTATATAAAGGGAAAGAAACCAAAGATAAAATAAGATTCATTTAAGGCCTCTTCCCTCTATGCATGAGTCCAACCAGCATGGTGGAAGCTGTCCGGAAGTACGTGTTTTTTATTCCCATCTTTATAGAATACATTGTGATGATCATATCATTAATACATGGTCCAAATACAACATTATTTACCCTTCTCCATGTCGAATCATCACCATACTCATCGCATGACGTTAAAATACATGAAATTCAACAATTTATATATATATTGATTCCCATCCTTATAGGATACATAGTGACACCCAAACATTTCTTATTTGGGGAAAGACATAAATTCTTCAACCCTTATGACTCTTACCTAATAATCATGGTCCAAAAACTATGACCATAATATAGGAGTCCTTAGTCCCTATGACATGACTTTAAACAATCGTTCATGGTCCAGGAAGTATGACCTTAAACTATGTGCAATGTTCGGGTCATATGACATTAAACTATTCCATGCTTCATCTATATTGTATGATTATAACCTATATGCATATCATCCGAATTTAAATAGTTTGAATCTATAATAAAGTATAGATCCCCACTAGATAGTTCCATACTAGAAGTATGTATGATCATAATTCATACAAATACACCTATTCAATGAGCATTCGTTACAGTGAAATAGTTTCAAGAGTGTTGGAAACCCTTTTAGCATCCCATCATGTCGTTCCCATTTTTGGTGTAACCATTTTTTCGGACCTCTTTCTCTTCCAAGTCGGAGGTAATTCTCAAAAGTTCTAGTCTCGTGAAATTTGGGCTCACCTACCATGATGGTAATATGTTTCGTAAGTCATTGGGTGGCATTTCATGTTTAGCAACATGTATTCAAAAATGATCATAATTTGATCGTCAATTTAGTTATCCCATTCCAGGCTAGTGATATAGGTGATACATTTTGAATAACGTTATAATTTATCTCGTATTATCTGGGCATCATCACTTGTTTTCTGAATTTTGGGTATCGTGACTCACACCTTCCACTCCTCATTATTGTGTGGATTTTAATGCGCCTTTCATTGCCCCGATCATTCACTATATCATGTTGAGAGGGAGATGTTGTCTACTGTTGGATCCTTACTATTTAGTTATGGCCTCTCATCACTATGTTACATTGTGCGGTCAGTTAACAACATCATCCCTATATTATTTGATGTTTAGTTGGAACACTAAAAAATGGATGATTATTGAGTCTTCACTTGTTTCTCCCACAGGTTATGACCCACAGGATAAAAAGGATTCATAACTAGTTACTTCATTGTTATGATTGAGATGCACTCACTAAAACAACAAATAAATGTGTATAGTCATCACACTAAACCAGTTAATTAAAGAAGATGAAATATTATTCATAAGATCAGCCAAAACATGACCCCTATTGATCATCCCATTCAATTGACTACATCAGTACTAACACCTTCTAGATTGAAACATGTATATATTTTTTCATTCCATGTGCTTCTGTTATTCATTAGAACCTAAGGATCTATGCATATTAGCCATAGTTTTTATCCATTTCAAATTATCTTGGAGTTTATCCATTTGGTGGCCCACCTACACCACCTACTCCTGGACCACTGAAAACTTTTCCTTCAATCATTCAATGAGTTTAGTTTGGCCCACCATGAACGTAGCTCATTTAATTGCCTTCTCATAAAGGAACTAGATCACTAGTTCATCTTCTTGGAAAATTTGGATATTATATGATTTTTGTCTACACTGAGAAGCATTGGAGTGTTGGCCTCTCTCTTTCACCTTATCTGCCATATAATCAAGGATCATCATCTCATATGGTAAGAGTCTACCCATTAAAATACATGAAAGCATAAAAACATTTAATGTGACCCCATTCAACTCATAAATTCTTCCTATAGTTGATTGTGAAAGCATTTGATACACTTCCATGACATGAGTTGTGTCTTGTGACTCTCTTCGGTAGCATCAGATAATGAATCAGTGAGCTCCTTAGGATCTGTAGACCTGTACTCAAGGAAAACAAAAAAGAGTTAGTGGTAAGGTACTCCTCCTAAATTGTTTTTTATTCAATGAACATGCCTCCTAAAACATCAATCTCATCCCAAAAAATGGAACCACTTGTGAATGAAACTTCTCACTCACTGTGTTACAAGGATGGACCAGTGTGAACAACCATTTCCTCATAGACCAGTGCTATCACTGGTGGATCTCCAACATATGTTCCAGACTCAACGTTTTGCTAAGCCTCTAATATTGTGATCAATGTATAGTGAATCTGTACGTTTTCTAGTTGAGTTCCCCATTAAATTATGTTGTTCTATAAATGTAGAGACATAAAAGATATAAGCACAGTAGTATCTCATTATTCAGTGACAACCGGAACCACCGCCATAGGAGGTACCACAATGATTGTTAACTCAATGATAGGAACCTACTTCTCTTGGTTGGCAGGAATGTTCAGATCCAATGTATTCAACACTTTATCCACTCATGTTGGCTCATCACTGACCACATCAGCCAAGGTAGCTCCTTTTCCCTGCTCATTACAAGATGATGGTCCAGGGATATTCCCTTCTATATCCATTGGGTCATTTTCACCCCCATTTGGGGGAACAACATTAAAACTTCTACCAATACAGTCTTGAAAATCAAAGAGTTTGATTTGGGGATCTATATTATGAAAACAGAAATTCCGAGTAAAGATAAGATTTGAGAATTAACTTGAGTTTTTCTTCATGCTCTGTATTAGAGCCTTTAATTTTACCTCTTTCTCATGGGCTCAAATGATGGACCGTTTGTACCTGATGCTCCTCTCCTCCAGGCCCCTCATATTCTTCTTCTTACTCTTCTTATTGTTATTATTATTATTGTTATTGTTATTATTATTATTATTATTATTATTATTATTCATCTTTTTCATCATCCTTGGATGTTATTTTTTATGGGTCGTGATCTTGGTCGAGAATCACTTTAAACCATATATGTGTCTCTTCATAAATCCCCCATTGCCACATGTATACATCCATTGCTGTTAAATATTTTTATCACTAGAGAATTTTCACATATTTAGTCACCCATAAGTACCAAATATTTATAATTTGGTTCCCGTCTCATTGAAATGTTTTCCATAAGGCTTCTGGACTTATTGACCACTATAGGGTTGTCCAGGATAACCAGAGTACTGGGAAAATTTCATCTGTAGTAGGTTAGAGCGTGTATCATATCTTCTTCCCTAGGAGTTCCCTTGATGGTTCATGATGTCTCATACAATACAATTTTTCATTTTAGGGTGGAGGTGCGACCACAACTTGTGAAGAAACTACCATTGATGTTCCAGCATCTGTTATCCTAGCCACATGGATCACCTTGGGTATCTATTCCACAGTAGTGCCATGCCTAATCCCTCATTTTCTAGACTATACAGTCACTAATTTGTTATGTTTCAAATGTTTCCATATAATCACCTCCGGATACGCCACTACCAAATGTTCAGATACCCTTTTGATATGCCACCATTAACATTAGTTGAGGGAAAGTTATTGACTTCAAAAAAGAAAACAGTCATGAAAATGAACAATAGTATGACAATGAGGTATTTATTATGCTTTTATTGAGCCTCTATGTATACTTTCTTGGGAATCCTCTACATGCACCCAAACATAATGGAAAACCTCAGCGACATGTAGGTTTTCAAAAAGATGTTATAGTCGATTAATGAAACCATGACACAACCCTGGATACATTTCTGATACTCCCTATGTTGTAGTCGCCCTCGCATGTCATCTACTGTCTGTCCATCTAGGGTTTGAAAGAGGTGGAAGTTGACATATGCATGGTAGATGATCGAGAGTTTTTTCCCCTCCACGTTAAGCACCAGTGGACAGAATCCAAATATATTTAGTAGAGTTGGTTTCATACCGCCACCTATATGGAAGTTATTGTTCGGGAATTCATACCCACTATAGTGAGCAGCAATAGATGCATGAAGAAAATATAATGGTCCTTATATTATCCTTGGAATTTTTCTTTTTCAAATACCCACCAGAATATTTTATTGCCTGGCCAACATAGGGAATCCTATATTGACTTTGTTATTGACTTCCATAATTAGGGACATCCAAAATGTCTTAGGGAAGTCCCACATTCATGTGTCCATCACTATTAACTACCAACCACTCAATAATGAAGCAATGAACCCCTCATATCGGAAATTTCGGTCCAAGATTTTGTTTTTGCTGAAGCCACATAATTAGCACTCACCTCCTTCCAGGACCATCCAATGTTATCCTCTATTTCCCCTCCAGGAATAATCTAGGAACTTCATCCCTCTTCCTAGAATTTCCACTACCTTATCGTGCTTTAGAAATAGGATGAAGAATTCTATATAGGATATATACTTCATGAGGTGCATGATTTTCAGCCTCTCCTTAGCCATCTCCAATAGATTCCACATCAGAATGCGGGTTCACGTCTGGTCTCTCTAGATTTACTCCATAGGAGTGAACTCATCATATAGGAACCCTTTTAAGGGTATTTATCCGTTGCATTGGATTTTACAAATGATGAAGTCTTACTCCCCATGAGGGAGGTGGAATGTGATTGTGTCAGGGGACCACAAGCTAAACAGCTCTGGCACCAGGTCTTGCTGGCTGTAGAAATGGAACTAAGACATCCAAAGAAACTCAAACAACCTGATGTGGAGAATCCCCAACCCCAAAAAATGACATTTAAATCATACCCTATACACACATTCCCATTCAATTTTGATTATTCCCCCAACCCTAAATTCATATGCCTTCCATCCTTTGGTATCATCAATTGTACTACTCTTAAAGGTTCATTCTTAGTGATCCATATATTCCTCATGATCTAGATCTCTCCCCCAAAGATCCTGATTTTTAAATCGAGGACATAAATATCAATGTACTGAGCTCCCTTGGTTGGGTGAAAAATGTTTGTAATGTCAAATCGTTTCATATTATGCTTTAACATCACCCCTAACCATGGAATATTAGTATCAAAACCTTGAATTAGCACCACTTCCAAAATGTATAAGTTAATTAGTGTGAGGCTATCTCTTAGGACATAGTCCACTTTATCATACAACATCATGAAAAAAATTATTTAATTTGAATATAAAAATCAAATTTCATAGAGAATTTGAGGGATTACAATCATCTCGACACTTCATGTAATGCAGAAAGATTCCCTTTCAGCATCAATCAGTTAAGAAGCCATTATAGTTATTTCTTAGAACTCCCAAACATGGTTGTGATCATGAATGGAGGATTTGTTTGTAAAAGAATATTATTATCAAATAATGGATTTGATGTGGGGAAAATCCACCTATTTCAAAAGCATGAAATATTTTCTAGGAGCGCGAAAGAACCCGTGGGTGAAAGAATGAAAGAGACTGAAATAATGAACATTCAAGCAGAATGTATGATCTTATAAGAACAAGAGAAAAGTAGAATATCATACATAAATGTCTTATTAAGGAGCCTTGGGAGCCCACCTATTTATAGTCACACGTTAGGTCTTCCAAATGCATGGATGTTTTTTGTTCTCGGAATCATACTTTTTGTGCCGACTAAAAAATCTCAGTAATTTTCATCAGGGTTACAATCGGAACTGAACCTTTTGGTACCATATCATTATAGATTATAAGTGGGGGAATTTTTTGTTTTTTAATTCTATTAGAGTTCATAACAAATCCATAAAAATCCAATGGAATATTTTGAATCATCCGAAAATATTGAGACACCTATGGGAGGTGTATGCATGTTTTGAGGAATGCATGCTACATTTAAATTCTCACAGAAGAGCATGCATGCCCAATTTCACATCAAATGGGTTCTTATGAATTGAAATTAAAAAAATTGGTCATGTTATGGAGGGTAAATAACTCAGTTTGACATATAAAAAATGGACCACATGTAATATATTGAGTGCCCAGTGTGACTTCAAAAGGCACATATGTGAATTCCTCCTTTTGAACCACTGATGATGTTTTTTTCTATAAATAGAATAATACCCTCTCATTTTAGGGTACCATTCAAGAATATGAAAGCATGCTCTCATGTGTTTAATACAAACCCTTCCATGACTGTGAAAAACACATGAACTCAAAGTACTAGATCTTGTGTGACAGATCTCCCAAGGGTCCCCCTTCAGGTGGGACCAATAGGGGTTCATCCATTCCCATATAATTTTACTCCATGGAAATTGAATGAAAAATATCCCTCTTAAATGCATGTTTTTCCCTTGTGAAGTGCCTTTTCCCCTAACACCTCATTTAGTGTGCAGACATCCAATATTGCATGCATGAAATTATTATTCACACAATTCATCAATCTTGTTTTCACCCCATATTATGTGTTCCATGTATTTATCATACCCTAAGAAACCATGTATGAGAGATTCATTGATTCAATACCGTGATTATGTACTCACTTCCTTCGTGTATCTCACCAGGTTTGCACCCAGGGATATTATAGTTACTCGACTGGTGCACCTTGTTGTTTTTCATTACCTAATACTTCTTCCCATTGTTATGATAATATCTATCGCATGGTCCCATAGATACACTAACATGAACCCATATGTCGACTAACACTACACTACATTACCATGTTTAATATTTTATACCATCCCATTACCAATTGTGTGTCGATATATGTTATGTAAGCTCTAGGGGTGTGGAGTGAGACCTCATCATACGGCCTACAAGACGTCAAGCTTCCAAGAACCCATGTCCTTAACACACGACATTAAACTATGAAAAATTCATGAGTGACATTCCCAAGAGAACCATTAGGGGTAAGGGATCCAATACCTTCTCACTCCTCCTATAATTATATGCCTTGTCTCTATATGAACCTCGGGTAGTCCCTATATATTATGAGACCCAACTAGATCAGGTGCTCCTTGTATACTGATTATATCCTCCCCATACATATGTACATCCTCAATGGGATTTCCAACTAGAGTATGTTTAAATCATCCTTTACATGGGCCTCTAATAATAATGAAGACCATATTTCCTATTTGGACTACTAATCATTTGTATGCCACGCTCCACTCTTTATTGGTGCCCATTTTGTGACATGATCATTAGGTCTATTTTTGCCTTTTGTTTCTCAAACTGGTTATGAATCCCATGGGCTTAGAGTAATAATTTACCATGTCATCATATATGATCTTCCAACCTCATGTAATTACCATGACCTCTTCTCTGAACTATGTCGACTTTGATCCTTTCTCTTTTCGAGAAGTGTATATAGGAATCCTCCCTATGGTTCAAGCCCATCACTCATTAGTCCTGAACAAATATAATCTATTCATCCTCACCATGAATGATTTTGAATTGTATAGCCACATCCTGCATTACGTTAAACTGTATTATTGAACTAAATGGGTTTTGATCATTGTCTTCTAGGAAGGGAAAGTAAGACATCTCCATGATGTTCAACCCCGACCAGTGACACTGAATAACCTCCTAGGTCTATACACTCTCTATGTGACATTATCCCTATTTTGAGACTCATCATTCGGATTCTTATGCTTGATGTGTTTTGATACTTTCATCAGGGATGTTAACCATGTGCAAGCCCCAAAATGTCTCTCGGTCATTGTAATTTTTCCTCACTCTGATTAAATTCTACACTTTATAATCTATGTGGACAAGGATACCCTTATACATGGATACATTGGAGGCCTCCCTAATGTTCATTTTCATCACTGTTGTCACATCCTTCTCTCTCCCTAAACCACTCAATTTTTTGGATGACTATGCCTCAAACCGTGGTTCCAATTCATTGTGGTCCCATCCATTCATCCATTCCCATGAGAAAACACCTCTGGTAATTCATTTCCCCATATCCAAACTATGATAGTTTTTTTACCTCTAAGATGGATACCTAGAAAACCTCCCCATGGTTCATGCCCAACACTGTCACCCTCACAATGTTTTTATTTTTTGTTTCCTTGAATATTGTGGATGTTGATTCCCTACCATGGGTCTATATTGGAATCCACCATGATGTTCATTCCCAAAACAAACACTCTCACGCTGATTCCATTACATTTATTCCAGCCTTCAACAGTCCCTCCATATCCATCCAGATTCTTACTCGGTTTTCCACATCCTGGTGAGGTCATTCCACCCACATCCATATTGTTCCCAACAGCACATGGGAAGAAAACCTTTTAGAATACCCAAAAAAGTTTCCTTTATATAACCAATATTTCCCCTCTTTTGATGGGTTTTTAACTATTTATAACCCACAAATCATCCAATCAAAATATGTGGGTTTTGATCCATGTCTTTTATTGAGGTTAAATCCCAACCAATGGTAAACTTGGGTGTCCTCATTATTAGTTCCAAAAATCATATGATCCACTTTTTCTGGTTTCCAAATCATTCCTTGTGGTGCGAATGTAACGACCCAAGAATCTGTGTTCTGAGTTCTTGCAAGTTTATATTACAATGTCATCCATTAAACAAACAAAAAATCATCTTATAGAAAAAAAATATAACAATGAAATTGAGAAAACGAATCAAAATGAATGAAAGGCTCTTTTATTAAAATGAGGAACATTATTGTGACTAAAAATTACAGTGATCAAATAGGAAGCTTAGATAACCATGTTTTCCAACTAAAACCCTGATTAAAATTACAAGAAGACAGTTTAAAACCACAAGAACCCCGAGAAGGCGATAAGGGTATTTGGCATCCTTCAAAACAATCCTAAGCACGGTCGAAGACACCGCAGCCGTACTGAGCACCAAAGGATTAACTTGAACCATCTCCTACTCTTTCTTCTTCAGTCACCTTGAGTTTGGGATACCCCGAGACCAGGTTTTTATAGAACACATATATGACCGTTAGCCACCAACGACTATAATTATAGTCGTTGGCACCCCCATGATCCAATATCTTTTAATGTCATTATAACAACAATAATAATAATGATAATATAAAAAATTCATTATTTGTGTTCCCAAAATGTGAATCATATGAGAATTATATATTTTTATATAATGCAAAATAGTGAAAATTAATATTATTATTTTCCAATATTTATTATAAACATTTTTAACTTGAGCAAGTAAAAATTTATTTTATGAATGACTATATTGAATCTGGTGGGATTTATTTTTCTATGTAAATATGTGTGCAAGCTCTTGGGTTATATATATATATATGTCACGTAAAACATCAAGTTAAATATATTATAATTACCCCTAAATTTAAAATAAGTAATAATAACAATGCAAATGTTTATAATTTGACCTTTTTTATAATTAACAGTTTTGAAATGATGTCAAATTATGATTTCATTTGTTTTAAAAATTTTGTTTCATAATATTTACATCAATTCACTCATAATTGTGAAATTTGAAAATAATTATTAATGTTATTATGTCTATTAAGAACATTAATGTATGTGGATCTTTAATTTTAATTAGAGATCAAGATAAATAGGTTGATGCAAGTCAATAAAGGAAAAATAATAATATGTTATGGACAGGGGTAAATATATAAGCATTAATGAATATTGACCTTTATTAAAATATTAAAAGTGATTAATAATTGTAGGTTAATAATAATAAAGTTCATATAATAAGTGTAATAAAAAAATTAAAAGTAATGTTGATTAAAAAAAGGGAAAAACGCGGGGGGGGGGGGGGGGGTGAGACCCTTGTTTTTTAAAATCACTGCATCGCGTCTAGGCCGTCCAATCCTTCCACCTTCCATCACAACCGATGAATGATTTTAACACCGTTTCCACATCGGGCCGTCTGATCAACCACGTTCAATCCTATCCGTCGGTTAGTTTATGTATCTCCACCCTGCGTCTTCTTCGTCTTCGTCGCACACACCAACCAGGAGGGTAGCCTGCATTTTTCTTCACCTAGGCCGGTTGTGGACCCGACGTCACCCCTCTTTTCCACAAGGTTGGCACTGCCTCAGCCTCAGAATACCCTATCCACATCTCCATGCAAGAAGGGTTCCTTGTTTTTAAACATCATTTTGCACCGAAGAGATGAATTTTGCACCGAAGGAGAGGGTTTTGTACCGTGTTTCCTTGGATCATCAGCCACCTTGTCGACATCTCCTTCACCTCCTTTTCCTCCTCTCCAAGTGAAGGAAAGGGGACAATCCTTGCTTTGAGTTTTCTTTTAGCTTCGGGTTATATATATATATGTGTTTATGTATATACCTATAGGTATATACACCTTGTTTATACACATATGTATGGCTTGTAAAACTGTTCAAATATACATACGTTTTAAAATATGAACATAAGGGACCTCTTGTCTTTATTGTGTTTTCGTTTTGGTTTATGTTTATATATATATATGTGTGTGTGTAAACATGTACATGTATATGAAGCTTGCAAACACCCCTGGTTCTTGTTTTCTTTCTTCGTGCCCTCCCCGAATCGAATAACCAAACATTAAAACAACTAAGCAAAGGATTACATTATATTATATATTTTTTGTTTGGGGATGGAATTTTTTAAATATATATATACATATATATGTATATAATCACGTGAACATGCATATACTATGATCCTTTTACTTGTAAGGTTTTCCCGAACCTAGTAACCAAACCTTTAAACATGGAAGTAGAGAGTTTTGCGATTTCACCTTGTTTTTTTTTAGTTTTGGGTCATATATATATATATGTATAAACATACACATATATATGTATATATATTTAAATATTTCATTATGTTAGTTTCCTGGTTTCTTGTGGGTGATCCATATCATGTTAAAACAAGTAGGGAAATGATTGTTGTTGGGTTGTTCAAATTAAGGTATGAACTAGTATATATGTATATATACATAAATATGTATATGTATATGTATATACCCATATATATATATAAATACCAATATATTAATACATCTATTTAATTACGTGCAAACAATTTTAGAATAAAAAAATGGATGTTTATGGTTATTATATTATAATTTATTTTTTGTGTAACATGATGATTTAATAAAATTATTTTTACCCTTACAGATTATTACTTCAAGAATGACACCAAAACAATTTATATACATGTTTATATATATGAATAAGTTTAAGGATTATTTTTATATCAAAATAATCATCCTAACTGAAAATTCTCATTTATCAGTGATCTTGACAATTCATGTGTCAACATGATGATTTCTTGACACCCATATATCAGAATGTGTTTAAAATATGAATGGCCTCATTTTGAACTTGGGATAGTGATGTTTGAATTGTTAAAGTGTTTATTATATTTTTTCCATTAAGCCCATGGTTTCAATTGTTATGTTAATATTTAATGTTTACGTATTTTTATTTCTTATGTCTTAACTTTTATCAATGTTTGTACTGTCCTTCCTTGACAATGAAAATGCATGTAAATTGATTATGAGTAATGAATGTAAGAATGAGACCCTATGAATGTAAGGCCACGTCGAATATGTGAGGGATGTATTGGACTTAATTGTTTATGGATTGGTGCGCTCGGAATTATACAGCGCTGCAATGCATTGGGTAAAGGATGAGTCTCATGAGACGTTATATGCGACGGTCTTAGCGGTTATCCTTGAATTGTGCTAATATGGGAAACGGGATTGGAGGTTAAGCTTAACCCATATTAAGTTATGTTTTATGGTCCTGACACAAGGTCTTGACAAAGTCTGTAATTATAAATTCCCTCCACATGTTTTGATAAATGGTCAACCAGGGGATAGTTCAACTAACAGAACATCCCCTAGTTGTAAACATCCTTTGTCTATGAGAATTATGTTATTAGATATGAACTTCAACACATGTGTGATGTTGTTATAATAAATCTATGTGCCAATGAATCATGATATGAATTTTATCCCTGCTTACACACTGACTTTTTGATCTAAAGAAATCTTGTTGAAAACTATGCAACATCTATTCTTCCCATGCTTGGGCCCTCAGATTTATGTATTCTTTGATGTTTATTTTAAAAAATTTCCTCTTTTATATGTATGTGGTTTCAAGAATTTAAGATTTTCATCTTTAAAAAAAAGATAATGCCTTGTTTTTAATGAAGTGTTTATCTTCTTCAAAATGACTACTTTGAAAACGAACATTCTTTAAATGTTTTAAAACCCCTTACTGGGCATATTTTTTTCACCCTATGTTTTTGTTATAAAATATTTTCAGAATGGATTGGTACTAAAGAAGTTTTTCAGAAGAAACTGGTTTCCCAGAATCATGAGCCTCACGATCTTCTATAGTGTGGTACATGATGTATTATTGTAACTAATTGTAATAAATTATTAGTAAATCATACCTCATAGGCACCCAGGAATCAAGGTTTCTATAATTGGTATCTGAGGATGGGTTCAGGAAAATATGGAAAACAAGTTAGTATGAATATACAACAATGTTTAACTAAATAATTATGTTGTAACTTTCAGATGGATGATGGAAATGTATCTACTAATTTACTATCACTTCCCACTGAGGCCATAAAGAACATTGTATCGCTAGCTAGCTGTGATAACTTTCTTAATTACGCCCGTAATCTCATGTCATGCAAGCACCTGTATGATGTGTCAAACTTTCCTAGGGTTCTTAGTCTACACCAGGGGTCGGGAATGGATTATCTCTTAATGACGATGACCCAATTCCCCTTTTATGAATGTCAGGGAATGTACCATGAGGAACTCTTCTGAGTGTTCACGACTGGCAAAGAATTTGGAACGATGCTTGGTAACGCCTTTCAAGAAGCTGCTGCTGCTGGAGACCTCCGAGCGGCCTACCTATGCCAGAATTTTCACTATAGCTTCTGGGGCTAGTTGATGGACTTTGGGGTGTTGGAAGATGAGTCCACCCGATTTTCTCTTAGACAACTGGCGTATAATGATGTTTCCCAACTCCATAACCATAATGCTAAACTCAGCAGGCGTCATAGATGTTCCCATGAGTTTAACCCCATCTGTTCATCCTCTGTGTGGTTTGAGGAGTTAGGGATTTTTTCCTCTCATTGTGGTGTTCATTTAGTAAACTCATGCTTTATTAGGTAAACATTTGTGTATTTGAATGTTTCATGTTTCCCTTCCTATATCTACATTAACAGTGTTGTCATGTGAGCTATCATGAATGATTTTTTCAAATGGCTGGTCAAATGAACATCACATCTCTACCTGATGAGTTGGTAGTGGTTATCTTGATCAGGACATGCACAGTGGATTATCCATCTTTTCTCCACCTGTGAGGGTCTTGTCAATGATAGGTTGACTTAGTGAACAGTCCTGAGATTCTTCGTTAATGCCAGAGGATGACCATGTTTTTCATCTCATTGCCACTGCCCAACTGCCCTACCATAGGCGAAGGGGGAGATACAACGAAGGCCTCTTCCAGTGTTTTACTCTGGCACAAAACATTTCTACCAGAGCGTGCTTCCTCATAGCTACTCAATATGGCCACCTCATGGCAGCCTATATGTTCCAGGTCTTAAAATCTATGTCTCTTCAATCACATCATCCCTCTCGAATACCTCGAGCATTATGTAGTTCGGAGGGTTATTAGGGAATTTTTCCACTCTAACATTTCTCAGCTTCTCACCGCATGAGGCTCCTTATGGGAGCCTGTGTGTAGTATACATGAGCAGGGATTCAAAACCTACTTCTCAAGGTGCATCTGGTCTAGGGAAATGGAGGAACTATGTACCAACTTTGGTATTCCGTTAACTGAGCCGGATCTCCAGTTTCGATAATGTTTTCTGACTGGGGTTTCTTTTTTCTTTTTAGGTATAGAATTGTGAGGAAAAAATTCATTGAATGGGGAAATAATATAACGACCCAAGAATCTATGTTCTGAGTAATGGAGAGTTTATATTACAATGTCATCCATTAAAAAAACAAACAATCATCTTATAGAAAAACAATATAACAATCAAATTGTGATAATGCATAAAAATGAATGAAAGGATCTTTTATTAAAATGTGGAACATTATGGTGACAAAAAGCCAACATGATCAAATTGGAAGCTTAGATAACCAAAGATTACAACTAAAACCAAGATTAAAATTACAGGAAGACCGCTTAAAACCACAAGAACCCTCAGAATGTGATAAAGATCTTTGGCATCCTTCACAACAAAAATAAGGATGGACAAAGCCACCTCAACCATACTGAGCACCAAAAGAATAACTTGAACCATCTCCCCCTCTTTCTTCTTCAATCGCCTTGAGTTTGGGATACCCCGAGACCATGTTTTTATAGAACACCTATCCGACTTTTATCCACCAACGACTATAATTATAGCTGTTGGCACCCCCATGATCCAATATCTTTTAATTTCTTAATAACAACAACAATAATAATGATAATATAACTAATTCATTGTTTGTTTTCCAAAAATGTGAATCATAAGAAAATGGTATATTTTTATATAATGAAAAATAGTTGAAATTAATATTATTATCTTCCACTATTTATTATACACAATTTTAACTTGAGGAAATAAAAATTTATTTTATGAATGACTATATTGAATCTGGTGGGATTTATTTTTCTATGAAAATATGTGTGCAAGATCTTGGGATATATATATATATATAATAAATCAAAATTCAAGATAAATGTATTATACTTAACCCTAAATTTAAAATAAGTAATAATAATAATCCAAATGTTTATAATTTGGCCTTTTTTATAAATAACAGTTTTGAAATGATGTCAAATTATTGTTTCATTTGTATTAAAAAATTTGTTTCATAATATTTACATCAATTAACTCTTATTTGTTAAATTTGAAAATAATTATTAATGTTATTATGTCTATTAACAACATTAATTTATGTGGATCTTTAATTTTAATTAGAGATCAAGATAAATAGGTTGATACAAGTCAATAAAGGAAATATAATAATATGTTATAGGTAGGGGTAAATAAATAAGCATTAATGAATATTTACCTTTCATAAAATAATAAAAGTGATTAATAATTTTAGGTTAATAATAATAATGTTCGTATAATACGTGTAATAAAAAAATTAAAAGTATTTTTGATTAAAAAGAAATAAAAAATCACAAGGAGGGTAAGACCCTAGATTTTTTAAATCACTATGTCTCGTCTAGTCTATACGATCCTTCCCCCTTCCATCATGGCCATCCAAAGTTTTTAACATCGCTTCCGCATCGGGCGTCTGATCAACCACGTTCAATCCCAGCTGTCAGTTAGTTTATGTATCTCCACCCCAAATCTTCTTCTTCTTCATCATGAAAACCAACCAGCAGAGTAGCCGGCATTTTTCTTCACCTATTCCAGCATTGGACCTGACGTCGTCCCTCTTTTCCACATTGTTGGCACTGCCTCGGCCTCAGATACCTGATCCACATCTCCATGCAATAAGGGGTCCTTGTTTCTAAACCTTGGTTTGCACCGAAGAGAGGAATTTTTCACCGAAGGAGAGGGTTTTGCACCGTGTTTCCTTGGATATTCTGCCACCTCGTCGACATCTCCTACACCTCCTTTCCCTCCACTCCATGAGAAGTTAAGGGGATAAGCCTTGCATTGCATTTTATTTTAGCTTCGGGTTATATATATATGTGTTTATGTATATACCTATAGGTATATACACCTTGTGTATACACATATGTAAGGCTTGGAAAACCATTCACATATACATAGGTTTTAAAATATGATCGTAAGGGACCTCTTGTCTTGCTTGGGTTTTGGTTTTGGTTTACGTTTATATATATATATATTTATATAAACATATACATGTATATGAATATTGCAAACACCCATGGTTCTTCTTTTCTTTCTTCATGCCCTCCCCGAATCTAACACCCAATATTTAAAACATGTAAGCAAAGGAATACATTATCATACCTAGTTTTAGTTTTGGGTTGGAATTTTATATATATATATATATATATATGTATATGTATATAATCACATGAACATGCATATACTATGATCGTTTTACTTATAAGGTTTTCCCGAACCTAGTAACCGTACTTTAAAACATGGAAGTAGAGTGGTTTTCGATTTCACCTTGTTTTCTTTAGTTTCGGTTGTATATATATATAGATATATGTATAAACATACATATATATATGTTTATATATATATCTATGTAAATCTTTCTTTATGTCGAGTTCCTAGTTTCTTGTGGGTGATCCATAGCTTGTTAAAACAGGTAGGGAGATGATTGTTGTTGGGTTGTTCAAATTATGGTATGATCTATAATATATGTATATATACATATATATATATATATGTATATGTATGTACCCATATATATATAAATAACAATATATGCATTCATCTATTTAATTATGTGCAAACAATTTCAGAATAAAAAATGGATGTTTATGGTTATTATGTTTTAATTCATTTTGGTGTAACATGATGATTTAATAAAATTATTTATACCCTTAAAGATTCTGACTTCAAAAATGATCCCAAAACTATTTATATACATGTTTATATATATGAATAATTTTAAGGATTATTTTGATATCAAAATAATTCTCCCAATTGAAAATTCTCATTTATCATTGTTCGAGACAATTCATGTGTCATCTTGACAATTTCTTGACACCCATATATCAGCATGTGTTTTAAATATGAATGGACTCGTTTTTAACTTGGGATTGTGATGTTTGAAGTATTAATGTGTTTATTATAAGGTTTCCATTAATCCCATGGTTTCAATTGTTATGTTAATATTTAATGTGTACGTATTTTTATTTCTTATGTCTTAGCTTTTATCAATGTTTGTATTGTCCTTCCTTGAATATGAAAATGCATGTAAAGGGATTATGAGTAATGAATGTAAGAATGAGACCCTATGAATGTAAGACCACGTCGAATATGTGAGGGATATATTGGACTTATATTTTTTTGGATGGGTGTGCCTGAAATTATACAGTGCTCCAATGCATTGGTTAAATGATGAGTCTCATGAGATGTTATGTTCGACGGTCTTGGCAGTTAGCCTTGGATTGTGCTACTATGGGAAACAGGATTGGCGGTTAGCCTTGAACAAAATTAATTTATGTTTTATGGTCATGACCGAAGTTCATGAAAAGTTCTGGAAATATACATTCCCTCTGCATGTGTTGATAAATGGTCAACCAGGGGATAGTTCAACTAATAGAACATCCTCTAGTTTTAAACTTCCTTTGACTATGAGAATGAGATTATGAGATATAGACTTTAACACATGTGGAATGTTGTTACAAGAACATTATGTGCCAATGAATCTTGATATGAATGTTATCCCTACTTACACAAAGTCTTTTAGATCTAAATAAATCTTGTTGAAAAGAATGAATCATCTATTATTCCCATCCTTGAGCTCTCTAATTTATGTCTTCGTTGATGTTTATTTTAAGAAAGTACATTTTTTCTGTGTATGAGGTTTCATGAATGTAAAATTTTCATGTTTAAAAAAAAGATAATTACTTGTTCTTAATGAAGTGTTTATCATCTTCAAAATGACTTCTTTGAAAAAGAACTTTCATTAAACGTTTTAAAACCCCTTACTGGGAATATTTTTCTCACCCTCCATTCTTGTTTTAAAATTTTTCAGGCATGGATTGGTACTAATGAAGTTTTTCGAAAGAAGCTGGTTTCCCAGAATTTGGAGCCTCATGATCTTCTGTAGTATGGGACATGATGTATTATTGTAACTAATTGTAATAAATTTTTAGTACATCATGCCCCATAGGCACACAAGAATCGGGGTTTCTATAGCGAATCTTCCCTATTGGGACTCAACACCCTGGGTACGCTCCTTTAAGGTGAACTGATCCATCCAACAAATATTCCTTCAATGTACTCCCCCTTACAAACATACCAATCTGAACCACCCTTATAAGTGTTCCAATCTATCTGATCCATCTCTGCTAGACATTAAAATCATGGAATAACATGTTTTAATCAGGGGAGTATGAGTAAAATCATAGAGACATGCATACTACATAAGATACCCTACTGTCAACATGGGATGCATCAAGCATTCACGCCCTCTACAAGTCCAATCAAACAAAAATCTTTCTGAACACGTATTTCAGTGTCTGGGCATGCTAATGATGCCCAATGTGACTAATCTCTTGACCGAAGGTTGTAGCTCTGACTTGAACCAGTGGAATTTCCTAGTAGAAGCAGTGTAATTAACCAGTGTCAACAATGATATGGAATCAAGAAAATTTTCACAAACAACATCATAATCATTAAGGGAGACTCAAACTATGTGATGAATACCATGGAGGAATCCATTTAAGGAAAGACCTAAATCTGATCATCCGATTTTTATCAAGGAGAAAAATTCCCTCTAAAGGTGACAGATTCCTCCTACATTTAGAATACGTAAATGCTGGGAAGACATAATTGTGTCCCCAAATGTGATAAGCAACCCCGGTGAAAGCATCATAAATTTTTAGGTTATGAAAAATTCTGGTACCAATATGATATTAATATTCTATAATGAATATCATTTCATATTTACTGTACCTATTAATTATTTCTTTTAATATTAATATCCAAACTGATGGAAGAAAAGGCCTTTAAACATAATTTTTCTACTTTTTTGAAAACCAGCTACTATGTTACATCATTGTTGGAAACATTATAAATTTTTATTGAACATCATTTAATAAAAATAAATTTGATAAATACATTTTGACGGATTTTTTTCATATTGATTCTAAAATAAAAATTTTAAAGGTATGTCATTCATGATTTTTTGAGTCGGTTATATAGAATATTATATTAAATGGAATAGTAGTCTGGTAAACTACATCATTTTTATTAAATCTAACATGAGAAATATTTTACCATATGGATTTTCATGAATACCAATGTGGAAATTACATTATTATGTCAGTTATGATATCAAGTACAACAAATCCCCATCAGAAAAAAATTTCACATTAGTATTATGAACTGAAATTTTAAAATGAATATTATTCATATTTTACGTTTTATGTAAAATTATAATTAAGGTGAATAATCTATTATCTCTTCTGTTTTCAAAAAAACAAATATTCTATCAATCATGTTTTAAATAAATATATTCATTTAAAAAATATCCAACATGATATGTAATTTCTAAAAATAAAATTAAAATATTTTATCCCACTCCAATAGTATAAAGAATCATTAGTAAAAAATAGAAATATACTATGAAATCAATTTCCAAAAAACTTCAGAAGCACAATCATTAAAAATTTCAACTTTCATAATTGCATATTTTGTTAAAAATAAACTAAAATAAATATTGAAGAAGATACCCCAGCCCTAGAAGGTAGGAGATGGTGTCTATATTATTACATTAGTATAAGATATAAGGAATCCCATCCAGAAGGACTGAATAGTTTAATATTATTTTTCATATAGATTAATATTTGATCATTTGATTACTTTGGAATAAAAAATAAAAATATTTTTTTTAATAATAAAATTATTCAATAATTTCTTTACATTCATATCAATTATACTACAAAACATTCAATCCAATTAAAAGGATTAAAATTAATGAGATCTCCAATTCTCTGATATGATTAAGTAATGTAGAATGAATAATAAATAATGAAGCCTAATCAATATATAAAGATATAAAATTGAACCCACATTCCATATAGTCAATATACTGGGTAAGAATTGAGTCCGTAGAAAATATAAATTCCATAATCTCATACACAATGATAAATATGGAATTGTATATTAAAGAAAACGCATTACATTTAACCAATAATTGAAAATGAAATGAATCTAATGATAATATCATTACGAAAGTATCATGGATAATAAAAACTAAAATCTGAATAAATGAAATTAAAAAAAAGGGGCGCCATGTTTTCTAGGAACATGATACACCATCCATTAAATTTTTTCATATTTTTAATTGAATGCTGATGTGTAGAAACCCATTCAACAAATTCTAGCCATCTGACTCATCCCATGAGACTACTGATTCATTTAGGGGATAACTATAACGAGTCCCCACTTATTTCATTCATTTCCAAATAATTATTCATATATAAAATAATCAATTTAATTCTATCATAATGTTCTCTACCATCAAATATCTGTATTAGGGAAAATAAAATATAGATTGAAATAAATCCATACCAGAATTAGGGACCTTAAATTTTGGACACCACATGTATAAATTGTATACATTTTAAAAAATAAAAAAATTATCGATAAATAATATGGATATTTCAAGGAATTATAGTGTCTATAAGAATATGAATAATTCATGGTAATGAAATTGATACAATAATGAATCAAGGAAGTGAGTTTGAATACATTACCTAGTAAAAAATATCACAAAACATACATTATAAGAATTGGGATGATATCAATAGAACATACACATATTGCATTAAAAATAATGGTTTTTTTCCATTGATGAATATAAATAATGTAAAAACATTAAAAACATTCCTGATGAAAATGATATTTTCATTTTTAAATCACTTATTAATGTAAAAGGTCATAAATACTTTTGTACATATTTTCCATTGTAAATAATAATTGATATATATAATGGAATCATTAAATATGACTATTAATTATGGATGAAATTTTAATTCATTTCATATAATATTAAATAATGCATCGTTTATTTTTTCAGTAAAATAAAAACGGGATTTATTTTAAAAATAAATAGAATATTCCAAAAAAAATGTTTTAGTAAAATTAATTATGGGTAAAAATGTCATTAATAGATCATTATGAAATTATTACAATCATTTTTAAAAAAATAGAAAAAACTTTTTTGGGTGAAACCATATATCTAGACGTAGAGGGAAATGATGTTATATCTTTATAACAAAATACTCAATTATTTAGATTAACAATGAGTAGGGAAACAATAATATTTCATGAATAATGTCTGAAAATTTATATAATAACATAATGAAATAGTTATTTATAAAATTATAATATACATCCATTCTACTGAAATTATTGTTTTCACAATCTTGAAAACAATTATATCATCAAATAATCCCTTAAAATGAACATCATGTTGAAGTGGGTGTTAACAAATAAATTAATTATGTGTATCAATTATAAATAAAATTAATAGAGTTTAAATTTAATATAACTAAATAAAAATTAATTGTACCAAACATTCATGAATATATATTACAATGTGGATGTAATATTACCCAATGAAAAGGAATTGGGTAATGAAATTCTTCACAACATCACATTTTTTAAGTCGAATACACTTGGAAGAAATAATTAAAATTGAATGTTAAAATAATGTGAATTAATAATTAATCATAATATAAATGGTCAAATGGTTAGTAAATACACCACTGAATTTAAATTAGTTCCATAAATTTACAATATACCCCAATGAAATTAATTTAAGATGAAATCCCTTACCTAATTCTTCTTTTTGGTTGAACATTTTTAATCCTCTTATATAGTGGATTTACAGATGTTATTAAATTATTCAATAAAAATATTTTTTATTTATAAAATCATAAATGATCATTTTATTAAATATTATAAACTTATTTTTAATAATCATTCATTATTTTTATTGTTTTAGCTGTCGATTGCCTTATTTTCTCCTATTTTCTCTATCTTGAAGGATCCAATTATTGAACACGGTATATTGCTATAGAATTTAAATAATAATTATCATGACATTATTTTTATTTTTTAAACTGAATTTACTTTAAAATTAGTAATTAGTGATGGTAATGAAAAATTAATTAGGTTACGATCAAGGAATTATATGTTGTACTCATGCATGAGAAACATTATAATCATTATGTGTCAAAAATAATGTGAGTTATTTTCATTTAACAATGATAAATATTTCATAAATATCATAATTTTTTAATTTATATAAAATATTGTTATTCTATTTACCCTTATCATCTTCTATTTAAAGAATTAGTGAAAGAATAATCATATCACTTCATGGGACGGTAGTCCATTCATGACAAAAGAGACGTTATCATATAAAATATGGAATAGAGTATAATTTTATATATATGATATAGTGAATATAGAGGTATAAAAATATTATAAATAATATATATATAAATTATATCTATCAACATACTCAACTGTGATAGGTGGTAATCTAAAAAACAATGACACATGTTAATGAGGAGTAGTCTCCCATACACTTAAATGATGATTTCCAAACTAACAAGATTGAAGAGGTGATGGTTATATACCATAAAAAATTATAAAATATATGTCTATTTAATATAGTATGGATATTATAACACCATGGTTCAAAAATAATTTTAGGTTGTGGAGGATAAAATAAAACAAAAATACTCAATAAAAATAGTAACCTATTCTACGGGTATCTCAATAGGGTTTCAAAAAAAGTCATACTAGAATATATTTGTGCATAATATAATTTAATTATTGGGGGAGTATGGAATTAGGGAAGCTATTTTGGTTGGGATATGACTATCTAAAAGTAAGTTAAGGTTTAAATAAGGTATAAGTGTTATTGTAAATTTATAATTATGGTGAGGTGTAAACTTGCAATTGTTTTTTAAAATATACAATCATGCACACAATTTTTCATGAAAGAATCCTCCAAATTGGTCCATTATCAAATATAGAAGATAAATTGTGTAATATATTCTCGAGAATTAGTATCATTTGGTTTGGAGGGTAATTTTATCTCTTTTAATTTTAGTTTAACCCACTGGTAATCTCATTTTTACCTGAACTATAATATTTTTTTTTCAATATTCATTTTGGTCAAAAAATTAATTAGATATTATTTTAAATTATAAATTATTAATATACCCAGTATATAATAAATTTTTCCAATTTCAATTAACTAAATTAAAAAACATTATTTTAAAATTAATCATGTAAAACTAATGATTAAGTAGGTTTTCAAAGAGAAAACTTTCATAAATTAAATAGTTTTTACACTAAAATTCAAAACAAAAATTATTAAAATGACTGAAATTAAAATTATGGCCTTATATTTGAAATATAATTTACATTTTAAGTAGTTATAAATATAATTTTACAATAAAAACTATTTTAACTGAAAGGAAGTTTTAATTAATTTTTAGCATTTTTTACAATTCATCAAATAATGAAATATTTCATAAAAATAATGAAAAATCACCCATAACTAATTTTGATATTTTTATTTAAAAACTGAATTTAATTTTATCAAATGAATTTTATAAAATTTGTTAAATTTATCTCTAAATTATGAGTTCATAGTGTGACTAAACCATAAATATATAAAATATAGTTTTTCCCAAAAATATTTTTATTAATAGATTATTATTTTATTTTTCATAAATATAGGACAATAATCTCCCTGATATAGTTAGTAATATTCATACCATCCATTACCAAAACAATTTTATAAATATTAGATGAAAAAAATAATATTTTTATATTTTTTCACAATTCATTTAATGTGAGTGTTTCATGTAACACAAGTTAAACTAAATGTTGAATGTAACACAAGCTAATATCAATGTTTTTTGTAATTCTATTTGTTGGATAGATTAATTTTATTTAAAATTAAATATTTATAATATTCCTGGTGTGTTATAATTTCCTATATGATTAGTGTTTCAATTCACATACGCTATCAAATATAAGATTATTCTTATTGTTTATTATGGTGTCACATTATATATTCTATAATTAAATTTTGTCCTTACAATTTAAATATAATCATTATAATCAATGGAATGATATATGAAAATTATTTGGTTGAAACCCCACAGAAGAAAATATGTAAATAATGTATCCTCATAATAAGAGACGGAGGGACTTAAATTAACACATAAAAAAATATATAACATCGCTTCTATGAATGAGAACATTAGCAGATGTTTAATGTGTGTACATAGATGAAAATCATTAATAATTATAGAGAGTGAAAATTTTCATTCATCCAAATAGAATAAATGATTAATGGAATGTTAAGTGTCTGAAAATCAGAAGTCTATGATGATTTAAATGATTATTTTATTCATATGATATGAAAGAAACACGAAAAAAAATTTCATGGTTCTTTCAAAAAGAAGGGGAACTATTTTACTTTCTAATAATATAAAGAGATATAAACACTTTATGTTTTTTATTTCATAATAACAATTTTATCTTTTTGATGTTCTTAAATAAATTTTTAATACATCAGATATTATAGAATATGAACATAAAATATTGAATTTTTTTTACTAATGAAATAAACAATACTTTTCATGGATTGTAATGTCTGTTATAGAGTGATAAGTCATTCATTAGATCAGTAGTTGTTGTTCTGAAAAAATTTCTAACACAAGTAACTCCTAACCATCACATACCAAAAAAAGTGAATACCTTATTAAAGTAAATTATTAAATCATTTTTTTAACATGATATTCACTAAAACCTTATAAAAAACATTTACGATTCATTTTTATTAAATAAAAAAATTGATTCTTAGTTATATTTATTAAAATATAAAATGAATAATCTTTCTGTTTCATCTGTATAGCTAAACATATGGTATGAAATAAATAATTAAAAAATACTTAATTATAATAAATATACATTGTTGGATATTGTTGATGTAATACTAAAATGAAATAGGTGTAGAATCCATACACGAAAACAATAATCCTTCCACATTGTCATTTGTAATAGTATAATATCGATAATTATACATTACATACATTTGATATATTTACCTTTGAAGCTTTTGGAATTAGTTTTTGAACATCAATATCTCTTTATAGTTAAATAACATAACAACGGAAACCTTTTCTTTGCCTTGATATCATTATAATGGTGGACCTAATCTCCGCACCAAAAGAAAAATCATCTTCCTTTCAATAATGTATCAAGGAAATCCCTTCAAACATTAACACATGTGGGAAAATCATTCTTCCCCTTCTTCTCTTAATCCATAATTTTATTAGTAGTCTTGGTCTTCTCTTTCTTTACATTAATGTTATAGTGATTATACAGTTCTTTCATAATAATCTAATCACATAAAACTATGTCCTTATATGAAGTAAATGTTTGGGAGACTAGTTCACTTCAAAATACTTAATTAAAACCATTTAATAAATGATCATTCATAATCTCTGTATTATGTGCATTTATATGGTTTTTATTCCAAAAACTAGGAAACAATTTTAAAAATTAAAAACATTAGATAAGATAATATCCTTATGAAACATAATGTATAATACCAAAAATACCGAAATACATAACATACATTAAAAACATTATGTGTTTCTAATCTAATAATCAAAGACATAGATCCATTGGGGATATCTCAGTTTAAAAATATATCATAAAGAATTGAAAATAAATTGTGTATTATAATATGTAGATTACCTTGGAGATTGGACAAAGGTTCACAATAGGGCTTTTATTATGATCAATTTCATGATTGCGTCCATCCCGGTGACCCCATTCCAAGATATTACTGCTCTGTAAATATGTTCTATAACAAAATCCACATCTAAAATAAATAATATGATTTATTTATTTGAAAAACCACATAATATCATCCTTACTGAAACATCACAATTTTATTATATTATTATCCTCAAATTCTCTCATAGAGTTAGGTTCCCAAATCAATATTTTTCTAAGTATAGTTCTTAAGGATTTTACAAAAAATTATCTGTTATAAACTGTATTAACACTAAACCCGGTAGGCCAAAGATAATGTCTACATTATTACATTTTCATAATATCTAATTAATAACATAATGATGGAAAAAATATTTTAATATTTTGGTTAGAAAAGTTTCATAGTTTGGTCTTGTATTAAATTATAAATCAAATACTAGAACATGTTTTTTCAATAATAACTTTATTCCACCTAGTACATAATTATAAATCAATCATTTTATATATTATGGATTCGTATGAAAAGGAGAAAAATATCAGTGAGCTCAAATGATAATTAAGGTTTATGTATAGTTTAAAAATTCATTAATTAATAAGAATAACCAACATAGAATAGTAAATAACTGAGCGTAGATACCATGTAATCAATAAAATGAAAATGTGGTTCATCCAATTACAATATATATGTGAAATATAATAAAAAATCAATCAAAAAAGAAAGGAAAATACAAGAAAACAAATTCCATTTAATGACATAATAAGAATTATATTCATCTAGATACCGCATCACGAAAAATATAGCATAGATAATAATAAAATATTTCTAAGTGTATAAAATGATTAATTATTGGATTACATGTTTTTGAGGCATATGATATTTCTACCGTAAAAATTATTATCATGAATGTTAAATATGATGTGTAGAAACCCATTTAATTAAGGTTAACCCAAAAATTCATCCCATGATACTACATATTTATTGAGGATCTATTTATAACACCCCCACCCATGTCCTTTATCTACAAACTATTCCTCATATATAAAATAGTTGTTTTAAATCATACACAATGTTATTTATCATGAAATATCTATATTTAGTAAAGAGTACAAATTTATCATTATTTACCCTCATAAACAAATGAATTTAAATATAGAAAATAGTATTCCTAAATATTATATGGTATAAATAATAATCAAATCCATGATAAATAGTATGGGAATTTTGGTAGAATATTTTGTCTATAAGGATGTAAATATTCAAGGGAATGCTAGTGAATAAACATATTATTCATATAAGTGAAGGAATATACATTACATGGATGAAACTATCGTTATCCATCTAGATAAATAATAAAGATTCTATCAACACAAAAAATAAAAATTATTTAATAAAGAATTATTTTCTTTATTTGATGAATAGAAACACCACGAAAACTTCATTAAGAACATTATTTAGAATAATAATATTATCATTTAATAAATAAAATTTTAAACCAACAAAATAAAAATAACAGTAAATTATATTTCCATGAAAATTATCATTGAAATTATAATCGATGATTTGAAACATTTTAGTGGTCAAGAATGCACAAAATTTTATTTAGGAAATAATAGTTAAAACAAATATTACATTAACTTCTTTTCTATTTTCCAAACAATTATTTTTCATAAAATGAAATGATAATTACATTGAATAAAAATTTTAAATTGTATGAAATTGGTAAAAAAGTCAAAAATTTATCAATATTAAAATGTCAAAATGATTTTTTATTTAAAAAAAATTACATTTTTTTTGTAGAAAATACATTTTTGACCGATGACGGGATTGATGTTTAATGTATATAAAAATATTTTTATAGTAATTTTAATAATTTAATAATAGAAAACAATACTAATAACTGAAAAATATCATGAATAACTATAAGATATTAAAATAATTGGGTTTATTATATAATGAACTAATAATTTCCTTCAACATAAAATCAAGAACAAACAATCTCAATTTCAATGATATTTTCAAATAAAAAATTATAATGATGAGAATGCTGAACTGAGAATTAATAATTGAATAAATTAGGTTTATTATCATTAAATAATCATAAAATAGGTTTAAATACAATATAATTTAATCCCAATACATTATTCACATATTTTTAAAATTTTAATTTCAATGAAAAATGAATATATCCCAGGAAAATAAAATTTGGTTATGAAATTATTTACGAAATGATAATATTCAAGTCATATTAACATTGGGGAAAAAATTAAAATTTGAATATATTATACCATTAATTGTTAATAATGCACAATCTAATATTTTTAAGGCGATGTGACTACACCATAAAATTGTTATTGGGTTTATAAAATTAAAATATAGTGAAATGAAATGAAATTAAGAATAAAATTCTTACTAGAGGATTTATTTTGGTTGAACATGATTTATTCTCATCTATACTAGTTTTACCCAATATATAAATTTAATATAGAATCATATTAATACTCTTAATGTCATATATGATTCTTTTATAACATTTTCCTTCCCGTTTATTAATAACCATTCATTATTTTCATTATTTAAGGTAATAATTTCCATGTATTCTTATGTGTTTTACATCATGAATGATCTCGTTTCTTCACATATTATAGAATAATATCATCTTCAAAATAGTATTAATGATATATTTCTAATTTTAGATGATAATTTTAATTTTATAACTAATCATGAAATATGATATTGAAACAATATGCATGTTACAATATTTGAGATGACAGGTCATATGTACAAAAGTGTGTAATTTCTATTTTTTAATGATCATTATTGTAGATTATTTAGTTATATTTTATCTTCAAAAATTTAAAACCTATCTAATATATCATATTTTTTCATTAAATAAAATTATATATATCATCCATTAGTTTTGGTTATGAAATGAGAGTCGCATCACTTCTTAATAGTGGAAGTCCACATGTATACGAATGATGTTATCCTCATTATGTGTCAGAAATAAAATGATATAATATATATTAATAATATAATATGTTAGGAATAAAATAATTATTTCATTTATATCACATATATTCATTTAATTTATCATCAACAAATTTCATTTAAAGCATTAACGAATGAATAATTTCAACACTTCATAAGGAAGTAGTCCAATGTACACACATGTGACATTATCATATCCCATAACCCGTGATATGTTGTAATAGAAGAACAAATGACATCGATTCTTGATGTGGTAATCCACCGGACATATGAATTATGATTTTTTCCACATTTTATGTATGTGAAAATACATATAAGTAATTACATTAATATAACAACATCTCAACATATTTAGTATAATTATTTTATTAAATCATCCTAGATAAATAATAATTAAAATATGTGGTGGAAGAATGAAAATAAAAACAATATTTAAATAATGTTATCTCTTCTTCAGCAAAACTCATATGGATTGAAACAAAAGCCTTCCTAAGATGGATTTATACCAATAATGGGATTATAGGTTGATATTAATGATGTTACAATGGGATTTTTAATGTTTTTTTGACCCAAAATGGTGTTGATGGTCTTAATAATAGTGGACATAGGTTGTTCTTTTATAGAGTTGGTGAGTGGGACAAATTTAGTATTTTGGGAAGAATCAATAATACCTACATTTAAATAATTACAAAATCCTCAAAATATATTATTTTATATCATAAATAGAATTTTTATAGATATTGTTAGTAAATTTGTTTTGAGAAATTTACGATCAAAATGACCGTAAAATCCAAGGATTTTAAGAATAATATATTTTCATATTTATTAATATTTATGAATTTTAATATAAATTTTATTTTAAATGAGAAACTATGTACAATAGCTTACTCGACATGCCAAAATAGCTTTCCATGAAATATTACAATTCACACAACACTATGTTATAAAAAAACATTAGATAATAATATTATTAAATCTTTAGAGTGTGTAAATATTTTTAATACTCAAACCATGGGGAGTAATATTGCTCTCATTCTTGATCTTAAAAAATCTTTTGACATAAAGAACTAGGATTGTTTTAGTAATATTATCTCTATGTTTGGATTTGATCATATTTTCATTAATTGGGAAAGGAAAATATTTGTCTCTTCTCACATCTCAGTTCTCATTAATGGTTCACCTGAAGGATACCTTGAATTCAAGATAGGGTTCTGGAAAGAAGATCCCTTATCTTTTGTGATCATCTCTTTTGTCGAGCAATATCTCAGTAGATTTATCACTATCATGGCTGGGAATGAACAAATGAAGTCAATTTATGAGGGTAGGGTTCTAAATTCCCATACCATATCTTATATATGGATGATATTATCCTTTATACATAGGGGGATATGGGGAAAATAAAGAAAATCAAAATATATCTCTTGAATTGTGATATGGTTTTTGTTTCGAAGATATGTTTGAACAAATCCTTTGTTATATTGAAAATAATATTTATACGTTGAAGAAACATTCCATCATCACTGAGTTTTGAATCAGAGTGTTCTCCCTTTAATTAATCTACATATGGGTTCTTATATTCTGTGGGGAGACTAAATACATAATAATTAAAACCATTTGTTAGCAGGATGTAAGGGAAACTCTCTACATTGAATGGAAAATCATTATCCTAGTCTATTTTGGTTTATAGTGAAATATATTACCATTTAGAAATTAGTTAATTCCATTATGTTCTACTAAAGGAATGTATCTCTTATAAAATTAATCAATGTTTCAATAAAAAAACATTTTCTTAAGTGGTTCTATTGTGGAAATAATTCATGCTGTAGTCCCGTAGAACACTATTTGCAGGCCATATGATTTAGGGTGTTTGGGTATTAAGTATCTTAGTTGATTTAATGATTCATTACAGGTTGGGTTCATGAGAAGGCTCATAAATGTTAACTCTAAAGAACCCAACGTCCTTAGATCCATATTAAAGAATAAACTCAGGAATGGAAATCTGAATTTTTTCAGTTCTTCAGGGTGTACTTGCTTTACGTCTATTTATTCCACAATTGCTGCAGACGAGATGTCTTCTATCTAACGATTAAACCTTATCATTTTGGAACTTAAATTGGATTGGGGATCCTCTAGGTGACTTGATCATAGATGAGGGTTCAAATTTGGATATTGATATATCAATTAAGAAACATGTGGAAAACAATTAGAATCTATCTTAGCATATATTCTCTATAATAAATAACTACTAATTCTCTTATAGGAAAAAAAAAATTTCCTGTGAAACTGAAAATAATGGAATTTTATCATCAAAATTTTATTATAATAATTTTATTAAAGGAAATCATTATTTTCATTGGATGATAGATCTAAGGATTAATTTTTTGAGGATCTCCTGATCAACATTTCTTGGGACGGTTGCACATAAAATATAATGAATAGATGACTTGCTGTAAAAAATGTGGCATCTCACTAATTTCTTCTTATGTATTTTGTCATCCTAATAGGGAAGATATTGAAAACCTTTTCTTTAGTTTTTTGGTTTCATCAGAAATGTGGAAAGCAGTAGAAAACTTATTTTATGTTATACGGCCTTGCATCAGCTCACTTTGGGATTTCTTGACAGGCTGGTTTTAAATCAATTGTTTGATGCATATCCTATTTCTTTTCCTGGTGGCTACGGAGGAACTCATTCACTGAATATGGAAATCTGAGAAACAAAAGATCTATGATAGCCAATTTTTCAAAGTTAATATGGATTTTATAAAATTATTTATGTTGTGTACAATGATCCTACTCTAGAGAGGTTCTTCTACTCCAATTCCATACATGATTTCACAGTGTTCAGTCAGCTTGGGGTTAAAGGGAATTTTTTTCTTCCATGGGGCATAATTTATGTCATTTGTAGGATCCATTTATTAGATGGATTAAAATCGACTCAATGTTTTCTTCTAGAAGTAATTAGGATCTTTATGGGTTGGGGACTATTTTTAGGGATCCCAATTGAAACTGTTCATGGGTACATGTATGTCTCTTATGGAAATACTTATACTCTTTAAGTGGAAATTATTTCTATTATCATAGAAGTGAAACATGTCAAGCAATGGGGATGGAATAATATATTTATTGAATGTCAATATACAATAGTTGTTCATGAAATTCATACTATCTCTATGCCTCTTTAATGGAAGATTACCAATAGTTGGATTAGATGCTTTTGATTTGCGTTACACTATGGACCATATCATCACACAACATTATTATGAAGCTAATGATTTAGAAGAAGGAATTTCCAACAAATGGTTCAATGAAATTGGTTTCCAATGGTATGATCAGGTACTAAATGGTCTTCTTTCGCTTCTCAAGAGGGATCAATGTAAATCTCGCATTTTTAGACTTTTGTATGAACTTTTCCATATTAATTAAATTATTGTAATGAGAAATATAACATAATAATGTTAACTTTTACATAAAAAAATTTATAGTAGGGTAATATAGTGATCCTTTAGACACTAAATAGTGTTTAAAAATCTAAAAATATTTCCTACATCATGATATTTTATTTATAATATTTTATATTAAATAAATAAACATAATTATGACACAATGATGATTTAATGACTGCATCATTAATAAAGGGTTCAAATAAATTAAACTATAAATTTTAAAATCGAAATTATTTGACCTAATTTTGGTCATATATGAATTATATAAAAGCATATGACATCTTATTATACTGTTAAATGTTTATTTTTGATGTTATATCTATAGTGGTATTTTCATTAAATTCTATAAAATGAATAGTGTAACGATTGATAAAATTGATGTTATAAAAAAAATTAATTATTTATTTAAAAATACTAAAAAAAATTATTATAAAAAAGAAATTATGATTTAGTCTAAAAGGTCATTAAGTGTCCTTTTATGGGGAATTTACCCTATATAAGTAAAATTAATAGCTTTTTAAGAATGAAAATGTTCTTACAACTTTTAAAATTGAAAGTTAATAATTATTTTTAAAACTAAAAAGATAAGGCTTGAAATAAACACAATACAAGTCTAAAAACTATTAGAGGAGTTGATTTAGATATATCATAATCTTATATTCTATATATATCAAGTTGGGTCCACTTGAATTAAAAAATAATTTATATCAATTTAATATTTTAATACATTCCATGGGTGGCCCTCCCCTCTCCCAGTAAAAGGCACACATCCCACTCAGTCACACGCAATTAAAAATCCTTTTATTATATAAAATATATATCCAACACTCATTCTATAATCCCTAACCACATTAAATAATTCTTATTTTCGGCATTACAAACTTCAAATATGTATTTAGGTGTTCTTCAATGGTGATTAACTAAATGAGAGGTATCTTTTTCTATTTGTGTTTCTATTTTGGTTTTGTCTTCCACTTTCTCAAATATCATCCAACCATGATGTGATCATAACTACAGTATCCTAAATAGAGTGATATATAATTTTTCTAATATAACCCCATAAATCCTTCTCTACATAGATCTAATGAAAAATTAATTAATCATTTGTTGGTACTTGTGAATTATCACATCCACATACTGATCTTGTTCGTTTTAAAAAACAGTATATTAAGATTAGTTATATTGATGGAATTAATATTGATATGTGATATTCATTACATATTAATCATTATATGATAATAATATATAAATTATACTCTCACTTCCACGTTCATAAAAATAGCAATTTTGATCATGCGTACGTGTAAACTATCACCTCCACGAAGCAGTGTGACTCATATTTATTCATTATATCCCTTAAATGATATATATAAATATAAATAATTTATTATTTTGATTTAAATAATTTAATAATCATTATTTAATAATAAAATGATAATCTCTTTATTTCTATAATGATCAATGAAAATTAGAAACTCCACTCATGTGTATGTACGACATACCGTCTAAATGATTATAACGTTGTTCATTTTTCATTAGGATATTTAATGGTTTAAATTAAAAAAATATGATTTATGTTTTAAAGTGATGTATACATTATGAATACAATTATGGAGTGAATGGACTTATGACCACATGGACTGGTGACATCATACCCAGTTCATTTTTGACTCGTAAACTAATTATTGATAAAATTTCCATCATGAAATCAAATAATTAAGTAATTATTATTATATAGTAATAAGTGATATAATGGGAATAATGACCATGAAAAATGTTCTGATGAATGTAAAAATTAACCTATTTTTATAATTCTTGATGACAATGAATGAAAAAGACAATTCTGACTCAATGTAAGGGAGTTTGTCTGAAACTCTTTTCATTAAGGCATACATTGATTTATATAGGTCCTTATTTTATGATATGTAAAATCAAACCCCATGACATATATTTTCATTCAATGGTTTTAAAAAAGAATATTTTCTAAAAATTGTTTTACTAAATGGAAATAATAATTTTTCTTTTTGATGCACTTGGAAACAGTGACCTTTCTGTCATCACAGGCATTATTTGATATTTGGATTCCTAAAAAATCCTTATTGATTTATAAAAAGGAAATAACATATTCATTATTTATTTATTTTTTCTAAAAATATTTTTTATATAATGGATTTATTATATAAATATCTTGAAAATATAACTTATGATGGATATGTGGAAATTTAATTTTTCCTTTATTCTTGTTCATGTGTTATTATTATGTTATGGTCATTCGAAATTGCTTATGTATACATGTGGTTCTATGAAAAACTTATGGCAGTTGAGCCTGTGAAAGTAGTCTAATTCATTGGGAAATGTGAAGGAGTTAAATTTTAGGGTTTATCTTAATATATTTAAGGAATATACAATGATGGGTATTACAAATATAACCATGAAAGTGATTCAATCACTATTATTCATGATATCTGGAATGGCAACATTCATCCAGCCTGGTCTCTCACTGCTTGTTGGATGAACTGCCTTAATTTGCTCCATGGGATTGACTATATAGCTACTCATGCCTACCGTGAAGCAAATGTCATTGATGATGCTCTAGCCAACAAAGGGGTCCATCAAGGCATGACTTTGATGGATACTATCCCTTCTGACATTTTATATATTTTTGATAGAGACTGTAGAAAAATACCATCCTTTTGCTTTCTGTAATTTGTTTTCTGCCTATCAATAAAATATTCTTTGGTCTTTGACCAAAGCATTACCTTTTAAAAAAATGTTATGGATTCCACATATTAACTTTATGATTATGGATATCTATGAGTTATTCATAAATATTATGATTTCATTAGGATTTATATATTGATTTTGTTTTATGAATGAAAGTATGATTTAATTTATTTCTTCTTTATTCATTGAATAATGTTTTCTTTCCATGTTTTTTAACCCTTACTAATTTTTTTGCCCATCCAATGTTTTTGAAATGTTTTCCATAGGGTATAAGGAATGATAAGAGAATGGATGAAATCAAGAACAGTTTTATAATGAAAATAATTCTTGTTTTAGTTAAGGAGTTTTATTATTGCGACAAAATGGGATAAATTCTAAGAATCTACCATATAATATTTGAGATGTAATGTATTAATAATTCAATTTATCTTTAAAACACTATAAATAAAATTATTCTTGATGTAAATTGAAGTCAAATTATTGACATGTATCAAGATAATTTAACGTTTTATGGATGGCTCTATAGATTAACCCTTATATGTTTAGTTTAACTATAAGGTAATCTCATTTTTACAATATCCACAGTAATTAATTATTATTATTTTCTCTATTAATTTTATGAAGGAAAATTAATTTAAACTCAATAAACATAATGAACTATTAATATTACATTTATTGAATCCATTTTCCAAATTCAATCCCTATAAGTGGAAAATATTAATTTTATATTAATCATGTAGAAGCGGTGATAACTCATGTTATCAAAGAATCAATGTTCAAATGTTTTAAATGTTTTATATCAAAATTCAATATTAAAATTATTTAAATGAACTGAATTAAACAAATTTATATGAAATTTGATTAATTTTACATAAACAAATTTTTAATTATTATAAATCTTTATAAATTAATTAATAGAAAATGAATTTTTAAAATTAAATATCAGTATTTTTTACTATTCATCATAAATTATTTATTTATAAAAAACCACTAAAAGAATACCAATGATATTTTTTATTTTATGAAATTAAAACTTTCATAAATTTTATAAAAAAACATCATAATGTATTAATAATTTATTTTTTTTTCAAAGGGTGAGTAAACCATCCTTTAGAAAAAAAACATTTAGAAATCATTTATTTTAATTTAAAATGATTCTTCTATTTTATATAATAAATAAATAATCATAATTTATTATATATAGTTAATCATAATCATACCTAAAATTCCAAATTATATGTGAGAACTACTTTATAACAAAATAATATTTTAATAATCTTCTATATTTTATTTAAAATTGATGGTACCTGTAATGCAAGTTAAGAATGTTTTTATATGTAACATAACCTAAACTAATTATTGTTTTCAAAACAGTTTTTTTAAAATATTAAATTTAATTAAAAATAAATATTTCATAAATTCATGGGGATTTATTTTTTCTTTCATTTCTGGTTCACAATGTAACATATGTTATAGAATAAAATGTAACTCATTTATAATTTTAAGGTGTTACAATTGACCAGTGAAATGATTATAACATTAAATTTTTAATCGTATTATATCTTTTCTAGTATATGTTCAAGGGTATTAAATTTTTTTATTATAAATCATTTCACATGTATTCTTAATAAAATGAATAATAACATAAAGGAAATTTCATAACAAAATATAACCTTAAAGACCATTTGAAATGTACCGATTAAAATTATTTCAAACAAAAATCATATAATATTGAAACCACATTACAATACTCCTTGATTCTGAAAAAAAATTTCAAAATTATTTTTTTCATTGAAAATGAAATTTAATGTATTTAAACCCAAAGTATAGTAATCTTTAACAAAATGTCACATTGTTTTTACAAATCTAATAATTAAACACTTCTTTCTTCATGTATATCTTATCTAATTTCATACCCTGAATGAAAATAATATTATTAATATAAAATAAAATATAATTATAATATATAATTAAATTAAATACTAAAATATATATTCTCAATTTATTCAAAATGTATATGTGCACTTAACCATAGATAGAGAATAACATGTAAAGTGTCTACTCCCATGGACAAAAAACACTGATTATCTAATGGCCTCTAATTTATAAAAAAATATAATGTCAGTGGTTATTATATTGTGTGATATATAATAATTTATGGGATATATATATCTTAGTCTTAACGATAAGTAATAATCATAAATTGTATTTTTTTCATTCCATTGACGTCTTTCATTAATATAAATGATTGATTATTTATCAGTCATTGTCCCCACAATAATTGAAATCAATTTTGGGTTTATAAAACTGTATACTACTATCATGTCATTCTATAAAAAATTGTATAATGATAACTAATAAAGATACATATGATTAATTATTCAATAATCTATATACAGAGAAGGATACATGTTAATCGACTTACATGGAAAAGAATACATTGTTTTGAGACCTAATTCATCTCTAATTACAAAATCCACAATATGATATTTAAAAATCATCATAGTCATTGAACACCCATAAATTATATCTTCCATTAGAATAACATTTTCATTAAAAAATTATTAATATGTTGACAATATATCAATATTATTATATGTTTTATTTGAATTTAAAACTTTCAGTATTTATTGGATTCTATGAAATATTTACGTAAATTTAATGTATTACAATAAAAATATATAATTGCATATTATTTAAAATGATAAATAAAAACTCAATAGAAAAATGATATTATGGATATATTATTTGCATACCACATTTGTGATTTTTCAAAAAAATCTATATAACCAATCTATAAAATGGCTGATACATTGTAGAATTTTATTGACCTCATTTACACGTATTGGCATTCTTACTGATCTATCAATAATATCCTATATAGTCAGACACTGATTCTTTATCTCTATTTATTGATGATGCATGGTGTCCTTATTATAATATCACATCAAATATGATAAAATCATTTTCTATGGATAACTGATTATATATGTAATGTCCTGGATTTTTTTCCTTGTATTATTTTAATATTATATGGGAATTATTTTGAGATTAGGCTCGGAGATGGCCTGCAGTTCCTACGCCCAGTGAGCCCGGAAAAAAATTTTGATTTTCATTTAATAATTAAATTGCGCGTGCATGTGGTTTTCTTAAAAAAGTGTAATAACTCCTGAACGGTTTCTGGGATCTAAAACTCAAGGTCACCATTGTGTTCGGAACAACGTTTTTACCTTAGGTGAGGCCTAACATCGGTCGGCGCAGGTCAGTCATGGAATCCAGTTTTTGGGACATAAGAGTAAAAAAATATTTAAATTTTTTTTTATTCTACGGTGAAATATTTTAAATCTACTGCAATAGATATCCCATTCCTTTTTAATTAAAGGATGGCACAGGGGTCTAGGGTTACAAAACCTCATAAACCTGAAACCCTTGGCAGCTCTTGAGGATCTGTAGAAAACCTCCCAACACGGCGACGACGACGCAGCGACTGGATCATCGCCGACGAATGCTGAGAAATCTAGGTAGGATGTTTAATTTGTGATTTCTTCCCCATTTTTGATTTCCAAAATGAACGCGGACTAATCAAGGAACAAATTAGCCGTGGATTGATCATTCATGCATGATAGGCTTTTGTGGGAACCGTGGGTGTTTTATTCTTGAAATTTATTTTTGTTTTCATTCAACCTTCTAACGGTGAATAACCAAGATCGGCACGAACATCGATCTAGGTTCGTCCCTCTCTATTGTTCTGTTTTTCTCTCCTGATTCCTACGCGTTTTTTGTGTGAGTTCTACACGTTCTTGGAGGGAATCGATCATTGCACATTCATTTGATGGCGCAACGTTATGAAATCAATGATCAAACCACGAGACGACATATGGGAGGTGCGATGGTGACGGTGGCAGAAAAATCGGTGTGGTTCGTAATTCTCGTTCTACTAGTGTTTTCGTGCGGACGGATCGGGATGAGCCATCAAAGCCTGTTGGGAACCCGAAACCGATGGAATCGGTTTTGTAGGAGTGGGACGACCCCAAATCCGGAGTATTGTGATGATCGGACGGTTGGATCATGATCCAGAGAATTGGCCGAGGCACGCGGAGGAAGATGACGCTTCTAGAAATTTCCTGACTACACATCGTGTAGTATGGGCTACACGGCGTGTTCATCGGCGGATTTACCTAGCATGTAATTTGGGAGTACATATAAATGGGAAGGGTACACGGCAAAGGACACACCGTGTATACCCCTCCTCGTCCAAACCCGACCAGATATATGGGATACCCGTGTACTGGTACACGGGCAGGCGACACAGACACGGGCATAGACCGTGTACGGGCACATGGCCAGCGTACACGGAGTGAGCCCTAGATGCTCGGACACAAAGTGTGACTCATCTACACGCCATGTAGTTTCTTTCTATCCAACAATCCAAATGGCACGATCTGATTATAGGGGTAGTACCCAGGGTCAAGGAACATGGTGTGTACTTTTTCTACACGCTGTATAGTTTGGTTTTACTCGGCTTGAACGAATGACATGGGCCGTTTACACGGGCAGTACCCAGGGTCAAGGAAAATGGCGTGTAACCATAATACACACCTTGTAACCCGTATTAAATGACTTGAGCTACTTTTCTTCTGTGACTTGGACTATTTTTCATAGGCTTCGTACCCTTGTTCCATTCCCTGAAGGATCTGGTATCATTTCAATTACACAGGTGTATGATCCCTTCAGCGGAATTTCCTAAATAGAGTTGTTGGAATCCCCTCTGTGAGACGTATAGACAGATCCTCTATTCATTCCAGGAACCCTAGGAAGAGTTTTTGGTATCGATGTGACAAACTTTACCCAGTTTCCCATCCTCTGCTTGGCGGATTAGCTCAGACTGAGTTGTCGGAATCACCCCATGACTTGGTCATGATCCTCATCTAAGCAACATGTTCTCAAAGTGCTTGTGGAGTGTTTTCTCCCAAAACGAGTACTTCGTATATCACTCTTCATACCTAGGAGTGTGGTCTCTTTTTTTCAAGCTTAGTGTAATCTTCATGTTGGATCTTAGTGATGTTATTCGCGATAATAGATCATAAATGAGTATATCTGGATATTCTTATTATATGTTATATATACATAAACTGTGTAGAGCAGACTATATATTTCCTTTGTGGTATTTTCCCTTTTTGTATTTTCTTTTGTGGTTTCAGGGTGTCCTACTGGGTATTGTTATACTCACCCCTACATGGGCTTTTCCCGCACATGTCATTTCTTGTGAAGACGAGAGAGCCTTTGACAAGATTCTAGGTGGACCAGGATCGGATGGTGCTCAGTGAGATCAGGCGGGCTGAGGTGTGTTCCTAAGGATATAGATTGCAGTCACAGTACCTTTCCTTACATGTTGGACTTTGTTACAGACTTTCCTTTGGTTGACTTGTACTTTCGGACCATGGTTTTACACTTACTATACTTTACATTCTTTTCGTACTCTGTTGGTTGTGATTTTTAGTGTATGCATGCATTTATTTTTTTTGTAGTCTTTGCTTTTCCTCTTTTTTGGATTGGAGATGTGTTTGCATGTGTACATGTTTATAGGTAATGCCTCCCGTGTTAGTATCATGCCTACTCGGTGCTAGTCACCAGCCCTAGGCCTATTGGAGGCGGGCTTGGGGAGCTGCGGCTCGGACCCCACTGGGATGGGTTGTGACATAGTGGTATCAAAGGTGGTCGGTTCTACCTTAGGGTTGGGAGTCTGTGAGTTGGTTTGGGGCAACAATGTGGAGTTTTTCGAGTTCGGCTTCCAGGATAGGGACCATAGTGATGGTGCGGGCGGCCGACGTTTCTATACACCAGGACTCTGATAACTTGCTATTCGACTCGAAACATGAGAACACTAGTTACAGGGAAAAAAATAATGGTACATGCATGAGATAGGAATAGGTTGTGGTTTCCATGTCCATTTTGAGTCAACTCTCCAGATATACTCACTGAATGAGATACATCTTTTTTCTTTAACTGGATTCCTCCATGATGCGCACCCGCTAGGATCCAGCAACTCAATTTTTAGGATGACCCCCTTAGTGATGAAGCCTCGAAACAGGGATCAGATCCCACAGTTTTACCATCATGTGGTGTTCCAGTTATCCCGCCACCATTGGAGCAGTGTTTTGTTCCTGTTGTACCAGTGGAGGAGAAGCGTAGGATGAGCGCCCTCCACGAGTTTTAGAGATAGATAACCCTCATGTTTTGAGGCCAGCATTACCCTCAGGTAGCAGAGCACTGGCTTGAGACGGTGGCTAGATTCTTCCATTTGGTCAGGAAAACAGCAGACCATATGGTGATCTTGGTAGGGATCCTTCTGCAAGGCTCGATATGACGATGGTGGAGTTTGGTTGTCCTGACCCACGATGAGGTGACACTTGCATGGTCAGAGTTTGAGAATCTCTTCATAGAGGAGTTTTCACGAGTTACCTTGAGAGAAGTATGCATACAAGAGCTTCTTCAGCTCCAGCAGGGAGCCATGACAGTGGCTAACTATTCGTCGAGGTTTACCGACCTCTCGAGGTACTCGATGGATATGGTAAGAAATCCGTACTTCAGAGCATGGACTTTTGAGATGGTCTTGCACAATGATATCCAAGATAGAATCATCCCTATGAGAATGCCTACTAATTATAGGTTGCTTGAGCGGGATTTGGTGGTCGAGAGCTTCTTGGCAGAGCAGAGACAGCCGTCAGTTGTCAGTAGTGGGCGAGCTGGAGTAGAGACCTCGGCATAAGGAAGCCGACATAAGGGACCCAGGCGTAGGAGACGTTTCCAGAGGAGTTCCTAGGACAGGGGATCTACCGTATAGGGTTCGCATGGCATATCCAGCCAGCCTCGAGAGAGGTTATGTGACTCATGTGATGACATAGGACAGCTCGCTCGAGATTTTCTGACCCGCCATACTACTGACACAGGAGAAGTGGATGGACCACTAAGGTAGAGGCATCGTGTGGAGCTGATAGATCTGTGGGGCGGCGGACGTGGTAGGGGAGCTGGGGTAGCAGCTAGAGGTGGTCAGCGTTTTGACCGTTTACCACCACCAACCCCAGGATGTCAACCCCACGCTCAGAGAGCTGGTGGACAGAGGTAGGGACAGCTGCAGGCGGCAGAGGCTTATAACCCAGGTACTCCCAGAATGATTAGAGGTACTATCTGTGTCTTTTCTACTTTGGTTGTCATATTGATAGACACAGGTGTTATTCATTCCTTTTTGGCTAGTTATCTGGTTTGAGACCTTGAGATTCTAGTTGAGCCGTTGACTCGACCGTTATGCTTAGAATCACCGACTGATGAAGATTCAGAGATCACACACCTCTGTAGATAGTGTGACATGACCCTTTGAGGTGAGAGTTTCGGATAGAACAACTTTTTGGTAGCTTCGAGGCCTTACGATTTCATTCGTGGTATGAATTGGCTATCCACAGTTCATGTCCAGATAAAATGTTATAGGCGAAGGGTGTGGTGTGTCTGCAGTGATGGAACGAGGTTCTCTTTTGTCAGTGAAAGAGAGACTCAGGCAGCACAGGATGGACTCATGCATAGGAGGGCACAACCGATTTCACATTAGTTAGCAAGGCTAGCCCTTGGTGTAGTAGATGTTACCATTTTCCATTTTCCAGCAGTAGTGGCTAAGTATGAGGACGCCTTTCCGAAGGATTTCCCTGGGCTACCTACCCATCGAGAGATATATTTCTGCATTGAGTTGCAACCCATTATGACACTAATATCAGCATCAGTATATCTGATGGCTTCTGTAGAGCTTCATGAGCTGAGGGTGCAGCTAGACGACATGCAGAAGAGGGGTTTGTGAGACCCAGTATTTCACCCTGGGCGACCCCAGTGTTGTTTTCCAAGAAGGAAGACAGGAGCATGAGGCCATGTTTGGATTTTTGTAGCATGAATCAAGTGACTGTGAAGAACTGATATCCACTACCGAGGATCGATGAAATATTTAACCGGTTGATAGGGGCACAATGTTTCTCAAATGTTGATCTACGATCATGATATCACCAGTTGCGAGTAAGGGATGAGGATATATCGAAGATGGCTTTCAGATGCCGCTACGGTCACTGTGAGTACTTGGTGATCTCCTTCAGCATGATGAACACCCCGGAAGTGTTCATGGGGCTCATGAACTGGATCTTTCAGCCATATCTAGACCGGTTTGTAGTGGTCTTCATCGATGATATACTTGTGTACTTTGCCTCTGAGGAGGAGCATCTGAGACACCTAAGGATGGTTCTGGACACACTCTGAGAGCACCAAATGTTTGGGAAACTCCCAAAGTGTCAGTTCTGGTTACAGTAGGTCCACTTTCTGGGACACGTTATCTTAGTAGATGGGGTGGCAGTGGACCCAGCCAAGGTGGAGGTAGTGCTAGCATGGGAGCCCCCCAGAGCATGACGGAGGTGCAGAGTTTCCTTGGGTTGGAAGGCTATTATCCGAGATTCATCATTAATTTCTCCAGGATTGCAGAACCCTTGATAGATTTGACCCGAAAAGGGTAGCCTTTCGTGTAAACCAAGAGATTCCAGTAGGCTTTCTAGAAATTGAGGTAGAGTTTGATGAGCACCCCACTCTTGAGGTTACCGGAGGAGGGTGTCGAGTACATAGTGTTCTGCGATGCATCAGGAACCGGGCTTGGTTGTGTCCTGATGCAGAGGAAAGCTGTGATTTCCTATGACTCACGTCAGTTGAGGCCACACAAGTAGAACTACGTGACCCACGATCATGAGTTGGCAGCGGTAGTCTTCGAATTAATGATTTGGTGGGACTACCTGATTGGAGAGTGGTTTACCAACTAATCTTATCACAAGAGTCTCAGATATATCTTTTCTCAGAAGGAAGTGAATTTGAGACATAGGCATTGTCTTAAGTTCCTCTAGGATTAAAACATTGATATCATTTACACACCTGGGAAGGGGAACGTCATGGCAGATGCTCCCAGCAGAAAATCCAGTTCACAGCTACTGGATGAGGTGATGGGGCAGTTAGCCTCTTTACAGTTATCCTTTGTGGATGGGGATAAGGGAGCTTACCTTCAGTCAATGGTTGTTACCCATCCACTCTTATTGCAAGTCAGGGAAGCTAAGCTCGAGGATACTAACCATGAGACTCTATGTGATAATGTATCCAAAGGCGTTGCTGCTGATGGATATTCAGAAGGTGTGGAGCACGTTGTTCTTTTCAGAGGACCTACAGTAGTACTAGTGATATTGTGAGAGGAGTTTCTGAGAGAGTTCAATATATCCCCTTTGGAGGTACATCTATGTGTGGAAAAGATGTATCAGGACCTCCGACGTCAGTTCTGGTGGCCAGGAATGAAGAAGTGTGTGGAAGAGATTGTTTCACAGAGCCTTACTTGTCAATAATTAAGGGTTGAGCACCAGGTACTAGAGGGATTGACTCAGCCCCTTGAGGTGCCAGAGTGAAAGTGGGACGGGATATTCATGGATTTCATGATAGGTTTACCACGTACGTCCACGGGACACGATGCCATCTGGGTGATCGTTGATCAACTCACCAAGTCAGCCCCCTTCCTAGCCATTTGGGAACAGAGTTCAATAGAGAGCTTAAGACGCCTCTACGTGCAGGAGATAGTTAGACTTCATGGAGTTCCATCAACGATCGTCTCAGATTGTGATGATCATTTCATGTCCCTATTGAGGAAGGGATTTCAGGAAGCTTCTGGGACTCATTTTTACATGAGCACAACATTTCATCCCCATATTGATGGTCAGACAGAGCGGACCATCCAAGTCCTAGAGGATATGATTCAAGCATGCATACTTGACTTCGTTCATAGCTGGGAGGATCACCTACCACTGGTGGAATTTTCTTATAACAACAGTTATCATTCCACTATTGGTATGGCACCATTAGAAGCTCCGTACGGGAAACATTTCAGGTAAGTGCTTTGCTGGACTGACCAAGGAGAGGCAGCACTTATGGGCCCAGAGATGGTGAGAGCTACTACAGTGAAGGTGCAGGTCATCTAGGAGCAGATGAAGACTGCACAGAGTCAGAAAAATTCTTATGCTGATAGGAGGAGGAGGCCATTGGAGTTCGCGAAAGGAGACCATGTGTTCCTTTGGGTCTCACCTCGATGGGGATTGCGGAGATTTGCCCGAGGGGGAAAGTTATCTCCGAGTTTCGTTGACCCATTTTATATTCTAAGTATAGTTGGCGAGGTGGTGTATCGCTTGGATATACCTCCTCAGATGGACCTGGTACACAACGTCTTCCATGTGTCGCACCTACGGAGGTACGTGCATGATCCATCACACGTTATCGACTGGGGCAAGATGGACATCGATGATGGAGCGACCTTTGCTGAGTACCCAGTGGAGATCAAGGATCGGGAGGAGAAGATCCTTTGTCGGTGAGCTATTCCCTTAGTGTGCGTCCGGTGGCAGCATGGGAATCTCCAGGAGAGGACGTGGGAGCGGGAGGATTAGATTCTAGTGCATTACCCACATCTTTTTGAGTAGCTATTGTTGTGGCTTTTTAGGGATGTAAAATCCCTAAGGAGGGTGTGATGTAATGTCCCAGTTTTTTTTCCATGAATTGTTTTAATATTATATGAGAATTATTTCGAGAGTAGGATCTGAGACGGCGTGCAGTTCTGAGGCCTGGTGATCCTGGAATGAATGTTTGAATTTAATTTAAAAATTAAATTGTGCGCGCTTGTGGTTTTCCTGAAAAGTGGAATACCTCTTGAACGGGTGCTCAGATCATAAATCTGAGGGCACCGTTGCATTTGGAAAAACGTTTTTACCATAGCCGAGGCCAAACATCGGTAGGCATAGGTCAATCATGGAATCCAGTTTTTGGGACGTAAGAGTAATAAAATATTTAAATAAAAATATTTTATTCTGCAGCGAAATATTTTAAATCTGCTGCAACAGATATCCCTTACATTTTTAATTAATGGCTGGCGCAACGGTCTAGGGTTACAAAGCCTCATAACCCTAAAACCCATGGCGGCTCTGGAGGCTCTGGTGAAAACCTCCCAACGTGGCGATGACGACACAGTAACTGGATCATCACCGACGGACCCCGCAAAATGCAGGTAGCATGTTTAAATTGTGATTTCTTCATCATTTTTGATTTCCACGATGAACGCGGACTAATCGACGAAAAAATTAGTCGTGGATCGATCTTTCTTGCGGGATGGAATTTTGTGGGAATCCTGGGGATTTGATTCTTGAAATTTATTTTGGTTTTCATTTAACCTTCCAATGGTGACGAACCAAGATCGACATGAACATCGATCGAGGTTTTTCCCTCTTAATTGTTATGTTTTTATCTTCCGATTCCTACGCGTTCTTCGTGTGTGTTCTACATGTTCTTGGAATGAATCAATCTTTGCGCATTCTTTTGCTTGTGCAACAATCTGAAATAAAAGATCCAACCTCGAGACAACCTATCGGAGGTGCGACGACAACAGCGGCGGACAAATCGGTGCGGTTCAGAATTCCCGTTCTTCGAGGGTTTTTATGTGGATGGATCAGGATGCACTATCTAGGCCGATCAGGAGCCCAAAACCGATAGAATTGGTTTCGTAGGAGCAGGAAAACCCCAAATCCGTAGTTTTGTGAGGATCAGATAGTTGGATCAAGATCCGGACAATCAGCCGAGGCGTGCAGAGGAAGACGACACTTCTAGAAATTTCCCTACTACAAGCCGTGTAGTATGGGCCACACGGTGTGTGTTCATCGGTGGATTTACCAGGCGTGTACTTCGGGATTACATGGACTCGGGAAAGGTACATGGACAATGACACACCGTGTATACCCCTCCCCATCCACATACATGGGATACCCAGTGTATTGGTACACGGGCAGGTGACACAGACACGGGTAGAGACCGTGTACGGGCACATGGCCAGCATACACGGAGCAAGCCCCAAATGCTCGGACACGGCTTCTGACTCTCTTACATGTCATGTAGTTTCTTTCTATCTGACAAGCCGAATGACATAGGCTGATTACATGGGCATTACACGAGGTCAAGGAACATAGCGTGTACTTTTTTAACACATCGTATAGTTTGGTTTTACTCGTCTTGAACGAATGACATGGGTTGTTTACACAGGCAGTTCCTGGGGTCAAGGAACACGACATGAACTTTTTCGACATACTTTGTAGTTTGGTTTTACTCGGATTGAACGAATGACACATACCATTTACACGGGCAGTACCCAGGGTCAAGGAACACGGTGTGTACTTTTTCTACACGTCGTGTAGTTTGGTTTTACTCGGCTTGAACGAATGACAACGTCCGTTTACACGGGCAGTACCTGGGGTCAAAGAACACGATGTTTAACCATACTACACGCCGTGTAACCTATCATAAATGAAATGAGCAACATTCCTTCTGTGACTTGACTTGTTTTCTTAGGGTTCGTACCCTAGGTCCTTTCCCTAATGGTTTTGGTATCATTTCTTTTACACAGGAGTCTGATCCCTTTAGCAGAACTTCCAAAATAGAGTTGTTGGAATCCCCTCTATGAGACTTAGATTAGGATCCTCTATTCATTTCTAGAACCCTAGGTAGATTTATTGGTATTGGCATGACCAACTTTACCTGGGTGCTAATCTTTGGCTTAGAGGATTTTCTCAGATAGAGTGGTCGGAATCACCCCATGACTTTTTCATGATCCTCATCTGAGAAACATGTTAAGAAAGTTCTTGTGGAGTGTGTTCTCCCAGAACAAGTACTTCGTATCTCTCTCTTCATACCTAGGAGTGTGTTCTCCTGGTTTTATGCTTAGTGGAATACTCAAGCTGGATCTTAGTGGTGGTATTCATGATAGTTGATCGTGCATGAGTATATCTGGATATTCATATTATATGTTCGGTAGAAATATATTGTGTAGAGCTGACTATATCTTCCCTTTGTGGTATTTTACCTTGTTGTATTTTCCTTTGTGGTTTTGGGGTGTCCTAATGGGTATTGATATACTCACCCCTACACGGGCTTTTCCTGCATGTGTCGTGTCTTGTGAAGATGAGCGATCCTTGGACAGGATTCTCGGTGGACCAGGACTGGACGGTGCTCAGTGAGATCAGGCGGGCCGAGTTGTGTTTATACGGCTACAGATTGTAGTCCCAGTACCTTTCCTTACAGGTTGGACTTTGTTACTGACTTTCCTTTGGTGGGCATGTACTTTTGGCCCAGGATTTTACAATTGTTGTAATTTACTTTCATGTCGTACTCTATTTGTTGATATTTTTAGTGTATGCATGCATTTCCTTTTTTTGTAGTCTTAACTTTTATGATTTGTGCTCTTGGAGATGTTGTGTGAGTGTGTACAGGTTTATAGGGAATTCCTCCCATTTTAGTAGCATGCTTACTCGGTGCTAGTCACCAGCCCCTGGCCTATTGGAGGCGAGCTTCAGGAGTTGTGGCTCAGGCCCCAATGGGACGGGTCGTGACAATATAAATCATAATAAATTGAATTTTGTGGTGGAGGTGGTATTGGAATTGGACAGATAATAGTTGTTGGATCTATATGAGGATGTGGAATTGTAACACCAAGATTTTTTATGAATCATTTTTTGAATAAAATAAGATTCATTGATGGTTCTTATTTCATACTATAATATAATTATCCTCCTATATACACCTAAACCAGTTAATCATTCACTATAGAAAATATTGTGCATAGATTTAAGTTCACACAACCCTATTTTTGTCTTGTGTTGCACACAATACATAGTTTTATCCAGCCACAATATTCTTCTAATACTAGTAATTAAAATGATTATTAGAAAAAATCATATTTAATGGATTGAATTAATAAGATTTTCTAAATTATGAATTTTATTTTTTCACATTTTTATCAGTTATCCAATGATTATAAATAATATAAGATGAAACTTTTTCTGAAAAATAGCATCCTTTTTAAAGGATAGGTAAGCGTCCTTAGAATACATTATTAAAAATTAAATTTTTCATCTTTTAGTCATTTAATTTTATAAAACAAACATCATTTTTGATATAAGAATATAAAAAATATCTTAGGGTGAATTTTTTGTATTTTTCTAAGATATTTCATTTTTTTAATGAATAGTAAAAATATTGATTTAAAATGAAAACTACCTTTTTGATTAAATATGTAGTAACTATGAATGTTGTTTTTAATGGGGTTTAATGTATTATTAATTAATATATATATATATATCCTTTAATAAAAAAATTCTATATTTCAATTTCATATTGAAATTGGACATAAAAACATTATAATCTTTTCATCTTTTCCTCATTAAAAAACAGCTTTCAGTCATGTCCCCATGATATATTACAAATTATATTCTATGATTTCAATGAATTAAATTACAAATAATTTTTTCTATATTTATAATAACAAAAAAATTATTTTTTAATGTGGAAAACCTAACTTTATAAAAATTTTATTAGTGAAAATATTGAAAATTAATTTCATAAATAAAGAAAAAAATGAGTTTAGTTATTTTATAAACATATAATATAAGTTTACAAATGACCTACAAACATTAAAACCACATTTTATGGTCATATTAATAAACTAACCACCTAATGATCTATTTTTATATGTTATTTTCTTATTATTACATGAAATTATCCTATATAAAAAGTTATCTAATTAAAAAGAAAAAAAATGATCCTTCATTTCATTTAATATTTATAAATCATCGGGCATGAGAAAATATAAATTTTTTAATTATAAAAAATTTATTGAATATAATATAATTGTATATATCAGGGTCATTTATTATAATATTTTGGAGGTCATATAAGTAAATTAAATAGTAATGAAACATCAATAATGAAATTATTTAGTAAATAAATAACAAAAATAAATGATTCAAAAAATTAAAATGGTGTATAATTAAGGAATAATTTCATTTATTTCCTTTTATATTTGAAGATATCATATAAAATTGTTGTGATATAAATATATTCAAATTCCATTATTGTCATTAATTTGTATATTCAAATTAAATAAATAAGGACAAAATTGTAATTAATTTTATTTTATAATAAGTGATATTTGAATAAATGTTTAAAAATAAATAAAAATAATATATTCTTAAAAAGAATAACAATTTTTTAATAAATATAAAATATGTTCCATTATTGGAACTGTTAAAATTCTATATTCAACATATTTCCCACTAAATAGTAAAAACAGTACTGGCACAGTTAGGGTTGAAGTATTGTTTTTCTGAGTAACTTCCACATTTGTTAGAATAAATTTAAAAACATATTATATTTTAATTATAGAAATAAAATATAAAATTTTAGAATTAGTTGCATTAAATGGTTTAATATTTGTACCATTAATTTATTCATAATTGATAAATTACATTTGTTATAATGTTCGTCACCCTTCTAAAATTAAAAACAATAATAATAGGGAAACATATTTGTAAAATAATAACACAATTAAAAGGAATTTATTTTACTATGGTGGTTGTTTTTATCAACCAAATAAATTATCCCCTCCATTATTATTCCATTTTTTTTCCAAAAGAGACATGAAATCCCCACACATAAAAGTAAACACTATTTATTATTTACATGATTTCCACTCGTCCCAAACTATAAAAGGTAACTCACCCTCCCCATATCATCACATCTCTCAATCCATTTGTCTCTACCAAACCCTGAAAATATATAATATAAACCTCACTAAACTAATTCGATATTCTATAGAGTAGGTATAAATACTAAAAAGGAAGGACTTTAGTCCAATCTAAATGAGAATACCTCAAGAAGAAATAATATTTTTCAAAAAACTTTTTTGTTTTATTTATTCCTCAAACACCGTGAATTATTTTAATTTATATATTATATAATAACTATGTAGATTATATTAAGATAAATTTTTCAATTATAATTTTATGACCCAAAAACTCACCCACTTCCATCAAATGGATTATGATAACACTTTTTATTATTTATTTGATTTCCTATATTCCCTAACAATAAAAGGGAACACACTCTCCCCTATTTATCACATCACTGAATCATTTATCTCCAACAAACCCAGAAAATATTATTTCTAAAACTCTCAAATATAATTCAATATTCCTTATTACAAGAATAAAAAATACCAAGGAAGGCCTTTAGTGTAATCTAAAAGATGATACCTGAAGAAGATGTATGATTATTCAACAGACATTTTTGTTTTATTTATTCCTCGAAAAGATTGAGCTGTTATAATGAATTACATAAATAATCACCTATGTATCATATATTTAGATTAATGTTTTTATTTTAATGTCATGACACCTAAAATCCCCCACATCCATCACAAGGTTTGTGAAATCATTGTTCGTGTGTACGGTAGACTATAATCTAATGAAATGTGGTCGCTCGTTTCACCATTACCTAATTTAGGGGTTTGGAAAAATGATGTAAATATTATTAATATATTATTATTGTTGTTATAATATTTCATATATGATTTATTAATATTTATATATCACTTACCTATAGGAATTCATTTTTTTGTGGAATATGATAATGTTGTTCCAATCTGTGACACACTACCGCCTCCCAAAGTTATGTGATTCATTCACACATGACATGGAATACAGTAATGATGAGTTTAATAAAAATAGGAGTTATATATAACATAATACTTAAATTTTAATGAATATATATATATATATATATATATATAATTTAAATAATTTCATTTAGTACTATAATAAAATGGTAAAATTGTTTAAGCATACGAACAACCACTCGTCTGTATGAATGATGTATTTGATTCCCTATATCTAATTTATATGGGGCACTCTAAAAAATATAAAATTAATATATATGAGATTTTTCTCATTTTATAAAATATCAAAATGATAAAATCATTATAAATGCGAGAATACCATAAATAGAATGTAAAATCTAATTGGAATCATAATGTGGTTATTACCTGACATGTTATATTATCAAGGGATTGTTAATAAGTGGGTAATATAAATTTATAATAAAATGATATATTATAATGACCCATACTTTACATACATTGTTATTACTTCAAAATTGAATCACACTTATTACAACATCTAACAAAACCATGAAAGGACCGTATAGGTATAGTGTCTTTAGAAACTGGGAAACATAAACAACTGGTTCATAAAGCATCTACATTGCCTCCCATTTATTTCATCATATCTGCAGTCCCTTTTTGTCATATCCTACTTAATAGCCTTCTTCCTGACCTGGGGAAATAATAAAACAAAAGGGTGATCTCAAATGCTCAGTAAGGGTAAAAAAAAGTTATATCAATCACATCATATACATAATAACATAACTTTTGGAAATCTTAACCTGCAAAAGAGATCATAATTTCATAACATGGGATAAATCATAGTAGTGAAATTTAGTCCAAATAATCATAATATAAAACATTAAACTTTGTGGAATACACACATAATCATAGAGAATCATTTCTTATTAGTCAAGACTCATTTCCAAAATTATCTTAGTGGACAAAGTCCATTTCTGAACCGAGTTCACTCCTCATTTCAGTCCTGTTTCACTGAACCGGTTTAACCTTCCATTCAAGCCATGTCTATCTCATGAGATATTAAATTTTACACAATGCATTGGAGGGAGATATAGGTCCCACCCATGTCATAACGATACCATTCTTATGTGTGCCCCAAAATCATAAACCATACATCATAGCATAATCCATGTAATAAAAACGGGAATCTTAAACATCGTGACATCATAAAACAATTCATATAAGATAAAGGAATTCATAAAAATATTTCCATCACAATATAATAAAATCCATTAATAATAGGGATAGAAACAGAACCCTATATTATCTTAGATGGAAAATAATTTTGATAAAACTTTTGAACTCCATTTTTGAGGAAAATATCCTTTCTACTTGAAAAACAGTTTCCATTCTTAACATGTCATAAAATTTTAAACTAAAAAAAAGTTGATTAAAAATAAACATGAAAACTTGTAATTGTAGCTTCTTGGAAATAATTTTTTAAAAATCCATTCAAGTCGTATAAGTTAAAAAAACATTCTTCTCGTACTTTTGTCAGAAAAGTCAAAAAGTACCTTGTACGAAAAAAACAAAAGATTACATTCATATATTTTACTAAAAACTCACTGAAGGGTAAAATTGGATATAAACTATTGTATAAGGATATAAATATTACATATTGAGGAAAAATGGATGTGGATGACAAAATACACCCCAGTAAATACCAAAGTATAAACAATCTCGGATAAAAATGATATTGTGATATTTTCCCTTTCCATTGGTCTGATTTGCTTTGTATGTGTCTGAACCTCATGTATAATGATTTAAATAATCTTATTGACTTATTACAGAATCATACGTATTTTTATGATATCATATATGGTCATATTATTAGCTTCTTATTAGTAATATTTCATTGTTACTTGTTATTCGGGTGTTTATTACTTTTTCTTCTTATGCGTGTTTCGTCGAATAAATTCTTATTCTTATTTTTGGGTTATAGATAACTCATTTCTAGAATGTTATTAGTGTAATATATATTATATTAATTCATTCAATTCATTTATATAATCATTATGCAATGAAGATCATGTAGAACGAGTCGCATCACATCGTGGAGACGGTATTCTGTACGTACACACGAGCGATGATATCGTTCCCATGATCATGGAATTTTATTTGAGTGTATGTATACTATTTCAGAATCAATATAACTTTACAATAATCATATATAGTCATTATTTACCCCATTATACCCATCCAAGTAAGGTGGTGGTGGAAAATAGTTTACACTATGGCGTGGAGACGGTATTCCGTACGTACGCACGCGCGGTGATTTCGTTTTCTGTAGGATGAATAGATAGTGAAATAGGGTTGATTCATATTTATAATAACATATAGGTATATGAGTGATACTGATGTTATTTCTTCATAATGAAACAACTAAAGAATAAGAAGTTGAAGAATAAATAAAGTTGAAAGAATCGGTAACGGATATTACCTTTTCTTTGAAGCGCTTCTTTGAGACCTCCTTTTAGGGCACTAAAATTGGTCTTTGAAGAAGACCAGGACCTCTAGGATGTCTCTAGAAAAGTGGAGAGGAGAAAGTGGCAGGGGATGGCCGAGAATTAAGGCTAAATTTGGTGTGAGGAAGAGAGGGATGAGGTTCCCTTTTATAAGGGAGGAGAGGGGCGCCTTTGGAAAAACTAAAAATATTATTTTATTATAAAGCCAAATTCGGTTTTGAATAGCTCCAAATTGATTTATTTCAAAGCTAAGGTGGGGATGGATCTAAATACTCTCATCCAATATAATTTATAGAAGTTTAGGTTCCTATTTTAACATTATCATTTATATTTAACATTAAGTTAGATAATTTTACTTTTACCGTGTCTTTTTGTGTTCTTACACTATATTGTTGATAAACATACAATAACAAGCCAAACTAACCCCAATTTGTTTATTATTAATATATATAACCTTATCTAAGTAATTTTTCTGAACCTTAGATTTTTAGGAATAAACTAACAATTAATAATATAATATTTTTTTAAAAAACTATTTTATGTCAATTATGACACTATTTAGTAATTGATTTTTGTGAAAATCATTATAGAATTATTAGTTCTAACAAGTTAATTAAATCAATAATAACATGTCATATTAACCTAGAAAATGATTGGAATTCATAAAAAGTCTCAAATTACATTTATTTGGGTATTTATAACATCTATTATGTCAATATTTCATTAATAAGATAATTACTCCATCATCTTTGTGTCATAAATAAATTAAATTATATAATGTCTAAAAAATACAAATAAAATACCATTATGTAGGAAAATATTTTCAGATTTTTAATGAATATTTATAGTATAATTTATCTTATGTATACCCCTATATTAAAAATTAATTAGTTATTAAACATTGATTTTAACTATATTAACCCTTCTTTAAATAAATTGATAATAAATGTCATAATCTAATCCATGTGGGCCTAAATGGTCATATTTTATTCATAATGTTTTTTTTGGTCGAATTAAACTTACACAATATAATTAATACATGTGTTAGGGTAATAATAATATCATTTTTACCCTTGATTAACCTATTTATTTTTAACTGCGGTAAAAAAATAAAAAGTTACTATTCACCAAAAATTATTTTCATCTCACTAAACCACATTTTAGTCCTTGATATTAACTGTGTCTCTCGGATTTTCTAAATTCCACTCACATAAGCGGTAAAATTATGTTTGATGAGAAATTCAGTTTTTTTAACTACTACTTAGTGGTTTCACTATTCATCAAAAAATGAAAGTTTCAGAAGAATACCAAAAATTAGGCCTACGCTATATTTGATTTTATGAATTCAAAAATGATGTATATTTTACCAAATTCAAAACACATCAGTTGCATTAATTAATTTAAAAAATTAATTCTTGTCGTCAAAACAAATACTGTGTTTAAGAGATAATAACTATCATGATTGACACTTGTTTATGTTTGGTTTAAATGTGAAATTACATTCAATGACCAAAATTTAATTAAATGGTAAAAATATATTCTAAATATACTTTAAAACCACTCAAATTTGTAATTTATCACTATTAATTATTTCGATTAAAAAGTTGTTTTTAATTAAAATTTAATAATTTTCACTATTCATCAGAATATGAAAGCTATCCGAAAAGTACCAAAATTTCACCCTAAGATAAATTCGATATTCTGAATCCAAAAATGAAGTCCATTTTGAAAAATAAAATTTACAAAATTTTAAAAGGAGGTTATTACTATTCATAACAGCAACTTTTAATAATATTTTAATAGAATATCGTTGTTTAGTGAAACTCGGTATTGCGTACGACGCAAGCTTTCGAGGAAGGTCGTGATTGCGTGTAAAGAAATACAAGAAAGTGTTATGTTTAGTGAAAGATTCATTTGATGATTTATATAACATAGAAACAAAATATTTCTCATAAAAGTCTCGGGTGTTACATTTTACCCCCCTTAAAATGAATTTCACCCTTGAAATTCGTCACATTATAGCAAACAGATGAGGATGCCTCTCCCTCTTCATATCATCAAGCTCCCATGTAGCTTCTTCAAATTTTTGGTTCCTCCATAAAACTTTCACCAAGAGAGTGGTCTTGTTTCGTAGGACTTTTTCCCTGCGATCCAGAATCTCTATCAGCTATTCTTCATAAGAATGATCTTGCTCCACCAGTACAACTTCTGAGCTGAGTACATGGGAAGGATCAGGTATGTACATTCTCAAGAGAGATACATGGAACACATTGTGAACATGAGAGAGATTCGGTCGAAGCTCCAATCAGTAAGCTACCTTTCCAACATGATCCAGTATTTCGAAAGGACTGATATATCTAGGGCTCAACTTCCCTTTCTTTCCAAATCTCATGACCCACTTCCAGGGAGATATTATTTTGAACACTTTATCACCCACTTCAAACTCTAGGTATTTTCTTTGGTTGTTGGCATAACTTTTCTATCGACTCTGAGATTCTTTTATGTGTTGTTGAATAGATCAGACCTTTTCTGCCATCTCATCAACAATATCAGGTCCTAATAGCTTTCTTTCCCCAACTTCATCTGAGCAAGTTGGAGTCCTGCATTTCATTCCATAGAGAGCTTCATAAGAAGCCATCTGAATACTGGAGTGAGAGCTATTATTAAAAGAAAATTCCAACAAAGGTAGGTGTTAATCCCAACCACCTTTGAAATCTATAGAGCAAGCTCTCAACATATCTTATAGAGTTTGAATTGTTCTCTCAGACTGACTGCCTGTATGAGGATGATAAGCAGTGCTGAAACTCAACTCTGTATCCAGAGTATGCTGAAGACTTCGCCAGAACTTTGAGGTAAACCTTGGATCCCGATCAGATATAATATAATGTGGTACTCCATGCAATCATACCACTTCCATTACATATATCCTGGCAAGATGATCCAGAGAGAAATCCTATCTAATAGCAATGAAGTGTGCAGACATTGTAAGATGATCAACTATGACCCAGATAGCATTATTGCCTTTGGATGTTTTAAGAAGTCCTATGACAAAGTCCATAGTGATGTTTTCCCATTTCCATTATGGTATGGGTAATGGTTGTAACATCCCCTTATACTTCTGTCTCTCAGCTTTAACTTGCTGACAAACCAAGCATCGAGAGACACATTCAGCATCATCTCTTTTCATGCCATCCCACCAGAAGTACTTTTTCAGATCCCTATACATCTTCGTGCTTCCAGGATGAATAGAGAATGAAGAACTATGAGCCTCATCCAGCAGCTCCATCTTTAATTCTGGGATGGGAGGAACACAAACCTGATTCATGAACTTTATGATCCCATCACAATCAAGGTCGCATTCCGGTACATTTCTCACCTTCTTTTGTAACTCTACATCTTCTTTATGTGCCTCTTTAATCTTCACATGTATATATGGTTGAACATTCATTTGAAAAAGATAAGATTATTCCCCTTCCATTATAATTCCAAGATCCATCCTTTGTGAATCCAAAAATATTGGATCTTTTGTGATCCTCATCATGGATAAACTAGCATGGTCTTGTCGACTTAATGCATCTGCCACCTTTTTTTCTTTCCCAGGGTGGTAATAGATTGAGCAGTCGTAATCCTTAATCAACTCTAACCAACTTCTTTGGCACATATTCAGCTTCTTTTGTGTGAAAATATACATTAAACTTTTATGATCAGTATAAATGTCACACATTCCTCCATAAAGATAATGCCTCCAAATCTTTAATGCAAAGATTATCGCAGCTAACTCCAAATCATGAGTTGGGTAATTTTTCTCATGGATTTTCAACTGTCGTGAGGAATAAGATATCACCATATCATTTTTCATAAGAACACACCCCAATCCCTTCTTGGATGCATCACTGTAGATCACAAACCTTTCTCTAATACAAGGCAGTGTGAGCATAGGTGCACTAGATAACATTCTTTTCAACTCCTTGAAATTCTCTTCACATTCCTCTGTCCAAACAAACTTAACTCCTTTCCAATTCAAACTGGTGAGTGGATTAGATAATCGTGAAAAATCATTCACAAAACATCAATAATATCCATCTAAACCAAGAAAACATCAGATCTCAGTTACAGTTGTTTGTCTCGACCATCTTTCGATAACCTCTGTTTTTTCTGGATTCACAGATATCCCCTCTTTTGAGATTATGTGACCCAAAAATGAAACTTTTTGAAGCCAAAATTCACACTTGGTAAATTTGTCATAAAGCATCTCCTTTCTCAGGTTCTTCAATATAATTCTCAAGTGATCTTCATGTTCTTCCTTGATCTTTGAATATACAAGAATATCATCTATAAATACTACCACAAACTGATCAAGATAGTCTCTAAAGACTCTATTCATTAGATCCATGAAGATAGAAGGGGCATTAGTAAGACCAAATGGCATCTCTATAAATTCATAGTGTCCATACCTTGTACGGAAAGCAGTCTTTGGTATATCCTCCCTTTTGACCCTTAATTGATGATACCGAAAACGAAGATCAGTCTTGAAAAAGTATTGAGTTCCACGTAGTTGGTCAAATAAGTCATCAATGCATGGGAGAGGATATTTGTTCTTGATAGTAATCATGTTATGTTCTCGATAATAAATGCCGAGTCTCATTGATTCATCTTTCTTCTTAACAAACAGAATAGGTACTCCCCAAGGTGACGCACTAGGGGGTATGAATCCCTTATGAAGATTCTCTTGGAGTTGCTTCATCAATTCCTGCAACTCAATTGGGGCCATTCTATAAGGTGTCTTTGAAATAGGAAATGCACCTGGTACGAGTTCTATTGAAAACTCAACTTCACGATTTGGTGGAAGACTCGGTAATTCCTTTGTAAAGACATCATCAAACTCCCGTACAACGGGCATATTATTAATCGGGAGTTTTTCTCCAGCCATTTGAGATAAATAACCCTCATTTAGTGGAATCAAGACCCATAAGATGGAAGTAATTTCCTTCGGAAGTTTATATTCATCTTTTCATCGATAGACGATCATATATTGATCTAGAATATGAAATGTGACTTCCCTTCATTGGAAATTGATAAGAGATCCATATAAAGAAAGCCAATCCATGCCATGAATCACATGAAATTCCACTATAGGAAGGATCACAAGATTTGCAGGAATCACTTTCCCACAAACCTCAATCAGGGAAGAATTATAAACTTTTGATGCGACTGTTGTGCCATTAGGGGTTGTCACAGCTAACTCAACATAAAATTGTTGATGTAATACTGTGATACTCTATGAAAATTATTCAGAAATAAAATAGTGGGTGGATCCATAATCAAATAAAAAAATTTCTACTTTAGAGTGGATGGTAATTGTACCTTTCACCACATCGTTATTGTACTCCACATCGCAGATAGAAATTGCATGTGACGTTCCTTTGTCTTTAGCCTTAAGAGTTTGTTGATGTTGACCATCATCATCAACCCTTGGATTTGGGCATTGATTGGCATAATGCCCCATCTCCTTGAACTTGAAACATTGAAGTGTAGTAGGTTCATTCTGTGTATCCCTTCCTTTGTTTGCATCATTAGACATCTTCTTCCCATCATTGTAGAATCCAAATGCCCGATGACCTTCCTTTCCACATTTGAAACATTTACTTGTCCCTTTAAGACAACTCCCTCCATGTTTCTTTCCACAATTTGAGCATAAGGGAAAGCTCATCTTCCTTTCAGTGTGCTCTTTTGATATTCCTTTGAATTCCATTTTCCTCTTCTTATCAAACCCATATGACTGATGGGTGACTCCAATCTCCATCTCAACTTTGAGAGCACATCGAACGATTTCCTCATAGCTATTGTAGTCCCTTATGGCTAACACCATTCGAAGACTTGGTTTTAAGCCACTAAAGAATCCATCAATCTTACTCTCAGGTTGGATAATAACACCAGAAGAATACCTTGCAAGTCTTGTAAAATTTTCTTCATAGGTACCAATATATTCATCATCCTTTTGCTTCAGTTCAAGATACTCTTTCTCCATCTTTGTTTGGAGAATATGAGGGAATTACTTATTGAAAAATAAGTTCTTGAACTCGTCCCATTCCATGGACTCAATTTAATCCCTTTGCCTCGTATTCTTAATAAGATTCCACCATTGATCAGCATCTCCTTCCAAACGATACACTGCTAGGATGACTTTATCATGTTCAGAACATTGAAGAACTGAAAATATCTTTTCAGTAGTACTAATACATTGTTCATCAACTAATGGATCAGTAGACCCACTGAATGAAGGTGGACGCTGCCTCATGAAGGATTCAATAGAATTTTTATCCTTCCTTTTCTCGTTTGGAAGTCCTGCATGATTCATAGCTTGAGAAAGTTGTGTGAGCATGGTTACAAGATTTTTCATTCCAGCTCCCATAACGTTTGGTTGCTCAGGGGGACAATCATTGCATTGCCCGTCGCATTCCGCATTAACAAAATTCTTTCAGGTTCCAGCCATTGACTAAAACGAAGAAGAATAGTGTGAGCAAGACTACTTATAATTGGAAAACCACATAATCAAGAATAAAATTTCACACTTAAGGTCTTATCCTAGGTTATTCAGGGCCATTTCTAAAACACTAAGATTGTGTTCTATTCTTATACTTATCCTTAGGGTTTTTACTAAGGCTTTCACATCCTAGTTACCAAAGGTTGACTATACCTTTCCTCTGATACCAACTATAACGACCCATACTTTACATACATTGTTATTACATCAGAATTGAAGCGCAATTATTACAACATATAACAGAACCATGAAAGGACTGTATAGGTATAGTGTCTTTAGAAACTGGGAAACATAAACAACTAGTTCATAAACCATCTACATTTCCTCCCATTTATTCCATCATATCTAGAGTCCCTTTTTGGCATATCCTACTTAATAACCTTCTTCCTGACCTGGGGAAATAAAACATACAAAAGGGTGATCTCAAATGCTCAGTAAGGGTAAAAAAATAAATATCAATCACATCATATACATAATAACATAACTTTTGGAAATCTTAACCTGCAAAAGAGATCATAATTTAATAACATGGGATAAATCATAGTAGTGAAATGTAATCCTAATAATCATAACATAAAACATGAAACAGTTTGGCATACACACATAATCATAGATAATCATTTCTTATTAGTCAAGACTCATTGCCAAGACTATCTTACTGGACAAAGTCCATTTCTGAACCAAGTTCACTCCTCGTTTCAGTCCTGTTTCAATGAACCGGTTTAACCTGCTGTTCCGGCCATGTCTATCTCATGAGATATAAAATATTTACCAAATGCATTGGAGGGAGATATATGTCCCACCCATCTCATAATGATACCATTCTTATGTGTGCCATAAAATCATAAACCATACATCGTAGCATAACCCATGTAAAAAAAATGGGAATCCTAAACATCGTGACATCATAAAAATATTCATATAAGATAAAGGAATTGATAAAAAATTTCCATCACAACATAATAAAATCCATTTAATAATAGGGATATAAACAGAACCTTATACTATCTTAGATGGAAAATAATTTTGATAAAACTCTTGAACTCCATTCTTGAGGAAAATATCCTTTCTACTTCAAAAATATTTTCCTTTCTTAACATGTCATACAATTTTAAACTAAAATAAGTTGATTAAAAATAAACTTGAAAACTTGTAAAGGGGGATTCTTGGAAATAATGTTTTAAAAATCCATTCATTCCGTATAAGTTTAAAAAATATTCTTCTCGTAATTTTTTCGGAAAAGTCAAAAAGTACCTCGTACGAAAAACGACAAAAGATTCATTTCATATCTTTTTTCTAAAAACTCACCAAAGGGTAAAATTGGATATAAACTATTGTATAAGGATATAAATATTACATATTGAGGAAACATGGATGTGGATGATAAAATACACCCTAGTAAATACCAAATTATAAACAATCTCGGATAAAAATGAGATTGTGATATTTTCCATTACCTTAGGTACGATTTTTTCGTAAGTGTCCAAACCTCCTGTATAATTATTTAAATAATGTTATTGACTTATTCATGAATCATATTTATATTTATGATATCATATATGGTCATATTCTTAGCTTCTTATTAGTAATATTTCATTGTTACTTGTTATTCGGGTGTTTATTGCTTTTTGTTCTTATGCGTGTTTTGTCGAATAAATTCTTATTCTTATTTTTGGGTTATAGATACCTCATTTCCAGAATGGTATTATTGTAATATATATCATATTCAATCATTAAATTCACTTATATAATCATTATGCAATGAAGATCATGTAGAACGAGTCGCATCACCTCGTGGAGACGGTATTCCGTACGTACGCACGAGCGATGATATCATTCCCATGATCGTGGAATTGTATTGGAGTGTATGTATAATATTTCTGAATCAATATAACTTTACAATAATCATATATAGTCATTATTTACACCATTATATGGATCCAAGTAAGGTGGTGGTGGAAAATAGTTTACACCACGGCGTGGAGATGGTATTATGTATGTATGCATGCGCGGTGATTTCGTTTTCCATGGGATGGATAGATTGTTAAATAGGGTTGTTTCATACATATAATAACATATCAGTATATTATTGATACTGATTTTATTACTTCATAATGAAACAAATAAAGAAGAAGAAGTGGAAGAAGAAATAAAGTTGAAAGAATCGGTAACGGACATTACCTCTTATTTGAAGTGCTTCTTTGAGACCTCTATTTGGGGCAATAAATTTGGTCTTTGAAGAAGAACAAGACCTCTAGAATGTCTCTAGGGAAGGGGAGAGGAGAAAGTGGCAGGGTTTGGCCGATCTTGAAGGCTCAATGCGGTGTGAGGAAGAGGGGGAGGAGGTGCCCTTTTATAAGGGATGAGAGGGGCTCCTTTGGAAAAACTAAAAATATTATTTTATTATAAAGCCAAATTTGGTTTTGAATAGCTCCTAATTGATTTATTTCGAAGTTAAGGTGGGGATGGGTCTAAATTCTCTAATCCAATTGATTTTAAACAAGTTTAGGTTCCTATTATAACCTTATCATTTATATTTAACTTTAAGATAGATAATTTTACATTTACCGTGTCTTTCTGTGTTCTTACACTATAAGGTTAATAATCTTACAATAAAAAGCCAAACGAACCCCAAGTTGTTTATTATTAATATATATACCCTTCTATAAGTCATTTGGAAGAACCTTAGATTTTTATGAATAAACTAACAATTAATAACATAATACTAGTTTTAAAAACTATTTTAGTTCAATTTTGACACTTTTTAGTAATTGATTTTTTGTGAAAATCATAACAGAATGATTAGTTCAAAAAAGTTAATTAAATAAATAATAACATGTCATATTAACCTATAAAATTAGTTTAATTCATTATAAGTCTCAAATTACATTTATTTGGGTATTTATAACTTCAATTATATTAATATTTCCTTAATAAGATAAATACTGCATCATCTTTGTGTCATAAATAAATTAACATATTTAATGTCTAGAAATTACAAATGAAATAACATTATGTAGGAAATAATTTTAGATTCCTAATAAATATTTATAGTCTAATTTAACTTATGTATATCCCTATATTAAAAATGCTTTAGTTATTAAACATTATTTTTAACTATTTTAAACCTTCCTTAAATAAATTGATAATAAATGTCCTAATCTAATCCATGTGGGCCTAAATGGTCATATTTTATTCCTAAGGTTGTTTTTGGTCGAATTACACTTATCCAATAGAATTAGGACATGTGTTAGGGTAATAATAATATCATTTTTACCCATAATTACCCTATTTACTTTTAGCTGTGGTAAAAAAAGTAAAAAGTTACTATTCGCCAAGAATTATTTTCATTTCATTGAACCACATTTTAGTCCTTGATATTAATTGAGTCTCTCTGATTTTCGAAATTCCACTCACAGAAGCAGTAAAATTATGTTTTATGAAAAATTAAGTATTTTTTAACTACCACTTAGTGGTTTCACTATTCATCAAAAAATGAAAGTTTCCAGAAAAATACCAAAAATTAGGCCTAAGCTATATTTGATATTATGAATTCAAAAATGATGTCTATTTTACAAAATTCAAAACACATCAGTTTCATTAATTAATTTAAAAAATTAATTCTCATCGTCAAAACAAATAGCGTGTTTAATAGATAATAACTATCAAAAGATTGACTCTTATTTATGTTTGGTTTAAATGTGAAATTACATTCATTGACCAAAATTGTATTAAATGGTAAAAATATATTTTAAATATAATTTAAAACCACTCAAATTAATAATTTATCACTATTAATTTTTTCTATTAAAAAGATGTTTTTAATTAAAATTTACTAATATTCACTATTAATCAGAATATGAATGTTATCCGAAAAGTACCAAAATTTCACCCTAAGCTAATTTCGATATTCCGAATCCAAAAATGAATTCAATTTTCAAAAATAGAATTTACAAAATTTTAAAAGGTCGTTATTACTATTCATAACGGATAGTTTTAATAATATTTTAATAGAATATCATTGTTTAGTGAAACTCGGTATTGCGTACGACGCAAGCTATTAAGGAAGGTCGCGATTGCGTGTAAAGAAAGCCATGAAAGTGTTCTGTGTAGTGAAAGATTTATTTGATTATTTATATAACATAAAAACAAAATATTTCTCATAAAATTCTCGGGTGTTACATATATGGTATGATATATATAAATATTTATTCTAATATTTACAATAATAACCCTATATTTATTATACATGTAGTCTGTACATTTGTGAAAGATGTCAAGACCTATTTTAATGGGATCTCTATTCTCAATTTTATTTCTTATAGTCTTATTCCATATTCAGCACTTTTTTCATTATTTTGGTGTTTAAAATAATCTATGACATAATATATCATGAATATAAATCATTTAAAGATAGTTATTTTTTTAACAATAGTTATTATTTTATAGGTATTGTCCTTGAAATTTCACTCTATTTGTAATGGACTTATGTATTAGGTTTTTTATTTTCTGAGACGCATGCTATATTCACCACCTCATTCTTTTATAGAGTGTATCTGATTCCTATGAATGTATTTTATGATCATTATCCTAAAATTTATTGGTATTTACTAATCCATTTCAGTATATTATTGTCATGGGGAATAGTATTGAAATCATACAAAATCAATAAGTGTTTTTATGTCTCATTCTACATTCTTTGATATTAATGTTTTGATATACTCTTATATTCGTTAATGAGGTGTGTATAAAACCCCTTTGAAATGAAATAAAATTAATTTACAAATCCTAGGTTTAGTTCATATTCGATTTTATGTTATTTAAATATAAGGATTATTATTTTATGTTACTAAATTATTAAATATTTTTTGTTACAATGTTATCATTTCTCAATATTGTTTATGATTAAGTATCTAATATAGAAATTTCATGATCTACCCCACATAAATTCTTATAATTTTTATTATCCTCTGTTTATTCATGATATCACTATATAATGTTAATATTATTGAACACTCTAGTACTTATGATTATTAAGAAATTTATTTAATGAATATCTAACCTTATTTCACTCTTCATTCGTATGTTTGCTTTATTCAAAAACAATGTTTTCAAAAAAAAATTCTAAAATAATGTTACATATCATTTTATTCATATTTTAATCAAAAATATATTATAAATTATTTTATATTTTGAAACGTTATTTAAATTATTTTAAAATATTCCATGAGAAATTTCAAGGTTATTTACCATGATACTTATTTTCAAAACATTTTATTATTAAATAAAATCAATGATGTTAAGAAATTTTCCTTAATAAATAATTTAAATAAATTTTTAAAAATTTGATTTAGGTTACAAATGATATTTTCAATGAAAATGATGTTGATTTTTTTCTAAAAGGCATTTAAAAGTAAAATACTTATCCATGTATGAAGACATCCTTCGATAAAGATTATTATTTATTGGTGACACGGTACAAGGAAACCATTTATATACTTTCATTGAATGGTTAAGTTTTAAAATGAAATATTTCCTATGAAACCAATTTCTCTTCCATGGAATATAAATTTTTTAAATTATTATGAAACCTACTACATTTCACATGTTATTCTATGACTAAATAGTTATGAAATGTGTCTATTTCCATATGTTGTGATATAATGAAATTTTTTACAATACCATTTTCATTTTCTAGGTTACGAATTTATTTATTTTTATGAACTTATAGAACACATATATTTAATTTAATTGTGTGATGGGAGGGACCTATATTTCCATTCAATAAATTTCATATTGATGTTTTACTTATGAGTATATATGTTATTTGGGAACCTAATTACATGTTTACAATTTTATGAATGAAACTGATTTCATATTCACATTGTTCTGTGATATCCTGATTAAATTTTCAAAATCATATGCATACACTTTAATACATGTTCCCAGTGATATGAATGAGTCTAATTACATGATCAAAATGTTATCCTTCATCCAAAATTCATTTTCATAATGTTATGCATGGAAATATCTATCATGTATATAATGATATTCCAAGACATTGTTTCATGTCGGTAGTTTTATGTGTGGAGATCATTCAATGTACATAAATTTATGAGTAAACTTTTTATTATTTACACATGTTCACAATGTTATAAGATGATGCTTATTCCAAAATTCTAGGTATTATTCCAATGTTATGCTCTCATGACTCATGTAAATTTATTATCATATGATTCATGTGTTGAAAACAACTAATATTAATGCCATGATTTAGGATTGTGATCTTTGATATGAAGGTGCTAATTTACAATGTTAAGATATTGTTTTAATTCCCTTTTGTTCATGAAATTCTTACATGTCTCATTTATTTACAGCCACTCAGCATCTGAGATTAAAATTTACTATGTTTTGTTTACCAAGTTTATGAATTAAGCTATTATGTTGGTTTAATAAATGGTATTATCATTATGGGACACAATAAAAAATTTCACCATGTAAGAATATTATTTTTTAAATTATATAATGAATTAAATATTGTTTTCCTTGGTCATGTGTTTTTGTAATGTAATGGATTTAAAAAAAATGATGAAATATCAATTTATGTTATGCATCTATATCAATAGTTTTAATAAAATGAAAGGTTTAGTTAACCAATGGAAACTAGAATGAGAAAAACATAGCAATATCCCTGGGTATATTTCTATGGATATTTCATGGGAAGTATCTAAAGATAAGACTATGTATTTTTTGATGTATGTGAAACTATCCTTGAATTTTTTAAAGGATTTAATAAGTAGAATTCCTGGAAATTAAATCCATTTATAGATATTATAAGTTGATGGGGCTCTAAAATATATATACCTACGGGAAATAACCCCACCACGTTGTATTGAACTGCACTCAATCGGTAAATGGTGCATCAAAATGTGCCCCCATCAAACCTAGTTTCATACTCCCTAGTGATATACATTAGAAATTCGATAACTCCTTAAAAACATCCTTAATGATTTAAATAGATGATGACTATTGATGAACTAGAATAAACATTATGTTTCATGGATTAAAAATATGTTTCTAGGATTTATAAATCATATATGTAATTTTTCATTTTTATATAGTTCCGTAGTATGATTATTGTTTCTCCCTCATATCTTCTTTGTTCTAGTAAATGGTCGGAAGTATAAGTAATTAGTTTAACATTGAATATTATGGGAATTTTTGTAATGATAATTGAAATGGGAAAAGGACATGAGATATTAACATTGTGATTATCCCTTATCAGTTTTCCATGAACATAAATAACCATGTACTCCTTAACATACTCTAAGAATCACTATAGATGATAATAAAATAGTTCTCTAAGTGTACATGTGATAGAGAATGTTGTTTATGTAATTTGAAATGATGTATGAGTAATGTTTACATAGAATAGTATAAATAAACTAAAATGGAATAAGAAATTAAATAGGCATTGAGTAAAAATATGATGAAACCAATTTAATGGATTCAATATGATGAATAACTTTTGGAGTCATTATATATCAGAATTAACTAACAGTCAAGTATTTATGTATTTTTTACTATATTTTTTCACAAAGTATTTAAATGAATTTATTAATTGATATTGACTAAATAGAAATGTATTTTAATTGAAAGGGGATATTTTGATTATAGGAAGGTACACCATAATGTTATCTTGATGACAAAATAATTTCTTTTAGTTTGGATAAATAAAATCATTACATGGATAAATTTAAATGGATGTTATTAATGACCTCATAACTAAGAATGGATGTTTTGAAAAAAAAATTATGTATTCCCTCGTGGAGTATACACAATTATATCATCAATGAAGTATATTCAATAATTTTTTGTTTTATATAAGGAATGACGAACAATGTTTTCTTTCAATAAGTTTTATGGTAATTCATGTAATTATAATATTTAAAGAGAATACATGAAGTTATTCACATGTTTGGTATCTAAAATGAAGATATAATTTACGAAATATAGGGTATTAATTCTAGGATAATTTATTGATCGTCTTTCTAAATTTTATCATTTTCAAATTTTCGATGTGTTATAAGGTAACTAATTTAGTGAATGGATTATGATAAACTTGAATGTGGTTTTAGACAGTTATTTATTACATATCCATATAAATAATTACAAATATTGGATAACCTATCCTAACTATATTTATTTTATGATAACAAAATAGATTTTGAATAAATTTTCATTATATATATACGGACCTTATGATATATTTCTGCTTCTAGAATAAAAAATACATTATTATTTTGTAGTGTAAGATATAATATATTAATTTATTATGGAATAACTGAAGGATGATATAAAATTATGAAATAAATTGAAATAATGTAATTATATCATCTTGTGAAAATTATTCAATATTATAAAAAGTTTCCCGAAAAAAATATATCCTAGTACCTTTATTTATAACTAATCGATTGTACCCAAATATCACCACAGATGTATGCTTTTTTTCATTAACATTGTCTATCACCAAAAATACCTTGTGAGTTGGGGTCTTTATCACTCTCTGTAGTTATTTAAACTTTTCTTCCATGCCTAAATCTACACTTCTCATCTATGTTCTCCGATGGGGAAACCAAATTATGAGTAACATTGGGTATATGTAATGCTTCATAATTCCGCATATTTAATAATGATTTATTGTTCATTTTATCAAAATTGTATTATTTGAATGTTACTATCAAATATTATATCCTTGATGACATAGATGATTTATTTGGGCACAATACATTTTAATCGTGGGTAGAATGTATGACTTTGGGTTTTTATAAACTATTAATTTTTAATAAATATAAATTATTAAATGGAATGAATTATATGTTAAACAGTGATAAAATATCATTATACACAACAAAAGTTTTTTCTTCTGATACACATAAAACTCATTGTATATTCTGGTACATGTAATACTATGTTTGCTTTTAGTTGAACATGATATCTTGTTTTACTGAACTACAATATAATATAAAAATTATTATTTAATATGGTTGTTATCCCCCCTTTTGGAATAGAGGAAACGAGTAATATTATCTATCTTAAAAAAATATATAGCTTCAAATTTTTATTATTTATCCAATGATTATAAATAAAATAATAATAATTTAAATGAAAATTATTTATTTAATGAAAAGAATTACCTTTTCTAATGGACGGGTTAATATTTCTAGGAAATTATAATTTAAAATTATATTTGATGACTTTTTTGAATTTTATTTTAAAAAATAATTATTATATTTGGATGTAGAATATAGAAATTATCGTTGGGTAGAATTATGTTATCTTTCAGAGAAGTTTCATATTTGGATAAATCATGAACAACAATGACATTTAATTGGAAAATTAATTTTTGTTAAATTAATTTATATTGCATAACTATATTTTGAACAAGTTTGAAAGTAATATTAATCAAATTGAAATTATATTAACCCAAAATAGGTCAATGTAATCAATTTCATATTTAAATTGAAATAAATACATTATAAAATTTTGATTTTTTCACATTAAAAAACCTTCTTTCTCATTACACCGGTGGGATTAATTTTAAATTATATTCTTCCACATATGTGAATTAAAATTGTAAAAATGGATTCAGAATTTTAAAATTGAATTTTTTATAATTTTAAATAAGTAAAACATAAATTTTCTATATTATCATTCATGAAAATAGTTAAAATTAATTATAGTGATTAAGTTAAAAACATGTTAGCATAGTGGTTAATATTATAATATAAGTTGTAAAATGACCTACCAAATTCTCCAACACCCATTTCTAGAAATATTTCAATCCTTACCACATTATGAAAAAATGTATGGGTTATTGGCATACAATTATAATAATTTGAGTAATACCATAATTTTAGTAATGTAAAGACACAAAATGAACATTCCCTTACATTATTATTAATTAATCACTTTGACAGGGGAAACATCATATTTTGATTTATAAATAGTAATTTTAAACTGAAATGTGTTTTTAATATTATGATAATTTTTAAAAAAAATTAGAGGTTAAATAATTTCATTTTATTCTTGGGAAACAAAAATATTATAATTTTTTTCATCATAATTAACAAAAATAAATAATAATAAAAAATAATTTGAATGAATTATTTAGTTAAATTATTTTTCTCCTTAATTATTCCATTTTATTTAGGTGTGAATTTAATATATTCAAATTCCACTATTATATCTATATATTTATATTTTAAAATAATACATTGTCAAAAATGAAGATAATGTTATTTTATAATGGATGTTATTTTGTAAAATGATTTAATATGACTAAAAGTAATATATTCATTGAAGTTACTATAAAATGTAACTAAATAAAAAATTGGTATATTAATTATCTAATTTATCATTTATAGTGATAACATTGATGAAAAATAGTAAAAAAATGTAATCATGGTTAGGGTTAATGAAATGTGTTTTTGATTTACTTATTCTTTATAGAAATTAATTTAAAACAAATATAGATTATATATTTTCTAAATTATATATAACATTTTAGAATAACTCGGTCTAAATTTTTTATTAATTATCTATTTAATTTAGTCTTAATGGGTAAATTACCGATGTTATAAAATTAGTATTCTTATTAAAAACCATAATGGTACAAATAAGGATACTTAAAAGTTATATAAGAACATTATAAAAATGATAATAATTTTTATGGTTGGAGGTGTTTATTGGAATAATATATTGTACTCTCCATTATTATTCAATTTTTGAACCAGATGAAGTAATAGGGACCTCACAAAAGTAAATACTTTTGAGTATTTTCAAGGCATACACTCTTCTTCAATAATAAAAGGGACACTCACTCTCCAACATTCATTACACACATAAATCCATTATTATTTATAGTACCTAAAATAAATAACGTCCCATTATCCATTAAATCATCCTATAAGTCTTAATTTTCTAGTAAATACATCCACGAAAGGTGTTTAGTGAAAACCAAAATGAGATACTTGAATATGATGTAATGTTCATCAATGATCATTTTTATTTTATTTATTCCTCAAAACCTGGAATTATTTTTATGTATTAATTATATAATAACCTCAATATAATAAATTTAATTTTATAATGTTATGATTTAATTATGACATAAAATCATACAAACTTACAATAAATGGGTTACGAAATCATCATTCATGTGTACTGTGGACTACCGCCTTAGAAACTGATGACGTTTGATTTTCCATTACCAATAATCAAGGTTATTCATAATGATGATCATAATATTTATATTTTATATATATTATATTTATTATTTATTTTAATTTTTAATTATTATCCAACACACAACATAATTATATTCATTTTCTAAAATATCATAACATCATTCGTGTGTTTTTCAGACTACCACCTCATGAAGAAATATGATTAGTCCATGCTTTACATGGAGTGTATTAACGATATTATTAATAAAAATATGTTATATATATGAAATAAAAGTTCTTATAGAATTATTATGTTTATATATGTTATTTAATTTCTCTCATGTAACACAACAACAAAACCAAAATATCATTCCCGCAAAGGTATAGCCTACCATCTCAAAGAAGTATGTTTTTCATTTCCTATAACTAAATTATTTGGTAAACTATAAATAAATATATGATAAAGAAATATGAATTATATATCATGTGTAAAATTATTTAAATTATTAAATCATTATCAATGTAATAGGGCCAAAAAAGACAAGTTAATTTTTTTTAGAAAATTGATGTAGTTATTGACCAAAATGTAATGATAACATGGGATTATTAATAAACATGTAATATACATTCAAGATGATATAATATATTTTATTAAATATATAAATATAGTTTCATATAGATTAATAATAGACATATATTTATTATACATGATGTTTTAACATGTAATAATGAAGGAAAGAGTTATGGTAAGGAGATATCTTGTCTCACTTTTATTTATATGAGTTTTACGCCATATAAACAACTCATTTAGATTTTTTCTGTTTGTATTTCTCTAATACATGATCTATCATGAATATATATCATTCATCATCATCAATATTATCATTTTTATTCTTATATAAAACATAATGTTCAAATAAAACAGCTTAGGGGGCCAAATATAATAGAGACAAAGGGCGTACCAACGGATCAAATTCACACCCTCGGGCTTAAAGAGAGTAATGCTGGATAAATAAGTTACATTAGAGCCGTGGACATCTAATGAGTCAATATAATCTACTACTTTGTTCCCCTCTCTCCAAGTATGGGTTACCATTATATTGATGTTGAGAAGGCCCTTGTATGTCCTGATGATATAATATATTGACCATAGAGTAAAACCTTTACCGTGTATGGAATCATGAATTATCCTTTAATCAGTTTCCACTTGAGAGATTGAAATATTTTTCTAAGTGTAGATGGTGACCCTGTGAACAGATTTTATGAGACACATGTTGTATCCACAGCCTCTTTATTTTATGTATATTATTTACATACCATAAATTTAATTTATGATTATTTACTTAAAATATTATATTTATATAATACCCATTTTATGATCTCTCTTCATGGGGATTGTGACTTATAATTTTAAAAATCAGTAAAGGATCTGTGTCTCAAAATTTCATTATTTGAGACATATGTTATGATATACACCTATATTCTTTCATGAGATGTACATACAAACCCTTTGACAATTAATATCATTAATTTACCAATATTTATGATATTGTACATAGAATATTATTTTTATTAAATTTTTAGGATTTTTATTCAATGTTAGCAATGTAGTAAACATTTTATGGTCACGATGTTATCAATTATCAAGGTTGTTTTGGACTGAGTCTCCAATGTTTAAAATTCATGATATAATAGTAAAAAATTATAATGAATCTTCTTAATATAAGGTTATTAAATATTTATTAAAATAATGTTACATGTTTTCTACTCATTGGTATATATGATTATTAAAATAATTAATAAAATATTACATTATTTATCTCTTGAGGATCAACCCTATTTTGTTAAGAATCCATCTATTTTGAAAAAGTATTTGAAAATGATTTATTGTTATATTTTTTCTCATTTTGAAAGAAATGGTTTAACTTTTTTATGTTTTTAATAGTGATTTAAAATATTTTGAATGACTCCAGTATACATTTTTTAAATTAATTTAAAAGAAAATGGTTTTCAGAAGGTTTCACAATTTAAAAATAGATTTTAAAAGAGGAAAGGATATTTTCATAATTAATTAATTTATTGTATTCCAAAATCCATAATTATAAGTTTTTTGTTTTATTTTTTAATGAAATTGATATTAAAAATGTTTTGTTAAATATATTTTCAATGTAATGATATTTTCCATAAGAAATAGCCCATATAATATTTAAATATCATTCACCATATATGTTAAAATCTATTGACATAGTTTATTCTTATATGAGAATATGATCCATATAAACCATTCTAATAATTTATATGATTTTTTTGTGAAATATCAAAAGGTATTTATGATGAATTTTTCTCTTCCAAGGACTATATAATGTAAAATTTCATTAGAAATCTATTTTTTCTTAAAAAATTCTATACTGAAATGCTTACGAATCCTATATAAATTCCACTAATTATGATATGATTAAATTTTCATGATGAATATTTTATTTAATTGGTTATGATATAATTTATTTTTATAATATTTTGGTAAAAATATGTATTATTACATTATGTAATGGGTATGGTCTATATCTCCCCCAAAATCATTGGGTAATGATTGATAACACCTAATTATATATGTTCTGAGTGACCTTTGTTTCATTTTAACAATTTTACGTGTGAACCTGATTACATGATAACAATGTTATTCATTTACTTGATTACATGTTCAAAATATTATTCTTGAACCTAATTACATGTTCATAATGTTATGTGTAATCCAAATTACACGTTCACAATGTTTTTTGTGAACCAAATAACATGTTAACAATGTTATATGGACCTATATTTCATGTCAATAACAATATGGGTGGAAATGTTTCATGTGAATAGGTTTATCAGATGGCCTGATTTCATGTTATTAAAATAATGAGTGAACCATTTCCTATTTCTACATGTTATTGTTGTTATAAGATGATGTGTATTCCATAAATCTATGCCATAAGAAAATTTTATACTCTCATGGATAATATCATTTTATTATATTATGATTCATGTTTTATTAAATTCCAATATTTACTCCTTGATCAATGATTATAATCTTTGATTTGATGATTATGGTTTTCAATCTTTATACTAATGTTATCATGCCCTTGTGTTAATTTTATGCTTAAATATCACCTTTATATACCCATTCTCAAAATCTAGTCTCACTCATTTTGTGTTTCCTTCCACTAGGATATGATGAATGGTTTTATGTCTGATTACTAATCAGGGTGATCTTTATTCGATACATTAACGATCTTTCTCCAAGGTAGAAGATTGTGTTTCCATGTTTCCTAAGGCAATAAACTATTAATGTCCCCTGGTGCGTGTTTTTTTAATGTAATAAAGATTCAAAAATTTGAATGATTATCCACACATATTAAGACTGGTTCTCTATAGTAGTAGAGGGAGAAGTAGATTGAAAATGTACTAATAGGTCTATAAATATAAATTGTAACAAATTATTGATAATTTTCCCCATTACATAATAAATTTAGTGAAATGTATCTTCAAACGAATATATTATATTTTCAGAAATTATCACCTATTGAAGAATCTTTATAATGTTGATACATATTTTGTTACCAATATGCCTATTGTGTATCCTTATTCATGACCCAAGTCTTCATTTTTCCCCAATGGTAGAGCTAAAATATTCTTCTTACTCTGAGTCCGTAATTCCCCATATATTCTCCTCCTCATAAAAGATTCATACAATAAATATTTGATAAAATATTATAGAGAATGATAATATAAAATGAATTTATATAACATAACATTAAAAAATAAGTAAAACTTTTAAAATATTCTCAACAAAAACCATTGAATCTACCATAATATGATATCTTTATTATTTGATCTCACTTATAATTTTCATGTCTTTTAGGGGTGTAGGATCAAATTCTATAGATCATGAAGACTCAACTCTCTTATTTTGGAATTTTCTACTATTATTTGATCTTCCAATAACATATTCCATCTATAAGATATTATATAAGGGAATACATTTATTGATTGTACATTATGATGAGATCTCCTCATTTTCATTAAATTAACAATAAATAATTCATTAATATGATCACTAAGATATAAAACCCCTAAAATGAAATAATTCACAACTTTAAAATAATTCTTATCATTTTCTATCCAAAAAATTATTTTATGTATATAAATATATAAATGGATATATATCAAATGTTATATGATGTTGTCTATTTGAAAAATGAAATTTTATGTGAGGGTTGAATAAAAATCACACCATCTCCTAGAATACAATAATAAAAAATTCCTATTCAATCATTTGGTATCAAATATAATATATATCATCTGTTAGGAAGGGGAAACCTATATTTGACGAAACATTTCATGACATGAAAAATAATAACAAATAATATTACTAAAAATCTATAAATAATTTATATATTCTCTATTTGATCACAGTTCTTTAATCAATAGTCAATATACTTACTTTTCTTTTGTATAATAATGAATTACATTTTTTGATTTTGTTTATAGAATTTTGATCCCATGAAATATAATTATCCTCAATTTCCATTTGTTTCATTTGGTCATAGTTGTGTTTAATTGATATTTATTATAAACATTTGGTTACACATTTATGAAACCTTGAAGTCAATTTTCCCCATGGATGTAGATTCCTTTTGTGTAGAAATATATCGAATCTCATCAATCGGATTATGTTCATTTCCCACCAAGAGGAATGTACATGATCATCCCTATAAGTATGTGGTAGATATTATTTTTGATCTTTTATTATACTAAAATTCAATGTAACAAACAAATTGGACAAAAATATAAAAATAAAACTACTGTATGCAAACATAAGTAAAATATGAATATTTATAAATCAAAAAATAAACAAAACAAAAAAAAATTTGTTCATAATTTGTAATGTTAACAAAAATTATGACAACATTACTAGGAGAGTAAATGACATAAAAGTATAAAAAAATTTAAAAATTGTGTGTGAATTGTAATAATAATCCAACGTATTTAATAATTTTTTACACAAAAAATATTATTTAACTAATAGTGATATAATCTAACAACATATAAACTAAAATGGTTTTTTTTCATATTTGTTATAGTAGTTAACTAAGATATATAATAAAATTAATATGATTTGAAAAAACATCAATGAATGAATAAAAATCCCAAAATGGCAATGTATTAAATTATATTTAACCCAAAAAGATTATTTTTTGAATAAAACCTTTTATCAAAAAATATTTAATAGTCATATTGGATGAATTTTTTACATAAAATTAACAAATAGATAAGTTATGTAAGTGTAAACATAGTAAAATGAAAAAACAAAACTAATATAAACATATAATTTAACATATTTGTTATAATATGGTAATTAATAAAGAAAATAAAATCAACATATATATAATATTATAAAATATAAAAAATATTGACCAGATATAAACATATGTTACATGTAATTTGATGAATTTACTAAATGATTTTTAACCAAATTAATTCCTCATTATTATTATCTATAGAACAAACCATGTCAAATTTTTTCTCACAAATATTATCTATTAATACACACATGGATGTACATATCTCATAAAAATCAGAATAATCTTCATGTTTTTCATCCCGGACATAATATTGTTTCTTTATAAAAATAAAGAACACTATATATCATATTGATCAAGAACATAGAAAAGATAATTTTCATTTGATTCAATGATAAGATGATCAAGTGTGTATTCCAATATTTTAATATTAAATAGCATTTTTTAAAATCCATCATGTCAGAATTTATTATTACCGATAACCTATTTTAACTAAAACACTAGAAGTGTGAATTTAATGTAACTAGGCTCCCATATTTTGTAAATAAATCCATGTTATACACTTGATGTGGAGATTGAATTTTTTCCTTTACACTTGTAAAATTCATTTCTTTTAAAAACACTAGTATGTTATTATTCTGAACTATAGTTTGGTATTTTTAATATTTCATATTAAATATATAGATATTAATGAAATAATATTAAAATGTTATCAAATTTAAAATTAAACCACAAAGTAACCATCTCAACATTTTTGATACCACTACTCTTCTAATAATGTCCTCTTCAAACCACGTAAAATGGGTTTTTATTCTCATTGAAAATATATATACATTTAATCGTTAGATAATTTTTTCTTAACACGTTAATATGTATTATAATATATATATGAACATTATTTATGTTATTAAATATTGATAAATGTATAATCTTTATCTATTTTATTTTCAATGATTATTGGTAATGCCACATATCTTTATTTTCACCTAATTTCCTTCCTCATTGAATGATATAAGCATAAAAATGATTTCCACTATAGTAAACTAAATATAGAAAAATATGAATCATATAAAAAAATATACATCACAAAACTTATGGCATCATATTGAGACCAGTTCATAGTATAAGACATAAATATATACGTATAACATTAAAAAGTATACATATAAAGTAGATGTATAGGTCTGGAGAGAATTATTTCTCACACTAAATGTACCATAAAATACACCATCATATAAACAAATTAGAGGAAAATACAATTATAATTTATAATGTATTATATTTTCATTTTTCTATAAATTTTTAAATGTTTCTAGATCAATCAACATATTAAAAATTCAATTGAAAAACTACACACCTTCAAAAAATTCATTCTATCATAGACCTGAAATATTCCACTTAATGTGTGTAGTATGATATATTATGTAATGATGTGATAATAATGGGATTCTATTTTTATAAAATTCATATCATTTAATGATATTGTAAAATTTATATTAAAAAAACCCAACTGTACTTTGATTGGATAAAGGCTCCAAAAAAACCTAAATTTCCACTTCTTTTATAATGTATAAATAGTCGAATGTAGGTATGTTCTCATTCCCACGTGATTTGGTAATAAGTCTAAACATATTCCCATAGACATTATGTCCAATATTTTATTGAAACCGTATTATTTATTTCTATTAATACATAACAATTTTCTAATAATGATTTCATAGATATTCTTCTCCAAATTCATGACATCAATTTTATATTTCACCTCATCATATCTTCGTTATGGTTGCTCAAAAAAATTAGGATGTTACATCCAAATAATTGTATAATTACTCTATTATTAATCATATCAAATATCACATCAGTATTTTTCACCATATCTGAATAATCATCCAATGGCCCGTGAGGCTTAGGTTTTTTTATTAAAAATAAACAACTTTTTAAGGTATAAAGAGGAACCAAGAAGACTTCATGGACATAAAACATACTTGACCTGAAAATGAGAAAATAAACCCAAACAATAATCTTGATGTAGCCCCTCCCCAGTATTTGTAATGGGATGATGCTCTCCACCAATAAAAAAATGTATAGCTAGAAAGTGTCCTTTGTCAAATCATAGGCCCGATCCAATGGTTTTTGCCATACCCTCTCAACCATCTGAGTCTGTAAAGCCTGTATAGCAGTGTTGCCTGCTCTGAATCCTCCATTGATACATGTATTTGTGGTCTTTTCTATTCATTTATTCAAAGCTCGAGTCCCGAAAATGAGACAATATTATGTATATCAACATCAAATTGAAAGTGAGTACCATAATGCTGAGGTCAAAGCCACAGAAGCCACGCCACACGAGACACCTTTAACACACAGGCAGCAACACAAAGAGGATGATGAACCAAGGAATGAGAGTCTGAGTCTTTGTCACCCAGTACTGGAAGACCCAAAAGCACATCGATGGAACATCTCTATTAGGGGGGGGTCTAAGCTGATCTGAACAAGAAGCACTACATTGGACAAGAAGTGGTTTAGCTCAAATTGGAGAAGAACCCTAAACAGATTCTGAATCTCCAAACCAAATGAAGTAGAGGGACCGATGAGGAGGATTTCCTTAGTGAAAACGATTGCTCAAGAACCAATCAAGTCATCCAACAACCAAAAACACCAGAAAACAAAAAAAATATTCAATCTGAAAAAAACCAATGAAAACCAAGAACAAGTCCTCCACCTCTAACCTGATCTGAAGTCGATGCCACGACACCCTAGAAAGACACCTCCCTAGATCTGTAACTAATCCAATACAACTCTGATGCGATGCCAGAACTGGATCTGACGATAGAAACCAGAAGCACTACAAGTCTGTCATCGTTCTATTTGTTACAGAATCCTCCATTAAGCTGGTAGCACACCAGACCTGGCACTGCGTTGAGATCACGCCAGATCATGACAGATCCGTGAAAGAGACATCCATAGCCCGAGTCTGTCACCAGGATGAAAGGCACCAGATCTAAATCCGATCCAAGTTCGATAATCCACTACCGAGCTGAGATCAACATCGAGCCAAGTGCAGTGAAGAAATTGGGATGTTGATTCCTGTCAATGTGCCAGAGGAGGGGAGGAGATAAAAACATAGCGAGAAACCCTAGGTGCAAAGGGAAGAAGGGATGCTGTCACTATGAGGCTTTTGATCCTCTCTGAATACATGTCTATGTAAAATGGTTATGGGGAAATATAAAATAAATGATTTATTGAACTTCTTTTTAATTCTTCTATAAGAGGGATCTATAAAAAATCCTTTAATGGACCTTGCAGCTATTTGTCTCTGATGTTTTAGTAGATAATGTGATATGTTTTGTTCATATATTGGACATGTATTATTCTCCTCAACATTACATATAGAAAAATATCCATATGATGAGAATTCATTTAAATATAACACAATCACTAGATACTTTTAAAAATATTCCATTTTATAAAAATCATACTCCCTAATATCACCGTACTCCAAAAGGATCAAATTGTCAATTGATTTTTATATAAAAATATCAATATCAATTCTCAGTTGTTCATTTAATGTGATCATTAAACTCAACATGACATGTTTTCTTTTCATTTCTAATAATGGAGATAAATTTTAATTTACTAATACAAATGGACATGAACTATTTTTTTACACTCAGTAATGATAAGGACTAATTCCAATTTCGAATAGTATATGTCTAATATTCATAACATTATATATGAATATAATAATTTTCTAACCAATTTTATTCCACTCTGGAAAATTAGCTGGATGATGTAATTTTCAGCCACATATTTTATCATCTGCATTTCATATTATCCTATTTTCAGAAGTATAATTTCAAAAACATGCATTTCAAATGAATAATGATATTAAGATTCCAAAATTATAAGGTTGTGGTCTCTATAGATACTAATTAATTCATTGTAATTTCACTAAACGTATACCATGATGTCCCACTATTTTGGATACTTAGACAGAAAATTCGTAGTCCTTCCAATATAAACCATATTCATTTAGGCAGGAAAGTATTTTCATACACCCAAACCCATTAATTATATTATATTCTATTATTTATAAATGGAATCTATAGGATCATTATATTTTATATGTTTTATATTCATGAGTTGTTGTAATGTTGAAAACACATTACCTCAATCCATTTTCACCTTCACGTTAACTAATATTAACAACCTTTATGAAATAATAAATATTTTACAAATATGATACAATGTGTTTTCAGTATCACTATATAGATGATAAATTGTCAATTCGATATTATGTTTTTCTACTTAAATAACAAAAATAATTTATTTTATGTGATCAAAAAAATCATCTTGAACATCATTATCATCAATAGATCTAATATTTTACCCTCCAATATAATTTCAAATCTAGGGTTGTAACATAGATTAAATCCATGTAAAATTAAATGATCGTTGATCTCTTTACTTTTTAACACTATAATATTTAATTATTTTAGGAATAGATACTAATACTTGTCTTTTTGTAATATTTTTTTAAAATTTACAAAATATAATAATCGCATTCCACATATTCATCACTTATTCGAAGTAAAGTATTTTAACTTTATTAAATTGTTATATATGTAAAATATAAAAAATTGAAAATAAGTTACTATAATTTTATATTTAATTATTAATATAATTTTTTGAATAGAAATATGAAATAAAAAACAAATTTTAATAACATATGATGTATTTGTAAAAATATATAACTTCTAACATATTAAATTATAATTCATTCACACAAATAAAAAACATAATATAAATATAGTGAATAATATATTAAAAAATACAAAATATATGTGAATAAAAAATAATAAATATATTAATAGAGGAGATTAGGAGACATAAATTGAAAATTGTTTCAATAAATAAAATTGGGAATACATATGGTGTTTAAAAAAATAATCACAAACAATGTATGGATATTTGAAATTTGTTGATAGATAAGGTGACATAGATGGTAATAAAATTCTAGTAGTTTTTAACTATGGGTAATGTAGGAATGTTCAGGAAAATGAAAAATGAATATTAAAATAGAATTAATGTAAATTTTGAACTAAAAAAATTTAAATACATTAGACAAATGAGAAATCTAAATAAAAAACACAGACCATAAATTGATATTCGATATATAATGAATCTGAATTAAGGAAAAATGATAATAGTATATTCCAAATCAATGATTTTTTTACATCAAATAAAAATTGAAATTTAAAAAATTAATAGATAAAATTAATGTTGAATGGATGAAATAAACAATACCATAGACAAAAATTTGTAAAGGGATAAGAAACAATAATGAAAATAAGCATGAATAGTTCTCATTGATGGGTTATGGTGGTGACTGGTGGAAGATTCCAACTAAAATATTAATTTATATCCAATAAAAAATGTAAATGAAAATAAAAATTGATATAATACATGGAAAATAGAAATATAAATAATAATTTTAGATTGAAATTTAGACCATGATAAGAGAAGCCAATTTGAAGAAGCACAATTGTAAGTGGATGATGAGTGATTGTGGATTGTGAGCCATGATACCAATTTGATGATATTTCTATTCAAATATTACATAAAAATATATTTAATGTCATCTTTACAATAATGAATAGATTTTAGGCCACAAATCAAATATTTTTTTGTTAATATTCTTCTCGTGATAAGAAATAATTATTTATCCCTTGTATGAATGAATTAAAACAAATTCTTCTAATCCATATTAAAATTATAATGATTTTTCATATGTTTTATTCAATAACTAATACTAAAAATAATATTTTTACATCATTTATTCAGTAACTAACATGAAAAATATTATTTTTCACATTGATAATGAAATAACAGACTTAGTAGTCTTTTTTGTTTTATTTTTGACATCATATATTGAATAATTGGTTTAAAATATCATATTTTTTACCTTAGTTATTTAATAATTGATTTGAAAAAGAAAACAACAAAAATTATCATATTGAATATTCCATACCCAAAATATAAAAAAGTTTTCCAAATTAGTTATTGAATAACCGAAGAGAAATAATTTTCTCTATTATTTTTTATATCGTTTATAAACAACCTATATTAATAGTTTTTCAAAAATAATAACTTTTTTTCTAAATCCATGTGCATTGGTGAAGTGAAAAATATAATTGGTTTATTATGAAATAATCCACCATACCCATAAGAAATATATTTATTTCACATTTGACGAAAAATGATATGGATAAATAAAATTAAATAAACGTCACAATATCTCAATATATGGGTGATAATTTTTCTGTTATAATAACCTTTTAATGAAATAATTTATGGGTACAAAGTAAATATATTTAAATGAAACATCTTAGTGAATATAACTACCTTTTCATTAACAAAACTCCCTGGATCTCTTAAAATGGACCCAATGATTTCCCTTTTATTAATATTATCCCTTATATAATAAAATAATATATTTTTTGATATATTCTTAAATTTTATTGTCTTAATAAAAGTCTTAATATGCGTTAATACATGAAAGTAAGAGGATCCCATTTATAATTGGGGGAGGGTACAATCATGTAAATTATTTGAAAATTTCTCAAAAGAATAGAAAATGACATAGTAATTCCCAATAAATATGATTCAAAATTCCATTATATTCATATTTATTATTGGATAAGTTAAATATAAGGATATAAAAATAAAATTTGACATGTTTAATTTCAATTCATACAGTTTTATTTTATTTTAAACTTCCACTAAACTCATTTTAACATTATTTAGGATCGTGAATGTTTACTATTTCATTATTAATTATTTTAAACAAAACATTTGACAATAATAACTAGTAATAATAATTTTAAATAAATATATGTTAACCATTTCATGAAATTCAATTCATATATGTTTTAGAAAATGATTTAAAAAAATGACAAATCATGTCAAAAATATATTTTGTAAAAATATATTTTTCAAACATATGATAAGATTATATTAATTTTACTACTAATAATAAACATCATATGGATTTATATCTATATAGTTTGATATATATTCTAATAATTTAATTAAAATAATTCACCATTTAATATTATTTTAATTAGTTAACATGTTAGGACATTCATCATTTATTAAATAAGTTTGTAAAGAAATATAACTTTTACATAAAATTGTCAATATTATTATTTCTATCAATTTTCTAGTTGAAAAAATATTTTAAATTTATATTATAAAAAAAATTTATAAATATATTTTTAATAATTATATTCTACATTTTAAATTACTCATGCAAGCATATATATAATGGAGAATTGGAATAAATTCAATATAAGAATGTTTTTACCATGTATGTTCAAAATCAATATTAATCATATTACATTATAAAAATTATTATATGAAATACAGAAAAATAATTTTTTTATATTTTTATTTATAATTAATATTCACATTAAATAATATATTCTTTTATATTAATTTTTTCCCTTAACTAAAAATTTCATCTATGAATTATTTATTAACATTACGATCTAAAAATGAGTGTGGTTTGTTTACATGGAATCCTATAGGTCCCATGTTGTTTCTTCCATTTTATAATTTATCAAATGTTACATCACAATTTGATTAATCTAATCCCATAATAATTTCTCTGTAGTATAATGAATCTATATACTATATTTATTACATGATGGATTGGGTTCCAGTACTATTTATTTAATGAGAGCACATTCATTGGGTATAACATGTACATCCTTAATAATGATAGATAGAACACATCATGTACTATATACAGACTTGGTAGAATTTCCAAATTGTATGACACATCAATAATTCCTTATAAAATTTAAAAATCTATTATTTTAATGGGACTCATTTTTTAATTTATACTGAATCTCATGACAACCTTACATAGAGATATATTCAAAAAATTCTGATCTACCACTTTAAATTCTAAATCATTCTTTTAGATATCAGCATAACACTTTCATCTACATTTAGCTACATTAATATGAGTCTATTAATGTTATCCCTTTTTTGTTGTCTCCTGAATATATTCAAGTCCTATATGATTTCATTCACAAACTTTATCCCAGTAAGTTGGATTATGACAATTTTTCCATATAATTTATTATAAGGATCCATTTTAAAACTTCATTGGAATATTATTGTTATTATAAATATCTACCAATGGAAAATAATGATTTGAGATACCCAAAAGTTATGGGGATCAGGATGTCATAATATCATATAATGTTTAATAGTCCATTTTCAGAACCCATTAGTTTGAAGTTGGTAGGTTGCGCACAAATGAATCCATGTATCAACATCATTCTAAAGCCTCTTGCACAATTTCGATGTAAATCGATGGTCATGATTATAAAAAATCAAAATATATTTCCAATGATTTTGTAAAATTTATTATTATAGATATATATTAGGTAAAAAAGAGTTATGTAATCTCTTATAGGAGGAAATTTTTCACAATATTTAAGGATATCAGCAGTAACTGAAATCACATCATTTATTCTAGAAGCCTTTTGGCAGTCCAACGAAAATGGAAATAGTAGTTTCATCACATTTCATTGTAATAATATGATGTGGTAGCATTAATCATATTGGATGATGTCTATAATAAACCACCCACAAGAAAACTACTAATTTGGATCTATAAGTACCAATTTGCCCATTTATGATATCCCATAATAAATGTTCCCTCTAATAGATAGGCATATTTGTGCTACCAGGGTGTATAGAGATATTTTAGTTGTGATCATCCTCTAACAATTACTTTTTCATATCATGTATAAATAAAAAATAAAATATCACGAAAAATATTATAAACTAATATTCAAAAATTAAAACTTCAACAATCTAATTATTTACAAGTTTGATTTTCATCTGAAAATATTATCATCATTTTAGGAACATTTTATAATTTTAAAAATGTTTAGAATAAAAATAATTTGAAAAATGAGTGATTCAACCCCTTCACTTATAATTATAATTTCCAACATTACTATATAAATTAACATTAGATACTTAGCAATCCAAATTTAGATTAGAACTCCAAAATCATTCATAATCAATGCGTATTTTTAATTATTTTCCTTCCATGTGTGGTAGTGTATAGAGAAATAATAATACTTAAGTAAACTCAACTTTTGAATTTTACTCATATTGAAATATTTTTATGAATTTTTCTATTATAGGCTTATATGGTTTTATAATATCTGTAATCATTCACCATAGAGATAATTACACCATATCATCAGTGTCTGGATTATGGATGTCAGCTCAAGATCAAAAGATGGGTAGTTTTGATCAAGTTTCCATAATTTCACTGATAAATATTCAATATCATTCCCATTTATTATATTTACACACCCATGACTCCTTCTCGTAGAATCCATGTATAACACAAATAAATCAATTCATAATGGTAAATAAAAAATTTAATCAGTCATTAATCTCCTATTTAAATCATTAAAACATTCTTCAAATTCCAATATCGAAAGAACATATCCCCATTATTTGTATGCTAAGATAATGGATATACCAATCTGGAAAATATTATTTGAATAACCAATTGAAACATTAATAAAATTTTATTATTTAACTTATTTATGTTCATTACAATATTCTATTATATGGATCCCTTTTTCATCACAAGATAAACTGATATTCCATCATTAGAGATAGTATGGAAAAGAAAATAATATTTTTAAATACATAGTTCTTAATAGATAAATTTCCCATATATTTTTTCCTTCCAATAGAATCATGATAATATATTGGTGATTCTCAGGGTCGTAATAGGTCTTAGAATACAACAAGATGTCATAAATGAGTACCACAACAGATTTATAAAAATATTCCCTGATTACTCTTCTCATTACGTATATATAAAAATCGTGGTTCATTTGTCAATATAAATAGAATTATTTTAATTTAGTATGTCTAAAAAATATGTTCAAAATGTAGTCATCATATTTACTTCCATATTTACACGTAATTAATGATAGCCATTGTAACGTTCAATTTTTCAAAAAATATTGAGTTACATAATGTTAACTAAATAATTCATCAATAAGAGTTATATGATACATTTTCATCTTCCTATTCTTATTTATTTCCGAATAATAATTAAACAACCTCATTAATACTTCTTTTTCTCAATAAAATTAATAGAGGTTCCCTTGGTGAAAGAATTGGGAGTATAAATATTGTATAAAACAATTCATATAGTTGTTTTATGAAATTATTTATCTTCTTAATTCGTATTTTATTGTAAATATTTAATACATGTCATAAAGAAGGTATTAAATCAATGGACAACTCAACAAAACACTCTTGTGGTTATCTATTTACTTTTATAAGAAATAAATAATTTTATTATTATAGAATAGGCACATAATCCATTTTATGATTACACTTCCCATTGAATGTTTGTGTTTTCTATTCACCACCATGAAACAAATTTATATAATCTTCTAGGGGATGTATAATTCACTCGTATGATGATATATCCTCTATAAAGAAAATTTAAGTTCACATCTTCATCATGAATCATTATTTCCATTTCCTATAAAATAATTTGGCATAGTATTTTGAATGAAATTACATACCTATATTATATCAACATCAACCATAGATAGAATATTAAATTGTGAAAATAGAGTAGGGTTATATTTCATAGTGGTATCTAAGTGGCACATCATTGTCGCTGTGATATTTATAAAAGGGGTTTTGATGAAAAACTTCCTTTCCAGGGTACATGGAAATATATAGTTTTCTTGGAAAACATAAAATATATAAAACAGTGATAAGATCTAGAATCAAATAAATCATTCAATATATTTATAGCTATTATAAATGTACCTTCCACCATATCATTGGGAACATCCACATCAATATTAGTGAATGTATACTCTTGTCCTTGTCTGATCAACCACTATTGTGTTTTTTTATATGAATCTTGGGAAATTGGTGTAAATGATACCCATTAATATAAAGTTAAACATTATGAAATCATTGATTTATTTAATTATATTTAATTATTTAGAGAGATTATCCTTATAGATAACTTTTAAAAAACACTGACACCCTTCAAAAAATTTGCAATACATTTCTTCCAAAACATTTCACATAATTGATATTGATTTATTTTGTGATTCTTCATTGTTTTTTTATATTTGTCATGATGTTCATCCAACCTAGTCTTCACTTGACTCAACTCAAATATAAAAGATATAAAACACCGTATAATTGTTTTGATGATGCATACAACTATTTCATCATATGGAAGAAATGATTGAGTAATCGACTCCCTTATGTGACTTGGATTACACACTTTAAATAAATTTCCAATAATTTATTTCCTATTGAATATGTAATCTATAGTATATATTTCTAGTCATGTAAAGGTTTACTCATTGTCAATAATACATGTTTCATCCTTCCTATTAATCTAGAAGAATATTCACTTTATTTTGTGTCATTTCCCATATAAAATATTATAAATGAACAATTTCTCTATAAAATATCTCCATTCTATTTGTATAATTATTTTCTTTCTCTTATGTATTCTAGATCAATAAGAAACATTGATCATCACCACCCTCAATAAAATATAATATCAGTATAACCATTTCCTTTTCATCACATCCCAATGGATAAAATTTATATTCAAGGGATTTAATCAAATTAATTTCTACCAATATATTAGTATTCCCAATAAATGATGGGGTTTTTTTTCAAATGACGTCTTCCAATATATTCTAATAAATTTTCATAAAAATATATTTTTATATTTGGTTAATGTTGATTTTTATTATCTAATTGTGTTTTATTAATATATCTATGACCTTCTCAATTTCAATAATAGCTATATTATCTTTTTATAGGGGAAATTTCAATAAAGACCATGAATTTTGATATCATAATTTATTTAGAGAGCCATTTCGAAAGAATGACACATTTTATATTAGCTCAAGACATTGTAATTTTTAAATAAAAAGGTATTATTAAACATGTCATGTAAAAATTAACATGAATCAAAAAGTTAAGCATTAACCTTGGAATAATAATTTTGGTTTCATTGTTAATATATTTTAATAATAATAATGTTTTAATTATATTCATAATGGGGTTTATGGTAATTATCCAATGTATTTAACTCAAGAATGTTAATAAATCTATGATGTATGGTCTGTTTACGTTCATTGTGTAAAGATCAATCAAAATCCTAGTGAGTTCATTTTGATGATATTACCCCTAGGTATAACTATGATAGGACCATATCCACTTATAGTATCCAAATAGATAATTATTTCAAATAAAATTAGGTAATCTCAATATTACCAAAAATGTATAATTTTATTCCACAACATGACACATCGTTAATATCTATCACTGGTTTATATTCCCCAATGTATGTATTTTTAAATCTACATACCAAGGATAGAACTAAACTAAATATGATAACAACTGTAACATCCTCTACCCAAGAAGCATAGATATGAATTATACATTATTACCTTAGAATTGATTAAATGGGTGAATTTTAATTTTCAAACATATTAATAATTAATGGAGATTCATAGACATACATGATACCGATTTCACATTGGGGACCAAACATAAAACATATAAATGGAAGGAAATAAGCTTCTATTGACTCAATAAAATAATTATTCTTCATATCCATGGAATTGGAAACAAAATAAGGGTGTTATCAAATTTTAGTAAATTTATACGTAAAATATATTCTACCATGAGTAAATAAGTTATAATCAATATGAATGAAAAATAATTAAAAACACCTCATCCTTAATCAATAAATTGATTAAAAATGCATCTATGTATAGTAACAAGGAAATAATCTAAAGGATAATGATAAATAAATTTGGATAGAATGAAATGATTAATATTGGATGGGATGATATAAAATTTAATGAAATCTATAAAATCAAGACATTTCAACAATATAGTCTAATAAAATTTATAAACCCCATTGTAATTTATCCAAGTAATTTTTATTATTAGACCAACCAATGAATCATGGGGATAATAAATTTCAATCACCACCAACTAATATATTTTTAAATCATTTATTAAATGCTAAATGATCTATTTAACTAATAATAATTATGCATTATTAATAAATATTATTCTCTAATAATGAAAATAATATATATATATTTTTCAACTCAATAAAAAATTTTTAGGGTAAAACATTGTCTATATAAATGATATATATTTTTATAATATTAATATACATGATAGTGAAAAGGTATATTTAAGTAGAATTAAGTGTTCAATTATATAATGAAATATAATGAATCTAGTGGATGTTAAATATAGAAAATTGAAAACTGAAAAGATGTGGTCAACAGTTCATCAGGAACATAGGCCTGTAATAAAATATCATCCTTCCAAAGAATAAGGGGAATATAAATGATATATTAAAATGTTATTTCATAAAATATTAATATTTTTAAAACCATTGAAAATTTTGTTAAGAAGAAAATTTTAATAAAATTGTAATGATGTCGATGAATATTGTAACAATCATATAGGTTAAAAACACTAATGGAAATTTTTTAAATAATTTATAAATATTACCTTTTTGATAAAATTTAAATAATACTTTCAATCCAAATTTAATTCATGGATAATTATTTATTCCCCTAATAAATAATATAAATAAATTTAATAAATTTAGTAAACCAATTATGAAAAATATTGACATGGAATAAAAATATATATGATTAAAATGGAATTAGAACCATGTTGTCATTTAAAAACATATCTTATATTATCCATGTTGTGATGAGTGGTAAATTATTTTGATAATAATGAGTCTACATAAATATCTAGAGGGTATAAAATTTATATAGTTTAATAAAGAGAATGTATAATATTACTTCTATGGAAATAAGTTCAATCCCAAAAAAAGTTATTATAGAATAAATTCAAACCCCCATAGTAACTTTGAAATTTTCACCCATTGAAAGAATAAAAATGAACTTAATCATTAATTATCCTAAATAAACATGTATTCCTTCCAAATATATTAATGGAGTCATATATAGAACACATAAATTTGTATTGGTAAAATATTACAATTACGACTCAATTTAGGGTAAATAGAGACAAAATTCCATACCTCAGGTGTCAAATTTTTTTACCATTATTGATCATTTTATATTGTTTTTTTAATCGTGTAATTAATTTATACTTGAAAAATATTCATATTTGTAATGTAAAATTTTATCCAACTCTTACTTACTACCAGCTATTTAGTAATAATATTTTATTATTACAATTGTTTCTGTTGTTAATTGCTTCATTTTATCATGCTTGTTTTGTTGGAGAATCTCTAGTTCGTATTTATAATTTATATATCCATAATATCTATGATTATATTAATGTTATAAATATAAAATATATTCATAAGATAAATTTTTAGAAAAATTACTGAATTTCATACATGGAATATTTTTCAAAGAACTTCATGGAGATGGTAGTTCCTATATATGTATAAGCGATGATATCATTCATTATTAGATGAAAGGGTAATAAAATAGATGATATATTAATTTTACAGTATTAATATGATTTAATTTATTCGTATATAATCACCATTTTCAACATTATTATAGTAAACGTGAATTTTTTTGGAAAAATATTTACATTGGTTCATGAGGCAGTAGTCATCTATACACATTAGTCATCGTTTTGATTCCTAATGGATGGATATGAATATTGATAAATATTATTACATCGATTAATTAACATATCTTGAATAGAACTGGAGACCCTGGTACCCTGACACCCAATCCATCTAAGACATAGCAGTAATAAAATTCCTGACCCCCATGGTATGGAGGAATGGAACTAGAATCATATAAAATTATATCGGGACTGAATTTTCCACAAACAACATGGAAAGAAGATAAAAAATCCAGAATGCGTAAATGTCAATCTCTACATTGAGAACTGTACCAGAATTCAATCTGGAATAAAGATACCAAAGTACTATTGTACAATATCAGGAAACTGAAACAACAACCCACATCCTAGTGGTTTAAAAACTCCAATTCCAAGGATCAACAAGTATATCCTCCTCTTTCTAGGGATTTACTCCTTCATATATTATAACAAATCTAATATAAAAACACAAAAAGTAACATGTACGGGGTCAAATAAAATCCCAGTTTGGTCTCAAAAAGGATTCTGTAATAATATGACACATTAAAGTAACCAAATAATTCTTTAAGTTCTAAATTAACTATTATTGAATTTTACAACCATATATAAAATAGATCGAGCATTACTTTTCAATTTATGAAAGATAATTTAATCAAATTTCTTAAAATTATTTTTTATAAAACAGTTTAAATAAATTCATAAGTCATGGTAAATAGTTTAAAAATCATTTTCATATATATTTAAAATATAAGCAACAAGAAACATGTCCATATTTAAAAAGGTATGATAATTCCAGGGCATGGGACTCCCTCACACTAAAATGGAAGTCATGAATATATATGTATAAATTCTTCCCCAACACATTCTATGGAAGAACCCATCACTATACCATCATGTATTTGACCTTCTATATATGTATTTTAAATTTATTACATCATAGAGTGATGTCTGGAATAACTACCTAACTACTTGGGATTTAATGTTCTCTAACAAAAATAAATTAAAAGAATTTATTTAAAAATAGTTTAAAAAATATTCATCATATTCGTCAACTTCAAATTTTCCAATTTTCTATTTAAAAACCAAAACATTTTTTAGTCAAATCATGCCTTTTCAAGATAAACCCAATGGTTTTTTATTAATATCATATCAATATTCTTTTTCTCAAAACACAATTCGAAATCAATTTCATTACGTCTATTTAACAATTTAAATTCATCAATTTTAATTCTAAAGGTTTCAAAAACATAACCAATAAAAACCAATTAAATGGAATTGGGTGGATTTTTGAATTTCCTACCAAATTAATCCCAATCCCTCAAATCATTGTACGTGGGTTTTTATTAAAAGATTTTAAATTAATGTATCAACTAATTATATTTTAATAAAACAATTTAATTTAAATCATGAAAATTAGAGATAATAAAATTTTCCATCATAAATAGAACCACCTACCTCATGATCATTTCATCTCTAAATGAAAATATCAAATCGAGAAACTCTGATGAAGAACATAATCAATGTTGATTCATGAATAAAAACCTGATTCCAGATATGAAATAGCTTTGATTAGATCCTAAAACAACATATAGATTTATAAAATCCTAAAGATGATAGGGAATTGATCATGAGAAAGATAATGGGGAGAGGAAACTTATTGGGAAGCATTCAAACATCATTCTCCTATAATCAATTCACTTCAGTAGGGGTGTATAGGGTCCAAAATCACCATGTTGGGGATTCTAATTATGAATGAAATGAAATAGGACAATCTAGTCTTTTCTTTTACTTAAAACAATTTTTTTGGGGTTTTTCAAATTTATTATTGGATTAATTCAAACTCATGCATTATTTAATGGGTAGGGCCACATGGTTAGTCAAATTATTAACCCTAACCATATGCCCCCAGTTCAATGTGAGTATGGTTTCTCCTTGATGGGGATATGATTTTTAAAATTGCACAAAGACCATGGAACCCCTAAATACATAGGTTTTAATGGTTTTCACTTGCTCATTGCATTGTTTGGGAAAACTATTCTCCAACCATAAACAGTCCAAAACTAATCATGTTTTTTAAATTTTTAATAGAATCAAACATAAAATGAAGCCAAAAATCATGATAAAAATAAGTGTTCTGGAATACATATCAACAAATATATTATTTTATAACCATACCACTATAAAAACTTTTTTCCCCAAGAAAGACTTTAAATTAGCTTTCATGTCAAAAAGATGAGGCATATTCCCTCTCATTAGTACCTCCCTCTCCCATGTAAAATTAAAATAATAACCATGAATCAATATCAAACTAACCTAAACAATATTCCTCACCTTAAGTACCGTTATTTGAGAATCAGCTATCCTCAATGGATTCTCAATCTTGAAAAAATGGGATTTAATCTAAAGATCTCTCTAGAATAGAACATGAGATGAATCGGATTGATAATATCATAGATGATATACATATAAAATTGTATTCATCGATGTTAGCATTGATATATGTGAAAAATTGTAAAAAGATTCCCCCTCATATCAACAACCTCAAAAGGTTGCACAAAATGAGGGTCATGTCTCCCTTCACTCCCAATACACCGATGACCCAAATGTGGTTAACCATTCTTGAACACCTTGTCACCAACTAAAACACTCCAATATTATGTGGTCAATATCATCATATGATTTATATGAGCTATGTTATATCAAAATTATCTGAAATGAATGAAAATCATTTCATTAACCTCTTGAACCATGCCTGATCCAACCATGGATCCAATATAAAAACAAAACAATGGCTATTTATAAAGATGTTAATATAATGCCTGAAATTGATTCAGCCTTACCATGTAATAGTAACATATGAAATAAGAAAACTCAAACATCCAAAAATGGTCATAAAAATCTCCATCAAAGTCAATAAACTAGGAATGAAGTATTTCCTCATTAACTTTTATAAAATTCTCTATATGTATATCTGACTTTGGATGGTATTCCTTAATAAATGAACATGGGATCCTAGATTATCATGAAGAACTCTCCAAAAGTGATAAGTGAAACAAGGATCTCAATTCGAGACTATATAAGACAAAACTCTTTCAAAATTAATAATATCTTCCACATTTATATTTACCAACTACTAAACTTTGGTCATATCATGAATGAGTATAATCTTATCCAATTTTTTCAGATGATTGATCACAAACAATATCACGCTATTCTTTATCTCATTTCATATAAACATAACAAAAAAATACATTAATATCATGTTCCAATTTCATGTAGGAACTAGATGTTTTAAAATCAAAACCTGAAGTATTTTTTCCTCATACATGAACTTTTTACATGTGTAATAATGAGAGAAAAATTCAGCAATGCTCTACCTTATATCTAGCCACAATAATTTTCATTTGATGTCATAGATCATCTTCATGTACCCTGATTGTTACTTCAACATAGAATGATTGAAATCCAGCATAAATCTATTTTACCAATGAGAGTTCCACAAAATGATTCAAATAAAAAAAACCTATCTATGGATAATAACTAATCAAACAAGGTTTATTCACCTCATTGAGTGTATGTAATACAAGAGAACAAACCATCAAGATTGTGTTCTAGATGAATCATATCGATAATAATAGATATCATTTAACCACTAGACAAAGAAAAAATGACACCAAATTATATGACTCTAGATTGAAACAATGAAAATAGAACCATCATGTTCCACTATTAAATGATTCATCCATGGACTTGGTTGGATGTTTCCTTCTCAAAGAATCTAGGAAAATATTCCCCAACCCCAGTGTATAAGTGATATCAATGTTGATAGATCTCATGTATTCCAACCAATACCTCTCTTGGATATTAAAATATATTTGATATATGATATAAATCCTGATATTTTTGTTATAAAATATGATAACCCTTTCTTTGAAAAGATTCTATCTTTAACTATTAAAGGTGTCTTCACAACTTCATGTTCATAATCATTGATCAGATAACTGTTATCATGTGGATTATTATAATCAGATATGTAATCAATAACATAATCAGCTAGTATAAGAATGCATCCCAAACAAGAACATGATTCATTAATGAATACCACATAGCCATATTAGTCCTCCAAGAGAGTCAACACAATGGCAGTAGCCCATAGAGTATTCCACTAAAAAATATTTCTATCATTCTTCATCACATGAAAGGTATGACGAATTTGGAGTTAGAATAGACATAAAATAAACCAATATTGAGAAGACCATAACTAATTAGTGATAATACCACACTAATCTCATGAATCTTCAAATCTAGAAAAAAATCTATCATTGTTCCCATTTCATAAGATATTTAACATTTTCTGGGTCAAGTGAAATATCATGTTTCAACTCCACCTATCCTGAGAATATCACTTCCCGATTGTAGAAATCACATTTCAAAATATTGATATAATGTTTGTGATTTCTCAATAGTTACAGAAATTTTTTTAGTTGAAACAGATGACCCCTCTCAGACATAGAGTAAATGAGGATTTCATCTATAGAGGCTAACATGATAGAATCAAAATACTAATGGAATATCGTATTTTTGAATTCCATAAATTATGAATGATAATGGGTTAGACATGTTGAATGAAAAGGAACATGTAATGGATGTACATTCTCCAGAAAAGGTTTTTTGTATGTCAGATTATTTTATTCATAGCTGATGGTAACCTGATCGATATTCAACCATTGAGAACCACTTCTCCCCTTTTAACTGATCAAATAGGTCATCACTCTAGGAAGTTTTACACCCATTCATTATCACGAATCTATTGAGTTTTTAGTGTAATAATAAAGGTGAAGTGACCGACTATTATTTGTAGTAAATAAGACATGTGCCTCCAATGGCGAGACACTCATGTTTTCATTCAGTTTCTCTATAAGATCAACTAAATATGTCATAAACTCTTTTATTTTCATGGGGTTTACATGGTATTAATGAATAAAAAATGTTTCGGTACCAAAAAATAGATAAATAGAAATTTGTGCCTCCCTTATCGGTGGAAAAATATGTAAGTCATAAGGAAAAATGATAGAATCATCCATGATATTTGGAGGGAGATCATTGCTCAATGATTATAACTCCAGGTCAAAAGAAATAATGAAATTACATTCCCAAAATCTAGATAAGATGTTTCAGCTCAAACCAACCTCATGTCTGATTATCCTTGAATGATATGACAAACACCATCAGGTGTAATATAGCAGACTCATCGAGCATTAAAATAAATTGGGGATTTATTACTAATGAGTCAGTTTATCCCAACTATGACGTCAAAAGTTTTCATTTTTAAAAGCATAAAACTATTATAAATCTTGAACACTAACAACCAGAAAATATAGGTAAGACTACAGAGACCCTTCTCTCACATGAGTACAAGGGATGTATTAATATACATCAAATAATATAATATCTATGTTGATAGATTAATCATGTTGACAATATATTTTATAATAAAGAAAATGAGATACCCTAGAATCAAATAATGTTGTTTCTAATGACGAATCTATATTTATAGTACCTCTCAATCTTTTTGGACCCATATACACTTCCTTTGGATATATTTACACTATATGAAAGTGGTTTATTTCATATTCTTGAGACTGAAATACCATTTCTCAAGAAGCATCTGATTAAACCACTATTTTAATAGGAGTTGATGATCATGATCCAGTACACGGAGTGGAAAATAAATTCAAATACATATTCATGTTGCCTAAGTGTCTAGGTAGCCACATACATTGGTTTCCTTAGTTGAAATCCAAATATAATTACCTGGATTCCACATTGTTAGTAAACTAATGGGAAATATCTAGGAACAATATGAGGTCTAGAAAACTCAAACAGTTGAGATCCATCGTGAGAATCATCTTGCATCCTCTTCCTTTTATGGAACTTACAGATCTCTCACTTGAATAAATTATAACTCTATTCATCCATGATGTCCCATATTGGACAATTTCAACCCTTAACAATCTAACTAGTAAATTAGAAAATGATAGATCCTTTTGAATGAAAACTAAAAAATGAATATCAGATCATAGACTCAACTCGATCTTTAGAGTCTCTATATTCTCATTTGATATTATCTCATGGTAAAATTACAACATCGCTGAAAAAAAATTTCATACTCAGTCACGATCTTTCCATACAACTTGGTTTTGAAAAAATCAATAGTCTTGGTCAAAGCCATAAAAATTTATAGAACTAGTCTGAGGAAATTTCATTGATGTATTTCAGCTCAGACACCACATTCTCCTTCTCTATCACTATCATGTCCCACCATCTCCTTCTCAGACCGTCTATATTAATTTTGTAACACATAACATTATTTCAATATGTGTCTCAAAGAACTAAAAAATTAATCCATGTATCACAATCCTTCTAAAGACTCTTGCACAATTTCGATGTAAATTGATGGTCATGATCATAAAAAATTGAAATATGTTTCCCATGATTTTGTAAAATTTATTATAATAGATATTTATTAGGTAAAAAATAGTTATATAATCTCTTATAAGAGGAAATTGTTCAAAATTTTTAAGGATGACAACAGTAACTGAAATCACATCATTTATTCTAGAATCCTTTTGGCAGTCTAATAAAAATGGAAATAGTAATTTCATCACATTTCATTGTAATAATATGAAGTGGTAGAATTAATCCTATTGTGTGTTGTCTATAATCAACCACCCCCAAGAAAACTACTAATTTGGATATATAAGTACCAATTCACCCCTTTATGATATCCCATAATAAATGTTCCCTCTAATCGATAGGCATATTAGTGCTACTAGGTTGTATAGAGATATTTTAGTTATGATCATCATCTAACAATTACCTTTTCAGATCATGTATATATAAAAAATATAATATCATCAAAAATATTATAAACCAATCTTCAAAAATTAAAACATCAACAATCTAATTATTTACAAGTTTTATTTTCATCTAAAAAATCCTATCATCATTTTGGGAACATTTTTTATTTTGAAAAATGGTTAGAATAAAAATAATTTCAAAAAGTAATGATTTAACCCCTTCCCTTATAATTATAATTTCAAACATTACTATAGAAATTAACATAACATCCTTATCAGTCCCAATTTATATTTGAACTCCATCATCATTCATACTCAATGCATATTTTTAATTATTTTCCTTCCCTAGGTGGTAGTGCATAGAGAAATAATAATAATTAAGTAAACTCAACATTTGAATTTTACTTATATTGAAATGTTTTTATGAAAATTTGTATTATAGGATTATATGGTTTTATAATATCTGTAATCTTTCACCATAGAGATAATTACACCATATCATCAGTGTAAGGATTATGGATGCCAGCTCTTGATCATAAGTTGGATAGTTTTGATCACATTTCCTTAATTTTACTCATAAATATTCAATATCATTACCATTTTTTATATGGACACACTCATGCCTCTTTCTCGTTGAATAATTGTATAACACAAATCAATCAATTCTTAATGGTATATAAAAAATTTATTCATTGATAAATCTCCTCATTAAATCATTAAAACATTCTTCAAATTCCAGTATCCAAAGAACATATCCCCATTATTTGTATACTATGATAATGGATATATCATTCTAAAAAATATTATTTGAATAACCAATTGCAGCATTAATAAAAGGATATTATTTACCTTAGTTGTGTTCATTACCATATTCCACTATGTGGATCCCTTTTTCATCACAGGATAAACTGATATTCCATCATTAGAGATAGAATGGAAAAGAAAATAATATTTATAATGTCATAGTTCTTAACAGATATATTTCCTATATGTTTTTTCCATCCAATAGTATAAATATAATCTATTGGAGATTCTCAATGTCTTAATAGGTCTTAGAATACCACAATATGTCATAAATGAATACCACAATAGATTTATAAATATATTTCCTGAATACTCTTCTCATTACATATTAAAAAAACCGTGGTTCATTTTTCAATCTAAATAGAATTATTTTTATTTAGTATTTTCAAAAATATGTTTAGAATGTAGTCTTCATATTTACTTTTTTCATTACTCATAATTGATGATAGCCAGTGTAACGTTAAATATTTCAAAAAATACTGAGTTAGATAATGTTAACTAAATAATTCATCAATAAGAGTTATATGATACATTTTCATCTTCCTATTCGTATTTATTTCCCAATAATAATTAAACTACCTCATTGATACTTATTTTTATCAATAAACATAATAGAGGATACGTTGGTTAAAGAATTGGGAGTATAAATCTTGTATACAACAATTCCTATAGTTGTTTTATAAAATGATTTATCACCGTAATTAATATTTTATGGTGAATATTTAATACATGTTATAAAGATGGTATTAAATCAATGGAGAACTCAACAAAACACTCTTGTGGTTATCTATTTACGTCTATATAAAATAATTAATTTTATTATTATAGAATATGCACATAAACTATTTTATGATTGCACTTCCCATTGAATGTTTGTGTTTTCTATTCACCACCATGAAACAAATTCAGATGATCTTCTAGGGGGATGTATAATTCACTTGTATGATGAGATATCCTTTATAAATAAAATGTAATTTCCCATATTCATCATGAATCATTATTTCCATTTCGATAAAAAACATTTGGAATAGTATTTTGAAAGAAATAATATACCTATATTATATCAACTTCAACCATAGATAGAATATTAAATTATGAGAATAGAGTAGGGTTATGTTTCATAGTGGTAACTAAGTGGCACATCATTATCGCAGTGATATTTATAAAAGGGGTTTGGATTAACAACATCATTTCAAGGGTAATTTGAAATATATAGTTTTCATTGAAAACTTACAATATATAAAATAAGGATAAGATCTCGAATCAAATAAATAATTCAATATATTTATAGATATTAATAACGTACCTACCACCATATCATTGGGAATATCCACATCAATATTAGTGAATGTATATTTTTATCCTTGTACGATCAACCAATATTGTGGTTTTTAATATGATTCTTGGGTAATTGGTGTAAATGATACCCATTAATATAATGTTAAACTGTGACAAACGGGTCCCAATTACAACACAGACACCCCACCTTAACATGGTCGTCGGGTCCTGCCCACCAGGTACCCATGGTTGCCCCGCAGACACGTGGGCTCCACCCCAGGGTCCACCCACATGCCTGAACGGGTCATATGACTAATATGATAGTCACCACAGGCCAACACATGTCCTTTCCAGTGTGCTTTTTCCTCACTCACAAACACCCTGGGGAACTTCCCAGGAGGCCACCTATCCTGATCACTACTCCAGGCCAAGCACGCTTAACTGTTGAGTTCTAATCAGGCAGGCTCCCGAAAAGGAAGGTGCACCTTGTTGACATTAGTCATATCATTTAGCCATATAACCCTTTATCATTTGGGGATGTTACAATCACCCCCGTTAGAGCAAAACGCCCTCGTTGTGGGCCCTATATATCAACCCAGGTAGTGCACCGCGCACTTAAACCTCGGAGTTTGTCGACGCGTCACCGTATTCCGTGACGACGTGACGCCTTTCTGCGACGACGCGACGCCCTTTCGCGACGACGCGATGCCTTACCGTGACGCGATGATCGCCTCCTTCCGCGGCGATCAAATCTGCGAAGAACGCGCGTGCGACGACTTGACGTGGTAGTGGTTTGTTGTGAAATATTTTATATCCTCGTGATTGTTTCTTTTAAAACAATATCCTGGGTCAAGTGCAATATTAAATTATTAAAATTGTTTGATACATTTGTCATGTGTTATTTATCTTCTCGTTTGTGTCATCTAACGCGGAGGGTGCGGGCCAAACAAATACAGCTCGACAACCCTCTGCCATTCTTCATTGTTGTGCGGATTTGGAAGGCGACGACAAAACGTGCTGCAAAGGAAATTTGATGTTTCCGCAGAGAAGAACGGGTCCCTGGAGGAGCATCGGCGTAGACGGGAAGGAAAATGGACCACCGGAGCAACTCCGGTGGCCCACGGAAGGCACCGGCGGCGCCGGCGGCCGGAGGCGGCGGTGGCCAGTGGACCCGTGGCCGCGCGGGTCCATCCCTCATGCGGGACGCAGAAAAATCCGCATACGCTAATCTCCAACGCGGCCCCATGCGGGGTCGCGGCTCTTCCAACCCGTGGGGGCAGCGCCCCGCAGCTACCTCGGTCGGCCGATCGGCCAAGCCGAGCCAGGCCGGTCCGACCGGCCGGGTCGTGCCCTGGCCAGACCGGACCGGGCCCAACCGGGTCGGACCCGGGTCGGGTCGACCCGGTTCGGCCGACCCAGGGAGGTCGGGCCGGGTCGGCCCAGGCCCAGACCCCCGTTTTCAGACTACTTTCAGTCAAATGCCCATATCTTGAGCTGTAGACCTCCGATTGACGCGCCGTCAATGGAAACGCGATCCTTGGACCGAGACGGTCGTTTCGTTATATTACACTCAAGGTTTCGGAGAACATTGGGTTCGGCCGGGTTGGTTCGTATGCGAAACCAACCGGGCCCTTGGAGCGGAAATGCTCGTAACTTGAGTTTCGGACGTCTGATTGACGTGTTGTCGACTTTGATGGATTCCTCTAAGTGAGAAAAATCTTTTGTCTTACTCCGCTCAAGTTTTGGATGCCATCAGAGTGTAGTCAGGTTGGTTCGCTCACGAAACTAACCGGGCCCCAGGAACGAAATAGCCAATAACTCACAGATCGGGCGTCCGATTGACGCGCTGACTGTATCATTGAATTCCTCTTGAAGAGACGGACCTTTTGGCATACTTCGCCCAAGTTTTGGATACATTTGGATAGTGGCTGGGTTGGATCACACCCGAAATCCAACCGGGCACCTAGAACGGAAAAGTTGATATCTTTCAGACAGGACGTCCGTTTGATGAACCGTCAGCGGCGTTGTTGATCACGTTGAGAAACGGTCCCAATGAGTATACCCTATGATAGTTCAGGGTACATTTGAGATACGGAAGGTATTGGTTCGCTCATGAAACCAACTGGGCCCCTGGGATGAAAAGACTAAAAACTCATAGACCGGGTGTCCGATTGATGTGTCGTCTATTGCGTTGAGACCCCTATGACGAGGCGGTCCTTGAGATACTTCTTCGTGGGACTTGTGTGATACTTGTAGTATTGACCAGCAGCTCATGGAGCAGACCCTCCCGGAGATGAGCATGCGGAATATGGAGACTGTATAGCCGGCTAAGACTCGACGACTGCTGATCGAACGACTCTGTGTGTTACGGATAGCCGACGGAGGTGCGCTTGGTTGTAGCAGCACAAGGGAGCACTTGGTTGTAGTGGAAGACCCACGACGGAGGTGCGATTGGTTGTAGTAGCAAATGGGAGCGTTTAGTTGTAGCGGCAGACCAACGACAGAGGTGCTCTTGGTTGTAGCAGCACATGGGAGCACTTGGTTGTAGCGGCAGACCCACGACAGAGGTGCGCTTGGTTGTAGCAGCACAGGGGCACGCTTGGTTGTAGCAGCAGACCCACGAAGGAGGTGTGCTTGGTTGTACTGGCACGGGGAAGCGCTTGGTTGTAGCAGCAGGCCCACAGTACTCAACAGACGGAGTACCCCAGCAGTCTTAGGTTAGTGAGCAGTACCTCGGAGTCGTGACAGGACCACTGTACACTCTAGAGACGGCGCTCTTCAGCAGTTGTGGTTTCGATAATTAAAATCTTGGTTTGAGCTGAGACTTTTGACCTTGTGTTTACCTCATGTTTGAGATGGGTTACTTGATAACTTAGGTATATGTATGGGCATATACATGGGTAGTGGTTATCCGTTGTTTTCACAATCCTTGTGTTTCCTCAAGATTGAGATGGGTTACTTGATAACTTAGGTATATGTATGGGCATATACCTAATTAGAGGTTATCTGTTGAGATCTTCTTTGTGGTTATCCTTGTTGGTTTTAGTGAGACCTTGAGGGTCTTGGGATCCCTACTGGGTATCGTTATACTCACCCCCACACGGGCTATGCCCACACCTCGTTGTGTTGGTTGCAGACGACGGGCAGTGCTAACGGAGGCCGAGTGTTCGAAGACTGGACGGTACCCGGAGGTGGACTACACGACGAGTCAGTACCCGGAGGCAGACTACACGACGAGTCAGTACCCGGAGGTGGACTACACGATGAGACGACACACGTAGGAGGTTGACGGGCGAGAGCGTTGAGGAGGCTATCTGTACCTACCATTTTGGTAGGATCTATGGTGGACGACTAGGAGCTGTGCCATCTGTACCTACCCTTCAAGTAGGATCCGACGAGGATGACCCATGAGCTGCTTCCTTTCTTCTAGCTGTTGTCTTTTTCTATTGTACTTGTTTAGTTGTAGTTGTACTTTCATTTGGGTTTGTATTCTGGCCCTTTTACTTTTCAGAACATTATTTGTAATAAGTGTTTTGCTTCCGCTTGTGCTCTGTAGTGTTTCTTTTACTTTTATAAAGGCAATTCCTTCCCAATTATCGGGTTTTACACCTTTGGTGCTAGTCGCCAGCCCCTGGCCTATGGAAGGCGGGCTTGGGGTAGTCACGGCACGGGCCCCGAGGACAGGTCGTGACATAAACATTATGAAATCATTGATTTATTTAATCCTATTTAATTATTTAGATAGATGATCCTTATGGATACACTTTTAAAAAACTCTCATGCCCTTCAAAAAAATTTCAATACATTTCTTCTAAAAAAATCACACAATTGATATTTATTTATTTTGAGATTCTTCGTTATTTTATTCTATTTGTCATAATGTTCATCCAACCTCTTATTCTCTTGATTCGCCTTCAACAAAAAAGATATATAACACTTTATTATTATTTTCATGATGCATAAAACTATTTCATCATATGGAAGAAATGATTGAGTAATCCACTCTCGTATGTGACTTGGATTACACACTTTAAATAAATGTTCAAAAATTTATTTCCTATTGAATATGTAATCCATAGTATATATTTCCAGTCATGTAATGGTTTCTTCATTGTCAATAATATTTGTTTCCTCCTTCCTATTAATCTGTAGGAATATTCACTTTATTTTGTGTCATTTTCCATATAAAATATTATAACTGAACACATTTTCTATAAAATCTCCCCACTCTATTTGTATCATTTATACTTTCTCCTATGTATTCTAGATCAATGAGAAACATTGATCATCACCACCCTCAATAAAATATAATATCAGTATAACCATTTCCTTTTCATCACATCTCAAGGGAAAAAAATTATGTTCAAGGGATATAATCAATTTAACCACTACCATTATATTAGTATTCCCAATAAATAATGGGTTTTTTTTAAAATGTCATCTTCCAATATATTTTAACAAATTTACATAAAAATATATTTTTATGTTTGGTTAATGTTTTTTTGATAACCTAATTATGTTTTCATAATAGATATATGACCTTCTCAATTTCTATACTAACTATATTAACTTTTTAGAGGGGAAATTTCTATAATGACCATGAATTTTGATATAATTATATTTTTAGAGATCCATTTCTAAAGAATGACATGTATTATATAAGCTCAAGACATTGAAATTTTTAAATCAAAAGGTATTATTAAACATTTCATGTAAAAATTAACATGAATCAAAAAGTTAGGCATTATCCTTGGATTAATAATTTTGGTATCATTGTTAATATATTATAATTATAATAATGTTTTAAATTTATTAATAATGGGTTTTATGGTAATTTTCCTATGTATTTACCTCATTAATGTTAATCAAGCTATGATGTATGGTCCTTTTCCCTTCACTGTGTAAAGATCAATTAAAATCCTAGTGAGTTCATTTTGAAGTTATTACCCCTAGGTATAACTTTGTTAGGACCATATCCACTTATAGTATCTAAGTAGATAATTATTTCAAATAAACCTACGTAATCTCTATGTTACAAAATATGTAGAATTTTATTCCCCAACATGACACATCGTTAATATCTATCACTAGTTTATATTCCCCAAGGTATGTATATTTAAATCTACATCCCAAGGATAAAACAAAACTCAATAAGATAACAACTGTAACATCCTCATCCCAAGAAACATAGATATAATTTATACGTTATTACATTATCATTGATTAAAGGGGTGAATTTTAATGGTCAAATGTTGTAATAATTCATTGAGATCCATATATGTACATGATACCGATTTCCCATTGGGGACCAAACATAAAACATATACATGGAAGGAAATAAGCTTCCATTGACTCAATAAATCAGTTATTCTTCCTATCCTAGTGGTAGGAAACAAAATAAGGGTGTTCCCAAATTTTAGTTAAGGGTTACGTAATATATATTCTACCACGAGTAAATAAGTTATAATCAATATGGAAATAAAAATAACTAAAAACACATCATCCTTAATTAATAAATTGATTAAAAATGCATCCATGTGTAATAACAAGGAAATAGTCTCAAGGATAATAATAAATAAATTCAGAAAGAATGAAATGATTAATATTGTATGGGATGATCCAAAATTTAATAATATCTATAAAATCAATACATTTCAACAATATACTCTAATAAAATGTATAAACACTATTGTAATTTAACCAAATTTTTATTATCATTAGATCTATCAATGCATCATGAGGATAATAATTTCAAGCACCACCCACTAATATATTTTTAAATAATTTCTTGTATGCTAAACGATCAATTTAACTACTAAGAAATATGCATTATTAAAAAATATCATTCTATAATACTGAATATAAAATATATATATTTTTCTACTCAATAAAATATTTTTTATTGTTAAAAAATTTCTATATAAATGATATATATTTTTAGAATATGAATATACATGATAGTGAAAAGATATATTTAAATAGAATTACCTGTTCAATGATATAATGAAATATAATGAATCTTGTGGATGTTAAATATAAAAAATTGTAAATTGAAAATATGTGGTCATCAGTTCATCTAGAACATAGGCCTGTAATAAAATATTATCCTTCCAAAGAATAAGGGGAATATAAATGATATATAAAAAATAATATTTAATAAAATATTAATATTATTAAAACCATTGAAAATTTTGTTAAGAATAAAAATTTAATAAAATTGTAATGATGTCGATGAAGACTGTTACAATCATATAGGTTAAAAACTCTAATAGAAATTTTATAAAGAATTTATAAATATTACCTTTTGGAAAAATTTAAATAATACTTTCAATCCTTTTTTTAATTAATGGATAATTATTTAATTCCCTAATAAATAATTTAAATAAATTTAATCTATTTCATAAAGCAATTATGAATAATATTAACATGGAATAAAAATATATATGATTAAAAGGGAATTAGAACCAAGTTTTCATTTAAAAACATCTCTTACATTATCCACGTTGCGTTTAGTGGTATATTATTTTGATAATAATGAATCTACATAAATATCTAGAGGGTATAAAATTTATTTAGTTTAATAAAGAGAATGAATAATATTACTTCTATGGAAATAAGGTAAATCCCAAAAAATTATATTGTAAAATAAATTCACACCTCAATGTTAACATTGAAATTTTTACCCATTGAAACAATAAACAAGAATTTAATCATTATTTATCCTAAATAAACATGTATTTTTTCTAAATAAATTAATGGAGACATATATAGATCACATTAATGTGTATTGGTTAAATATTACAATTACGACTCAATGTAGTGTAAATTGAGACAAAATTCCATACATCAGGTGTCAAAATTTTTTATCATTATTTATCATTTTATATATTTGTTTTAATCATGTCATTAATTTATACATGAAAAATATTCATATTTATAATATAAAATTTTATCCAACTATAAATTATTACTAGCTATTTAGTAATAAAATTTCATTATTACCCTTGTTTCCGGTGTTAATTGCTTCATTTTATCATGCTTGTTTTTTTTGGAGAAGCTCTAGTTCTTATTTATAAGTTATATATATCCATATATTCATAAAATAAATTTTTTGATTAATTATTGAATTTCATACAAGGAAAATGAGTCACAGAGCTTCATGGAGATGGTAGTTCCTATATATGTATAAGCGATTATATCATTCCATTATTGGGTGAAAGGGTAATAAAATGGATGATATATTAATTTTACAGTATTAATATGATGTAATTTATTCATATATAATCACCATTTTCAATATTATTATTATAAATGTGAATTTTTTGGGAAAAATATTAGCATCGGTTCATGAGGCAATAGTAATTTATACACATGAGTGATAGTTTTGATTCTCATTGGATGGATAAGAATAAGGATAAATATTATTACATCGGTAAATTAACATATCTTGAACAGAACCGGAGACCCAGGTACCCTGACACCCAATCCATCTATGACATAGAAATAATGGCGTTCCCGGCCCCCATGGTATGGAGGAATGGACCAAGAATCATATAAAATTATTTCGGGACTAAATTTCCCAGAAAAAATATGGATAAGAAAATAAAAAATCCCGAATGGATAAATTTTAATCTCTATATTGAGAAATGAACCAGAATTCCATCAGGAATAAATATACCAAAGTACTATATTACAATATCCGAAAACTGAAGCAACAACCCACATCCTAGTGGTTGAAAATATCCAATTCCAAGGTTCAACAAGTAGATCCTACTACTTGTAGGGATTTACTCCTTCATAAATTATAACAAATATAATATAAAAACACCCAAAGTAACATGTAGGGTGTCAAAAAAATCCCAGTATGGTCTCACAATGCATTCCATAATAATATGACACATTCAATTAACAAAAAAATTCTTATAGTTCTAAAATTAACTATTATTGAATTTAACAACCATATATAAAACATTTCGAAAACTACTTTTCAATTTATGAAAGATACTTTAATCAAATGTCTTAAAAATATTTTTTATAAAATAGTTTAAATAAATTCATAAGTCATGGAAAATAGTTTATAATCATTTTCATATATATTTTAAATATAAAAAACAAGAAAAATTACCATATTTAAAAAGGTATGATTATTCCAGGGCATGGGACTCCCTCACACTGAAATGGAAGTCATGAAAATATATGTATAAATTCATCCACAACAATTTCTATCGAGGAACACGTCATTATCCCATCATGTATGTGACCTTCTATATATGTATTTTGAATTTATTACATCATAGAGTGATGTTTTGAATAACTACTTAACTACCTGGGATTTAATGTTCTCTAATAAAAATAAATTAAAGGAATTTATTTATAAACAGTTTAAAAAATATTCATTATATTCTTCAACTTCAAAATTTTTAATTTTCTATTTAAGAACCAAAACATTTTTTAATCAAATCATGCTTTTCAAGATAAAACCAATGGGTTTTTATTAATATTACTTCAATATTTTTTTTCTCAAAAAACAATTTGAAATCATTTTCATTATGTCTATTTAAAAATATTAATTCATCAATTTTAATTCTTCAGGTTTCAAAAATTTCACTAATAAAAACCAATTAAATGGAATTGGCTGGATTTTTGAATTTCCTTCCAAACTAATCTTAATCCCTCAAGTCATTGGAAGTGGGTTTTTAATAAAAGAATTTAAATTAATGTATCAATAAATTATATTTTAATAAAACAATTTAATTTAAATAAAGACAATTATAGATAATAAAATTGGCCATCATAAATTGAACCACCTACCTCAGGATCATGTTATCTAGAAATGAAAATCTCAAATAGAGAAACACTGATGAAGAACATCATCAATGATTATTCAAGAATAAAAACCCGATTCTAGATATAAAATAGCATTGATTAGATCCTCAAACAACATAGTGATTTATAAAAGCCTAAGGATGATATGAAAGGGAACATGATAAAGATAATGAGAAGAGGAAACTTATTGGGAAGCATTAAAACAACATTCTCCTATAATAAATTCTCTTCTGTAGGGGTGTAGCGGGTCCAAAAACCCCATGTTGGGGCTTCTAATTAGTAATGAAATTAACTAGAACTATCTAGTTTGGTCTTGGACTTAAAACAACTGTTTTGGGGTTTTTGAAATTTATTACTGGATTAATTAAAACTCATGCATTATTTCCCGAGTAGGGCCACATGGTTAGTCAAATGATTAACCCTAACCCTATTCCCCCTCTTCAATGTGAGTATGGTTTATCCATGATGGGGAAATGATTTGTAAAATTGCACAACGACCATGTAAACCCTAAATACATAGGTTTTCATGGTTTTCAATTTCTCGTTGCATGGTTTAGGAAAACTATTATCCAACCATGAACAGTCCAAAACTAATCAAATTTTTTAAAATTTCACCAGTATAAAACATAAAAGGAAGCAAAAAAAATCATGATAAAAATAAGTGTTCTAGAATACATATCAAAAAAATATAATGTTATAACCTTACCTCTATAAAAACTTTTTTCCCCATGAAATCCATTAAATTAGCTTGCATGTCAAAAAGTTGAGGCTTATTCTCTCTCATTAGTACCTACCTCTCCCATGTCAAATTAAAATAATAACCATGAATCAATATCAAAATAACCTAAACAATATTCCTCACATGAAGTACCATTATTTTAGAATCAACTATCCATAATGGATTCTCAATCTTGGATAAATGGGATTTAATCAAAGATCACTTTAGAGTATAACATGAGATGAATCATATTGATAATTTCATAGATGATATACATGTAAAATATTATTCATCGATGCTAGCATGGATATATGTGAAAAATTGTAAAAAGATTCCCTATCATATCAACAACCTCAAATGGTTTCACAAAATGAGGGTCATGTCTCCCTTCACTCCCAATACTCCGATGACCCAAATGTGGTTAACCATTCATGAACACCTTGTAACCAACTAAAAAACTCCAATATTATGTGATCAATATCATCATTTGATTTATATGAGCTATGTTATATCAAAATTATCTAAAATGAATGAAAATAATTTCATTCATCTCTTGAACCATGCACGATCCAACCATGGAACCAATATAAAAATAAAACAATGGCTATTTATAATGATGGTAATACACGGCCTTAAATTGATCCAGCCTTATCATGGAATAGTAACTTCTAAAATATGAAAACTCAAACTTCCAAAATTGGTCATAAAAATATCCATCAAATTCAATAAACTAGGAATGAAGTATTTCCTCAATAACTTTTATAAATTTTCTATATTTCTATCTGACTATGGGTGGTATGCCATACTAAAAAGAACATGGGATCCTAGATTATCCTGAATAAATCACCAAAAGTGATAAGTGAAACAAGGATCCCAATCAGAGACTATATAATACAAAACTGTTTGAAAATTAATAATATCATCCACGTTTATATTTACAAACTACTATACTTTGGTCGTATCAGTAATGAGTATAATCTGATCCAATTTTTCAGATGATCGATCAAAACAAATATCACGTTATTATTTATCTCATTACATAGAAACATAACAAAAAATCCATTAATATCTTGTTCCAATTTCATGTAAGAAATATATTTTTTAAAAACAAAACCTGAAGTTTTTTTGTCCTCAGACATGAACTTTTTACATGTGTAATAATGAGAGAAAAATTCAGCAATGCTCTACCTTATATCTAGCCACAATAATTTTTATTTGATGTCATAGATCATCTTCATGGTTCCTTAGTGTAACTTACACATAGAATTATTGCAATACACCATATTTTTTTAACTAATGACAGTTCCACAAAATGATTCAAATAACAAAAAAAATCTATCTATGGAGAATGACTAATCAAACATGGTTTTTTCACCTCATAGAGAGTCTTTAATGCAATAGAACACACCATCAATATAGTTTTCTAGATGAATAAAATCAATAATAATAGACATCAACTAACCACTAGACAAAGAAAAAATGACACATAATTATAGGACTCTAGATTGAAATAATGAAAATAGAACCATCATGTTCCACTATTAAATGATTCGTTCATGGTCATGGTTAGATGTTTCCTTCTCAATGAATCTATGAAAATATTCCCCAACCCGAGTGTATAAGTGATTTCAATGTTGATAGATCTCACATATTCCAACCAATACCTCTCTTGGATATTAAAATATATTTGATAGAAGATATAAATCATGATTTTTTATTATAAAATATGATAACCCTTTCTATGAAAAGATTATATCTTCATCTATTAGTGGTGTCTTCACAACTGCATGTTCAAGATCATTGATCAGTTAATTGTTATCATGTGGATTATTATAATCAAATATGTAATCAATTACATAATCACTCATTATAAGAATGCATCCCAAAACCAAACATGATTTATTAAAGAATACCACATAACCATATTAGTACTCTAAGAGAGTCAACACAATGGCAGTAGTCAATAGAGGATTCAACTAAAAAATATTTCAATCATTTTTCATCACATGAAAGCTATGTTGAATTTGGAGTTAGAATAGACATAAAATAATCCATTATTGAGAAGACCCTAACGAATTAGTGATAATAAAATACTAATCCCAGGAATCTTCAAATCTAGAAAAAAAATTCATTATTCCCCGTTCATAAGATATTTAACATTTTCTAGATCAAGTGAAATACCATGTTTCAACACCACCTATCCTGATAATATCACTTCCTGATTGTAGAAATCACATTTAAAAATATTGGTATAATGTTTGTGATTTCTCAATAGTAACATAAATTTTCTTAGATGATACAGATGACCCCCCTTAGACAAAGTGTAAATGAGGATTTCATCTACAGAGGCTAACATGAAATAATCTACCTACTGATGGAATATCGTATTTTTTTAATTCCATAAATTATGAATGATAATGGGTTAGACATGTTGAATGAAAAGGAACATGTAATGGATGTACATTCTCCAGAAAAATTTTTCTTAATGTCAAATTATTTTATTCTTAGTGGATGGTAACATGATCGATATTCAATCTTTGAGAACCACTTCCCCACTTATAACTAATCAAATAGGTTATAAATCTAAGAATATTTACACATATTCTTTATCACGACCCTATTGAGTTGTTAGTGTAATAATAAAGGTGAAGTGACCAACTATTATTCTTAGTAAACAAGACATGTGCCGCCCATGGTGAGACACTTGTGTGTTTGTTCCGTTTCTCTATAAGATCAAATAACTATGTCATAAACTCTTTTATTTCCGTTGGGATTAAATGGTAAGAATGAATCAAAAATGTTTGGGTACCAGTAAATATGTAAATAGAAAACTGTGCCTCCCTGATCGGTGGAAAAATATGTAAGTCATAAGGAAAAATGATAGAAAACTCCATGATATTTGGAGGGAGACCACTGCTCAATGATTATCACTCCAGGTCAAAAGAAACAATGAAATTACAATCCCAAAATCTATATAAGATTTTTCCCCTCAAACCAACCTCATGTCTTATTCTCCTCTAATGATATGACAGACCCCATCAGGTTTACTATAGGAGACTCATCGAACATTAAAATATATTTGGGATTTATTGGTAATGAGTCAGGTTATCCCAACTATAACGTCAGAAGTTTTCATTTTTAAAATCAAAAAACTATAATAGATCATGAACTCTAATAACCAGAAAACCTAAGTATGACTACAGAGACCCTTCTCTCACATGAGTACAAGGGATATATAAATATACATCACATAATATAATATCTATGTAGATAGATTAATCATATTGATAATATAGTCTACAATAAAGAAAATAAGATACCCCATAATCAAATAATGTTGTTTCTAATGAAGAATCTATATTGATGGTACCTCTTAATTTTTTTGGACCCATATACAATGACTTTGGATATATTTCTACTATGTTAAAATGGTTTATCAATTTTCTTGAGACTGGAACACCATTTCTCAGGAAGCATCTAATTGCACCACTATTTTAATACGAGTTGATGATCAAGATCCAGTACACAGAGTGGAAAATAAATTCAAATACATATTAATGTTGCCTAAGTGTCTAGGTAGCCACATCATTTGGGTTCCTTAGATGAAATCCACATATAATTACATGGATTACACACTGTTAGTAATCTAATGGGAAATATCTAGTAACAATATGAGGTCTAGAAAACTCATACAGTTGAGATCCACCATGAGAATTATCATGCTTCTTCTTCCTTTTAATGAACTTACTGATCTCTCACTTGAATAAATTGTAACTCTAGTCAACCATGATGTCCCATCTCAGTCTATTTCGACCCTTAACAATCTTACTAGAACAATAGAAAATGATAGATCCTTTTGAATGAAAACTAAAAAATGAATATCAGGTCATAGTCTAACGCGATCAATAGAGTCTCTATATTTTCATTTGATATTATCTCAGGTTAAAATTAAAACATCTCTGAAAAAAATTTCATACTCAGTCATGTTCTTTCCATACAACTTGGGTTTGAAAAAATCAATAGTCTTGGTCAACACTATAAAAATTCATAGAACTAATCTGAGGAAATTGCATTGATGTATTTCAGCTCAGACACCACATTCTCCTTCTCTATAACTATCATCTCCCACAATCTCCTTCTCAGACCATCTATATTAATGTTGGAACACATAACATTATTTCCACATGTGTCTCAAAGAACTAAAAAAATGAATAATCTCACTCAACCATTACTTGGCTTCTTGAGGATCGTTGGAGACATTACATTCTGGTCGATTCTAGTGAAGGAAAACATGTGCATGATTCCAGAAATCATCCCTATGAAGTTCCATATCTAGATCCTAAACACGAACTGGTGGTGGGGCATGTCCAAGAGATTGGATAGTAATAAAAATCACCTAAGAAAGACTCTAGTCCAATAGTGGATTATCTCTTTATGGTTCATCGGTAGACATCATTTTGGTCTAATTCATAAGACACCTTAGATTCATGAGGCATAAAAATTAATCAATATATAATACATAATATTAATATTCAAATATAGAAATAAGGGGAAGTTATTCCCAAAATATAGAAAAACATGATTTGGATTTCATCTATAAAAATATATTTTAGGGAAAATACTATAAATCTTCATCAATCCATATAACCAATTACACCACTTGTGACATAAGATTCATTGCAATGATATATTGATATGAAATCAATTGAAACAAGATCTTAAATCCTAACAAGACTACAAAATTTTATATTGAAATAAATGTAATAATCTCAACCTAGTGCTCTATTTACAATTTTTAATGAACTGTCTAGAATTACCTAGTACCCTAACACCCGATCCGTCACTATCATAGACTGAAAAGAATTCTGTATCCCCATGGGTTAGAGACAAGAACCTAGAATCTTTCAAAATGAATGTGGGAATGTGTTTTACTCAAAAATAAATGAATAATGATAAATAAGAAGATATGCATATATAGAAAATTTGATAAGGAGAAATATTCCCAAAGTCAAATAGCCATAAAAATACCAAAGTACTACATAAAAGTATTAGAAAACTGAAATAGAAACTCATGTCTGTGCAGACATAACAATCCAGTCCATATGATCAATAAATGTAACAACCTCAGTGCGATGATTTAGTATTACTCTAATCTAATAGAATATAATCTACAAACAGCTGATGTCATATGTTGGGTGTGAGCTGAGATCCTCATAGGACTTAAACAAGGATTATATGTTAAGATGACACAATTTATAAACCAAATAAATCATTCAAAATTTAAAAAAATAGAATGTAATTAAAAAATCACATTTAAAACAAATTATGACTTACATTTAAAATTACGTATAATATTTTATTAAATGGTTTCATTAAAGTTTTATATAATTTTTTTGTATATAAATTCTCAAGTCATAGAAAATAGTATACAAACAATATCAAATATAATTTAAATATAAAAAATTTAAAGTAATGTTATCTTAAAAATAGGTCAATAATTGTAGGCTATTGTACTCCCTCGCTATCAAATGTTGTTCATGGAAATATTTTTATAGACATCCAACATGACTCTAGAATAAGAGGAAGTTGTCATCATCCCATTATAGAAATGACCAACAACATATGTATTGTTATTGTTGTAAATTATAGTGTGTTTTCCCCAACAACTCACTAACTACCTAGGCAATTAGGTTCACTAAAAATGATCAATTATTGAAAATTTATTTCCAAACTGTTTAAAATAAACTTCATCAATTTCTAGCATTTAAAATACGAAAATATTCAATTTTTATCCTAATATAGGGTTTTAATGAAATCATTCTTTTTCATGATAAAACCAATGGGGTCAATCAAAATAAATTCAATATTTTTTCTCAAACAATAATATGAAATCAATATTTTGAATTAAAATTAAAATTATTAATTCAGCAATTTGATTTCCATAATATTCCATCAATATCAAAAACAATATGCAATTCAAGGAAATCATTTGTTTTTTTCCATTTTCATACCTAATCAAGTACAAATCCTACAATTCGTTGGAGGTGTGTTTTTAAAAACACCCATGAAATAAATTTACCGATAAACTGTATTAAATTAAAACATCTGAATTTAAATCCTGAAATTTTTGTTTTATCGAATTTTCTATCATAAGTTAAACCACATAAATTGGGGTCATGAGATCATTAAAAACCCTAATTAAGAAATTTAAAAGCTGAACACTAGAAATGATGATCCTAGAATAAAACTAAGATTCAAGATGAAAAACAAAAGAGAATAGATACTCATATAACAAAAACATATATGAATAACTAAAGAGGAATGAAGAGATAATAGGTGAAAGATAATGTAAAGAGGAAGACTACCATGATGAGATAGAACATTGTTACCCACAATTTGATTCCCTTCTGTTGGGGTGTATAGAGAAAAATATAACCTACAGATTCCAATATTATGGACACCAGAATTGGTCAATAGAAATAAAAACACCAATAAAATGTGTTTAATGCTTTTGGGAGATATTATTTAAATTTTTTCCAATAATAATGGTTCAATATGTGTGTAAATGATAGTGTAGGATGATCACATTTAAAATTGGTGGAGTTTGGCTTCAAGGAAACAACATGGAAGTTTACTAAATGAAGAAATTATTATAATGTTATTCCCTTGAAAATTGATTCCAAATGAACTTATATTAATTTTTGGGATACAATATGGTTTAAATATTTTCATTAAAAAGATTCTTTAGAAAATAAATTGGATAAAATAACCTTATATTCGAGTATAACACCCCCGGGTAAACCAATTTTCACATTAAATGAGATGATTAATTTGTAGTGTTTTTCTAATAATTTTTACCAAAAAATAACATTAAATTATTAAATAAAATAATTTATTAAAATTGAAAATATTAAATCATTTTCATAAAACTCAATTTATAAAATTACCTAAATTTAATTTCAAAAGAAACCTACTAATCATGTGTTGAAAAAAAGTTTTCAATAATTTTCCATGAATTATATGAGATAATATTACATATGGGTAGTAATCATCAATAAATAGATTTAAATTTATAATGTTATATAAATAATCCATACATTTCTTTTAAATAAATAACCATTATTTATTTTTAAAATAATAAAATTGGATATATATTATTTTTTTATAAAACTTGTGGTTTATTCAAAATGTCATTTTATACCTCATAAATATTTTATATTTTTTCTTTCATATGGATTTCAAATAATTTTATAGTTACACATATAGTGATATATGATTATAAAAATATTTAAATATTTAAATCTTAAATTCTCAATTATTACAAAAACCATAATCGTAAGGGAAAATTTATAAAATATATTATTAGATTATTTCTACAAAATAATTTAAAAATAAATATTCATCATATCAAATTATATTTTTTATGAAATTAAATACTAAAATGTGAACTATTTTCTAATTTAATTTTAAAAGAATGTTCATGTAATATTAATTACTATTCACGGTTATTATAACCAATTATTTATTATGATTTATAATGACAACAAAATATTGTATTTAAGAAGTCAAACATTATGTGTTCTATAATTATGAATTCAGTTATTATGGCCATATAATATGACAAATGTTTATAACATCCATGCATAAGATTCAAGATCATGATTTTATATACTTTGAATTATTATTTCATCATTTATTCAATATATTTTATTGATTCCTCATTTCATATATTACATATTCTAATGAAGGAATTCCCTTACTGTGCATTTAATCCCATCCATTTATTTTTTTCCCTTTCTAAGGATTCTATAAATTGTGCACTAAAAAATATGAAATTATTTAATAGAGGTAATAATATATAAGATTCTATATATAATTTCAGGTATTTAATAAAAACGTGGAATTCATGAATATTACTAATTTTGAATGACTGCTAAACCATTTGATAAATTGACATTTGATCACTTTTATTTTATGAAAATAGAGTAAATGTAAAAATTTATCTCGATTCCTAAAGTTTGGTTGTTATAATATCTATCAAATGTAGACTTTTATAATACATTATAACATTTTATTGGGAACTTTATATTAGAGAAAAATAATTCCTAATAGAATCAGAATATATATATTAGTACATAATAATATTATAATGTAATTATAATGTAGATATATTCTGGCTTTACCAGGAAATTCACCCCAATATTAAAATTTACCTGTGGATGCAAAATTCGTATGTGTGAACCATGCAGTAACATGTCAAAAAGAGTAGGATTTAGTATTAACATAATCATCACTCGTGTACGATAAGTGGTTCTAAGACTACAAAACATTAATGACACTCCCATGGGATATTTTTTTATTATTAGTTTCCCTTTATAAACCATTATCAAATATATTTTTTTAAGAAATAAAAATATTACAAATGACATAGAGATTAAAATTATTATATTAGGTATGAAAAAAATTTCAATATGTGTTTTCTATTGAATCATATTTGGAATTATACACTATGATTCATAATTCCTTGACATAATATAATGTATTCAAATGTATTCACATGTTTTATAATAAAATGAAGGGAAATAATTTCAAACCCATATTTAATTAATGGTATTCCCTCATTAGAAAGTAAAGATAGATTGTTTTAGATATAGTATTATTATTAAAATATTTGGATACTTTTTATAAAATAAGATAATTATCATTATTCTAAAAGAACAACATATTGCATCAAAGAATGATTTATTGACGTTAGAATATATTAGTATATTTAACCATTTATATATTATTCGTAAATTTTATCCATTTCTATCTTAATTGTGAATCAATTCTCATGAAAATATATTATTGGAATTTTGAATTAATGAGTGGAAGAATGTTTTTTATAGAAATTGTTTTTATGGAATTAATGATTAATATATTACTTGGATTTAAAATATAAATGAAGTGTTATAGCATGGGATGATGAAATTTAATTAGTTTGAAAATATATTATTCATATGAAATTATTTGATATGGGAAGGAAATTATTCGACATAAGATATCCAAGAAGATGAATTATTTCCTTTTAATGAGAGATATATAATAATGATTTTAAAATTCATGTTTTAAAATATGTGAAAAATATAAAATTAAAATTGATTATTTCATTGATTGGAAAATTTCAAGCAACAAAAGCTAACTAGTCTCTCAAATTTTTTATGATATGATGATATATTATTAAATTCAATCATAATGGAGAATGAATTATCTGTGTAATATATTATTAAAGGAATTCATGTGATGAAGAGGAAGACATGGAACCAAGGAAAATATAAATTTAATGAATGAAATGTAGTTATATAGGTAACATCCACCATGTAATAATAATAGAAATAATCAACTGGGTTAATTGATGAATGTGATAATAGACTAATTTAGTTGTGGAAAAAATGGTCGGCATTAATATCAATTCATTTGAATGAAGAAAATAACCCATTTTATTGCTTTTAATTTATATGGAGTTGTTTAAGTACGTAAAAATTCACCTTCAATCATTGGGAGTTACCTTAGAAAATAAAATAGGAGAATTTCTATGATTATGCTCCCACTACAGTTGGTTTTGTAGTTACTTAAGATTTTGTGGAAGGAATGTTGAATGTATAATCGAATTGATCTAATGATATATATTTTATGGACCATCACACTCTTTTTATATATTAAATGATTTTAAAACAATATAAGATATTTCAAGATAAACATAAAATGGTAGCTTTCAATCATGACTCATAGTTGTAACTCCACTGTAACAATGATATTATTTATAGTTCTGATTGTGACACATATAAATTCCCAATTCTGAGACATTGTTATTAATGTTATGCATAGATTTATGATTATCATAATTGTTTGGGTATAATTAGTATTCAGGTTTTAGTAATTATTATATTTGTGACAAAACTAAAATATATTGAACAAGTAGTGTTATAATATTATGGTAAAATAATTATATTATTTTTATAGGGGTTTTTAATATTTTCGTATTAATTAATGTATAACTTCTATGTATGATGATTTATTAATAATTAACATTATCTTAACATATTATTATCATTTTTAGATATATAAAAAATTTATTTGTTTTATGGATATCGTGATCCATTAAGGGTCGAATTTGTTTATGTCACGAATAAATAATCCTCATCTCCATTTATCTTTATGATTATTTTTGAAAAAAATTAACATACTCAATTAAAATAAATTATAATGTTGAAATAAATACCATAACTATATTGTATCATGTTAATTATCATCATATTAAAAAAAACTTCTAACACTTAAAAAATTATCTTCAAAGAAAAATATATTTTTATTCAATCAATTTCATATGAATTAATGATTTCATTTTACCCTTACAATTTTTTTTTGTTTTTTGGTCATTATAATTCTCATGATCATGTCCCCTATATCAATCCCTTAATTACTTGAAATTATCTTTCTATTCGTTGATGAATCATTCACTTACCTCTAATTATTTCTTCATCTGGGAATATGATTAATGTTTTTTTCAGAAAACATTATGGTGTATACTTCACCTTTTAAAAAGTTTTTTTATTATTCGATTTTATGATGTGGATTTTAAACAAAAATATTTTCTAATATTTAACCCTTCAATTATATGATTAGAAAAAATTTCTGTGGTTGTAATTTATTTAATGGGTTGAATGTGACACATAGATTGTGCAGGTTTAACCTACTCTCGTAAAAATTGAGGATGATCCACTAAGAATGAATTTACAATATCCCTCCATTTTAGTTGATCTACTAGGTTCTGTGAATAGATTGAGGCCTTTTCCATCCAATATTAATGTTTTGAAAAAACATTTACATGTCTCTATACAAATTCCATAGTAATAGAATTTGAAATTAAATAGGTAAAGAACTATAATATCATAACTCTAGAAGAGTAGTAAGTTGGAAGAGATACTAAAGGACTCATTAGGGAAGTGATATATTAATTTTTTTAAAATTCAGGTCATTTTTGTAATTATAAATCCAGATGTATTTTGATTTAATCATTATTCAATATTTCAGAAGTTATTATCCATCAATATTATAGTTGAGTTTTGATCCAAACCGAAAATGAAATTTTTAGATTTAACGTGGAAATGCGGGATTTCCGCCACTATAGAGGAAGTATAAGAATCATCACCAGAAGAAGAATATTCATCCCATAAATGGGAAAATACATCATGTAGTGATAAATATCCAAAGGGTATAGGGATATTTAAGTAATATGGGATCTATATTTCATATAGATTGACATGTGTTTTATTTTGTGGGGCCATTACACCTTACATGGTTCCCCATTCCAAATATTCATTAAAATTTACTTATAAATAATAACCAATTTATTTGGCTTCCAAACCCAATAAAGAGATATTTTAGTAATGTAATCAATTGATAGTAAAGTCACTATATTCTTGAAAAATATGTTTCTTATAAAATTATTATTATTACATTTTTCCATATAAATAGTAAACATTTTCCCATAGTTTTATAATATCAATTTAAAAAATGAATATATTTTTATGTTATTTTTAAGAAACTAACATTGGAATAATTTTTGATATTTGTATAAAATTATAGTTCATTTTTTAATAATGAAAAATAAATATTTTAAAAAAACGGGTCACTTTTAGGAATTAATAATTATATAATAATAATATGAATGATTATAAAAATCATGATACATTTTTTATATTTATGAATTAATTTAATTCATAAAAATATAATTATGAACATAGAAATCATTTCAAACCATTTTTCAAATCAATGTATTTATTTTTTTAAATAAAATAATATATGAAATTATTCTTTATTTAATACCTATATAAATGGTTCCTTCATTTTTTTACCTAGATACAAAGACTAATAGGCCTACTTATATCTAACATAATAAAATTAATTCAAAATTAATTGTAATTAATCATTATTTTTATGTATGATTATTATATTCATTAAATAAGAATAAAAATCCTAGAATGGTTTCAATTGAAATATTTTCAAAATTTATTAACAGTAATTTAATCAAATTCTATAATTTATTTCATATATATTGGATAAATATTCATAAATCATCATAGTTTATTTTATTTATTATTTTTAAATATTTTTTTTATAATAATGATTAGTAAAATCATTAAATAATTTTTACGTTCGTTGAGTGTGAAATAGGTTGAAGGGTATAAAATGTCATAATGATATAATATAAAACAATCCTATTTCATAAATATAATTATATTATTGTTTTTACATTGTTTACCTATAATGGTGAAATCTAATAAAATTTTGAGAAAAATTAACGAAGAAAGGAAATTAATTTATAAAAATATTTTATAAAATTCCATGTGTGTTGTTTTTCATACTTATAAAAGGACATAACATGTCATCTATTCTTAAAACATCCTAGGAAACATATCTCAAAAAATAACTTCTTAATTCTCATTCCATTATTCTAACACATTACCTAGTGGTTATGTTCTCACTATAATATCATCTTATAAGGATTAATGTGTAATCCAATGATGGTTCCCAATCAAACTGGTATTACTCTTACATGTGTGTTTTCATTCTACATACTCTTAAATGATTTCAAAATATTCTTTAAACCTTATATAATAATATATTTAGTATCATAAATTATATTAAATTTTATTAATATTCTTTTATAACCTAATTTCACCCACATTCATACCTATAGAAAATGAAAATATTACTCATGTGTACATATGACTTATCGTATTCACATAGGTGTGTAATTCGTTTTTCATCCCCAATTTACATGGATAGTTATAGATATAAATCTAATAAATATAAATTACATTTATGAAATAATTATCATTATGTTATTATAGTATATAATTTCCTTTTTCAACCTTTAACATGTAAAAATGATAATTTCATCCATGCATATGAGTCCACAGCATCCTCTAGGAATAGATTTAATCCATTTTTCTTGTTCACCTTCAATAGATGATTTTAAATATATTTATAATTAATATTTATTAAATTTATAACATTATTTAAAAAATATGATGGAACCATGATCAGGACTCATTTACTGAAACAACAAAACTGAAACTAACATAAAAAATATTACATTTAATACTCCAAAACAATGTTTTTAGTAAATAAATATAAATAATCATGTGTTGAAATGTTATAAGTATAACATATAGATAAATATAAGTATGTCCATGATTGAGATCTAAATGTATAAAAATGGTAAATTTATTATTCAATAGTTTAAAAACACTTCTGATGTTAGTCAGACCTATGGTATGGGTTTATTCTATTTTATCATCAGAATTACGGTTTTTATTTCACTATATTATTTTGGGGCGAATAAAATGCTTCATAAGAATAAAACACAATATATTTTTCTATATTATGGTTGTTATATGAATTTATATGTTTAAATATAATTTTTATCACACTATTTACTCAAAAATATAACGGAATGTGTAAACGGAAAATTGAACTGTAAATATTTTGTGGTCTGGAAAAGTTTTCATCCAATAGTTCTTTTGTTAAAATCATTATAGTAATTTTAATAATATTATAAAATGAAGAACTAACATAACATTATCCATGGTTGAAGTTATAAAAAAATTTAAGGAATATTCATTTCATTTTCTAAATAAGGAAATTTTTTATGGATGTTGTGCATGGTTTTTCTTAACTCTAACCATAAAACCAAATTTACATCCACCGTGACTATTATATTCCTTGAATATTTGATTAAATGATTCTATGTTACCATTACGATTAAATTTGTTTCCTAATATTTTATAAATATCTATATTTTTATATGTTTTTTAAAAGAAAAAATGTATTTTTCTCAAAAAAAAAATTATGTGATATACTAAATTTATTTTCCAATAATGCCAACAAAAAATGAGGAATTATATGATTTAATCGGGATATAATATCATGATAATAACAAAAATTTATCATTTCATGGATTATGATCTTTTTTTACTTTGGAAATTATTTCCATTTCATATACAAAATATTTAAATATATATAATTACTAGATATTATTGAATGTTGGTTAAGCATTATTTTATATTCTTGTGATGAATGTATTAGAATTAATAACAAATATATGTGATATAGGATAATATTGTTACTCGCTTCATTAATTTATCATAGGATACACAAGGGGTGTGGGGTTTTTCATACCATTTTCCTAATTATATATGATATCTTGGCACAATGTCTCTATTGTATGATTAGGATATCCAATATCATAGATTTAGTTGTTATGATGTCATTTATTAATGTCTCTTTGATTATTATTATAATAATTATATCCATGGATATGTTTGAAGATTGTGAGATTATATATATGTCACTATTTTATTATTATTTATTCCTTCTATTTTATTCCGTCATTATTTTTTCCATGATAGATTTTGATTTATTATTACCCATCATAATCATCTATAATAAATTTGTTTTCATACCCCATGATACTAGTGAGTGTATTATTATTGAAATAATTTTTGATGTATGAGTTAATAATAATGTTCCTAATGCAAATTAAATGCTGCATTTTATGATTTCAAATCTAATGTGAGATTCAATATTATATATAGTTTTCCTAGAAATATAATTCATTGTATCCTTCAGGATGTGATTCCTTGAATTATTTCTTGGGTGCAGAAATACAACTATATCCAGGTCACCTGAGAATATGAGTTCCAGTTGGCATCAATTGATTTTTTGTATAACCCTTGGAAAACCAGATATATAAAAATATATATTAAATAACATAACATTATGGTAGACTCTAAAGATAATTCCATGTATATGGTAAAAATATAATTTCATGGTAAATTATAGATTGAGATTTTTTATAAGAAAATAAATCTATGTTTGTAAACTACATTGTGGATGTGGCTATGCCACATAAAAACCAATGGGTAAAAACTTTGAAAGGTGTGTAATTGTTAAAAAAATGAACATTACTCGTGTATAATGAGTTTCCCTATGACTACACGCATGGGTAGAAACTCTCATAAGATATTCATTGCTAAATTCACATGCTCTTTTTTAAAGATAATGAATAATTTGTAAAAAGAATTATGATATGTGGATATTCCTAAAGATACTAATCTTATGAATCTAATATTAGTCACTAAAAAATCAATTTTAGTTATTCATTTTATAAAATTGGTAAATATAAACTAGGATTACCAATTTTATAACATAATCATATGTATATTATTTTTTAGATAAAGTTCATAATGGAAGTAATGGGAATAAAATCAAAAATTTAATCAGTATAATTATTCCCCTCCGGAGCAAGTTAACATGATTTCCGTTCGAGCTGACGAGATTATTTATATATTAGGAAGGTTTAATTTGTTAAATCCAACAACCTTTCCCATATTGAATAACTTATTTCATGACATAATGATTTATTGATGTTAGATCGCTTCCTACAGTAGATACGTCTATATATTTATGGATCTACAAATAAATTGATAGATGAATAGTGGATCAAGTCCCTTGAAAAAGTTTTTATATCATTGAGAAGTGATGAAATGAAATCTTTTATCCCAAAAGTGTGATTTTTAAGTGTTTTATGGTCAATATTAATAATTGATTTACAATAAAAATGTAGAAGAGTATATAATTTGATAATAATGGATGTATTTTAAGAATATATTATTTCAAAAATACATTCCTCAAGTTAAATTTTATGATATAAAAATGATATCATTCAATCAGAGACAAAAGTACGGAGAATGTGTTATTTGTAGAGAGAAAACAATACAATATTATAAAGGAATTGAATCGTCTTGTATCAGGGTTCCACACAAGGTTTCCCCATAGCCAGTTGGCCAGATGACCTCAAGAACATTTACCCAAACATCAAAGGCTACAAACTATTAGTGAAGGACATGGTCTGATAATTGGGAAACTATTCCCTCATTCGAAGACTATACACAACTGAAGACAAATAGTAAACACTAACGGAAGCACTAATACCAAATTGAAATAAACTACAGAAGACTGGTATAAATAAAAATACTAAAGCCATATCATATATATAATGATGCATGCCATTGTTTTAAGAAAATCATTCAAAACATGTCACAATGCTGTGAATATTGTACCATACGAAAAAAGTAAAATGAAAGTAAACATCAATAGCATCACAATCCTCAGCATGGTCTCATGCACTCTAGCTCCAACATATATTAATCATGTACCTAATGAAGAAGGGAAATTTACCATGTCTATAACAACAATATTATTATTTGTTTGTTACCAAAACATGATCCAAACAAGGTGTGAGAAGAAAATCAATAGGAAACAATGAAAAGATTTGTGCATAACTGTAAATGAATATATGTAGAAGGTAATATGTATAAATAAAGTTACAAAATATTAAGTACAGAAAATTAAATAATCATAATGTTTTCATTTACATTTATTTATATTTATTATTCAACAAACTAAATAATATACATCTCGGGATCTATCCTAATAATCTTATCCCATGTGTTTGTAACAACACAGATGACTCAAAAGACCATCTAATAAATCATGTGAAACTGAGTCCAAGAATGTTGTTTGTCTTGGGAGACTAGTCACAATCATTCAATTATTCCTAAATGATCCTATAGTAATTCTCTCACAGTCCAACCCATTAGGCCTAACATAGAACCAATTCAATAAATAACGACCCTCTAAAAAACTCTCATAGTCTAAACCCTACGTTTCCAAATAGTATTATTCAATTACAAATGACCACCTAGGGAGATCTCATAGTCAATACTCTTGTGTCAACATAGAATTAATAAATTATAAACGATCACCCAGGATGCTCTCATGGTCAATACCCCTACGTCAACATATCATAAATCAATTATAAATGACCACATGGGTATATATTAGGCTCAATACCACTAGTACAATCATATACACCAAGGATCTTACTATCCTAGGTAAATAATCTAGAATTAACCTCTATCTTCATGGTCCTAGGATCTCACAATCCATTGAAAACAAGAAGATCATTTAATGCATAACTACTAAATGAATAAGCTTTCTCAAAGAATATCACATGCATTTAATATAAACTATAACTCTATCATAACAAGAAATGTCAGGGAAAACAACATATTCCTAATAGAAATCATAGCCAAAATGGCCAAAATAATCGAAAAGGGAAACACATCCATGTGATGTCCCATATACAAGATATTCAACCTTACACGTAAGAAACAACCCTTTTATCAATCAATCAATCCATAATATCTAATAAACATTGTTAAATTCCAAATGAAGCAATAACCAAAATTTGGGTATGTGGTACATTAGGCACATATAATCCAAATATTATCAAATATAGGCACGAAACACATACCTCGATTGTAACACCCCGAAATTTTATGAAAAATATTCTTTTTAATTTCCTTAATGTCTTGTGTTGTACGCTACACCAAAAGGATCTTGCACAACATGCATCCTTGACTTGCCTTGCATTACACGCAATCGCGACCTTCCTCGATAGCATGTATAGTACGCAATAACGAGTTTCACTAAACAACAATATGCTATTAAAATATTATTAAAACTAGCAATTATGAATAGTAATAACAACTTTTTGAATTTTTGTAAATTTTATTTTTCAAAATGGAATTCATTTTTGGATTCGTAATATCGAAATTAGCTTAGAGTGAAATTTTGGTACTTTTCGGATAACTTTCATATTCTAATGAATAGTGAAAATTACTAAATTTTAATTAAAAACAACTTTTTTAATCGAAATAATTAATAGTGATAAATTATTAATTTTAGTGGTTTTAAAGTATATTTAGAATATATTTTTACAATTTAATACAATGATGGTCATTGGATGTAATTTCACATTTAAACCAGTTATAAACAAGTTTCAATCTTTTGATAGTTATTATCTCTTAAAAACACGTTATTTGTTTTGATGACGGGAATTAATTTTTAAATTAGTTAATGCAACTGATATGTTTTGAATTTGGTAAAATAGACATCATTTTTGAGTCCATAATATCTAATATAGCTTAGGCCTAATTTTTGGTATTTTTCTGAAAACTTTCAATTTTTGATGAATAGTGAAACCACTAAGTGGTAGGTTAAAAACTGAATTTTTCATAAAACTTAATTTTACCGCTTCTGTGAATGGAATTTCGAAAATCCGAGAGACACGGTTAATATCAAGGACTAAAATGTGGTTCAATGAGATGAAAATAATTTTTGGTGAATAGTAACTTTTTACATTTTTTCCCCACGGTTAAAAGTAAATACGGTAATTAAGGGTAAAGATGATATTATTATTACCCTAACACATGTCCTAATTCTATTGGATAAGTTTAATTCGACCAAAAACAAACTTAGGAATAAAATATGACCATTTAGGCCCACTTGGATTACATTAGGACATTTATTATTAATTTATTTAAAGAAGTGTTAAAAGAGTTAAAATCAAAGTTTATTTACTAAAACATTTTTAATATGGGGTTATACATACGATAAATTCGACTATAAATATTCATTAGAAAGATAAAAATATTTCCTACATAATCGTAATTTATTTGTAATTTTTAGAGATTAAATAATTTAATTTATGTATGACACAACGATGATGCAGTAATTATCTTATTAATGAAATATTGACATAATTGATGTTATAAATACCCAAATAAATATAATTTTATACTTTTTATGAATTCCACTAATTTTATAGGTAACTATGATATATTAGTGTTGATTTGATAAACTTTGTTCGAACATATAATTCTGTTATGACTTTCACAAAAATCATATATCAAATAGTGTCAAAATTGACACAAAATAGTTTTTAAATCAAATATTATATTATTAATTGTTATTTTATTTCTAAAAATCTAAGGTTTGGCCAAATGAATTAGATAAGGATATATATATTAATAATAAACAATTTGGGGTTCGTTTGGCATGTTATAGTAAGTGTATTAACCATATAGTGTAAGAAAACAAAAAGACACGGTAAAAGTTAAATTATTTAACTTAGAGTTAAATCTAATTTATAAGGTTAAAATAATAACCTAAACTTGTCTAAATCCTATTGGTTGATAGGATTGAGACCCATCCCCACTTTAGCTTCGAATTAAGTCCCTTTGGAACCATTATAAACCGATTTTGACTTTAATATAAAATAATATTTTGAGATATTCCTAAGGTGCCCCTCTCCTCCCTTATAAAAGGACACCCCCTCCTCCTCCTCCTCACACCAATTTGAGCACTCAAGATCGGGCAACCCATGCCACAATTCCATCTCCACTTCCCTAGAATAATCCTAGAGGTCCTGGTATTCTTCAAAGACCAATCATAGTTCCCTAAGTGGAGGATTCAAAGAGGCGTTTCAAAGAAGAGGTGGTTCGGACACTTACAAAGCAAGTCGGACCTAAGGTAAGGGAATATATCACAATCTCATTTTATCCAAGATTGTTTATACTTTGGTATTTACTGGGGTGTATTTTATCATCCACATCCATGTTTTCTCAATATGTAATATTATTTCAATCCACCTACAATTGTTTAAATCCAATTTTACCCTTCGATGAGTTTTTAGTAAGGGATATGAAAGAAATCCTTTTTCGTTTTTCGTACGAGGTACTTTTTGACTTTTCCGACAAAAGTACGAAGAATGTTTTTTTAACTTATACGACATTAATGGATTTTTAAAACATTATTTCCAAGAAGCTTCCTTTACAAGTTTTCAAGTTTATTTTTAATCAACCTGTTTTAGTTTAAAATTTTATGACATGTTATGAAAGGAAAATGTTTTTGAAGTAGAAAGGATATTTTCCTCAAGAATGGAGTTAATGTGTTTTATCAAAATTATTTTTCATCTAAGATAATAAAGGTTCTTATTTCTATCCCTTTTATTACATGGATTTGATTATGTTGTGATGGAAATATTTTTATGAATTCCTTTATCTTATATGAATTGTTTTATGATGTCATGTTGTTTAAGAATCACATTTTTATTACATGGGTTACGCTATGATGTATGGTTTATAATTTTGTGGCACACATTAGAATGGTATCATTATGATATGGGTAGGACCTATATCTCCCTCCAATTCATTGGGTAAATCATTTATATCTCATGAGATAGACATGGCTGAAATGGTAGGTTATACCGGTTCAGTGAAACAGGACTGAAACGAGGGTTACTCGATTCAGAAATGGACTTTGTCCACTAAGATAGTCTTGGAAATGAGTCTTGACTAACAAGAAATGATTCTATATGATTATGTGTGTATGCCACAAAGTTTCATGTTTTAAGTTATGATTATTGTGATTACCTTTCACTGCCCTGATTTATCCCATGTTATGAAATTATGATCTCTTTTGCAGGTTAAGATTTCCAAAAGATATGTTCTTTTGAATATGATGTGATTGATATTTGTTTTATTTACCCATAATAATCAATTGAGCTCACCCTTTTATGTTTTCTTTTCCCCAGGATAGAAATAAAGGTTTTAGGTAAGAAAAAAAGGGATATCCTTATGGGAGATATTGAAGATCTTTCACTGCGATTAGAAGATTATATTCCGAGTTTCCAAAGACACTAAACTATTACGATCCTTGTGTGTGTATTTTTGTAATGTACTAAGTATTCCGCAAAAGTAATGTAAAGTCCATGTACGTCAAGCTTCGGGTCTCTACAGTTGGTATCAGAGGAAAGGTTTAGTCAACCTTTGGAAACTAGGATGCGAAAACGTTAGTAAGATCTCTAGAGATATTTCTATGGTATGTCTAGGGATGTCCCTAAGGATAAGTATACGTATAGGATATAGTCCTAAAACTACAGTAACGATCTTAGAATTTAACCTAAGATGTTAGATATTGAGGGTGCTCCCCCTTTACTATGTTGTTTTCCCTAGCATGATTTTTGCCTCTCACACTATTCTTTTTGGGTTTTAGAAAATGGCTGGAAACATGAAGATTCATGATAATGGAGGATATAACGGACAATGGAATGATTTTCTTCATGAGAAACCAAATGAAACGGGATTTGGAAGTCCAAACATCATTATTATGCCGAATCAGCAATCTCATAATATGATCAATAATGTAAAATTTGGTAAGTTTCCTGACACGGCTAATAAGAGAAAGATGGAGTTTCATGATGATCATAGAGGAAAGAAAGTTCAATTTCCCCTATGTAAATCATGTGGGAAGAGGCATCAAGGAGAATGTTTCAATGGAACTGGAAGATGCTTTGGGTGTGGAAAAGAAGGACACAAAGCAAGTAAGTTCAAAGGAAAAGGTTCACTTAACACCATGGATGAGGATAATGGTATTGCTACGACATCAACAATGGTTAAATGTTTTAAATGTGGAATGTAAGGGCATTATGCAAACCAATGCCCTAAGGAAAAGTCTCGTGAAGAGAATCAGTACGGTCGTATGGGTAGTATTTATGTTGATGATGATGAAGAGACTACAAATGATATGTGAGATGAAAGAATTGTTGAAGCTCGGTCAATGGTTTAAGAAAGTAGTGGAATGATTACATGTTTATCAAGTGTAATGTTGTATAAGTAATCTCATGGTACTATAGAATAAAGAGACATCTAAGGATTGTTACACTGTTGTCATTACTTATGTTTCGAAAGTGTATGATTAATGGCACCATTAACCATGAAAGGTTATTCAGATATTTTCGGAAAGTAGATGATATGTTCATAATGATGGAATAAGAAGATAATGAGATGTTTGATTGTATTCATGAGCTCATGATTGATATAAGGACTAAGTGATATCAGGGTTTGAGTATATAGAAATTTGAGGATTTTGGTAATTGGAAAGTGGTAACTTTTAACTGCATTCATGTTTTCATTAAGGTATTCAAGAGAATACACGACTAAGGACTTTGAATGTTTGGAATGTGACCAACAAAACATATCTTATGATATATGGGGATCGACGATGGTGTTAAATATCTGGTAATCGTTTTCACTATGTTATGTGAGTGGACTGTAGTATTATGGATAAGCCTAAAGATTGGAATGGATTATGTTGGACATAAGTTAGTATTGTTTAAGGATATAAGTTTTTTTCGATATTATTGATTGGATGTTATAGTAATATAGTTTTATAAAAAGGACAACCTGCAGAATGGGCGACAACCCATCGTGTCGGACACGGCTGTGGGAATCGAACCCACAACCGAAGTGCGACTGGCCTTTATCACCTACCACTGGCCTACAGGAAGTCCTTGTTTAGTAGAAACTAGTTTTATTATATTAAGCAGTATGATATATGAAGTATAAGTCCATTTTAGGAACCATATATGATTAATCTCACTATAGATCGACTTATGTATATAATTTTTGCTAACCTTTTGTTTGAGGCAGAAGGAATGACCCGTCATTCTATCACATGATCTGCTAACACTTCACGAATAACAAATTAAACTTCATTTATTTAAGAGATGAAGTGGAAATTGTTCAAGACACGAACAACAGTGAGATTGTACCAAAATAAAGTAAGTATTTATTCTAATTCAAATTTTCAACTTTAGGGAAATGATCTTGAAAACCAAAAATGTTGTCCTAGTGCCCTTATATCCGATGAATCAGATGGTACCCAAGATCGTCACAAATTTATGGCTTTGTGATTGCTGGATTTTCCATAGGCATGTTCTCTACCACTCTCCATCAGAACATGATGGTTAGATTTCTCTTCCATATCCATATTTTCACCTATGTGGAAACCCAGTGATTAGTTTATTTGGGTAACCGTTACGTTTCATACATTTGTTTTTAAAGATTGGTTTTGGTATTCCTTTTTACGATGTGGGTTTCTATTAAAGAAACTTTCGAATAGTAAACCATTTATAACCCCGAGGAATTTCGAGGGCGAAATTCATTTTAAGGGGGTAGAATGTAACACCCCGAAATTTTATGAAAAATATTCTTTTTAATTTCATTAATATCTTGTGTTGCATGCTACACCCAAAGGAGCTTGCACAACACGCATCCTTTACATGCCTTGCATTACACGCAATCGCGACCTTCCTCGATAGCGTGTATATTACGCAATAACGAGTTTCACTAAACAACAATATGCTATTAAAATATTAATAAACTAGCCGTTATGAATAGTAATAACAACTTTGTTAATTTTTGTAAATTTTATTTTTCAAAATGGAATTCATTTTTGGATTCGTAATATCGAAATTAGCTTAGAGTGAAATTTTGGTACTTTTCGGATAACTTTCATATTCTAATGAATAGTGAAAATTAATAAATTTTAATTAAAAACAACTTTTTTAATCGAAATAATTAATAGTGATAAATTATTAATTTTAGTGGTTTTAAAGTATATTTATAATATATTTTTACAATTTAATACAATGATGGTCATTGGATGTAATTTCACATTTCAACCAGTTATAAACAAGTTTCAATCTTTTGATAGTTATTATCTCTTAAAAACACGATATTTGTTTTGATGACGGGAATTAATTTTTAAATTAGTTAATGCAACTGATATGTTTTGAATTTGGTAAAATAGACATCATTTTTTAGTCCATAATATCAAATATAGCTTAGGCCTAATTTTTGGTATTTTTCTGAAAACTTTCAATTTTTGATGAATAGTGAAACCACTAAATGGTAGGTTAAAAACTGAATTTTGCATAAAACTTAATTTTACCGCTTCTGTGAATGGAATTTCGAAAATCCGAGAGACACGGTTAATATCAAGGACTAAAATGTGGTTCAATGAGATGAAAATAATTTTTGGTGAATAGTAACTTTTTACTTTTTTTTACCACGGTTAAAAGTAAATAGGGTAATTAAGGGTAAAGATGATATTATTATTACCCTAACACATGTCATAATTCTATTGGATAAGTGTAATTCGACCAAAAACAAACTGAGAAATAAAATATGACCATTTAGGCCCACTTGGATTAGATTAGGACATTTATTATTAATTTATTTAAAGAAGGGTTAAAAGAGATAAAATCAAAGTTTATTTACTAAAACATTTTTAATATGGGGTTATACATAAGATAAATTCGACAATAAATATTCATTAGAAATCTAAAAAGATTTCCTACATAATCGTATTTTATTTGTTATTTTTAGACATTAAATAATTTAATTTATGTATGACACAACGATGATGCAGTAATTATCTTATTAATGAAATATTGACATAATTGATGTTATAAATACCCAAATAAATATAATTTTAGACTTTTTATGAATTACACTAATTTTATAGGTTACTATGATATATTAGTGTTGATTTGATAAACTTGGTTCAAACATATAATTCTTTTATGACTTTCACAAAAAACATATATCAAATAGTGTCAAAATTGACACAAAATAGTTTTTAAATCAAATATTATATTATTAATTGTTATTTTATTCCTAAAAATCTATGGTTCGGTCAAATGACTTAGATAAGGATATATATATTAATAATAAACAATTTGGGGTTCGTTTGGCATGTTATTGTAAGTGTATTAACCATATAGTGTAAGAAAACAAAAAGACACGGTAAAAGTTAAATTATTTAACTTAGAGTTAAATCTAATTGATAAGGTTAAAATAATAACCTAAACTTGTCTAAATCCTATTGGTTGATAGGATTGCGACCCATCCCCACTTTATCTTCTAAATAAGACCCTTTGGAACCATTATAAACCGATTTTGACTTTAATATAAAATAATATTTTGAGATATTGCTAAGGTGCCCCTCTCCTCCCTTATAAAAGGACACCTCCTCCTCCTCCTCCTCACACCAATTTGAGCACTCAAGATCGGCCAACCCCTACCAAAATTCCTTCTCCACTTCCCTAGAATAATCCTAGAGGTCCTGGTATTCTTCAAAGACCAATCATAGTTCCCTAAGTGGAGGATTCAAAGAGGCGTTTCAAAGAAGAGGTGGTTCGGACACTTACAAAGCAAGTCGGACCTAAGGTAAGGGAATATATCACAATCTTATTTTATCCGAGATTGTTTATACTTTGGTATTTACTGGGGTGTATTTTATCATCCACATCCATGTTTCCTCAATATGTAATATTATTTCAATCCACCTACAATTGTTTAAATCCAATTTTACCCTTCGATGAGTTTTTAGTAAAGGATATGAAAGAAATCTTTTTTCGTTTTTCGTACGAGGTACTTTTTGACTTTTCCGACAAAAGTACGAAGAATGTTTTTTAACTTATACGGCAAGAATGTATTTTTAAAACATTATTACCAAGAAGCTTCCTTTACAAGTTTTCAAGTTTATTTTTAATCAACTTCTTTTAGTTTAAAATTTTATGACATGTTATGAAAGGAAAATGTTTTTGAAGTAGAAAGGATATTTTCCTCAAGAATGGAGTTAAAGTGTTTTATCAAAATTATTTTTCATCTAAGATAATAAAGGGTTCTATTTATATCCCTATTATTACATGGATTTGATTATGTTGTGATGGAAATATTTTTATGAATTCCTTTATCTTATATGAATTGTTTTATGATGTCATGTTGTTTAAGAATCACATTTTTATTACATGGGTTATGATATGATGTATGGTTTATAATTTTGTGGCACACATTAGTATGGTATCATTATGAGATGGGTGGGACCTATATCTCCCTCCAATGCATTGGGTAAAGATTTTATATCTCATGAGATAGACATGGCTGAAATGGTAGGTTATACCGGTTCAGTGAAATAGGACTAAAACGAGGGTTACTCGATTCGAAAATGGACTTTGTCCACTAAGATAGACTTGGAAATGAGTCTTGACTAACAAGAAATGATTCTCTATGATTATGTGTGTATGCCACAAAGTTTCATATTTTAAGTTATGATTATTGTGATTACCTTTCACTGCCCTGATTTATCCCATGTTATGAAATTATGATCTCTTTTGCAGGTTAAGATTTCCAAAAGATATGTTCTTTTGAATATGATGTGATTGATATTTGTTTTATTTACCCTTACTGAGCATTTGAGATCACCCTTTTATGTTTTCTTTTCCCCAGGATAGAAATAAAGGTTTAGGTAAGAAAAAAAAGGGAGATCTTTATGGGAGATGTTGAAGATCTTTCACCGCGATTAGAAGATTATATTCCGAGTTTCCAAAGACACTAAACTATTACGATCCTTGTGTGTGTATTTTTGTAATGTACTATGTATTCCGCAAAAGTAATGTAAAGTCCATGTTCGTCAAGCTTCGGGTCTCTACATCGATATTGTATGATCGATATACTTGGCTATAGGTCCTTCAATCGGCCTTGATCGGCATTGATATACATAAAGGTAAAAAAATCAACCGTGAATAACTGAAAAGAGATGAGGAGTCTGGAAGAAACATTCTCAAGGTTTGAGAACTCACTCGTGGGATTCCAACGCACATGATAGTGTCTCAGTAGTAGCTCAGATGGAGAATTCGGAAGGGTATGGAGTTTTTTGGCTATTTCGTCATGTTCTGGTACGAACCGAGACCATAATAATATATTTATGAAGATGAGATGTGAACCGGCTACATTATTTCTAATAAAAAAAGAAAACATTATAGCATGTTCATTAAATGTACACACTATCTAGAAGAATTAACATGCCCCTAATTTAGGCAGTCTGCTATGTCACCACACGAGCATGTTCTTGGCCATCACACGGCCAGCATGTAGCTATAAGCAGAAAGCTAGGTACACAACATCTACTCATATGTACATAGCGTGTACTTATAAAACCCTCTTTCTCACTTTTTCCTCAAACAAACTGAAAAACAAGATCCATTTCTGAAATGAATATCCATGTTATTACAAACATCCCCCATTAAAAAAAATCATCTGTAAATTTCCCTTCTAAGGGTGGCGAAGAATACTCAACAGACAACTCCAGCCACTGGGATCGAACATTGGCCTCCCTCTCCAAATTCTCATCATGTACTTTCATGTGCTTCAATATCACCAATACTTGGAACAGATTCGCAAGAGATAACCTTCATGCTGTGATCCAAAATCCTAATAGGATGCTCCTAGAAATATGAATCCACCTCCAACACAACCTCGTCTGGTTGAAAAACATGAGACAGGTCTGAAAGGTAATGTAGTAGCTCAGAAACATTAATGACGTCGTGCATAGCCTTTTACCACTGAGGTTACAATAAATGATAGGAAGCCATCCTAAATATTTCTAAAACATCAAACATCCATATGTATCTCATGGAAAGATTACCATGACTCATAATCCTTTTATGCCCAATACTCGGTGTGACACATAAGAAAATGTGATCTCTGACCCTGAACTCTAGTGGTCATCTTCATCAATCGACAAAAGATTTCTGGAGAGACTGTGCAATATCCGTCATCTTCTGAATCAACTCCACATTCTCGATGGCCTCATTGACAAGACAATGTCCTAGTGTTGTGGCATATACCTCCTCCAGCCAACATATGGGTGATCATCACACCCTACCATACAGAGCCACATAAGATTCTATTTAAATCTCTTACTGAAAACAATTTTTGTAGAAAAAATCCATGAAAGGTATGTGTCTCTCCCAAGAGACACTAAAATATAGGATGCATGGTCAATGAATTTCCTCAAAAACCTGAATCATATGCTCAGATTGACCATCTATCTAGGGATGTTCAGCTGTACATATAAGTAATTATTTACCCAAATCCTTCTATAGTCCCTTCTAGACCTAAGATGCAAATCAGGCATCCCTATCTGAAATGATAGAGTGTGAATCCCCATGAAAACATACTATCTGTCAGATGTAAAAAATTCCAAACTCATCAAAACCAAACTTTTCATTGATCACTATGAATTTTGAAACCTTAATGAGCTCGTCGATAACAACCCAGACATCCTCATTTCATTAAAGAGACCATGGTAAACCCATCATGAAATCTATCTTGAAATCATTCCACTTCCACATTGGAATAAGTAAATGTTTTAATAGCAATGTCTATCGCTAATTCCCCACCTTCACCTGCTGACTAGTAGAACATCTCATAACAAAACAATATATATCACTCTTTATTTGTGGCCACCAACACAAAATATGTAGATCTTGATACATTTTAGTTACAGCAGGATGATCTTCCCATACTAAGGCATGAAAATATAACAAAAAATCTTTGTATATGTCTTCTTAAACCCATACACACCCTAGAAAACACAAAACCTCAACCTCCATAATGATCCAAACAAGTGTATGGACCTCACATAACACACTATCCCATAAGAAAAGGCCTTAAAAATCGGATATCTACCTCACATGTCCCCATTACAATACTGTGGATGTAACAGGTATAGATGAAATAAACGTCTACCACTATTTTTTGTTCAACTCCAAATACATCTTAGAGAACAGTGTTGTAAGCTACCACTCACTAATAGACTCCTAAACTGCATGTATCTGAGTCTCTAGGTCAACGCATAAGCCACTTCCTTTTCATTCCCAATACTCTTAGAAAGCTCAATGTCAAAATACTAAAGGAAGTCAACCCTCCTTTACTTTATTAAATTTAAATCTCATTGAGTAATGATATAATTGAGGCTTTGGTGGTCTATGTACATCACAAAATGCTTTACCAGTAAGTAATGTCTCCAATGTCAATTGGAATGTACAACTATGGCCAACTAGAGATTGGGTGTCCGGTAATTCTTCTCATATGGCCTAAAATGCCAATACCTGTACAAAACAACTCATTCCCCCTAAAAATTCATTGCTTCCGTCTCGATACCTAGAGTATCACATTAAATGGTTCAACTCTAGCCCATATCTAGGAAATTCAGTATCGGTGGTCACATCAATCTCCCTTTCAACTCTTGAATGGAAAAATCATAAGAATCTATCTGCAAGTACATCACACCCTTGTTGTTCAGGCCCATCAGTGGTGATACTATGAATAAAAAGTATTGAATAAATCATCTGTAGTTACCAGCCATCCCTAGAAATTTTCTACCTCAATGATGTTCTTCAGATGCTCCCAGAAAACTAGAGCTCTCACCAACTTTGGGTCTACTAATACTTCTATATCTTAGATGAAATGACCCATGAAATGATTCCAGTCCATCCAAAAGATTCACTTTGAGAGCATATAATAAAACATAAGCTCTCTCAGAGTACACAATATGATCTCAATATGGATGGAAGGGTCGTGTAGAGTGTGAGAGTACACTAATATATCATCTACTAAGACTACCACACAAGAATACGTGTAAGGATGTAACACTTGGTTTATCAGTTCCCTGAAAAATTCAATTGTGTTCTTTGGAACAAAAGGAATAATCAAATACTCATGTAGACCATAACTACTCTAAATGGATGTAAGAGGTATATCTAATGGTCTGACACACAGTGGATGATAACTGAATATATAGCCAATCTTCAAGAACACCTAGGATCTTTAAAGCGGATCAAAGTGACCGTCAATCCTCCTCAAGGGATTTCGGTTAATGATCATCAACTGGTTTAGCTTTTGATAGTAAACACAAATTCTGAGAGTAACATCCAATTTCTTCAAAAAAAGAATAGGCGAACCCCATACAGAAGTATTGGGTTGAATGAATCCATTTTCCTGCAACTCCTATGACATCATCTTGATTTACTGTAATTTTGGTGTACCCATCCTATATGGTGGAATGAACGACGAGTCCACTCTTATAATAAGTTCAATTTGAAGATTCTACTCTCGCATCATAGTTAAACATGAAATGTCATCTGGAAAGACATATCTGAAATGATCCACCACTAGAGGAAAGTCTATATTTGAATTCCCTTGTCATCCTCAAATAAAATAGAAATCTGGGATGTAATTCCACCCAACCCATGTTGTTCAGGTCCCTCTCTGCTCGCCTAGACATCCCATTAAACATTGTGAAGAAAATATCCACACTCTAGTGATGTGACACTAACCCTATATTGATATTAGTCAACATTGGTCTAAAAGGAGACCAATGAGTCCATTTTGAGAATGACATCAAAGCCTAACATCTCATAGACATAGAGGTCCCATAAAAGTGACAACCACCATCCTATAGTGGTATCTCCTTAAATAGATAGAAACTAGCAATAATAATCCCCAAAAAAGTGAATAACATCATAAAATAATCAGAAGTAATGATACAGAGCATGAGGATCTCCATGATAGTAACACATACAAAACTAAAGAATCTGTCGTATCAAAAAGGAAATAAGATAAAACTAAGGCAATGAGAATCGTGAATCTAACCATAATGGGTACAATATCATGTTTCTGCTAGGTTTGGTCCATCACAAATTTCTAACCTATATCATGGCCTTGTGACCCTACCTGGCTACCCTAAGATGATCCAACTTATTAACGCTGAAAACATATCATCTGGATTCAATGTCCAAGACAACCTCATTGACCTAAACAGCCTGAAAAACTATAGTTCCTTGACTTATGTGGAACTAATATCCCTGCTCATGTACGTGGAGTCATTAAAGGTTCCCTCTCACTAGCTTTTGGTGATAAAAACCAGAAACAAATGCAAAATATGTCCCAATATTGCCGTAATATGGGCACCCAACTAGGTCTCTAGGGCATTGGGGTCTCATTTTCCAATATATCAATCACTGGTAGAACCAAACCTAGATTCCAAAAGATACCTCCATGATATTAGAATAACCACATCATGTAATATCCCAACGAAGCTACCTTCTATATGTCGATGCACTATCTTCCTTGGATGTTAAACTGCCCTTTCTTGTAGCTCCTAACTCCCTCAGATTACTCTCGTTAATCAGTGAAAAATTTACTATAGTAGTCACCAATGTCACCCTAAAAACATTATCCTATGATCAAATGTTGTACTTTATACATTTCTCAAATCTCATATATAGTGATACATGGTCACCCCCAGAACAGAAGTGAATCACTCTAGCTCTATAAAGCAAGAATAATAATCCATCACTGATAGAGATCCCTTCTCCAAATTCATGAAATCCCAGGTTCATTCTTCCCTCAACATCTCATGGTAGGAGTTATTATACACAGTCTTCTAATACTCTTCCCAAGGTATATCCCGAGGAAACACCATCTCTTAGATAACATCCCACCAACTCTTGGTGGAATCACGTAGCATGTAATGTGATAGCTAAACCCTCCTCTCAGGAGGTGTCTCTACATTCTCAATGATAGAAAACACAGTCTCCAACAAATAATCAACAACTTGTGGTCCTCTATCCCCTAAAAATGTTAATGTATGCTTCTATTTGAACACCAATGTCAACTCTTCCATAATCGGAGATGAATGTGGTGCTCCCTAAAAATTATGCATCATATCCATAAAGTCTTCACAGAATTGTCCATCAACACATGCCTCTTGTATATTGGTCGGTGCAAAGACAAGCATACTGGAAGGATCTTTTAGTATTCCCAGGGACACCATTTTTGGTGTCCTATCATCACCATGCACATGGCATACCACCAGAGGACATCTTTGTAGCATGACTCTGTAGTGTCTAGAATAGACCTCAGTTCGAGATTATCAAGAACTACTACATAAATGTGAAATAACATAATAGCAGAAAGAACACATTCATGTTTTAAAAAATATGGTTACACTATGTATAGAAACACTAAAAATAATTTTCCCTTGATCTTTAACATGGGCGTTTAGCTCTTCCAATCTCATCATGTAACACCCCATACACATGTAATGTTCCTCATGTGACACGAACCGTACATGAATATCCCATCCTACATAAGTAATTCTATATGGCCATAACTACATAGCTCATATTGTGTAACACTACATGACATGTTCACCCAAGATACAACGTGTACTCAAAAGTTCTATCGACCCTTGTAGTAAGTCACACAGATGGATACACAAATGACCATAGCACATCGTGTATTCAAAGTACAATGTGTGTTCTGCCAAAAGATTATGAACCCTTTTTCTATTCTCACAAACTCATTCACATGGTCAAAAATTACACGTCATGTACACAAGGTACCCGATGTGTACTTAGGAAAATTCATTTCTTACACAATAGAAGATTTCATGGCGTATGTTCATAAATATCACACTACATATTTCTTTTTGTTATTATAGACAGTAAGACTATGAAAATTTTCCAGAGCCCCCAAAATCATAAAAATTTTCCATGGAATCCAAGGTTATGATTCTTGGGAGTCCATACTCAACACGAATCAATGTTTAGAATCCTTATTCATGTCACTTCTTACTAGATTTCAATTAAAGTTCAATCCTGATCCACTAAATTACAATCCAAGAGAGACCATATCACCTCATGGACCTAATCATGGAATCCATCCAAATTAATAATTTTAGATACCAATATCTATACAGAATAGATTTCATTTCTATCACGTCATTGTTTCCTCTGGAATTGTAGATGATCTCATTGATTTACGATTCAAACATTCCAAGAGATTTCAAAAGGGTTTGTTCGTAGAATCGAAAACATCCAATGATTCCATATCCATATAGATCTACATTCTAATGGTAGGTGGTCATTAGTTGTGAACTGATGGGACTTAATAATTTGCATTGGTCGAGAGGACGGGAGGTCGGACTCATCACACCTTTTTTAGGGGAATTATTGTCTACTTCGGGACACTCTTTATATATTTATGTTCCATTCGTGAATCCTTATTACATTACCTAGTATGAAAATGAGCTTTTCATTAGATCTGAAAATCAATGATTAATATGTATAAGATTTATAGAATATTTTATATTTATTCTAGGTTCTTCATCGATAGAGAATTGTCTGTATTTGTTTAGAGATTCATTGTAAGTGGTATCCTTTAATACATTATATAAAAGTCTCTTGGTCATTATGATGACCATACTAGTTTTAAAGCCACTCAGCAGGGCACATAAAGTTTATTGTCATTTAGAAGGTCATGAATTATTTCATAGTTGGGATCGTACCCGCTGATGGGCTACCTACGTATCCTTTGATTTTTAGTAGAGGATTCAGAACCCACATATTTTGAGTAATGATGTATGGGGTTTATTCATGATTGATGACTCAAAGAAAGATGTCATAATTACTTTTACACTCTCAGCTCACGTGAGTCATGCTCAGTGTGAGAAACAAGAGGTATTGGTAAAACCAGACAATTGTGCCATCATAAGAAATGATGTGGGTCTTATGAATGTATGACTTCCCAAAAATAGATGAAGATTGTATTTTACTTCACGAAAGAAACCCATGAACGAGGCCCATAAAGTTTATGTGCTTTATGGATATTTGGATACTATAACATGGGGATTACTCTTGAGGAAGGTGCCCAAATTAGGAAGTGATTTATGATTGGTTTTTACTCTTGAAAATGAATCCCATGTAAAAATGTAAATAAAGACTGGTTTAGAGATATTATGCATTGGGCTTATTCTTAAGGAAGTGGCCCAGGTTAAAGAGAATTACAACTGGGGATTATTCCGGAAAAGGATTCCCATGTTAGGGGACCTGGGGCTTATTCCTAAAGAGGATGCCCATATTTGAGACTAGGGCTTACTCATGAAAAGGATACGCAGATTTGGAAAATTATGACTGGGGCTTACTCCTAAAGAGGAAGCCCAATTTAGGGGATTTGGGGCTTACTCCTGAGAAGCATGCCCAAGTTAAGATAATTTGGACAGGGGCATACTCCTGTAATGGAGGCCCAAGATAAGGATTTTCTTATCTTAATGGATGAGGTTGAATGAATGAAATCTCTAACCTTAGTGACATAAAGATATGTAAATCACTAGGTTTTAAGAGATGTTTCATAGAATTCCTTTCAGATAAGGAATCCAACAAGGAATTCATTCAATCAATGGCTTTTGAGAGATTTTTTATGGCTTAATCATGAAGAGGATAGGTGGATAGGCATAAGAGAGGTGAAATAGGGAGGAGGGGCACCCAAAAAAGATGGTGGTGCCCAAGTCCTGCATGGGCATGCAAGTCAGGGTCGCACATGTATACTTGCGCGATACAGGGGTACTTGCACGATAGTCAAACCTTAGGGTAATACAAGGGCGAGACAAGGCTCAAGACCTTATTACTATCCCTAGAGGCTTGCATAATAGGGGCACACAAGTTCCGTTGAAGGGGTAAGGCGGCATGCAAGTGTGGTCATTTCCCGTAAGGGCTGGCCACTTAGGCGTGCAAGTGTTGATGAGTTTCAACACATAGGCCTTACTCACCCTCTTTAGACGATTATTTCTAGGTAAGAAATTACCTTAGAAGTGTTTGGAAGATTTTAGAAGAGACTAGGGTGCCAGGAGCTCAAATCTGAGTTTCTGGAATTTTTCGTCCCTGAAATGGGGGGCCCATTGGGGGTATTTATAGGCTGTAGAAGACCCTAGGCGGAAATCAAAGAGGGCTCACAAGTCAGATGCATGAACATTAGTGGCGCGCAAGTATACTTGCTTGCCCTTGGTGGAACTTGTGTGACTCAAGTACATTTGAACCTTTGATCATGGAATTGTTAGTTTTTTATGTTTCTTCAAAGGATGAATCACTTCGATTTCAATGTATTTCCCCTTTTCAATTCATTAGGCTCTGTGACGGAAAGGAGCGTCAACGAATGTCCCCCCTTAGAGTTGGACCAGAATGAAATGAGGATGTAACTCTAAGGAAAGAAGAAAACCAAGGAAAAAGTGGTGCGCAAGTGTTGAGCGAACAGATGGTGTCGCACAAGTGCATGTCGCACAGGCCTCAGTGCAGCTGGTTCCACGCGCTGGTATTAGGCATGCAGGGTTGAGGCATGGCCTATATATATGCTGCCATTTCTCGCGCAAAGCACCAAATTTCAGAATTTCGAGCTCTCCCCATGCAAGTTCCCTTTGCTGCGCATGTTGCTCTGTTTTATGCTATTTCTTTGTTGTTGTGCTACTGTCAAGGTATTTGGACTTGCACGGTGGTACTTGCACACCAAAAACATGCGCGGGACATCCATACTTGCACGGCACATTCATACGTGCACGCCAAAATTAGACTTGCACGCCTTAATGCCTTTTCCATTTTCTATCGAATTTCTTCACAAATTTTATGAAACATTAACCCATTTATGAGTTAATATATTCAACTTTTGTGCATATTCAATGGATCCCAAGAGAATCAGAACGGGTGAGGAACTTTCTAGCAAGCGAGTTGATGATATGATGAGCATCATTGGCCATGATTACTATACCTTCGGCGATAACACTCTCCCAGAATTGGAAATTTACCTAAAGAAGTATTATCTTGATTTCCCACAAAGCATCTATATACATTTGTATGGCTATGGTAATCTACAAGAAGTCACCATTATAGTGGAAATGAACTATCTACCAATTTCTTGGTTTAATAATTACACCAATTTTTCTTCATCAAATATCTCAGGTGGAGGAGTATTTGAAAACACTGGAATAGTGGAGAAGGACTACATAATGCATCACATCCCATGTAGCTCAGATCTGAAACCTCACAATCCTGGGATGCAACAACATTGTTATCCCTCAGTCTTCCGAAACTCTCATATGGATCAATCCAAAGGCTAGAAGAAGAGTTTGGAATTTCTCCCTAGAGGAGATGTGAAGACAACTTGGATGTGGGCATACTGGTTGCGACAAAACTACACAGAGTTTGTCGAGGATTTTAAATCAGGTACGATATATAAAGCCGTATGGGCTAAGAAAACATATGTTTATAAGAATGATGACTTTGTGCTAGAGATACTCATCCATTATATCCCAGAAACCAATTCAATCCATCTGACTCATGGAGAAATAGGTATCAGTCGATGGGATGTCCACAAGATCTCAGGGGATCCAATTTTGGGTAATATTTATGATGATTTCATTCCTCCCAAGGTGACATGGAATGATTTGGAGAGGACCCCGGCTTTGGATCATGAATTATTGATAATATTTCACAAACATAAGAGCTTAGAGACCTTTTTAACTCATTCAAGGAAGGACATTCATCCAGAGGATTGGATGAGTACATTTCTTACCAAAAAGATTGACAAGGAGCTGAAGGAGAAGGGATCCAAGGAGAAGGGATCAAAGGGAAAGGGGCCCAAGGATTAGGGGACTCCTCCTCCTACCACTTATCCCAAAATAGAGAGGAGGGGTGCTCCAGGCACATTCTGGCCGACCTTGGAAGTAGGAGAATTTGAGAAATTGGGATATGAAGTGAATCAGAAAATCCAAAAGTAGACTCATCTGGTGGGATTTTTAGCCTTGTGGCTCAGTGTTTATCTTTTTCCAATCAGGGACTCGAAGGGAGGCATCAGTCGAGGCACCTTCATTATTGCTGCCAAGTTGGCTGAGGGGAAAATGGTTCGGTTGGCTACCCCCATTTTAGAAAAGATTCACAGGACCTTACTCCATGTTTTCATGGGTATGTCTCCATTGAGAATAGTGGGACCATTAAAAGTTTTATGGGGATGGATCACCACTCACATCAGGACATATAATGTACATAACAGAGTACATATTCCCAGAAGTTATTTCAGGCCATCAGTGCAGGAATTCATTGGAATTACTCCACTAGCTCTCAATTTCTACGACATGAAGGTGAGGCTGAGCATGCATAAGGAATTAAATTTCTTTCCTTATGGAAATCCGCCAACCCAGCAGTTTGTTGATGATGGAACTGCCATCCTAGAATTAAGGGCATACATGCTGGCCTACAAAGATGGTGTGTTGGTCACCATGATTGATGGAGAGATTATATGAGAGGCCTATGATCTATATAGATTTTCACATCAATTTATGTGTTTGAAATAGACTGTTGTATCTCCCCCGGTGCATGTAATGTAAGAGAAACATCTGATGGTTGTCTGGAAACTATGGTTACTGACATCTAGGGAGAATACTAGGGCAACATTTGATCTACCGGTTGATAAAGCAGCAAATAACTTGACTACCTGGTATTCTGAGAACTGGATAGCATCATACCCTAGATGGGTGCTGAATCACCTGGTTTATCATGTGGGAAAAAGGATGAGAATTGAAGTGAAATAAACCATTCATCTAGAAGGTGATTCGTCTACACCACCTGAAGATGATTCGTCAGATTCTCAAGATGGGGATGATGAGGCACAGCAAGTGGTAAATCGGCCTTGTGCCTGATATGATCCTCCTCTTATAATCAAAATACCCACTCCATCATCTCCTAGTGAGTTACTTTATTGTAGCAATTTAATCAACATTACTATATAGAGCAACATGTCTTATTTTCTTATTCTCTATCTATAGTTGTAGGAGGTGGTATGAATTTGAAGTTGATGATTGTAGGACCTTACTCACAGGCGTCTGGTACGCATACTAAATATCTATGACCAGAGGGTTTCCAGACATGGCGGAGTTTATAATGTGATGATGAAACTGCCTGGCTAGATTTGTGTGAGGGGCTACACATCCCAAGAATAGGGAAAATTTTTTCTTCTACAGATATCTGTTACAAGGATAACCACAGTGAAGTGCGGGATTATATTAGAGAGATGGAAATGCTCATATTTGCCACTAAAGACTCCAATCGTATCACCAAGCAGTTGAAGGAAATGATTGATCGTGGTGCCACAAAGGGGACTGGTGGTTCTGAAGATGAGTAGTGGCATGATTACGTGGCTCCTGAATATGTAAGTTTTGTTTCCATATTTTCATTGCAAATTGATTTTAGTCAAAGATTTGTTACTCAATGAAATTATTCACTTCATCTTGCATCTTTCAATGAAAAGAACTACTGAGGTTCCTTCGCTACAGTATAACCCAGGTGGTACTTCCATTGGGGCTGCAGTTGAATCTCCTCATGATTCGGGTGAGATATCTTCAGGCCAGGAATCCATGGATGAGGATTTGGATATAGCGTTCCATTATCAAATTCAATTTCCTATAAAGGAGACTACCGACACTACCAAAAAACCAAATAAGCAAAGGCATCGAAGGAGGAATTCCACGGGTAAACGCTTCATCGGTAGTGGAAAGTCTTTCGGATAATCATGAGTCTTAACCCATGAAAAAGGTTACTCATAATTTTTCGTGATTTTAGGGGATTCTTCAATTTCCCCTTTGTTGGAGAGGAATGACCTTCCTTTGAGGACCATAGAGGGTACTGGTGAACAATCATAAGATCAGGCTAACTTGGCTGCTCCTGGAGAAGAGCCAGCGTCTATTCCTAGTATCCCTCATGCTGTTGTTGCATGAAGAGAAGAACCTGATTTTGTTATGTTAAAAATGATTCATATAATGTTGAATGAAACTTCGACTGACTTCCATTCTGTAATACTTTAGGTACAACCACTGCACTCAAGATTTTCGCATCCATTGCAACTAATGCCGCTATTTTATCTGAAGATGTTGTTCAGGGTCAGAGATCGTAGGATGAAGGTCGCCAAAATGACATACCAAATTATCCCACTAGTGAGATTAACCAGGATTCTATGATTACATTGGACGAAATTAGGGGACTTGTCACATCATTTGATGATTTTTTAGATCATGCTAACTTACCTTGTAATTTAGAAGATTATGGATGTGAGTGTTATCCTTCGTCCTATTAAATTTAACTTCATATTACATGTCTAATCATGATCTGTTCAAATATGCAGCTCTATCTGAGCAAGCTGCTAAACTACCAATGTCTAGAGGGGGTACAGAAAACCCTACTATTGCAGATACATTAGCGCAAATGGAGCTGAACCTCGTTGAGCTTCCTCAAACTCGCCCCGAAAATTATGTTGAAGCTAGGAAAGATGGGGAGGAGCCTTCTCAAGTTATTGATCTACCTTTGGGTAAGGGATAAAAATATTTGCGACTGTAATTAATTTGAAAAACATCCATTTAACTTGTGTTATCCTTTGAAACTAATAAATGCTTTCAATTGATTATGCATGGCCATCAATTTCAGTCGCTAGATCTGGAGGTGAAGCTTTCTCCTCCACCCCAATGGGAATTGAATGTTTAGAAACACATTTCATGGGGGAGTATTAGAATAGGTCACTTCCCTAAGTGTATTAATCCTGGAATATATTCCCCCATGTGATAGTGATGTTGTGTCTGATCGAGAAGTACAAAAGCCGCTCCAATTTTCACGATGTAAGGCATGGATGAATATATGGAAGATCATATCAGAAGTGCCTTTAGAAGATCTATCATCAAAGATCTTGCGATTTTCATCCCTGTTTGTCATGCTGGGACTTGGTGGTTTTGGATATCAAAAGATCCATGCCTTGGTAAAACAAGTCATCTTAAGGAGGGAGCAGGAGCAAAAGTGCCATGAAGATATGACCAGGGTGAAGCTGTCAGCCAATATCGGTGAATTTGAGGCTACGGTATGCCTAGCTAAAGCTGACGATGCTACCAATATAAAGGATCTGAATCACAAGATCAAATATAATGTCATTCAGTATATGCATCTTCAGCACCAGTTAGATGTTGTTACTGAGGAACGTTACCAAATCAACAATTCATTGGAGGGGGCTCAAGAAAATGGGATGAAAGCCATTGTGGATGCCAAGAAAGCACTCCTTCAGGCTGAAAATAGTGAAGTTGTTCCAGTTCATGAGCTTCAAGTGGCTTATAATGAAGATCGGGATGATGTACATCAAGTGAAGACTTATGTTGATAACATTTTGTAATTCTTGGAAAAGAGAAGAGAATCCAGTTTGTGGATGTCCTTCAATCTTTTATGCATCAATGATGATTACTTTCAACTTCCATCATTTGTGCTTGTATTCTTTGATTCCTGCTTTAAATTTTACCTAATCTAATGGGCCTTGTAAGAATAGTTTGATTCTTGTTAGGATTATTATAAATAACCCTATAAACTTTGAATCTTTTTATTGCTCAATATTACCTGAAATCATACAAGATGTATGTTTTGTGAGCTGGAACTTGACTTTTGTTCAGAGTTCCTTTGTCTTTTGTGAGCAGTTTAAAGTCATGCACATTGGACATAAAAAGTCTAATGTTTAAGGTCAAAATATCTTTGACCGAGTGGATTAGAATTGAATCAATCCCTTGATAATTTATCTTAAAACATATTACAATGTTCAAGTATGAGAGGAAATATGTAAACTATGACTTAAGAAATTTTGAATTTGAGGAATGATATGAAAAAGGGCTAAATGGAATTAGAATAAGTAGTTCCCATGAATGATGTTTCCACTATTCAATAAACCTGTTAGGGGGTTGAATTATGCAGGGCCACCTAAGGGAATTGGATGCATAGTTAAATAATGGTATCTTTTGGCTAACAAGTCTGTTATGTAGACTGTTTATGTAAGGCCGCCTAAGGGCATGTGCTGCATAGTAAAGGAAAAGAAATCTCAGAAATTTACTTTTATACTACTAAAAAACTAGTGGCTGTTTATGGATATTCAACTTTTCCAAAGCATAGAGTTTATTTTATGGAGAGAGGTACTTGATTATGGAGAAGATATTTCCAAAAAAGATTGTCTAAGAACTGGATGAATGTCACTCCTACGAAGGTCTAGCCCAAACGTAGGGAAGTGAAATATAAACCATTGACTTGAATACTTTCAGATCATGATAAAGATTATGAGACAAATATGTTAAGGATGGACATTTGTTTGTGGATCCCTACATATTGCCATTAAGACAGCTGAATAAAAAAAGGTTTTCTTACCAAGAATGAAGTTACAACTATTTGACAGACCCATTAGGGGGTTGAATTATGCATGGCCGCCTAATGGCATTGGCTGCATAGTCAAATAATAGCATCTTTTGGCTAACACGTTATTTCCCTTGGAATTTGGGGATGACCTCGTTGATTGAAGGTTCAAACATTCCAATAGGTTTCTAACGGGTTTGATCGTAGAACCAGAAACATCCAATGATTCCACATCCCTTTGGACCTACTTTCTAAAGGTGGGTGCTCATTAGTTTGTGGACTAATGAGGCTTAGGAATTTTCATTGGTCGAGAGGATGGGAGGTCAGACTCATCACACCTTTTTTAAGGGAATTATTGTCTACTCCGGGACTCTATTTATATATTTAAGTTATGTTCGTGAATCCTTATTACATTACCAAGCATAAAATAATCTTTTATTCAGATTTGAAAATCAATGATTAAATTTATAGGAAATTTAGAAAATCATTTTTATGTATTCGAGGTTCTTCATCGATAGAGAATAATCTGTATTTATTAAAGATTCTTGGTCATTGGTATACTTCGACACATTTATATAGAAGTCTCTTGGTCATTATGATGACCAATATGGTTTTAAAGCCACTTAGTGGGGCACATGAAGTTTATTATCATTCAGAAGGACATGAATTATTTCAGACTTCGGATTGAACCCGCAGATGGGCTACCTATGTATCCTTTGTTTAGAAAAGGAATCAGAACCCACGTAGTTCGAGTAAGGGAGTATGATGTTTACGATTGATGGCTCAAGGAAAGATGTCATAAATACTTTTACACACTAAACTCACATGAGTCATGCTCGTTGTGAGAAACAAGAGGTATTGGTAAAAATTAGACTATTGTTCCATGAAAGATGCAATCATAAGAAATAATGTGGGGCTTATGTATGTATGACTGCCCTGATAAATGAATATTAGGATTTACTTCAGGGGAGAAATCCAGGAACATGGTCTATAAAGGTATATGTGCTTCATAGAGATTTGAATACTCTAACTTGGGGATTACTCCTGAAAAAGAGGCCCAAATTAGGAGAGGACTTATGATTGGGTTTTAATCCTGAGAAGGAATCCCAGATCAATGGTAAATTAGGACTGGTTAAGAGAAATTAAGAATGGGGCTTACTCATGAGAAGGAGGCCCAAGTTAAGGGACTTGAAAAATTAAGGGACTTGGGGATTACTCCTGAAGAGGATTCCCATATTAGAGATTGGGGCTTACTCTTGAAAAGGAGGCCCAGGTTAATAATTATTATTGGGGCTTTCTCCTGATGAGGATGCGCAAATTAGGGGACATGGAGCTTACTCCTAATAAGGAGTGTAACACCCCGAGATTTTATGAAAAAATATTTTTTTTAATTTCATTAATGTCTTGTGTTGTACGCCACACCAAAAGGAGCTTTCACAACACGCATACTTGACTTGCCTTGCATTATACGCAATCGCGACCTTCATCGATAGCGTGTGTAGTACGCAATACTGAGTTTCACTAAACAATGATATGATATTAAAATATTATTAAAACTAGCTGTTATGAATAGTAATAACCACTTTTTGAAATATTGTAAATTTTATTTTCAAAATGGACTTCAATTTTTGATTTGGAATATCGAAATTAGATTAGGGTGAAATTTTGGTACTTTTCGGACAACTTTCATTTTCTGATGAATAGTGAAAATTACTAATTTTTAATTAAAAACAACCTTTTTAATCAAAATAATTAATAGTGATAAATTATTAATTTGAGTGCTTTTAAAGTATATTTAGAATATATTTTTAAAATTTAATACAATGTTGGTCATTGGATGTAATTTCACTTTTAAACCAGGCATAAACAAGTGTCAATCTTTGGATAGTTATTATCTCTTAGGAACACTATTTATTTTGATGACGGAAATTAATTTTTAAATTAAGTAATGCAACTGATATGTTTTTAATTTGGTAAAATAGACATCAATTTTGAGTTAATAATATCAAATATAGCTTAGGCCTAATTTTTGGTTTTTTTCTTGAAACTATCATTTTTTGATGAATAGTGAAACCGCTATGTGGTAGTTAAAAAATCCTGAATTTTTCATAAAAATTAATTTTACCGCTTCTGTGAGTGGAATTTCGAAAATCCGAGAGGCGCGGTTAATATCAAGGACTAAAATTTGGTTCAATGAGATGAAAATAATTTTTGGTGAATAGTTACTTTTTACGTTTTTTTACCACGGTTAAAACTAAATAGGGTAATTTAGTGTAAAAGTGTTATTATTATTACACTAACACATGTCATAATTCTATTGGATAAGTATAATTCGCCCAAAAGAACCTTAGGAATAAAATATGACCATTTAGGCCCACTTGGATTAGATTAGGACATTTATTATTAATTTATTTAAAGAAGGGTTAAAATATTTAAAATCAAAGTTTAATAAGTAAATAATTTTTAATATGGGGTAATACATAATATAACTAGACTATAAATATTAATTACAAAGATAAAAAGATTTCCTACATAATTATATTTTATTTGTAATTTTTAGACCTTAAATATGTTAATTTATTTATAACACAAAAATGATGCACTAATTATCTTATTAATGAAATATTGACATAATTGATGTTATAAATACCCAAATAAATGTAATTTCAGACTTTTTATGAATTACACAAATTTTCTAGGTTAATATTGCATGTTAGTATTGATTTAATTAACTTTTTTCGAACTAATAATTCTGTCATGATTTTTACAAAAATAAATTACTAAATAGTTTCAAAATTGACATAATATAGTTTTTAAAACAAATATTATATTATTAATTGTTATTTTATTCCTAAAAATCTGAGGATCTGCCAAATTACTTGGATAAGGTTATATAAATTAATAATAAACAACTTGGGGTTCGTTTGGCTTGATATAGTATGTTTATTAACCTTATAGTTTAAGAACACAAAAAGACACGGTAAAAGTAAAATTATCTAACTTAATGTTAAAACTAAATGATAAGGTTTAAATAGTAAACTAAACTTGTCCAAATTCTAATTGATGAGAGTATTTAGACCCATCCCCACCTTAGCTTAGAAATAAATCAATTTGAAGATATTTAAAATCGAATTTTTCTTTATAATAAAATAATAATTTTAGTTATTCCAAAGGTGCCCCTCTCCTCCATTATAAAAGGGCACCTCCTCCCTCTCTTCCTCAAATCACTTTGAGCCTTCAAGCTCGGCCAACCCCTGCCAAATTCTCTTCTAAACTCCCATAAAAACATCCTATATGTCCTGGTCTTCCACAAAGACCAATTTTAGTGCCATAAGAGGAGGACTCAAAGAGGCGCTTCAAAGAAGAGGAAATGTCCGTTACCGATTCTTTCAACATTATTTCTTCTTCCACTTATTATTCTTAGGTTGTTTCATTATGAAGTAATAACATCAGTATCACTCATATACTGATATGTTATTATAAGTATGAAACCACCCTATTTCACCATCTATCCATCCTATGGAAAACGAAATCATGGCGCGTGCGTACGTACGGAATACCGTCTCCACGGCGTGGTGTAATCTATTTTCCACCACCACCTTACTTGGATGGGTATGATGGTGAACATAATAACTATATATGATTATTGTAAAGTGATATTGATTCTTAAATAGTATACATACACTCCAATAAAATTCCATGATCATGAGAACGATATCATCGCTCATGCGTACAGACGGACTACCATCTCCACAACGCGATGAGATTCATTCTCCATGTTAACCATTCATGAATTATTATAAAGTATATATAATAATTAATCATGAAATATATGAAATAATAATGATACTGGATTTATGTGTATATATATTAATTTCATCTACTTAATTCCATTCAACTCATTAAGGAAATGAAAACAGCGTTCATGCGTACGTACGGCCTACCGTCTCCATGAACGGTGTATTTCTTCCCATTTAATGATCTATTATATATATGTATATTCTGAATATATATTATATATAAATCATGTTTTATATTATTGAATTAAGTAATCATGATCTAATTAATCATATGAATAATTACAAGTCAAAACACGAACGACAAATGAAACGATTTTACCCAAAACGCTATTTAACATGGAATTTACAAATGAACGGGTAATATAAAGTCATAAGTGAACCATATATGATATCATAAAAATAATTATGATTCTGGAATAAGTCCATAACATTATTTAAATCATTATACAGGAGGTTCGGACACTTACGAAGCAAATCGGACCAAAGGTAAAGGAAAATATCACAATCTCATTTTTATCCGAGATTGTTTATACTTTGATATTTACTGGGGTGTATTTTATCAACCACATCAATGTTTACTCAATATGTAATATTATTTCCATCCAACTAGAATTGTTTAAGTCCAATTTTAACCTACGGATAGTATTTAGTATAAGTTATGAAAGGAATCTTTTGTCATTTTTCGTACGAGGTACTTTTTGAATTTTTCGACAAATGTACGAGAAGAATGTTTTTTTAACTTATACGGCATGAATGTATTTTTAAAACATTATTTACAAGAAGCTTCCTTTAAAAGTTTTCAAGTTTATTTTTAATCAACATCTTTTAGTTTAAAATTGTATGACATGTTAACAAAGGAAAAATGTTTTTTGAAGTAGAAAGGATATTTTCCTCAAGAATGGAGTTCAAGTGTTTTATCAAAATTATTTTCCATCTAAGATAATATAGGGTTATGTTTCAATCCCTATTATTACATTTATTTTATTATGTTGTGATGGAATTATTTTTATGAATTCCTTTATCATATATGAATTTTTTTATGATGTCATGTTCTTTAAGAATCCCATTTTTTTACATGTTGTAGACGCCGGAAAAGTCCGTTGTTCCCAAACGAAGCTCCGGATGCGGAAAGCGAAGTGATATTTGGAGTCAGAGGCACGTTCCGGAGGAACCGGAGGACTTGCGCGAAATTTCAGAGGCCTGCACGCAAAGTTGAGTCGCGGCGCGCAATCCTCCCGGGATGCGCGCAATGCGCTGGGCCGGCGCGCTATTTTGCGCGCCCGTGGCCTGCGCGGCTCCCTTGCGCGCCGGGTCCTGATTCCGCGCCCGCGAAGGGAATTCCGCGCCCGAGACCGGATTCCGCGCCTGGGGTTGCCTATAAATATAAGCCGACCCCCGACGTTTTGAAGGTTGCCAGAATCCGAAGCGTCGCTCGTTCGCGCAATCCAACCCCTTCCGCGCGCAATGCCGATCTTCAGGTAACCTCCTTTCTTTCGCGCAATAGAGCCTTGGGGTTCGCCTTCGCGCGCAATCCCCTTGGCTCCTTTCCTTTGAATAATCCTTAACCCGAAGGCCTTTGCGCGCAAAAGAAGCCTCTTGCGCGCAATTTCCCCCGGGTGCGCGCAATCCATCCCGATTGCGCGCACCCCCCTCTTCAAAGTGGCCATTCGTTAGAGAATGAGCCGTTGCCCCCGCGAGCTGTCCGATGCCCGGTGCGCGCAATCTCAATCATCTGCGCGCAAAGCGCTGGCCCGATTGCGCGCTAGCCCGCCATTTTGCACGCCGAACTGCTGTTTTGCGCGCAAAGCTCCTCTTTTGCGCGCAATCCGCCAGGGTCGCCCCCCCTTGACCCCCTGAGGGTACCCGCCTGCGTGGCACCCGATGGTTTTCATCCTGGGTGCCCGCACCGTGCGTTGTCTTCCCGTGCGGCCCTCCAGGCTCGCGCGAAGTGACACGGACCCATCAGCGGCAATCCATCGTCCCGCATGACGTTAAACTGCACATACGTCCAGCATGACGTTAAACTGTACATTTGTCCAGCATGACGTTAAACTGCACATTCGTCTCGCATGACGCTAAACTGCATCCGTCCAACATGACGTTAAACTGTACTACGTCCAAGCTGCACGACGCTAAACTGCCTAGCCCCTATCGTCCGTGCTGTAAGACGTTAAACTGCCAAGCACCCTCGTCCTCAGCACACGACGTTAAACTGTACTTCGTCCGGCAAGACGTTAAACTGTCCGCTTCGTCCTCAACACACGACGTTAAACTGTACTTCGTCCGGCAAGACGTTAAACCGTCCGCTTCGTCCTCAACACACGACGTTAAACTGTACTTCGTCTGGCAAGACGTTAAACCGTCCTCTTCGTCCTCAACACACGACGTTAAACTGTACTTCGTCTGGCAAGACGCTAAACCGTCTGCATCACCCGATCTCGTGCCTCGCACGCAGGGTCCCCCCCCGGTTTGGATGTGGCCCCCACCCGCTCGTCTCTGCAGGGATGTCGGGATTTCCCCTCTTTAGGGACGATTTAATGGGAGCGGCTTTTCCCCACGGGGGTAGGGTATTACAAACCCCTAGTTTCTTGTGGGGGGCTGCACATGTGTATCTCCATTGCGCTCCCCCACTGCCGAAGCCAGTAGAGGGTGTGACTGGGATCGAGGTGTCTCCTACTTTCGGTCCAAGTCCCTTCCAACTGAGTTTTGCCGCATTCGGGCTGCCTCAAGTGCGTAAGTCCTGACAGAATGAACTACGTGGACTTTGATCCCTGTCTTCTAAACGGGGTACGTAGGAAACCTCCCTGAGGTTCAAGCCCACCACCTGGTTGTCCCGGTCGTATTCACGTCGGTTCTTCCATCAGTGGACCCCTCCAGGGTTCACGCTTGCGTCGATTCACCTATGAATCCGCCCCTGTGGGAGACTGCCCGTGTGTATCTCCATTGTGCCTCCCCACAGCCTCTTTTTCCATTTCTCCTTTTATCGTCCAGCATGACGCGAAACTGTGATCCACCCGGCCGTTCCATCCCCCTCTGTGCGAGGTGGTTCGGTTCAATCCTCCGCCCGGCGGCCTCGACCCCTTCGTGAGTCGGCTTGCCGACGTCCAGCATGACGTTAAACTGTATACCCGAACTACGTTGACTTTGATCTGTGCTAACGCGCGGTACGTAGGAAGACCCTACGGGGTCCAAGCTCTTCACTCCATCATCCATCCTGATCCTTACCCGGGCCGCCACATCTCGGTGGGGTCATGCCACTTCTCTCCACTCCACATCACCTGGGAAGCCGCCCATGCGCTGGCCCCAGCGTCGGAGGTTCCCCGCAAGGGGTTCTGTCATCTGATCCACTTTTCGTGTTGATCGGTCCGATGCCGTCCCCGCTGGACGTTAAACTCGCGGCATACCCCGTGTTAAACATGGGAAGCCGAGGAAAACCTCGGGTGACACAGTTCCCCGCACCCAGTGCGGGATGCCTTAGGTCATCATGCCTTCGAGAAGCCCTATTAGGGACGAAAGACAGACATGCAGAGCCGCAGTGTTACGACACGCCCCCAACACCCAGAGCCACCCGGCCTTCTCACCGCAGGTTGCTGCCCCGACCAGAATCCTTGGAGCGTCCGGGCGGAAGCAGCGTAATTAACCGGTGTCCATGAAGATATGGCGCCGGGAACGAGATTCACGAACATTCTTAAATCTATGAGGGAGACCCGGATTAGGCGACGAGTTCCGAGGAGACGTCCACGGAAGGAGGAGCCGACATCCCATCATCCCGGTTTCGATCAAGGAGCAGACGCCCCTGAATAAGGGACGGATGCCGCCCGCCTTTGGAAAGCGGGACTGCGGGACCACACGCCGCGCGCCCATCCCCTCGGGTTGACAGGTGCACGCGCGAACGCGTCCTGGAGGAACAGCGTAACCCGACGCACATCCGCACCGAAACAGAAAAATGGTGAACCCGACGTGAATCTCTTCTCCTCGATACGAAGACCGATGGCTTTCAGAGGTGTTGGAAGACCGGCATGTTGCCCGGCCAAGCATTCAGTCTTACCCTCCAGGGGCTGGGGAAGTGAAATCGGGCACTCCGTCTCGCAACGTCGAGGGCCTGGGTTCCCCCCACGGAAGGCGTCGTGGCACTAATGGTTGGTTGTCGACTCCTTTTTCCTGTCAGTGTTAATGGGTCCTTCTCCCTGCTTTCAGAAATCAGGTCACCCGATCCAGTGCCCGATCGCCACCCGCCCACTGGCGCAGGGGTAGGGGAAACACCGACGCGGCTACTCCGTGCGGTCCCGCCCGTTCCACAGTCGTCCCAGCAGCCGCGATTGCGGGACGACCACGCCCTCTCTCCCCCTCGGAGGTCATCCAGAGAAGGGTGATCAACACCCTGGTGCGGAGATATGAGGAAGAGGGAGTCATCACCACCCGGGACATGGCTCGCCTAGACCTTGAGGACGCTACACCACGCCACCACCGATGCCCCCGAGGGCCGCGCAGGGAGGCACCACTGCCTACCTCAACGTCCAACCGCTTCGGGAGCTTATCCCCGGAGCGCTCTGACAGTTCCCTTCCCTATGCGGATGAGGTGGAAGATGCCCGGGATCACCCTATCCGGGATTCGCTCCAGGGATCTACGGTAAGGACTCCCGCCAGGCCATAGCGACACCGCCGCCAGGCCTCTCAAGTCGAAGAGCGGGCTCTCCACCTGCCCGCACCGCTCATCCCGACTCGTCTGTCCCGACGCCAACGTCGGGCACGAGCGGAAGAGGATGCCCACCTTGGGGCCCTAGCAACAGCGGCCGCATTGGCCCAAGCCACTGTTGGCTCCAGTCGCCAGGCCCCTGCGCATCCTGAGCAGGGGAACTTCTATGCCCGACCTGGATCGAGGCCCCGACCGCCCCAAAGACAGGTTGGGTCGACTCTCCCAGTTGCTGGTACAGGCAGTAGCCACCGCGGACCACCTCGCGGTAGCGCTATTCACCAGCAGGGTCTACTCCGTGTGGCCGATCTAGGAGGCATGGGTTATCCCACCTTCCGATCCCGGCCCGGAGGCCTGCCCGGAATCATCTCTCCCCGCGTCCCCTTTGATATCTGTCCCGGTGCCCCTCGCACCTTGGTTTCCAGTCCTCTTGGCCCCAGCACCAGTGCGGCCGGAGGACGCCAGGACAGAGATCAGCCCTGCCCCGAAGAACCACCCAGGGGCAGGAAGGCAAGGCTTCGACGCCGAGGGAAGAATGTTACGGAATTTCGGACAGAGATCCGACTGGTTCGCTTCTCTTATTCAGAGGCGGAGTACGATTCGGCGACAGAGCCCTTTCCCCAATCCCGCCAGTCAAGTGCAGGGATACGAATGCGGCACGTCAGCCTCGTGCTCCCCGAGAGCAAGATCGATGTGATCCCCGCTTCTCTCCGAAGGTATATCCGGAGTAACGAGGGCCTGGTAGACCCCCAAGGATCAAGCTTGCGGTTGGTACCGGCCCCTCCGGAAGTGCCTTCCGTCTCGATCGGAGAAGCCGGAGACTTTTTTTGGGGACCAACGGTCGAACCACGATCTAGTGCACCCTCGGCGAGCACCGATGCTACGGCAGGATGTTCGCTCGTCGGCCCGTCCTATCGTGATGTGGTAGCCAGGGCACCGCCACCCTCAGAGGGCGACCCGGGATATGGAGGCCAATCGGCCTGTTCGCCGTATTCACCGCCGGCCAGCCCGTCGGCCCGGCGGCCCGCCACGGCACCGCTGCCGGTTCCCCGTCCGTTCCCAGTCATTGAAGAGGACCAAGGAGACCTGGGTCCCGAGTTTGAGTCGTGGAGCTTCTGGACCGTCCTTGCAGAGGGCCACTTCCCTGAGAAGTTTTGGCCAGTCGCGGGACCGGGCTTTGATGCACCCGAATCGCTCACCCCGGATGAGTTCGAATGCTTCCGCCGAACTCTCCGGTAGACTCGTTCCTGTCTTCACCGCCTAAAAATGCCATACCCCGGGAGTCAAGCGCACCTGGAGGATATTGGTGAGCAGTGCCGTCAAATTGACCTGGCCATGCTCTCCGCGGTTCGGCACCCCGGGTCATTTGAGCACCACGAGGCCCTCCAACAACGATGCGTTGAGTGTTTTCAAGTACTCCGCAAAGTTATCGAGGAAGCCACTCCCTACGTGTATATCCGTGGATGGGGGCAGTACACTTCCCTACGCTTCAGTGTGATTCGCCGACAGCCCGATTCGCTGGGGGGCCCTGAGGGTATATCCCCAGGGACAGAAACGGTCAATATGGCTGACCTGTCAGGAGAGGGGAACGACTTGGAACTTCTCGACGGGGGCTTCCCCCCCGAAGACAAGTCGTCGTCAGAGCCATCGGTGAGAGTCACTCGTCATCAGAGGAACCTCCTGGGGCTCCCCGCACCCACTGAAGCACTGACGTTGAGCCGAAACGTCAGCAAAGGAAAAGAGCACAACGAGGCTATAAAGCCCGCCGACCCATCTGCCTCCATGCAGAGGGCAGAGGAGGATCCCGAGAAGGCTACGCTACGTCAGCAGCTCACCGAACAGAAGAAGCTGGTTGACCAGCTCCTTGCCGAGCGCGCTGCAGAACGGCGGCCTGACTACGGTGATCCTAGGCCAGGACAGCAGGGACCGGAACAACCGCTCCTCGACGAGACTCTCCTGGGAAACCGTGATTACGCCGTGTTCGCCGACAGGAGAGAGGCCATTGCCTACGGCAAGAGGGCGCGGTATGTTTCGCCACACCCTCCCGAGCGGCGTGACTACCTGAGAGACCCCGCTCGGATTCCTCCCGCTGCCCCAAGGGCCGCTCCGCCCGCCATCCCACGAGCTGCCGAGTTCGACGACCCGGTCGACGACCCGATTGAAGGGTCATGCAATGCACTCGTGGTTAGAGATCCTCGCCAGGACTGGAACCCATGTCCGGACGATCCGATGGCGGCACTCATTGCCCGCTTGGAGGCCTTGGAGACTCGGCAGGTGGCGATCCCACCGGACGGCAAGCCCTACCCAGCATGGGTGGATGACATGCCGGCGCCTCCGGGATTCGGGAATCCCACTTTCGCTCCCTTCAACGGGACTGGAGATCCACCACAGCATTTAGCCCACTTCAACTCGAGGTGCGGGCCTATGTTGGGGACTCCGGCGCAGCAAGAGGCCGCTAAGCTTCGCTGCTTTGTTCAGACACTAGAAGGGCCAGCATTTGTCTGGTACAGCCAGCTCCCCGTCGGGTCGGTAACCAGCTGGGAGGACCTCCGTAGACAGTTCCTCTACCAGTTCAGTTCCACGACCCGGAAGACAAGTATCGCAGACCTCTTCAAGTGCAAGAAGAGGCCTAATGAGCGAGTCGCGGACTTCGTCGCCTGATGGAAGGGTCTCACGTATTCCCTTGACATGCCATTGACTCAGGAGCAGTTGTTGACAATGTGCGTCGGGAACGTCAAGACCGAGCTGGTCCCTTCCCTGATCACTCAGAATTACCCCGGAGGGTTCAGGGACTTCTCAGACAAAGCTCAACGTCTTGAGGAAGCCCTGCAACAGGCCAGCCAGGCACACCCGCTGCCTCCTATGATTCCTGCAAGGAGAGTCAGCAGGGCTGAGCCCGCTGCTGTCGCGCAGATAGAGGCCCCCAGGCCATTGGAGCTGCTGCCGGCGAGGCCAGCTCCACAGCCTCACAGGAATCCGCCTCCACGGGCTCAGTTCCCGGCCCAGCAGCGGCAACCCCAGAACCGGCCGGCCCCTCCGCGTAATGTACCGCCACAACCCAGGCGAGATAATCAGGGTCCACCTCCTCGGCCGACCCCTCCAGCCCCTCGTCAAGACTACACTCCCAGGGGCCCGCGATACCTGACTTACTCATTCCACGAGGATCAGGTCCCCGGTTATTTCCGGAGCGCCCTGGAGCAGAGGATTGTGTGACTGCCTGAGTGTTGGAAGCCAGAGGAGGCACATCTTACGAATAACCCCCGCTACTTCCCCTACCATCGGGCCCTGGGGCACACCATCCAGCGGTGCTATGTGTTTAAGGATTGGCTCCAAGACCAGATTAACAACAATGTAATCAGGTTGGGCCCAGCTCCAGCACAAGTGGCGGGCGTGTTCGTGGGATCAGATGACGATGGTGGCAACGAGGACGAATGGCAGCTGGTCTCCAACCGCGGATCCCAGAAGTATAATAACTGGATGGCCCGCAAGACGACCATTCGCACCCATGGAATCATCCGTGCGCGCTTGAATCAGCCTGAGCCCCCAGATTCTGCGGGTGCTGCTTCGGCATCGTCGTCCCAGCCTGCCTCTTCCAAGAGGAGCAAACGGCGGCAGCGCAAGAAGGAAGAGCGCGCCCCGCCGGTTCCGCCACTATCCCGCACTCTCGGTGATTTCATGCCCCCGGAGATGGGGGACCCTCCTCGGATCCGCCCGGTGATGGATGATTCGTCCGATGACGGTATTGGGTACGCTTCGGTTAACACCGTCGAGCTGGTAAATCCCTTTTCGGTTCCCGACGTTGAAGAACACCAGGTGGACCTCCCTAGTGTCCCGGTCGTCGCCACCGTCGGAAGAACCGCGGCAGCAGGAGTCGCCGGGGCACAGCCGTTGGTACCTCCAGCCAGGCCGTGCACGCCACTGAGACTAGGCAGCAGGCTCAAAACCGAGCACAACGTGCTCCGCCCCCCCATTCGGGGATGACGGATTCGCCTCCGCCGCTGTTTGTGGTGTGGGACCAGGCAGAACCGCCCCAGCCGCGTCGCGACCAGCTCCGCCCTGCCACGAGTCCATCCCGGCCTCCTGACCCCAGTACGGTGACCATTTCCCGGACTGCAGCCAGTGAACAGCGAGATGCGCCAAGTACCAGTCGGCCGCCGATCCAACCGGCAAGGCCCGTCATGCTTCCAACCGCGGAGCAACCTCCTGCAACCAGGGGCTCACGCTTGGCCAAAAAGTATGATGTCTTGAAGCACTTGGCCGACATCCCAGCAAGGCTCTCCATCCTTGAGGCTCTGCGCATGTCATCTGAGATGCGCGAGGCACTCGCTGAAGCCCTGAAAAGCCCCCTCCAGTTTGAGACAGAGGTTGCGGCTGCAGAGGCCTTTCACGCCGAAACGATCGAGGACGACGAATGTCAGGCAGTTATCTCGTTCTCTAGTAAGGATGAAGACCCTCCTATACAGGGACATATTCGTCCGCTGTATGTCACTGGCCAGTTCAATGGCCTTGAAGTCCGGCGCTGTCTTGTCGACACGGGGTCCGGGATTAACCTGATTCCAACTCGGACGCTCCGGAGATTGGGGTTGTCTGAGGATGACTTGATTCCCTCCGACCTCAGGATCCAGGGGTACGACCGCACCGAGCAAACCCCGGTTGGCAAGATACGTTTGAAGACCCAGTTCGGTGACTTGGTTGCCAACATCGAATTCATGGTAGTCTCCCAGGACACTGCGTACAACGCATTGATGGGCAGGCCATGGCTCCACCTTCACGCGGCGGTTCCCTCGTCATACCACCAATGCCTCAAATACTCCCTTAATGGTCGAGTAGGCGTGCTTCAAGGAGATGCCTCTCCTTTTTCCTCATGTGAAGCCCGCTATCTGGACGCGGACTATTACAAGAGCAAGGATAAGCAGATCCTGGCAGGTGAGGTTGAGCCTGTCGCTGTTGAAAGTGATCCCTGGGCAAGTCTGGATGACGCTTACGTCCTCCCGATTCACCGGTTGGACGTCGCCATGGTCTCGACAGCCCGCGAGTCTCCTGATGAGATGACCGCGACCGCCCGCGCCAGCACCAGTGGCCCAGCAGGATCTGGTAGCCCCAATGCAGTTGCCAACGCAGTCTCTCCCGTGGACGATCCCTCCCCGAGTGGAGAGGACGTGGAAGATGCACCCCCAGCCTTTGAGGAGGGCGTCCCCTCCACGGTCGATGAGTTAATACAGGTGAACCTTGGAACCGAGGCCGATCCAAGACCCACATTGGTCAGTGCCGCCATGCCCTCTGAGGAGCGGCAGCAGTACGTGGACTTTCTCAAGCAGCACCGTGATGTGTTTGCTTGGGGCTATGACGAGATGCCGGGGCTAGATCCTCAGGTAGTCGTCCACCGCCTTGGTCTCCCGGCGAACCATCGCGGGTTCAAGCAGCCTCCCAGGAAGATGCACCCGTCCCACAGTGCCATGGTTGAGGCCGAAGTTGACAAGCTTATCAAAGCCAACTTCGTGAGGGAAGTTCAGTACCCCAAATGGCTGGCCAACATTGTGCCGGTCAGGAAGAAGAACGGGCAGATCAGAGTCTGCATCGACTTCCGCGATCTCAACCGCCACTGTCCGAAGGATGATTTTCCCCTTCCAGTGACAGAGCTGTTGATTGACGCCACGGCAGGGTTCCAAGCCCTCTCCTTCATGGATGGATACTCCGGATACAACCAAATTCGGATGGCCCCTGAGGATGAGGAGTTCACTGCCTTCAGGGCCCCCCAAGGTACCTTTTGCTACCGGGTCATGCCTTTCGGCCTGAAGAATGCAGGTGCCACCTATCAACGGGCGATGCACCGCATATTCAAGCCAATCCTTGGCACACTGGTGGAATGCTACGTCGACGACTTGGTGGTCAAATCGCGCCAGCGTCAGGACCATCTCAAAGATCTTGAGAAAGTGTTCGGCTTCCTCCGGTCTCGCTGCCTGAAGATGAACCCGTTGAACTGTGCCTTTGGGGTCACCTCCGGAAAGTTCCTTGGATTTGTGGTAAGATACCGGGGTATTGAGATCGACCCAGAGAAAATCAGGGCGATTAGCCAGATGCCTCCCCCAGGTACCATCCGGGAACTGCAAGGGTTCCAAGGCCACTTAGCCTATATACGCCGATTCATCGCGAATCTGGCCGGCAAGTGTAAGACCTTTTCTCGGCTCATGAAGAAAGGTTCCACCTATGTATGGGATAAAGAGTGTCAGACCGCTTTCGAGGAAATCAAGCAGTACCTGCTTCAACCTCCGGTTCTGATGCCGCCTGTATCCGGAAAGCCGCTGGTCCTCTATGTGACCGCCCTGGAACGGTCCCTTGGCGCCCTTATCGCCCAGAAGAACAACGAGGGAACAGAGAATAGCCTCTATTACCTCAGTCGCATGCTCCTCGATGTGGAAGTGAGGTTTTCCCCCATCGAGAAGAGCTGCCTGGCGCTCGTATTTGCCGTACAGAAATTACGGCACTACTTGCAGCACCATGAGGTACAGTTGGTTTCTCAGGTAGACCCGTTGAAATATATCCTGAGCCGGCCTATGTTGACTGACCGTCTAGCACGGTGGGCTGTGATTCTCCAGCAGTTCGACATTAGGTATGTGTCTCAGAAGGCCATCAAAGGGCAAGCATTGGCAGACTTTCTGGCAGCTCACCCGACCTCCGCGGATCAGCCGCTGGATCTAGGCTTTCCTGATGAGACCATTCTCTCGGTCGATCATGCTGATCCATGCTGGCAGATGCACTTTGACGGTGCCTCCCGGAGCCCCACCGGTAGAAGACTCGATAATCCTAAGCTCAACAGAGTGGGCTTGGGCATCGTCTTCATTACCCCAGATCGAGCCGTGCTGCCATACTCGTTCCTGTTGTCAGAGGGCTGTACCAACAATGAGGCGGAATACCATGCCCTCATCACCGGCCTCGAGTTGGCTCTCAAGATCGACGTTCCCCATCTGTGCGTGAAAGGGGACTCCAAGTTGTTCGTTAAGCAGATCAATGGCGACTATGTTGTCAGGAAGCTGGAACTTGTGCCATTGTTGGAGTGCACCCTCCTTCTGATGGCTCGATTCCCTTCTCGGCCAGAAATTGTCCATATTCCCCGGTCGCAGAACGGTCGAGCAGATGCTTTGGCCAGCCTTGCTGCGTCACTTGCAGAGCCTGAACAGGACAACCTGATCGTCCGCGTGACGCGCCGCAGGCTCATCGCTCCCGTTATCCCGGAAGAAGATCGCGGCCCGTTGGTAAGTAATCTCACCACGGTTGCCCCTATGCCCGAAGCCCCGAGTACCCCAGATATGACAGTCGGATCAGCCCCTGATTGGAGGACGCCTTTGGTTGAGTACCTCCAACATGGCATTCTTCCATCGGATCGGGCCGAGCGCGAGCGAGTTCGACGCCGCGCATCGCAGTTTGTCCTCCAGAGCAGCCCCGGCCTGGAGCAGATCCTCTACAAACGCGGATTTGATGGTGTTCTCCTCCGTTGCCTTCAGGGAGTTGAGATCCCACGAGTCATGCAAGAGGTTCATGCTGGTTCATGTGGCGCCCACCAAACTGGACCGAAGCTGTCCCACCAGATTCGGAGGTTGGGATACTTCTGGCCCTCCATGATCCATGACTGCATCGAGTATGCCAGGAGGTGCCATGCGTGCCAGGTTCATGCGAACTTTGTGCATCGGCCGCTGGAGCCTCTCCATACCACCAGGTATTCTTGGCCCTTTGCAGTCTGGGGTCTGGACATTGTGGGACCTTACCCACCGGCGACAGCTCGCCAGTGTCGGTTCATTCTGACCGCCACGGACTTCTTCTCCAAATGGGCAGAGGCGATTCCGCTCAGAGAGGTCAAATCCTGTTTGATCGCTGACTTCATGACCTCCAACATCATTCATCGATTTGGAGTGCCTCACGCTATCCTCACGGATAACGGAACCAATTTCCGAGCAGCCGAGTTGAAGAAGTTGTACGCCAAGTATAACATTCGCTCGAACCATACATCTCGCTATCATGCGCAGGCGAATGGACAGATCGAGGCGTTTAACAAAACCCTCTCTAACATTCTGCAAAAGATGGTTGGTCAGAACAAGAAGAGTTGGCCGGACAAGCTCCCCAACGCCCTCTGGGCTTATCGGACGACGACTCGCAATTCCACCCAGATGACCCCTTATTCCCTGGTGTATGGAGCTGAGGCCGTCCTGCCCATTGAGATCCAGTTGCCGTCCTTGCGCACTGCGGTCTACGACCAGCAAGCACCGGACAGAGTTGCTGAAGCTCGTCTAGTCGAGTTGGAAGCACTGGATGAGAATAGACTTCTAGCTTTGCACAACTTGGAGAGGCATCAAAGCAGAATGGCTCGAGCTTTCAATAAGAAGGTTCGCCTCCGCTCCTTCCTGCAGGGTGATCTAGTGCTAGCCCTAAGAGCACCGATGATCCCCGGCAGGAAGCCGCCCAAGTTGGAGCCCAAGTGGGAGGGACCTTTTGTTGTCCACAAGGTCTATCCCAATGGCGCGTACTCCCTGGCGACTACGGATGGTGAGCGTGTCACTCCTCCCACCAACGCTAGGTTCCTCAAGCAGTACTTTGTCTAAGCGTGCCAACGTCCTGCACGACGTTAAACTGCATACGTCCGCGCGGCAAGACGTTAAACTGCCAAGCATCATTTGTCCAAGCTACAAGACGTTAAACTGTTCAGCATACGTCCTGCACGACGTTAAACTGAATTCGTCCAGGCTACAAGACGTTAAAATGTTCAGCATTCGTCCGCGCTGCAAGACGTTAAACTGCCAAGTGCCTCGTCCTGCATGACGCTAAACTGCACCACGTCCAAGCTGCACGACTTTAAACTGCCCATCGTATCGTCCTGCATGACGTTAAACTGCCCCTCAAGAACTACGTGCGGCTTGATTCCCATCCTTATGGGATACGTAGGACCGCCTGAACATTCATGTTTCAGGCCCAGCCCCATCCTTTGGGAATTTCCATCCCATCTCGGGCCCTTGGCCCAGTTGCCTCCGGGTGTGCGGCGTATGGTGTGAACGCGGGGCTATGCCCTCATTCACGTCGGTTTGCTCGCCACGCTGTACGCCCCCCACGTTTGGGGATGCCTTCTGCTCCCCCCTTCTTTTCTCGTCCTGCATGACGTTAAACTGCACTTCAAGAACTACGTGCGGCTTGATTCCCATCCTTATGGGATATGTAGGACCGCCTGGACATTCATGTTTCAGGCCCAGCCCCATTTCCCGGGAATTTCTATCCCGCGTTGGGCCTCTGGCCCAAGTTCCCCTCCTTTTTGTGCGAGGCGTATCGCGTGAGCGGGGGATTATGTCCTTGTTCGCGTTGGTCTACTGGCTGCGCCGTACGCCTCCCCCGTGTGTGGGACCACCTCACACCTCTCATCATCCTGCATGACGTTAAACTGCCTCTCAAGAACTACGTATGGCTTGATTCCCATCCTTATGGGATACGTAGGACCGCCTGGACGCTTGTGTTTCAGGTCCAGCCCCGTCTCTTGGTTGATCACGGGGATCTGCCCCCTTTTGGTTGCTCTCAGGGTGAGTCCTCCGACCCTTCCCGGTGATCTGTTAACATGTTTTGGGTACTTCGGTCTATGACTCGTAGTGTCAGATTCAATCCCGACAAGTCCTGTGTTGCTTGTCAGGCCTCGCGCTTCCTCTTGTTCGAGCCTTCACTCAAAGGGATCCTCGTTAGCGGTTTGGGTACGATGCCTCAGAGCTCTCCTACCACTCCGGGTCGATTTACCGGCGGGTCTTGGGCCGCAAATCGATATGAATCCTGCGATTGAGCGGTCGATGCTCGTTTGCTTTCCCCGTCTTAGGCTGACGCGATCGGATGTTGTGTTGCGAATATGGTCAGCAACGTCCTTGATCGCCATGTCGGCTCTTTCAGGCTCTGAACATTGGTTGCGCAGTCCTCATCACACTCCTCCTTTGTGCGTTGTAGTGGAATCTCGACACTCTTTTCATACTGACCTTCAGTACACCTCTACACGTTAGGCAGACCAACCAGGGTAATGATGTCGTTCGAGGCTCCCATGATCTCAGCACCAAGGATATATGCGGATGTCCTCCCTAAGGGCCGTGCGTAGCTGGACCCTCGTCCCCATAAGGAGGAAGGAGTCGCCCGAACAATCGTGTTTTGGGCCCAGTATATCTGGAGGCTAGCATCTCTGCCCCTCGGGTGATGGACATACGCAGGCCCCGATCCCAAGACTCTTCTCTTGGAATCGTGCGTGACCGCAGGGATGGGTATGTTCCCACCTCCGCCGTACCGCGATAAGCGGATTCCTCCATGGTCTGAACCACACGACCTTAAACTGTGTTGTCTGGTCCTACCACACGACCGTAAACTGTGATCGTCTTGGCCGCCCGACGAGAAACGACACTGCATCGTGATGTCCTCCTCAGGGGACACTCATGTTGGGCGCTGGTTAATAACCACGCCATTCATCAATGCCTTTCGTGGCTTGATTATTGTGGCGACGCCAGAGATTTCTCAATCACAGGCATGTCGCCGCACAAAGAAAAACCATTCATCTTTAAGGACAAACAAGAAATATCAAATGCCGCTCCTTCTGTGTGCGAGGGTCAGACCCGCACTCTTCCCCGCGCTGGTGCCCGATTGTGTTACGCCGCGCTTCAAGAACTACGTGTGGCTTGATTCCCATCCTTATGGGATACGTAGGAACGCCCGGATGTTTGAAACTTCGGGTCCATCCCCCCACCTCTTAGAGATTCCCCCTTCTCTGGGGAATCCGCCGCCTTCAGGTCACCCTCAAGGCGTGTTCCCCGACCCCTTGCAGTGGTCCACCGGTGTCAAGAGTACTCTGGTCTATTGCCAGGAGGGTCAGGATCCGCTTGGTCAGGTTTCCTCCACTTTTCAGGCTTCGTGCTCCCTTTCATTCGGACCCATCGTCTACGCCCTGGGTGGAGCCCCCGTGAACGGTTCGGACACAATGCCTCAGTGCTCTCCCACCGACTCGGGCTGGTACCCCCAATGGCCTCGGGCAGCAAATCGATATGAATCCTGCGATTGAGCGGTCGATGCTCGTTTGCTGCCTCATTCCACCAACGGTTAGTGCGATATTGATGCTGCTTTTCCGCCACGGTCGGCAGTACTCCCATATCGTTACTCCGGTGCCCCCAGTCCTTGAGTGAATGGCCGCATGATTCACATTTCCCACCTCCCATTCTGACCAGGAGAAAGCTCGACACTCTTGACACTATCCCTCAGTGCATCTTCGCATATCCGGGGGATAGGACCACGATGTGGCGTACTTTGAGGTTCTTATGGTCCGAGCTCTAAGACCTTAAACTAATATCTCCCCTTATGGTCTGAGCTCTAAGACCTTTAACTAAGATCTCCCCTTATGGTCCGAGCTCTAAGACCTTAAACTAAGATCTCCCCTTATGGTCCGAGCTCTAATACCTTAAACTAAGATCTACCCCTATGGTCCGAGCTCTACGACCCTAAACTAAGATCTCCCCAAACGGGGTTCTGCGTCCTGCATGACGTTAAACTGCACTCGCAGAACTACGTATGGCTTGATCTCCAGCCTGATGGAGTACGTAGGAACGCCCGGGCATCTCAACTCGGGTCCAGCCTCAGGGATCGTTAAGTCCCGCCCCTCCTCGTCACCGACCATTTGGCCTGGCTTCTGGTAGAGTGGTGCAGTTGTGATATTCTCCCTGATTCAGCTCGGGATGCCCCACTGCAATGGTGGGAAGCGACAGTTTCCTCGTCAAAGAGGTGCTGTCTGAGAATTGGGGTAACTCACAGCCAGATTAGTGCATCCGCCTAATACGCTTTCCCCACGGTGGCAAAATTTTGAGAGCGTTGGATTCTGTCCGAACAATCGTCACTTCACCCCACCCTTCGCATACCCTGTTGATCTGGATTTCCACCCTTGTGTCTGAAGGAACCCCCAAAGCGGTATTCATGATGACATGTGGTCCTCCTCCTGCAATATGAACGATGACCTTCGGTTCGTCTATTGCAGTTGTTATGGTCGATCCACTGTCCGCCTACCGTCTTGGGCATTTCCTGGAAGGCCGACCGTTGTGGATGTCTGGATTCGGGACACGCGATTCACCATTTCTCATTTCCCTATGTTCGGATAAAATCTCAACGCCCCTAGCATTGTCCCGCTCGTGTGTTGGAACAAGTTGGGGGATGATACATTGATTAGGCTTGAGGTCTCCTTTCCTAGGAATGACCTCCCTCTTTTCTCCAGCAATCCAGGCCCAACTATGGATGCCTGATGCTTGGTTAACGCTCCCGCAAGACAGTGAATTGTGGTTGAGCATGTTAAGCCAAAAGATGCAGATAAATATATTGATTCATACAAATGGATCAAAGTAGCGGAAGCAAATGTTTTGGGAACGGAAAAACAAAGCCCTTAGGGATTAGCGTGCTGAATGAGTCTCTCTAACGCCGCTACCCTTTGGCTGGCGGCCTCCAGGGCTGCTTCTCGCTCTCTGCGTTCCCTCTCCTCGTCGGCGGTCGCAGCACGCAGTTCGTCGATTCTGGCCTGTGCACGCTCCCGCTCGACCTGAATTGTGACCATCTGTTGGCCCGCCTCCGTCAGCTGTACCTGGGCGTCAACCAGCTGGGCTGCTAGTTGCTCCACAAGCTCGGTACACGTTGCGACGAAGGCCTCCTTCTCTGCCGCCTGCCCTTCGAGACGCCGGACTTCCTGCTCCGCCGCGAGGAGCGCCCGGGTGCTCTCCGACATGTCCCGACTTTGTGTGACGTCGGCACGCCGGCAGCTCTCGCGCATCTTTTCGGCCATGAAATCACGGACTGTCAGATGGAGGCGTTGAACATCAGCTCCCCCGGCACACAGGAAGCGCAGCCAGGTTTGAAGTGATCCCATGCGCCCCAGCCACTCCGATGGGTCTCGCTTGAGGAAGCGCTGGATGCACTTCCACCCCCTGCGGCGCGTTATCCGGCTCTCCTCGACCGCCTCCGCGTCTGAGTCGTCCATCTCCTCGGGGTCGGCAGGCCGGTAGGCAGGGAAGGCAGCCAGCAAGTCTGCTGCAGGGTCCACCCCTAGGAGGCCCTCATGAGGGATAGGTTCCCCAACATCTGGGCGACCTTCTTCTCTCTCCCTAGCGGCGCTGACACCCTCGTCAGCCCCCGACCTCTCTCCGATGTTAGCACCGCCGGCGTCCGCAGCCCCCTGATCAGCAGTTGGTGGGGCCGGCTCGGTGTGGGAAGTCTGTTCCGAAGCAGGCGGCATGTCTGCCACTGGTCCACTCATAGATGGCCCGGGTTCGGCAACCCGACGAGCCTCCAATGTTGAGATCACTGCGCGGGGAATGCCATGGTTAGTCACGGATCGTCAATGGCAAGCACCAGCAGTAAAGTAAGGAGACTTACGGGAGGTCAGAGCGTCATCTTCCGCTATCCCGGCCGCCGCAGGAACAGTTGCAGCAGGGGGCCCTTCCGTGCCTGTCAATTCGATGATGGGTGCCTGGCCCCCGCCTTGTCCTGCTGGCGCCCCTCCTACTCCCGCTAAGGACGCCTGACCAACATCCGTGCGCTCCTGAGAAAGATGGAGAAGTGGGTTAGAAGCTGCATAAGAGAATGGATGAAGCAGATTGAGTAGGGATAGAAGCGGACCGCGAGGAGTTCAGTGACATCAACATTGTCAGAGACGGCCACCTCGCCGATCTCCCGCGGACTCCCCTGATGGGATCTTCCCTTGGAGCCTTCATCCTCCCCCATCTCCTCCTCTTACTCAGAGTCGTTGCTACTGTCGTCTTCTTCCGGCGGCATCTGTTCTGGAGCGGGCTCTAGACCGAGCATCACCTTCACCAGAAGGGATGGCTCCGCACGCTGACCACGTTGGCGCGCGTAATTGTCCATGGCCGTCAGATACGCATACTGCCGGTTGAAGTCCACCCTGTCGGCAATATGGAGGCGCCCGACCTCTGGCAGATGGATTCCTTCTCTGAAAATCTTTCGCCAGATGGCGTCGGTCCCCAGTGACTGCCGCAGGGTCATCCAGGCCGACCACAGCGCCGGGAAGACTGCATCGTGGGAGGGTTCGAGCAGACGTCTCACCTGCTTCCCGGGCCGCTCTTCGACCACCGCGCGTGCCCCCTCTCTGGGCGCCGAGGTCGTAGCGGCAGCCTGCGATGTGCCCGCCACCGAAGTCCCTGCTCGCGCCGGCTCTGCTGCTTGGCGCGCCTCCGTTCTCCCCCGTGTGGCGGCACCTCGCCTCCTTCCTTGACGCCCGGTCTCCGCACGGGTAACCTCGAGCCGCCGAACTGGCTTCCGTAGAAGCCCCTCGGGGTACGCGATGGCCCAGTGTTCGGCGTACTCGGTTGCCAAGCCTGCGTCAACCCCGGTAGGAGGGAGAGTGATGACGTCGCCAGAGCCGAAAGCGGAAAACATCAGCCACATCTGGCGAAGAACGCAAGGGTTCGTCTCCTCCCGGACAGCAGTGAATACCCTCTTCGGCATCCGTTGAAGGCACCCGAACTGCCTGGCGAACCGGGTTGGCACGTATGGCTCGCAGATCACCTTCCCGTCGATCTGAGCCACGAGCACCCCGCCCCGCATGTTCAGGAAGTATTCATGCTGCTCCAGCGGACCCTGCCCGTTGTCGATCATCTGGCCGACGGGAGTGGGGAACGGACTGAAGTTGAAATTGGCATGATTTCCAATCCGAATCCTCGCGCCCTCCTCACTTAGGGTCATCGGAGCGACCCCCGCGATGTTCAGCAGGGAGGGTCGCAGGCCGTTGCCCGGAGGAATGATGGCGTTCGGAAACGTGTACCCACCGAGGTGAGCAGCCACCCAGCCGTGGAAGAACTGAAAGGGCCCACAGATCCTTCGTGGCGACCCCCCTCGTGAGATGCATCCCAGGATGGCATACAGCCTCGCCAGCACTGGGACCCCGAGGTTGTATCTTTTGTTGGCGGCCATAGCGCCCGCCACCGCCAGTGTCGCCGGACGAATGCCCATTCTCGCGTCCCGCACTGGCAGGAGCCACCCACTCAGAAAGGCGGCCAGGAACGCCGCATACCGGACATTTGGGTCCCAGGCCTCGATGACGCGGTACCCCCATGAGCGGTAGTCTCCCGTCTCCAGGACCCGCCAGTACGACCCGTTCCGGCTCCTCTGAGCCGCGGTCGGGCACCGCTTCCCCCTGCCTGGCATCTTGACCACTGGGTCATGCTCCAAGAACTGGCCGAACCACTCCTTGTAGGCTATGTCCTTCTGGAAGTCCTTGACCCCGAGCCGCTCTGTAGCCAGGTCCAGCAGATGCCACATCAGGATGGGAGTCCGTGACCTGTCACCCCAGGTGTTCCTCGGAGGCAGGAACTCATCGTATTGGTAGCCCTCCAGCGGGACACCTCCGATGCAGTGGATGTCCCAGAGACCGATGCCGACCTCCCCATGGTGAAGATGGAAGGTGTTGGTATCCGGGGACCAGCGGGTGAACAGCTCCGTCCCGAGCTCGGACTGCTGGTAGAAATGGAACTGCGACGTCCACACCGCCTCAAATAGGCCGATGTACCGCAGCTCCTCTGCGAAGTGATCGCAAGTGTGGCGTACCCAGAACGCCCAGGCCCACTCGCTGGTGAAATTTCCCCCAGACCGCAAGTCCCAGTCCTTCAGCCATCCCTTGGTGTCGTCAGTGACACTCTGGCGATATGTGCTCGAGTAGAGGGCTGGAGAATTCTCCGCAGAAGGCTCACCCCCGTCAATGGTTCGCGTCCTCGGGTTCAGGACATAGACGTCCAAGTGCCTGGTCTCCCTGGCAGGATGCCCATTGTTGGTGATGTTATAGAGGGGAAGCTCGTCCTCCCGAGTCACCCAGGTCTGTGGCGCATCAACCCCGAACCCTGGCACCGAAACCTCATCTAGGATGCCGAAGTTCCAGAGCGGCAGGTTGTCCGACAGTGGATATGTCTTCTGGGCCGGCGTCAGCAAGTCGAACAGGGATTGATTGTTGGAAACAATCTCCTTGGCTCCGTAAACCTCCTCGTTTGTCGCCATCTCAGCTCTGCGAGTGGCGGCATCCCCCTCATTTCCTTGATGCGCGGCCATCTCAGAAGTTTCGGGAGTCGTGCGGGTTAAGGGATGAAGCGTGCGGGATCGGACGAGGCTGGTAGAGAAGTTTGAAGGTTGGCGCGCAATCCAAGTGGACGGCGCGCAATTGGGAAGAATGTCGCGCAAAGTTCCGGGTTTTCGCGCAAAGACAGGTGAATTCCGGATGGGTTTGCGCGCCGATCGGGCGAATTTCGCGACCGGAAAAGGCAATTTCGCGCACAAGAGCGTTGAAGCTTATCGCGCGGAAGGCCTGTGTACGGAACGCGGAACCCTGGACCCCTATTTATAGACGAGGCTGGGATTCCGCGCCGTGCGGAACGCTCGATTGTGCGACCGCGGCGGCGAATTGCGCGCCCGGCGCCCCTTTTTGCGCGCCTAAGTCCCGCGCAGCCCAGGACTTCGGCATTCCGGCGTCTCCCTCGGAACCCGATCGTTGCGACCTCTCGCCGATCCGATTCCGAGGGGGGGCTTTTGTAGACGCTGGAAAAGTCCGTTGTTCTCAAACGAAGCTCCGGATGCGGAAAGCGAAGTGATATTTGGAGTCAGAGGCACGTTCCGGAGGGCCCGGAGGACTTGCGCGAAATTTCAGAGGCCCGCGCGCAAAGTTGAGTCGCGGCGCGCAATCCTCCCAGGATTCGCGCAATGCGCTGGGTCGGCGCGCTATTTTGCGCGCCCGTGGCCTGCGCGGCTCCCTTGCGCGCCGGGTCCTGATTCCGCGCCCGCGAAGGGAATTCCGCGCCCGAGACCGGATTCCGCGCCTGGGGTTGCCTATAAATATAAGGCGACCCCCGACGTTTTGAAGGTTGCCAGAATCTGAAGCGTCGCTCGTTCGCACAATCCAACCCCTTCCGCGCGCAATGCCGATCTTCAGGTAACCTCCTTTCTTTTGCGCAATAGAGCCTTGGGGTTCGCCTTCGCGCGCAATCCCCTTGGCTCCTTTCCTTTGAATAATCCTTAACCCGAAGTCCTTTGCGCGCAAAAGAAGCCTCTTGCGCGCAATTGCCCCCGGGTGCGCGCAATCCAGCCCGATTGCGCGCACCCCCCTCTTCAAAGTGGCTGTTCGTTAGAGAATGAGCCGTTGCCCCCGCGAGCTGTCCGAAGCCCGGTGCGCGCAATCTCAATCATCTGCGCGCAAAGCGCTGGCCCGATTGCGTGCCAGCCCGCCATTTTGCGCGCCGACCTGCTGTTTTGCGCGCAAAGCTCCTCTTTTGCGCGCAATCCGCCAGGGTCACCCCCCCTTGACCCCCTGAGGGTACCCGCCTGCGTGGCGCCCGATGGTTTTCATCCTGGGTGCCCGCACCGTGCGTTGTCTTCCCGTGCGGCCCTCCAGGCTCGCGCGAAGTGACACGGACCCATCAGCGGCAATCCATCGTCCTGCATGACGTTAAACTGCACATACGTCCAGCATGACGTTAAACTGCACATTTGTCCAGCATGACGTTAAACTGCACATTCGTCCCGCATGACGCTAAACTGCATCCGTCCAACATGACGTTAAACTGTACTACGTCCAAGCTGCACGACGCTAAACTGCCTAGCCCCTATCGTTCGTGCTGTAAGACGTTAAACTGCCAAGCACCCTCGTCCTCAGCACACGACGTTAAACTGTACTTCGTCTGGCAAGACGTTAAACCGTCCGCTTCGTCCTCAACACACGACGTTAAACTGTACTTCGTCCGGCAAGACGTTAAACCGTCCGCTTCGTCCTCAACACACGACGTTAAACTATACTTCTTCTGGCAAGACGTTAAACCGTCCGCTTCGTCCTCAACACACGACGTTAAACTGTACTTCGTCTGGAAAGACGCTAAACCGTCCGCATCACCCGATCTCGTGCCTCGCACGCAGGGTCCCCCCCCGGTTTGGATGTGGCCCCCACCCGCTCGTCTCTGCAGGGATGTCGGGATTGCCCCTCTTTAGGGACGATTTAATGGGAGCGGCTTTTCCCCACGGGGGTAGGGTATTACAAACCCCTAGTTTCTTGTGGGGGGCTGCACATGTGTATCTCCATTGCGCTCCCCCACTGCTGAAGCCAGTAGAGGGTGTGACTGGGATCGAGGTGTCTCCTACTTTCGGTCCAAGTCCCTTCCAACTGAGTTTTTCCGCATCCGGGCTGCCTCAAGTGCGTAAGTCCTGACAGAATGAACTACGTGGACTTTGATCCCTGTCTTCTAAACGGGGTACGTAGGAAACCTCCCTGAGGTTCAAGCCCACCACCTGGTCGTCCCGGTCGTATTCACGTCGGTTCGTCCATCAGTGGACCCCTCCAGGGTTCACGCTTGCGTCGATTCACCTATGAATCCGCCCCTGTGGGAGACTGCCCGTGTGTATCTCCACTGTGCCTCCCCACAGCCTCTTTTTCCATTTCTCCTTTTATCGTCCAGCATGACGCGAAACTGTGATCCACCCGGCCGTTCCATCCCCCTATGTGCGAGGTGGTTCGGTTCAATCCTCCGCCCGGCGGCCTCGACCCCTTCGTGATTCGGCTTGCCGACGTCCAGCATGACGTTAAACTGTATACCCGAACTACGTTGACTTTGATCTGTGCTAACGCACGGTACGTAGGAAGCCCCTACGGGGTCCAAGCTCTCCACTCCATCATCCATCCTGATCCTTACCCGGGCCGCCACATCCCGGTGGGGTCATGCCACTTCTCTCCACTCCACATCACCTGGGAAGCCGCCCATGCGCTGGCCCCAGCGTCGGAGGTTCCCCGCAAGGGGTTCTGTCATCTGATCCACTTTTCGTGTTGATCGGTCCGATGCCGTCCCCGCTGGACGTTAAACTCGCGGCATACCCCGTGTTAAACATGGGAAGCCGAGGAAAACCTCGGGTGACACAGTTCCCCGCACCCAGTGCGGGATGCCTCAGGTCATCATGCCTTCGAGAAGCCCTATTAGGGACGGAAGACAGACATGCAGAGCAGCAGTGTTACGACACGCCCCCAGCACCCAGAGCCACCCGGCCTTCTCACCGCAGGTTGCTGCCCCGACCAGACTCCTTGGAGCGTCCGGGCGGAAGCAGCGTAATTAACCGGTGTCCATGAAGATATGGCGCCGGGAACGAGATTCACGAACATTCTTAAATCTATGAGGGAGACCCGGATTAGGCGACGAGTTCCGAGGAGACGTCCAAGGAAGGAGGAGCCGACATCCCATCATCCCGGTTTCGATCAAGGAGCAGACGCCCCTGAATAAGGGACGGATGTCGCCCGCCTTTGGAAAGCGGGACTGCGGGACCACACGCCGCGCGCCCATCCCCTCGGGTTGACGGGTGCACGCGCGAACGCGTCCTGGCGGAACAGCGTAACCCGACGCACATCCGCACCGAAACACATGTGTTATGCAATGATGTATGATTTATAATTTTCTAGAACACATAAGAATTTTATCATTATGAGATGGGCGGGACCTATATCTCCCTCCATTGCATTGGGTAAAGATTTTATATCTCATGAGATAGACATGGCTGAACGGCAGGTTAAACCGGTTCAGTGAAACAGGACTGAAACGAGGATTGAACTCGGTTCAGAAATTCACATTGTCCACTAAGATAGTCTTGGAAATGAGTCTTGACTAATAAGAAATGATTCTCTATGATTATGTGTGTATGCCACAAAGTTTCATGTTTTATGTTATGATTATTGGGATTACATTTCACTACTATTATTTATCCCACGTTATGAAATTATGATCTCTTTTGCAGGTTATGATTTCCAAAAGTTATGTTCTTATATATATGATGTGATTGATATTTCTTTTGTTTACCCTTACTAAGCATTTGATCTCACCCTTTTATGTTTTCTATTCCTCATGATATAAAGAAATGTTTTAGGTAAAAAAAGGATGATATTTATGGGAGATGTTGAAGATCTTTCACCACAATTAGAAGATTATATTCCGAGTTTCCAAAGACACTAAACTATTACGTTCCATGTGTGTGTGTTTTTGTTATGTACTAAGTATTCCGAGAAAGAAATGTAATGTTCATGTACGTTAATCTTTGGGTCTCTACAGTTGGTATCAGAGGAAAGTTTTAGTCAACCTTTGGAAACTAGGATGTGAGAACTGTAGTGAGATCCCTAGAGATATTTCTAAGGTATGTCTAGGGATGTCCCTAAGGTTAAGTATAACTATAGGTTATAGAACTGGAATTACGATAACCAAAGATGTTAGATATTGAAGGTACTCCCCCTTTATTATATTGTTTTCCCTAGCGTGATTTTTTCCTCTCACACTATTCTTTTTGGGTTTTAGACGATGGCTGGAACCCGAAGGAACCTTGTTGATAAATGTAATCGACAATAAAATAATTGTCCTCCTGAAAAAACAAATGTTATGGGAGATGGAGTGAAAAATATTATTGTTATACTTACACAAGCTATGAATCATTCTGGACAACAAAATTAGCAAAGAAGGGAACAATATTCTATTGAGTCCTTCATGAGGCAGCATCCACCCTCATTCAGTGGGTCTACTGATCCATTAGTTGCTGAACAATGGATCAGTACTACTGAAAATATATTTTCAGTTCTTCAATGTTCTGAACATGGTAAAGTCATCTAAGTAGTGTATCGTTTGGAAGGTGATGCTGATCAATGGTGGAATCTTATTAATAATACGAGGCCAAGAGATGAAATTGAGTCCATGGAATGGGAAAAGTTCAAGAACTTATTTTTAAATAAGTACTTCCCTCGTATTCTTTGAACAAAGATATAGAAGGAGTATCTTGAACTAAAGAAAAAGGATGATGAATCTGTTGGTATATAAGAAGTGAATTTTACAAGGCTTGCAAGGCATGCATCTGGATTTATCATCCAACCAGAAAGTAATGTTGATCGATTCTTCAGTGGATTAAAACCAAATCTTCGAAGGGAATTAGCTATAAGAGACTTTAGTAGCTATGAAGAAATTGGGCGTTGTGCTATCAAGGTAGAAATGGAAGTTGGTGTTACTTATCCATCTCATAGTTTTGACAAGAAATGAAAGATGGAGTTCAAGGAGAAATCTCAAAATAAAGGTGAAAAGAAGATGAATGTTTCCTTATGCTCAAAGTGTGGAAAGAAGCATGGTGGAGATTGTCTTAAAGGAACTAAAAAATGTTTTAAGTGTGGAAAAGAAGTTCATCGAGCAGCTGAGTGTCGAAGTAATGGAAAAAGGGTTTCCAATGATGTGAATAAATAAAAGACTGCAGAGAACGCGCCACCAACACTTCAATGCTTAAAGTGTAAGGAAATGGGTAATTATGCTAATAAATGCTCTAATTCAAGGGTTAGTGATGATCGACATGAGAAACCACTTAAAGCAAAGGACAAAGGGACGTCACATTCAATCACTATTGGCAATATTGAATATGAAAACGATGTGGTGGAATTATTAAGTGTTTATGTAATGGGATTCCAAAATAATGTTGTATATAGTTTTGTGGAATATTGGAATATTTATGTATTGGTCAATTGTGGTTTCCAATAATTTTATGGTAGCGGTAACCATGAAAAGTGATTTAGATTTTTTTTGGTAAACAGATGATATGAGCATAATGAAGGGATAAGAAGATAATGAGATGTTTGATTGTATTCATGAGCTCATGATTGATATAAGGACTAAGTGATATCATGGTTTGAGTATATAGAATTTTGAGGATTTTGGTTTGTGGAAAGTGTTAACTTTTAACTGCATTTATGTTCAATAGTTATTCATTCTTCAAGAGAATACATGATTAAGGTATTCACGTGTTTGTAATTTGACCATCAAGATATATCTTATGATATATGGGGGATAAATGATGGCATTCACATGATTGTTATGTGACATTTCAAGTAATCATTTTCTTTATACTATGAGCTTGGACCGAAGTATTTTAGATAAGCCTAAAGATTAGAATGGATTATGTTGGACATAAGTTAGGATAGAACTTTTTTCAATATTATTGATGGGATGTTATAGTAATATAGCTTTAGAAAAAGGAAAACCTATAGGACAGGGGACAACCCATCGCGTCGGACAAGGCTGTGGGAATCAAACCCACAACCGAAGTGCGACTGGCCTTTATTGCCTACCACTGGCCTACAGGAAGTACATGGTTAGTAGAAACTAGTTTTATTTTATTATGCAGTATGATATATTAAGTATAAGTTCATTCTTTGAATCGTATACGATTAACCTCACCATAGATGGACTTATGTATATTTGATAACTTTTGCTAACCTTTTGTTTAAAACAGATGGAATGACCCATTATTCTATCACATGATCTATTAACACTTCATGAATAAAAAATTCAACTTCATTTCTTTAAGAGATGAAGTGGAAATTGTTCAAAGCAGGAACAACAGTGAGATTGTACCAAAATAAAGTAAGTATTTATTCTAATTCAAATTCTTCAACTTTAGGGAAATGATCATGAAAACAAAAAATGTTGTCCTAGTGCCCTTATATCCGATGAATTAGATGGTACCCTAGATCGTCAAAAATTTATGGCTTTGTGATTGTTGGATTTTTCATAGCCATGTTCTCTACCACTCTCCATCAGAACATGACCGTTAGATTTCTCTTCCATATCCATATTTTCACCTTTGTTCTCCTATGTGGAAACCCAGTGATTAGTTAATTTGGGTAACCGTTACGTTTCATACTATAGTTTTTAAAGCCATGTATTAGTATTCCTTTTTACGATGTGGGTTTCTATTAAAGAAACTTTCGATTAGTAAACCATTTATAACCCCGACGAATTTCGAGGGCGAAATTATTTTTAAGAGGGGTAGAATGTAACACCCCGAGATTTTATAAAAAATATTTTTTTTAATTTCATTAATACCTTGTGTTTTACGCTAAACCAAAATGAGATTCCACAACATGCATCCTTGACTTGCCTTGCAATACACACAATTGTGACCTTCCTCGATAGCGTGTGTAGTACGCAATACCGTGTTTTACTAAACAATGATATGCTATTAAAATATTATTAAAACTATCTGCTATGAATAGTAATAACCACATTTTGAAATTTTGAATATTTTATTTTCAAAATGGACTTCATTTTTCGATTCTGAATATCGAAATTATCTTAGGGTGAAATTTTGGTACTTTTCAGATAAATTTCATTTTCTGATGAATAGTGAAAATTACTAAATTTTAATTAAAAACAACCTTTTTAATCGATATAATTAATAGTGATAAATTATTAATTTGATTGGTTTTAAAGTATATTTAGAATATATTTTTACAATTTAATACAATTTTGGTCATTGAATGTAATTTCACATTTAAACCATACATAAACAAGTGTTAATATTTTGATAGTTATTTTCTCTTAAGAACAAGCTATTTGTTTTGATGACGGGAATTAATTTTTAAATTAAGTAATGCAACTGATATGTTTTTAATTTGGTTAAATAGACATAATTTTTGAGTTCATAAAATCAAAAATAGCTTTGGCCTAATTTTTGGTATATTTCTAGAAACTTTCATTTTTTGATGAAAAGTGAAACCGCTATGTGGTAGTTAAAAAAACTGAAATTTTCATAAAACATAATTTTACCGCTTCTGTGAGTGGAATTTGGAAAATCCGAGAGACACGGTTAATATCAAGGACTAAAATGTGGTTCAATGAGATGAAAATGATTTTTTTAATAGTATCTTTTTACTTTTTTTACCACGGTTAAAAGTAAATAGGATAATTAAATGTAAAAGTGTTATTTTTATTACCCTAACACATGTCCTAATTCTATTTTATAAGTGTAATTCGACCAAAAACAACCTTAGGAATAAAATATGACCATGTAGGCCCACTTGGATTAGATTACGACATTTATTATTAATTTATTTAAAGAAGGGTAAAAATAGTTGAAATCAAAGTTTAATAAGTAAATAATTTTTAATATGGGGATATACATAAGATAAATTCGATTATAAATATTAATTATAAATATAAAAATATTTCCTACATAATGATATTTTATTTGTAATTTTTAGACTTTATATAAGTTAATTTATTTATGTCACAAAGATGATGCAGTAATTATCTTATTAATGAAATATTGACATAATTGATGTTATAAATACCCAAATAAATGTAACATGAGACTTTTTAGGAATTACAATACTTTTATAGGTTAATATGACATGTTAGTATTGAGATAATTAACTTTTTTCGAACTAATCATTCTGTTATGATTTTTACAAAAATCAATTACTAAATAGTTTCAAAATTGACATAAAATAGTTTTTAAAACAAATATTATATTATTAATTGTTATTTTATTCCTAAAAATCTAAGGATAGACCAAATGACTTAGATAAGGTTATATATATTAATAATAAACAACTTTGGGTTCGTTTGACTTGTTATAGTAAGTTTATAAACCTTATAGTGTAAGAACACCAAAACACATGGTAAAAGTAAAATTATCTAACTTAAAGTTAAAACTAAATTATAAGGTTAAAATAGTAAACTAAACTTGTCCAAATTATATTGGATGAGATTATTTCGACTGCTCCCCACCTTAGCTTCAAAATAAATCAATTTGGATCTATTTAAAACATAAGTTGGCGTTATAATAAAATAATATTTTTAGTTATTCCAAAGGTGCCCTCTCCTACCTTAGAAAAGGGCACCTCCTCCCTCTCTTCCTCACACCACTTTGAGCCTTAAAGCTCTGCCAAACCCTTCCAAATTCTCTTCTCCACTCCCCTAACAACATCCTATAGGTCCTGGTCTTCTTCAAAGACCAATTTTAGTTCCATAAGAGGAGGACTCAAAGAGGCGCTTCAAAGAAGAGGTAATGTTCGTTACAGATTCTTTCAACTTTATTTCCTCTTCCACTTCTTCTTCTTAGGTTGTTTCATTATGAATTAATAACATCAGTAGCACTCATATACTGGTATGTTATTATAAATATGAAACAACCCTATTTCACCATCTATCCATCCTACGGAAAATGAAATCACCGTGTCTGCGTACATACGGAATACCATCTCCACGCCGTGGTGTAATCTATTTTCAACCACCACCATACTTGGATGGGTATTATTGTGTAAATAATAACTATATATGATTATTTTAAAGTTATATGGATTCTTAAATAGTATACATACACTCCAATACAATTCCACGATCATGAGAACGATATCATCGCTCGTGCGTATGTACGGACTACCGTCTCCACGACGCGATGAGATTCATTCTCCACGTTAACCATTCATGAATGATTATGAAGTATATATAATAATTAATCATGAAATATATGACATAATAATGATACTGGATTTATGTGTATATATATGTATTTCATCTACTTAATTCCATTCAACTCAATAAGAAAACGAAAACAGCGTTCATGCGTACGTACGGCCTACCGTCTCCATGAATGGTGTATTTCATTACATTTACTGATCTATTATATATATGTATATTCTGAATATATATTATATATAAATCATGTTTTATATTCTGGAATTAAGTAATCATGATCTAATGAATTATATGAATAATTACAAGTCAAAACACGGACGACAAATGAAACGACTTTACCCAAAACACTCTTTAATATGGAATTTACAAATGAACAGGTAATATAAAGACATAAGTGAACCATATATGATATCATAACAATAAGTATGATTATGGAATAAGTCAATAAAATTATTTAAATCATTATAAAGGAGGTTCGGACACTTACGAAGCAAATCAGACCAAAGGTAAGGAAAAATATCACAATTTTATTTTTATCCGAGATTGTTTATACTTTGATATTTATTGGGGTGTATTTTATCATCCACATGCATGTTTCCTCAATATGTAATATTTTTTCCATCCACCTACAATTTTATAAATCTAATTTTACCCTTAGGTGAATTTTTAATATAAGTTATGAAAGGAATCTTTTGTCGTTTTTCGTACGAGGTACTTTTTGACTTTTCCAAAAAAAAGTACGAGAAGAATGTTTTTTTAACTTATACGGCATGAATGGAATTATAAAAAATTATTTCAAAGAAACTTCCTTTACAAATTCTCAATATTATTTTTAATCATCTTCTTTTAGTTTAAAATTGTATGACATGTTATGAAAGGAAAAATGTTATTTGAAGTAAAAAGGATATTTTCCTCAAGAAAGGAGTTCAAGTGTTTTATCAAAATTATATTCCATCTAAGATAATATAGGGTTCTATTTCAATACCTATTATTACATTGATTTGATTATATTGTGATGGAATTATTTTTACGAATTCCATTATCTTATATGAATTTGTTTATAATTTCATGTTGTTTAAGAATCCCATTTTTATTACATGGGTTATGCAATGATGTAAGATTTATGATTTTGAGGCACAAATTAGAATGGTATCATTATGAGATGGGTGGGACCTATATATCCCTCCAATGCATTGGGTAAAGATTTTATATCTCATGAGATAGACAAGGCTGGAACGGAAGGTTAAACCGGTTCAGTGAAACAGGACTGAAACGAGAAGTGAACTCGGTTCAGAAATGGACTTTGTCCACTAAGATAATCTTGTCAATGAGTCTTGACTAATAAGAAAGGATTATCTAGGATTATTTGTGTATGACACAAAGATTCATGTTTTAAGTTATGATTATTGGGATTACATTTCACTACTATGATTTATCCCATGTTATTAAATTATGATCTCTTTTGCAGGTTACGATTTCCAAAAGTTATGTTCTTATGTATATGATGTGATTGATATTTCTTTTGTTTACCCTTACTGAGCATTTGAGCTCACCCTTTTATGTTTTCTTTTCCCCAAGATATAAAGAAATGTTTTAGGTAAAAAAATGAAGATCTTTATAGGAGATGTTGAAGATCCTTCACCACGATTAGAAGATTATATTCCGAGTTTCCATAGACACTAAACTATTACGGTCCTTGTGTCTGTGTTTTTGTTATGTACTATGTATTCTGCAAAAGTAATGTAATTTCCATGTATGTTATTCTTTGGGTCTCAATAAGGAAGCCCATATTAATGATTATGACTGGGGTTTATTCTTGAAAAGGAGGCCCAGTTTAATGAGTTCTCTCATCTTAAAGGATGATATCGAATGAATGAAATCTCAATCTTTAGAGACATAATGATATGTTAATCACTAGGTTTTGAGAGATATTCCACATAATTCCTTTCAGATAAGAATGTCAAATCAAGAAATCACACCATATATGGCTTTGAAGAGCGTCTATAAGACTGAATCTTGAATAGGAGAGGTGGAATGGAATAAGAGGGGTGAAATGGGAAAGAAGGGCACCCAAAAAGGCAGGGGCGGGCAAGTCCTGGCAGGCGCACAGGTACTACGTGGGCGCGCAAGTCCTGGCCACACAGGTATATCAGCATGACACATGGGTACTTGCGTATTTTTAAACCAGCATGGTAATATTTGGTCGATTCTTTGTTAAATCCTTTAGAATCATATTGAGGTTCTTCCAAAAGAGTGGTGCAGAAGTTCTATTGATGGCGTTAGGCGGAGCACAAGTGTGGCCATTTCCCTTAAGGGCTGGCCACTCAGGCACACAACTGTTGATGAATTTCAACAGTTAGGCCTTCCTCCCCCTCATTAGATCTTCTGTTATAGGCAAAAAATTTCCTTACAATTGTTTTGGAAGCTTTGAGAAGAGACTAGGGCACTGGGAGCTAAAATCTGAGATTTTGGAAAAAATTCCTCCTCGAATGGGGGGCCCACAGGGTCTATTTATAGGCTGAAGAATACCCGGGTGGTTATTACATAGGTCGCGCAAGTCACTTGCGCGACCATTAGGCGGCGCGAAATTATACTTCCGTGACCATGAGGGAACTTGCACGACCAATAGGAAATGTTCTCTTTGTTCATCCCTTTGTCGATTTTTGATGTTTCTTCAAAGGATGAATCAATTTGGACTAAGGAATTTACCTTTTCCAATCTTTAGACTCTATGACGAAAAGTAACATCAACAATAGTCCCCCCTCAAAGTTGGATCCCAAAGAAATGAGGATTTTACTCTGAGGAAAAGAAGAAAACCAATGGAAATGCGGCGCGCATGTCTGGGTGCGCAAATGAGCTTCGGGCACACAGGGTCTAGTGCGCAGGGGTACGGCCTTTAGTCGCGCAGGTTATGGCACGTAGGGCTCTGGCCGCATCTATAAATAGAGGTCCTCACTTCCGTACAAAGCATATGGATTTGAAACATTCGATCTCTCACCACGCAAGTGTCATTTTCCGCGAAAGTTGCTCTGTTTCCCGGTGTTTCCTTGATGTCGCGCTACTATCAATGTATCTGGACCTGTGCAGTGATATTTGCGCACCAAATACTTGCGCCGTACATCCATACTTGCACGCCATGTTTAGACTTGTGCGCTTTAATTCCTTAGCCATTTTTTCGAATTCTTTCACAAATTTTAGGAAAAATCAACTTAATTATGAGTTAATTTATTCAACTTTTGTGTAGATTCAATGGCTCCCAAGATAATTGGAATGGCTGATAAACTTGCAACCAAGAGGATTTATGACATGATGAACATTGTTGGCCATGATTACTATGATATCTATGATAGCACTCTCCCTGATTTGACTATGTACTTGAAGAAATATCATCTTAAATTCCCACATAGCATCTATCTTCTTCTCTGTGGTCATAGTAATCTGAAAGGAGTCAATGTTCCAGATGCAATGAACTATACACCTGAAATGTTGCTGCACTCCTACTCCACTATTTCTGTTATGTTGTGCATTAATAGAAACAACAATGGTTTGAACATTCAAATTTTCCTTCAATGCCATTTCCTTGAAGATATGAAATTGGTAAACACATGGGATGAAATGCTGTCTCCTACCAGTTGGAGGAGAGAAGACAACATGTCATTAGAGAAATATCTCAAAATATTACTCTCTCCAAATGGATATTTACTTCCAATGATACATTCTCAAATCAATGTATCCATCTTCCAAGTCTCTTGGACAGAAACAGAGTCACTGTTTGATCAGTAAGAAATTTTCTCAAACCGCACTCAAGAACATCCTTTTACAATTTTTCCAGGAAGAGCTGTTATCACTGCATATCTTATTGTATCAAGTTTAATTAATGAATTCCAGGTGGTTGCTTATGAAGCTCCGGATTCCGTAAATCAAATGAAGAATTATTTTGAAAGCCTCTTGTAATTCTTGAAAAAGATAAGAGACTCCAGTATGCGAATGTCCTTCAATCTCTTATGTATCAATGGAACACACTTTCATCTTCAATCATTCGTACCTGCATTCTTTTGCTACATGCTTTATCTTTTACCTATGCCAATGGGCCTAGTAAGCATAGTTTGATTTTTACTTGGATTAATGTAAATAACCCTACCAAATTTGAATCTTTTAATTGCTCAATATTACCAAAATCTTACAAAATGTATATTTGGTGAGCTGGAACTTGACTTTTATTCATAGTTCCTTTGTCTTTTGTGGGCAGTTTAAAGTCATGCATGTCAGACATAAAGAGGCTAATGTTTAAGGTCGAAATATCTTTGACCGAATGATTTAGAATTGAGTTAAATCTTTGGAAATTTATCGGAAAACATATTACCATACTCAAGTATGAGGGGTGAAAATGTAAACTATGGCTTAAGAATATTTGAATCTGAGGAATGATATGAAAAAGAACTAAAAGGAATCAGAAGAATTAGTTTCCAAGAATGAAGTTACTATTATTTAACAAACCCGTTTGGGGGCTGAATTATGTTGGGAAGCCTAAGGTAATTGGCTGCATATTCAAATAAATAGCCTCTTTTGGATAACCAGTTTGTTATGTAGACTATTTATGCAAGGACGCCTAAGGGAACGTGCAGCATAGTCAGGAAAAAGAACTCTCGGAATTTTACTTTTCTAATGCTAAAAATCCAGTGAATGTTTATGGAGATTCAAATTTTCCAAAGTATAGAGTTTGCTGTATGGAAAGAGGTACTTGAATATGGAGAAGATATTTCCAAACAAGATTATCAAAGAATCGGATGGATATCACTTCTACGAAGGTCTGACCCAAACGTAGGGAAGGAGAATATAAACTATAGACTTGAATACTTTCAGATCATGAAAAAGGATATGGGGCAAATATGTTAAGGATGACTATTTTTGCGGATCCCTATATACTGTCATTTAAGACCAATAATGACAAAAGATGATTTCTTCCCATGAATGAAGTTACCATTTTTTATCAAACCCATTAGGGGGTTGAATTATGCAGGGCCCCCTAAGGGCATTTGACTGCATAGTCAAATAATAGTATCATTTGGCTGAAAATTCTGTTATATAGACTGTTTATGCAAGGCCGCCTAAGGGCACGTGCTGCATAGTCAGGTAAAAGAACTCTCAGAAATTTGACATTTTTATGACTAAAAGTCAAGAAAAGGGCTATGTTGATCTGAAAATATTTAATGTTTGGATTATGACACATAATGATGGGTATTTTCTAATGTATACAATGATACACATATCAATGCTAACCATAACCATGTTGTGGCTGGGTTCTGAATGGAAACTTTGGACTTCACTACGTATCTTATAAGGATGGGAATAAAGCCATACATAGTTCTTTAACTACTGTTTAATTCATATGGTACAAAAGGATTAGAGATCTTAGTTTAGGGTCATAGAGCTTGGACCATTGTAAGAAATACACAGTGTGTGTTTTCATGGGGACTTTTCAGCTAAGGGACTGAAAGTGGAATTTGGGGTTAGGCCCAAAAGACTTGGGGCAGGATTCGAGGGACACTCGAACATTCCTACGTATCCCATAAGGATGGGAATCAAGCCCATGTAGTTGTAGAAATACCCTCTGTACAAATTTGGTTCGTACATGTGAAGGGTGAAAGGGGACCTTAGTACAATGATGGTTTAACCTAAGATAAAAGGTTTGGGAATTGACATGTATGCACGTAGTCTTTGAAATGAAACATGATTGAAAAATCAATGTAAATAATGGTACCCTATTAGGTGAGGGTATCAAATAATATTTTAGTTTATTGTCATACTGGACAAAAGTGTTGTATAGTGTAATGTTGTATAACAGGGACGAAAGTGAACCAATGTAAAGATATTGATTCTAGGTGTGGTTTCACGAATCAACATCGTATGAGATGGAGGTGAACCGATGTGAAGAGATTGGTTTTGGGCTTGAACCATGGGAGGTTTCCTACGTACCCAGCCTAGAAGGAAAGGATCAAAGTCCGCGTAGTTTAATTAAATAATGAATTAATGATCAAGTTGTTCTTGGGGACAACGACCTAAAAAATGGTGTTGTTGGGACTTAGACATGGTTAGTACCCCAGAGGGAGTGTTACGGTTGATGTTTTCTCTAACCTCATGTGAGTCATACTCGGTGTGAGAAACAAGAGGTAACAACAACCATAACGATGCATAGATTAATGTCATGTAGGACATATAAAGGGACTATGCAGTTTAAAGTCTTGTAGTTAGGACTATTGGTGATGCACATTTTAGTGTCATGTAGCAGGGACAAAGTATAGTTTAATTTCATGTAGGACATATCAAAGAATTTCTATATAGTTTAGCGTCATGTAGTTAGGATGATGGGGACAATATAGTTTAATGTCATGTTGGATGAAAGGGGGACTGTGCAGTTTAATGTCATGCTGTGAGGGCAAAAGAGTACACCATTTAACTTTATGTTGGATGAATTAGGGAACTTTTTTTCCACAGTTTAATGTCATGTTGGACGTATTCAGGATTTTTTTCATAGTTTAACGTCCTGTTGGACGAAAAATGGATGATACTGCTTAACGTCATGTTGGATGAAAGCGACTTGCAAATATTTTATGGTCATATGCATGGACCATTGCAGTATAGTTTAATGTCATATAGAAAGGACAATGAAGGGGACACATTTTAATGTCATGTTGGATGAATTAGGGACCTTTCACAGTTTTAACGTCATGTTGGACGAAAGCAAGAATAGTTTAAAGTCATATACGTGGACCGTGGATGATGCAGTTTAACGTTTTGTTGGACCATGGTGCAGTTTAACGTTATACTGGACCATGGTCCAATTTAAGGTCATACTGGACCATGGTGCAGTTTAAGGTCATAATGGACCATGGTGCAGGTTAAGGTCATACCAGACCATTTATGATGCAGTTTAACATCTTGCTGGATGGTGGTGGAGTTTAATGTCATACTAGACCATGGCGCAGTTTAAGGTCATACTAGACCATGGTGCAGTTTACGGTCACACTGGACCATGGTGTAGTTTAAGGTCATACTGGACCATGGTGTAGTTTGAGGTTATACTGAACCATTGTGCAGTTTTTCATCATACTGGACCATTGTGCAGTTTAAGGTCATACTGGATCATGGTGCAGTTTAAGGTCATACTGGACCAGGGTAATATATTTTCTGTTTATACAAAATACTTCTTCAAAAATATGGCATTGGTTGGAGTAGTGATGAGTTCTATATCCATCAAGATTAATGAATAAGCTCCATTGGAGTAGACCCTATGTATTGAGTAAGGTCCTTCCCATTTTGGCTCAAGCTTGGGAGGTTTATTTCCTGGTATCATTGGAATTCTGAGAACTAATACCTATTCTCCCTGAGTGAATGAATGAAGACAAACATTTTTGTTAAAAGCTCGTGCTATTCGATTCTGATAGACTTCTAAGTGGTGCAAAGTGCACAATCTTTTCTCATCTAACCATTTGAATTCATTCAATCGCTTTTGAGATTGATCATCTATAGATGACTGATCACAAATGGATACTCTGAGCGAGGGTAATTGAACTTCAATTGGCAAGACTGCTTCCATTCTATATACCAATGAATATGGAGTTGACCGCGTTGTAGTGTGGGTGGTAGTCCGATAATCCCCTAAAGCATGAAAGAGTTTATCAGGCCATGACGTCTTATCTTTATCCACCATCTTTTGTAGTATATTTGAAAGAGTCTTGTTGAAGGCTTCTATCTATCCATTGGCCGTTGCATGATACCGAGATTAATGGTTGGATTTGAGGTTGTATTCTTGATACAAATTCTTAACCTCGAATGAATTGAAGTTGGTGCCATTGTCCATCAATACAGTATGAGTGACACCAAATCTGGTAATGATGTTAGACATGATGAAGCTAAAAACGCATTTAGAACTTACTTCCTTGAGATGTATTGCCTCTGCCAATTTGGAAAAGAAGTTAGTAGCAGTAAGAATGTACTTAAACTGCTTAGTCGTAGCCAAAGGGTAAGGCCCCACCACATCTATTCCCCACGTGGCAAATGGCCATGAGTATTTAGCTGTATGAAGCAACTCTAGAGGTTGATTAATGATGTTGGCATGTACTTGGAATGAGTGACACTTTTTTGTGAAATCAACACAATCTTGTATCATTGAAGGCCAAAAGTATCCAAGCCTTCAAATCTGATTAGACAGTCTATGTCCAGACAGGTGGGCACCACAGAATCCTGCATGCACTTCTTTCATGGCAGCCATTTTCTCTTCACCATCAATTCATCTGAAGATAAATCCATCAAAACCACTTTTGTAGAGAATTTTCTCTAGGTGATCTAGGCTATCATAAAGAGTAAAATTGACCACACATCGACAGATTTGTTCTTTCTCGGCTCTATCAGGTGTAAGTGTTCCATTTTGAAGGTATTCCCTGATAGGTGACATCCATCCTGTAGTATGACCATACGGTTTAGGAATGGGACTAATTTCATTAATTTCATCTATTCTGATTTGAACATAAGGTGAAATTGCACGACGGTGGGAAATACTAATGGTTGTCTCATCCTGATTTGGATCTGCTAGAGCTGTGGCTATATTATCCAGTGCATCAGCTCGAGCATTTTTTAATCTTGGGACATAAGAAAATATCGGTTCTGAAAGTAATTCTTCCATTAACTCTTTGACATAATCATACAAATGGATTAGTTCTTCTTTTCTGATAGCATAATTTCCATAGACGTGTTTGATTACCATGTCTGAATCACCTTTCACCTTTAATTGATTCACTTGTGCTTGAAGCGCTAATTCCAAGCCTTCGATGAGATCTTAGTATTCTGCTTCATTATTGGTACCACCTTTCCCCAATAAGAATGAATAAGGTAACACTGCCTTTTCTGGAAAAATGAGCACAATTCCCAATCCAACATTGTTGAATTTAGGATTTTTCATTTTCCTCCCTGTTGGACTTCTGGAAGCACCATCAAAATACATTTCCCATGCATTAGGAATTTATTGAATAGAGAATACTTCCTCATTTGGGTGTTCAATATTTGAAGACATGTCTTCCACTAGAGGGTGTTCAGCCAGGAAATCATCTAGAGCTTGACCCTTTATCGCCTTTTGAGACACATACTGAATTTCAAATTGGTGCAAAATAACTGCCCACCTTGACAGATGTCCTGTAAGCATTGGATGACTAAGGATGAATTTGAGAGGGTTATTGCGAGATACCAATTGGACCTCATGATGTTGCAGGTAGTGTCTCAACTTCTTAACTGCAAAATTAATGTCAGGCAGCACTTCTCGATACTTGAATACCGGGTTTCTACTTCATTCATAGTTCGACTGAGATAGTAGAGGTTGTTTTCATTCCCATCATCATTATTTTGAGCAAGAAAGGCACCAAATGATCACTCTAGAGTTGTCACGTAGAGGATAAGTGGTCTTATTTCAACAGATGGCATGAGTACCAGTGGACTCAAGAGGTATTTCTTGAGAATATCGATTGCCTCTTGACATTCTTCTGTCCACTGGTAAGTGACTCCCCTCTTCATCAATTTAGAGAACAGTAAACTTTTGCCTGCCAAATTGTTGATGAAACGCCGAATATAGGCTATGTGTCCTTGAAGTCCTCTTAATTCTTGCAAATTTCGAGGAGGTGACATACCAAGGATTGAATTGGTCTTATCAGGATCGACTTCAATACCATAATGGTGTGCAAAAAAGCCGAGAAATTTTCCTGAAGTTACCCCAAAAACACATTTTAAGGGGTTCATCTTCAAATTATGTTGTCGAAGCTTGCGAAATATGTCTTCCAAATCAGCCAAGTGATTAGAACGTTGTTTTGATTTAACCACAAAATTGTCTACATAGAATTCAACAAACTTCCCTAAGAAGGGATTGAAGATACGATGCATGGCACGCTGATATGTTGCACCTGCATTATATAAGCCAAAGGGCATTACCCGGTAGCAAAACACACCCTAAGGGGATCTGAAGGATGTGGATTCCTTGTCGTCTAGGGTCATTCATATCTGATTATATCCGGAATATCCATCCATGAAGGAAAGTGCTTCATAGCTAGTTGTTTCATCAATTAAAATTTCTGTAATCAGAACTAGGAAATCAACCTTAGGACAATGCCGATTAAGATATCTGAAATCGATGAAAACTATTATTTGTCTGTTCTTCTTCATTACAGGGACAATATTATCCAACCACTTGGGATATTGAACTTCTCTGATGAAGTTATCTTCAATAATCTTATCCACTTCAGCCTCAATTTTGGAAGCATAATTTGGGTGCATTCTTCTCACAACATGATTAAATCCTCGATGTTCTTATGGTAAACCCAAATGATGAGTAGAAATATCAGGATCAAGCCCGGGAATTTCTGTATAGTTCCAAGAAAATATATCTCTATTTTTCTTTAGAAAAGAGATATACATCTCTTGCTCTTCAAGAGTCATGGCCGTACTGATCAAAGTGGGGTGTGGATCTTCTTTTGTACACAGATTTATTTCTCTGAGTTCATCCATAGTGGTAGAGATACCCTCTTCAAATGCTGGAGGAGCATCACTGAGATATTCCTCTTCTTCTTCATCATGTGTTATTTCTTTCCTTTTCTACTTGAAAAGTAGATGATAAAGCAGATTTTTCCTTATCAGAAGAGATGTCAAAATTTGAAAATCTTAAAGAAGAAGCTTCCATTTCTGACCTGATTGATGATGAAGGGTCTTCTTTGGGTAATAAAGTGGAGATGATGGATTGAGAGTTGACATCATTGTTCCCCTCCGATGTTGCTATAACTTCTTCTGGCCTAATTGGTGAAGTATAGACTTGTAGGATTTCAGTAGATGAAATGAAGATGTCACCATTTGTGCTTTCATCAATGCTTGGTAGGTTACCAATTTCTCCCATGTTGTCTGGCTCGATTGTCATAATTGACATTATGGATCTTTCAATAAGATTATTTTGATTTGGGTCTATCTTTTCAATTTGACTGATAGGCAACACATAATCCTTACTCACATGTGTAAATGGATTTAATGGAATCTTCTCCAAACCATATGGAGCATTAACTTTGGTAATCTTCTTTGTTGTGGATTTCTCCCTTTCCTTCATGTGATAGAATTCCACCTCAATGTATTGAGACACACTTGTCTTGAATGAGGCCTTATCACCATAAAATGTACCAACATGACCATCGAAACAATATTTGTGACATTGATGGTATGATGATGGGATAGCCACATGTTGATGTATCCATGGTCTTCCAAGCAAGATGTTGAAATCTGAGTCTTGATCAACAACCATGAAATCTGAATTGGATACAAGATTTCCAAACGGTGTTCTGAGTGTAACTTTTCCCAGTGGTTCTTGTTCATTTGTATCATATCCTTGTAGCATCATAGTAAAATGAGATAAATCAGATTCCGTGAGGCCCAATCGATGAAGTATACGAATGGGCATGAGGTTAACTCATGAACCATTGTCAATGAATGCTCTTCGGACATCTACACCATTGACCTTGCTAGATATGAACAAAGGTCTAATATTCCCATTCACAACATCACATTCATCTTCATCAGTAAACGATATTCTTGCATGGAATTCTGCAGGATTATTCTCTATGTGATAGACTTCAGCTGCAGCAATTTCAGTTTCAAACTCCTAAGTACATGACAAAGCCTCGATGAGTGCTTCACGAAGATCTTTTGATAGATTCAAAGAATCCAGAATTGATAACTTGGATGGTAAATGGGCCAAGTGTTTCAATACATCATACTTTTGATACAAAGGTCTACGTTTCCCAATAGGAATATGTGGTTTAGTAGGTACCTTTGAAGCAGATGCTTTGGAAGTTGATGCATCTTGTATTGGGATATGAGTTGGAAATATTACTGGTTTTGGAAGATTAAACCGATTAGATCCATTTACTTGATGAGAGAAAGAAGATGGAACCTTCAACCAGTCTTCCAAAATAACTGTGCCAGGACTGAATTTCCTTTTGGTAGAAGAACTTTCTTGTTCATTCTGAGCTCGCTGAAGGGCTCTACCACGAGTTTCTACTGTGTACACAGTTCTAGTAGGGGTAGAATTGGAATAGTGGTTTCCGAAAGATCCACGTCTTCCCCTATATCCTGAGCCTCTAGAACTTTCTCTGATTCCCCTGTTTGATACAGGGAATTCAGGCTGATGGAAATTAAAACTGCGACTGGCATATGGATCTGTTAATTGAATCATATTAACAGAACCGAAGATTAACTCTTCTTCTGATGAAAACTCCACCTGATTAGCCTGTTTAGGCTGTTCCGTTTGGTGGGGTGGTGCCTGTGGCTTTGAAGTATATGGAATGAAGTATTCCAGAGTCAATGACAACTTAGGCTTTGACACATACTCATCTTCTTCTGATTCTTTTTCTTTCTTTGAATCATTCCGTTTCTTTGAGGATTTTCCCTCTAATAAAGAGGATTTTGCTGCAATATTCATGGCAGAAGACACAATCAGTTTCATTAATTGTGTTTTCAAAATAGCATGAGTTCGGTTGATTGTATTTTTGACCATCCAATCATCATACTTTTGTGCATTTTTTCTTTTGACTTCTTGCCATTCTCCTTCCTCCTCTAGAACTGTAGTAGTAACACATGCTACTTGAGCTGAAGAACCTTTGAGTTTGACTTGTCCCAAGTCGAACATATTTTGTAGGAGCTCTTTGATGACAAAAAACTCCTAGATGGGATGCCCCAACATTTCATGAAATGGGAAATAATTGGGACGGTCTTCATCTCCTTCCGTGTTTGGCCTCTTAGGCCTTGCCAATTGAACCAGATTATTTTCCAGAGCTGAAATGAAGTAACCAGGAACTTTTTCATTTCGGAAAGAGTATGTTTTTCTCTTCAGATCCTCAAATAGTTTTTTTCTTCGATCTCTTTGATCATCTAGATGAAAAGGCCTTTGTTATTGGTGCTCAAGAGGTGGAGCGCTTTGAGAAGATGAAGGTTATGAAGTAGAAAAAGGAACAGGTGCTTTTTTTAGCATAACTGTAGCAGTTTCTACTTTTCCCATTCTCCTTCCTGGAGCTGATGGAACTACATGAGATTTAGCCTTAGCCTGTATAAGGGAATCTTCAATCTGCAGAGCAATTGAAGTAAGGTCTCGAAACCCTCCTGTGTATTTCACAGGGATCAACGACGTGCGTAATTCATCACACATATTTCCCACACAGATTGGCAACAATTCCTCTTTAGGGAGTGCTATGCTTAGGGAATATGTTAATCCCTTCCAGCGAGCAATGAAATCTGAGACCCTTACATTCTCCCTTTGTTTACAGTTTGTAAGATCGAAAACTGTTGTTTTTGGAAAAGTTGAGCTGAACTGAAGAAAGAATTTTTGGAAAAGATCCTCCCATCCGGTAATTGATCGGGATTGCAAACTTATATAGCACACAACAGCTGGTTCTTGCCAGGTCCGTACGAAGCATCTGAGTTTTACTGCTTCTTGATGCTCCAGAGTTCCCATCATAGGATCAAAACAAGACACGTAATGCGTGAAATCCTGTTCCGGGTCATTTGATCAATTGAAAATAGGGAATACAAGGTTTCCAAAACTGGATGGACGAGAGATTGAATCTACCCATTCAGGATAAAAATTCTTTTCTGGTTGAACGTGCACATGTTTCTCTTCCATAGTTTCTAAATGATTTGTTAATGACTAAATGGTAGCTTTTAGCTTTTTAGAAACATCCGTTTGAACTTGGACTTGGGTAGGTGCAATGACTGGATCTTTGACAGATGTGGTGGTTGGTGCTGAAACTGATGGTAGCACTGCCAACTGTTGTTGCACTTGACCCATAGGATTAGACCTATGAGGGTGTACTGATAGAGGAGGATATTCTTGATCCATCTCAGTAGCTGCAACAAATTCCCTTGGCTGACTGACTCCAGCATGCTTAAGAAGAAGACTACCCTAAAGTAGTTCTACATTCAATCTCCTTAATTCCTTCTTTTCTTCCTCCTGTTGTGAAAACATTTGCTCTAGTGAGAGTGATTGGAATTCTCCAGTGGAAGGATATTTAACCCGATTCATTCCCTTCCCTTTGACGGATCCTTTTCAGAGATGGGGATGTGGGTTACTTGAAGGATTACCTAGGTTCTGTGTAATCCTTTGATTTTGTGTACACACACCCTCTTCATTTGTGTCGGTGCGTACATCTTCTTGAGAAGGAACCTCTTCATCTGAGTCCCCTGAGTGAGCCTCATCTGGTGGATCAACAACAACGGCATTGATGAAATTGATTAAAGCATAACGCATCGCATCCCTTATATCATCATTTCTGTTATATTGTCTTCTTCCATGTCATTTATGATACATTGCCTTTGGTTGATTCGATCCCTTAGGAACATCATGATGAACCATAATTTGGATGGAATCTCATGATAATTTGGCACTTCGTTCCTCTTGAGGCTTCCTTCCCTATCGAGAAAAGACAAACTTTCATTGAGGAGGGGATTGTTGATTTGAAAAAGTCCCCAGTCCGGTGGACTGGGGCTGTTACTACTGTTCCCGCTCAACTCCTAGAATCCTATTTGTTGATTACGAGGGGTGGTTTAAAAGAGTCCCCAGTCTAGCAAGCTGGGGTGGCTCTTGACATGCTATGTCTGAGATTTTCTTAAAAGCTCTCCTAATCTTGTAAACCTTAGTCTAGAAATTAACTGGATGCATTAACCTGTATCAACTTTTATCACCTGGTTCAAAAGACCGTTGGATGATTTCTGACAATTCTGTCACCTGATGATGTGCTTCCTCCATACGAGAGGCCTATTCAATATTCTCGTTTTCTTGATGATGGATTAATTCAATGACATTTTCTATATATTCTGGATTTTGAGAGGAACTAGTTGAGGCATGTTCTTGGGAATGCTTTTGATTACAAACAAATCCCATTGACTGTGGCCGGTCATGGGCAATAACATTAAATGAGACCATTTTCAGTGGACTTTGCTGACTGGAGAGCACTGTGAAATGAAGTACTCCATGAACACCCCATTCTCTGACATGAACACCAGATGGGGCATTGTCAATTAACTGACGTAGTCTTCTTAGTGCGCTAAGGCATGAACTTTGAAGGGATCTCTGCTGCTTTTCAGCTTTCGGATATTGAGATACTGATAGAGATTCCAAATCAATCTGACGTTGTATCCCTTCTATTATCTTAAGATTATTTTCATATTCATCATAAGATAATACTTTCTTCATCAACTGATAAAGAGTTTTCCATATGTTGAGAAGAATATCATGGATTCCATCTTCTGTCAACATCTTTGGAATGTCATACTGAAAGTCAGCCAGAGGCCAAAACATGACTGGTACTTTACCTTTTTCTAGTTGTTTTCTCATGTTCAGCATTTCCTCTTTATCATTAAATGAAGATTCATCTACCTGATTTGACCAGAGCTAGTGCTTCCTTGTTACTTCATTGGATTCAACAAGATTGGTAGAGAGATCAATGATTAAACTAGAATATGCTTGACTTAGGGGTGGTTTAGAAAATGACATACACCCTAGGATATCTTCTGATTGAGAAAGTATTTCACCTGCTAGCGATAAAGCATCAGGCATGACTGGCTTCAAATTTGTAAGTTCCTCAAGATAAGTGGGCTTTCTCGGAACTACATTGTCCACTGGTGCATTTTCCGGGAAATGTGCATCAATAATACGGAGAGGACTTTCGTAGTGAAAGTCATCATCATGGGGAGGACCACCATGGTGGGTTACAGAAAAAGATGAGAACTCTTGCTTTTTAGTCTTCTAAACACACAGAGGGTTCATGTGGCTATCATATGAAGATGAAACTTCGATATTGACATAATTTTCAGGAAGAAAGCCTTCATGATGATGTGTCTGTTAAAGACCTTGAGAATTAATGTTCCCACTATTGAGAAATGAGGGAGTAGAAACTTGAATTCCAACAGATAACTATCTGAGGGCTTTAAGAACCGTAGCATCGAGCAATGCCTTATTACATATTGGCACTTGATCACCTGACTGTGCTGGGTGGGTCTTTTTCTTAGATGCCTTCTTACATGCCTTGGAAACCACTTGTTGAAAAAAGTTGCTGCTCTGAGCATGTGTATGTGCCTGATCGGGAAAGAAGGCCAGGTTAGGCTGACGATCTCCACTCAAATCAGGTGTATGTTACTGATTGAGTTTTCCGTATGATATGAGGGAGTATGCCCCACAACCCTCTTGGACTAGAACAAATGTGTGTGTCTGTTCTAGAGTGAACTGTTGATGTGTCACTCCATTGGTAGGGATAGATTTATGTGTCTTTCCCTGAGATTCTATTGAAGCTGTTATAATATCCTGGAAAGCATCCAGAATATGAAAATGGATTTGCTTCTGCTCTTTCACCATTCATAAATTATGCTTGGTGACTTCAGATGCTGGAACGGGGATATACATCTATTCCGTGATTGGAGTACGTGTATGTTTCTACTCCTGCCCTCCTTTTCTTGTCAGTTAATCCTGACAGTACTCAAGTGTGGGGACAGAGAGTTGAGTTTGCCTCTTGTTTGTTGCCGGGGCTTTCCGACTAACTTCTCCAAATGCTACCAAGCGATACTGTTGGTAGGTTTGATTAATACTAGCAGGTTTATGTGCCTATTGATTGCACTTCATCGAACGTGGTTGACGAGCTCCATCATACATAGTCAGACGAGCCTACTGACTAGCTGATGATGTATAAACAGGTGTATGTTCCTGCCTATAGTACTCCACTGGAATTGCCTGGCGGGATTGGCGTGATGCAGCCAGACGAGTCTGCTTGACAGCGGAATTAAAACTGGCAGGTGTATGTGCCCGCTCGTTGCTTGCCACCAAGTTAGGTTAGTGGACTTCTCTGGAGATGGCAGAGATGAGAACCTGCATACTATTGACCGGATTCCACCTCTGGTGGTTCATCTTCCCTACTCGGGTTCGAGGAACCTGGGCTGAACGCCTGGAGACAGTAACCTCATCATGTTGAGGGCATACTACCGCATGAGTCTGGTGGTGATTGTTGATAGGATCCCTCAAGAAGGAATCCTACTTCTTTAAATTATGTCCCTAAAGGACCTTCTCATTCACATCCCTAGAATATTGGAGTGAATGGTGATTGCATTCTGGGGATAACGACCCAAAATGGTTGGAGACAGTGGTTAGCGTCGCCTGCTTCTTGATCACTGGTCGTCGATGTTTGGACGACCGGTGTGAGTTGTTCACTTGGAGGGCTTGTCGGGAATCCTCCAGAGTTGGGATGGTACCGTTTTGACAGTACTACTTAACCAGCGTGTTTGATACCCAGCATTGAAGACACTGAGTTGGTGATGTCATCCTCATAGCGGATGATGATCCAGCAGGAGTAGCAGAAGTAGGATTCATAGTAGAGGTTTTCACAGTAGATGTATTCACAGATGTGAACTTAAGAGAAGCCATTCTGGAAATGCAGAAGATCTTGGAAATGAGTGCCTGTTTGATATAACAGACGTAATCACGATAAATTCAGCCACTACTCTTTAGGATGAGCACATATGTCAATGATTTTATTTATTGGCCCTCTCATTTCATTTTAAATAGGGGACTAACAAATAGGTAAAAAATCATTTTAACTTGGTTAAGGATTCACGTCGGGCTCACCATTTTTTGTTTCCCTCGGAATTTGGGTATGACCTCGTTGATTGAAGGTTCAAACATTCCAATCAGATTCTAATAGGTTTGTTCGTAGAACCGAAAACATCCAATTATTCCACATCAATTTGGACCTACGTTCCAAAGGTAGGAGCTCATTAGTTTGTGGACTGGTGAGGCATAGGAATTTTCATTGGTCGAGAGGATGGGAGGTCAGACTCATCACACCTCTTTTAGGGGAATTATTATCTACTTCGGGAGACTCTTTATAAATTTAAGTTATGTTCATGAATCTTTATTACATTACCTAGCATAAAATGAGCCTTACTTTAGATTTGACAAGGAATGATTAAATATGTTGGCAATTTAGAGAATCCTTTATATGTATTCTAGGTTCTTCATCGATAGAGAATCATCTGTATTTATTAGAGATTCTTGGTCAATGGTATCCATCGACACATTTATATAGAAGTCTCTCGGTCATTATGATGACCATGCTAGTTTTAAAGACACTTAGTGGGGCACTTGAAGTTTATTGTCATTCAGAAGGACATGAATTATTTTAGAGTTGGGATCAAACCTGCCGATGGGCTACCTACGTATCATTTATTTATAAAAGGAATCAGAACCCACGTAGTTCGAGTAAGGGAGTATGATGTTTATGATTAATTCCTCAACGAAAGATGTCATAATTACTTTTACACTCTAAGCTCACATGAGTCATGCTCGGTGTGTGAAACCAGAGGTATTGGTAAAAATCAGACGATTGTGCCATGAAAGATGCAATCATAAGAAATAATGTGGGGCTTATGTATTTATGACTTCATTGAAAAATGAAGATTAGGATTTACTTTAGGGACGAAATCCAGGAACATGGTTCATAAAGGTATATGTGATTCATGGAGATTTTAATACTCTAACTTGGGGCTTACTTCTGAAAAGGAGGCCCAAATTAGGAGAGGACTTATTATTGGGTTTTACTCCTGAGAAGGAATCCCAGATCAACGGTAAATTAGGACTGGTTAAGAGAAATTATGATTGGGGCTTACTCCTGAGAAAGAGGCACATGTTAAGGGACTTGAAAAATTAAGGGACTTGGGGCTTACTCTTGAAGAGGATGCCCATATATGAGACTGGGGATTACTCCTGAAAAGGAGGCCCAGGTTAAGAATTATGATTGCGGCTTACTCCTGAGGAGGATGCCCAAATTAAGGGACTTGGATCTTACTCTTGAGAAGGAGGCCCATATTAATTATTATGACTGGGGAATATTCCAGAAAAGGAGGCCCAAGTTAATGACTTCTCTCATCATAAAGGATGAGGTTGAATGAATGAAATCTCAAACTTTAGTGACATAAATATATGCAAATCACTAGTTTTTGAGAAATATTTAATAGAATTCCTTTCAGATAAGTAAGTCAAATCAAGAAATCAAACCATAAATGGCTATGAAGAGTGTATTAAAGACTGAATCTTGAATATGAGAGGTGGAATGGCATAAGAGGGGTGAAATGTGATAGAAGGGTACCCAAAAAGGCAGGGGCATGCAAATCCTGGCAGGCGCGCAGGTACTGCGTGGGCACGCAATTCCTGGTCGCGCAGGTATACATGAACGACACATGGGTACTTGCGCGTTTGTAAGCCAGCATGGTAATACTTGGGAGATTCTTGGTTAAAGCCTTTAAAATCATCTTGAGTGTCTTCCAGAAGAGTGGCACACAAGATCTATTGAAGGAGTTAGGCGGTGCGCAAGTGTGGCCATTTCCCTTAAGGGATGGCCACTCATGCGTGCAAGTGTTGATGGATTTCTACACTTAGGCCTTCCTCCCCATCTTTAGATATTCAGTTCTAGGTAAGAAATTACCTTAGAAGTGTTTTGGAAGCTTTGAGAAGAGACTAGGGCTCCGGGAGATCAAATTTGAGTTTCTGGAAAATTATTCCTCCTAGAATGGGGGGCCCAAATGTACTATTTATAGGCTAGAGAAACACGGGAGGTTATCATTTAGGTCGCACAAGTCACTTGCGCGACCATTAGGTGGTGCACAAGTATAATTGTGTGACCATGAGGGAACGTGCGCGACCTATGGGCAATGCTCTCTTTGTTCATCCCTTTGTTGATTTTTGATGTTTCTTCAAAGGATGAATCAATATTCACTAAGGTATTTCCCTTTTCCAATCTTTAGACTCTGTGATGAAAAAAAGCATCAACACACGTCTGTAATGTAGACTATTTATGCATGGCCGCCTATGGGCACTTGCTGCATGTTCAGGCAAAAGAATTCTTAGAATTTGGACATTTTGTGACCACAAGTCAAGAAAAGTGTTATCGAGATATTGAAGTATTCAAGGTTAGGATTATGACAAAATATAAATGGGTATTCTCCAATGTATGTAGAGATACAGAGATCAATGCTAACCATAATCATGTTGTGGTTGGGTCCTGAATTGAGATGCTGGACTTCCCTATGTATCCCATAAAGATGGTAATCAAGCCATACGTAGTTCATGAACTACAGTTTAACGTCATGTGAGATGAAAGTATAGGAAATCTTAGTTTAGGGTAATAAAGCTCAGACCATAATAATGAATACACTGTGTGTTTTCACAAGGACTTTTCAGCCAGGGGACTGAAAGTGGAATTTGGGGTTAGGCCTGGAGACTTCGGGCTGGATTTGAGCGATGCTTGAACATTCCTACGTATCCCATAAGGATGGGAATCAAACCGCACATAGTTATTGAAATACCCTCTGTACAGATTTGGTTCGTACATGTTAAGGGTGAAAAGGTGACTTTAGTACAATGATGGTTTGACCCGAATCAAAATGTTCGGGTATTGCCATGTATGCATGTTGTCTTTGAAATATAACATGATAGGAAATCAATGTAAATAATTATTCTCTCTCTTGTGAGGGTATCATAGAATGTTGAATTTTATTTTCGTACAACACAGAAGTGTTGTACAGTTTATCATCATGTATCAAGGACAAAGGTGAACCATGTGAAGAGATTGGTTTTGGGCATGAACCTTAGGAGGTTGCCTACGTACCCAGCCTATAAGGAAAGGATCAAAGTCCATGTGGTTCAATTAAAGAATGAATTAGTGATAAATTTGTTCTTGGGTACAATGACCTAAAAATGGTGTTGGTACTTACACATTGTTATCAGCCCAGAGATGGTGTTATGGTTGAAGTTTTCTCTAAGATCACGTGATTCATACTCGATGTGAGAAACAAGAGGTAGTAACAACCCTAATGATGCACAGTATAATGTCATGTAAGACATATAAAAGGACTATGCAGTTTAAAGTCTTGTAGTGAGGACTATTTATGCTTCATAGTTTATTGTCATGAAGTAGGGAAAAAATACAGTTTAACGTCATGTTGGACAAAAGTGGGACTATGAAGTTTAATTCCATACAGTAAGGACAAATATAGAGACACAGTTTAATGTCATGTAGAACTTATTAGGGATTTTCCCCCCCAATTTTAATTCATGTCATACTAATGGGATGACAATAGTTTAAGGTCGGATACATGGATCGTTGGTTATGCAGTTTAACGTCTTACTGGATGTAAGGGACTTCTGTACAGTTTAGCGTCATGTAGTTAGGACGTCATAGTTTAATGTCATGTTGGACATAAGTTCCAATAGTTTAAGTTCATATGAATGGACCTTAACTGATTATGTAGTTTAACGTCTTACTGGACAATATGAAATGCCAATAGTTTAAGTTCCTATGCATGGAATGTAACTGATGATGTAGTTTAACGTCTTGCTGGACAATATGAAATGCCAATTATTTAAGGTCACATGCATGGACCGTTGATGATGCAGTTTAATGTCTTGCTGGACAATGGGGTGTTTTACAGTTTAGCGTCATGTAGCTAAGACAACATAGTTTAATGTCATGTTGGACGTTTGTATTTGTATTACACAAAATACTTCTTCAGAAATCTAGCATTGGTTGGAATAATGATGAGTTCTCCATCCATTGATACTAAAGAATAAGCTCCATTAGAGTAGACCTTATGTATTGAATAAGGTCCTTCCCATTTTGGTTCCAGCTTGGGAGGATTCTTTCTAGTATCATTGGAGTTCTGAGAACAAATACCAATTCTCCCTAAACGAAAGAATGAAAAAAAAAATTTTTGTTGAAAGCTCATGCTATTCGATTCTAATAGACTTCCATGTGGTGCAGGGAGCACAAACTTTTCTCATTTAATCGTTCCAATTCATCCAATCGCTTTTGAGATTGTTCATCAATAGATGATTGACCACAAATGGCTACTCTTAGTGAGTATAGTTGAACCTGAATTGGAAAGACTAATTCTATTCCATAAACCAATGAATATGGAGTTGATCGTGTTGCAGTGTGGGTGGTGGTCTGATAAGACCATAAAACATGAAAGAGTTTATCAGGACATGAGTTCTTATCTTTAACCACGATCATTTGAAGTATATTTGACAGAGTCTTGTTGAAAGCTTCTATCGGGCCATTGGCCACAACATGATACTGAGAGGAATGATTGGATTTAATGTTGTATTGTTGATATAACTTCCTCACCTCAGATGAACACAAGTTGGTACCATTTTCCATCAGTATGGTATGAGGGACGCCAAATCTAGTAATGATGTTAGACTTCATGAAGCTAAAAATGCATTTAGAACTATCTTCATTGAGAGGTATTGACTATTCCCATTTAGAAAATAAGTTAGTAGCAGTATGAATGTACTTAAACTGATTGGATGTTGCCGAAGGATAAGGTCCTACTACATCCATTCCCCATGTGGAAAATGGCCATGAGTATTTAGCTATATGAAGAAACTCTGGGGGTTGATGAAGGAAGTTGGAATTTACTTGGAAATAATGACACTTCTTTGTGAAATCAACACAATCTTGAATCATTGGAGGCCAAAAATATCCAAGCCTTCAAATTTGTTCAGATATACTATGTCCAGATTGATGTGCACCACAGACTTCTACATGATCTTCTTTCATGATAGCCATTGTATCTTCACCATCAATGCATCTAAAGTGAACTCCATCAAAACCCCTTTTGTAGAGAACATTATCTATGTGATATGGGCTATCATAAAGAGTGAAATTGACCACACATCTCCGGACTTGTTCTTTCCTAGCTCTATTAGGTGGAAGTGTTTCATTTTGAAGGTAACCCCTAATAGGTGTCATCTATCCTATAGTATGACCATATGGTTCATATTTGGGACTAATTTCATTGATTTCCCCTATTCTGGCTTGAACATATGGGGAAATTGTATGCCGGTGGGCAATACTGATGGTTTTCTCGTTTCAATTTGGATCTGACAGAGCTATGGTTACATTAACTAGTGAATCATCTTTGGAATTTTGTGATCTCGGGACATAAGAAAATGTCTGTTCCGTAGGAAATTCCACCATTAACTCTCTAACAGAATCACACAAAGGGATTAGTTCTTCTTTTCTGATTGCTTAATCCCTATTAACTTGTTTGATTACCAGGTCTGAATCACCTTTCACCTTTAAGTGATTCACTTGTGCTTGATGTGCCAAATCCAAGCCTGCGATGAGATCTTGGTATGCTGCTTCATTATTTGCACCCCCTCTCAACAATGAGAAAGAATAAGGTAGCACAACCTTTTCTGGGGAAATGAGTAAAATTCCTAAGCCAACTTTGTCGATTGTAGGATATTCCATTTTCCTTCCTGTTGAACTTTTAGAAGCACCATCAATGTACATTACCCATGTTTGAAGACTATCATGAATAAAGAATACTTCCTCATTAGGAAGTTCAATATCTGAAGGTATATATTCTATTGAAGGATTTTCAGCAAGGAAATCAGCCAGATCATGACCCTTTATTGCCTTTTGAGACACATACTGAATATCAAATTGCTGCAAAATAACTACCCACCATGACAAACTCCCAGTAAGCATTGGATGACTAAGGATGAATTTGAGTGGGTTATTTCGAGATACCAATTGGACCTCATGATGTTACAAATAGTGTCTCAACATCTGAACTACAAAGATTAATTCTATGCATCACATCTCAATACATGAATATCGGGTTTTTGCATCAAACATAGTCCGACTCAGATAGTAGAGGATGTTTTCATTCCGAACATCATTCTTATGAGAAAGAAAGGCACCCAATGATCCCACTAAAGCTGTCACATAGAGGATAAGTGTTCACCCTTCAATATGTGGCATTAACACTGGTGGACTCAAGATATACTTCTTGAGAATATCAAATGCTTCTTGAAATTCTTCTGTCCATTGGTAAGTGACTCCATTATTCATCAATTTGGTGAAGGGTAAATGTTTTCCTGCCAAATTGGCGATAAAACGCTTAATATAGGCTAAGTGTCCTTGAATTCCTCTTAATTGCTTTAAATTTTATAGAGGTGACATACCATGAATTGACTTTGTCTTCTCAGGATTGACCTCGATACCACGATGGCGTATGATGAAGCCGAGAAATTTTCCTGAGCTACCCCAAAATCACATTTTAAGGGGTTCATCTTCAAATTATGTTGCTGATGTTTGTGAAATATGACTTCTAAATTAGCCAAGTGATTAGAATTTTGTTTGGATTTAACCACCAAATCTTCCACATAACATTCAACAAACTTCCATAAAAAGGGTTTGAAGATACGATTCATTGCACGCTCATATGTTGCGCCTGCATTCTTCAGGCCAAATGGCATTACCTGATAGAAAAACACACCCTAAGGGGATCTAAAGGAAGTAGATTCCTCATATTCTGGAGCCATTCATATTTGATTATATTCTGAATATCCATCCATGAAGAAAAGTGCTTCATAGCCAGCTGTTGCATCAATCAAGAGTTCGGTAATCAGAACTGGAAAATCATCCTTAGGACAATGCCGATTAAGATCTCTAAAACAAATGAAAACTCTAATTTTCCCATTCTTCTTTTTCAGTGGGACAATATTAGACAACCATTTTGGATATTTAACTTCTCTGACAAAGTAATCTTTTATAAGTTTATCCACTTCAGCTTCAATTTTGGAAGCATAAGTTGGGTGTGTTCTTCAAGCGGCTTGTTTGAATCCTCGATGATCTTCTAGAAAACCTAAACGATGAGTTCCAACATCAGGATCAAGCCCTGGCATCTCTGTATAGTTCCAAGAAAATATATCTTGATTTTTCTTTAAAAAGGAAATATACATCTCTTTCTCTTCAAGAGTCATGACAGAACTAATTAAAGTGGGGAGTTGATCTTATTTTTTTACAAAGATTTATTTCAATGAGTTCATCCACGGTGGTATAGATACCCTCTTCAAATGTTGGAGGAGCATCCCTAAGATCTTCCTCTTCTTCTTCAACATGAGTTATTTCTTCTGTCTCAACTTGGATAGTGGATGATGAAGCTGAATTTCCATGATCAAAAGAGATGTTAAAATTTTAACATCTTGACGAAGAAGCATACATTTCCGACCTCGTTGATGATGAAGGGTCTTCCTTGGTTAATATAGAGGAGATGTTGGCTTGAGAATCGACACCATCGTTCACCTTTGATATTGCTATATCTTCTTCTAATCTAAATGGTGAAGTATAGACTTGCTGAATTTCAGCAGATGAAATGAAGACATCCCCATTTGAGCTTTCATCATTGCTTGGTGAATCACCAATGTCTCCCATGCTATCTGGCTTTATTTCCGTAATTGACATTATGGAAGTTTCAAACAAGTGTTTTGATTTGGTTCTATCCTGTCAATTTGACTGATAGGAAATACATAATATGTACTCACACGCATAAATGGGTTTACTGAAATCTTTTCCAAACCATAGGGGGCATTAACTTTGGTAATATCCCTTGTTGTGGATTTCTCCTTTCCCTGGATGTGATAGAATTCCCCCTCAATGTATTGAGATTCACATGTCTTGAATGGGGACTTATCACCTTACAGGGTCCCAATTTGACCATCGAAACAATATTTGAGACATTGATGGTGTGATGGAGGGATAGTCACATGCCGATGTAGCCAGGATCTTTCAAGAAAGATGTTGAAATCCGAGTCTTGATCAACAAACATGAAATCTGAATTGGATACAAGATCTCCAAACTAATTTCTGATTGTAATCTCTCCCATTGGATCATGTTAATTTTTATCATATACTTGTAACATCAAAGTAGAAGGAGATAAAATAGATTCTGTGAGGCCCAATCGATGATGTGTACGAATGGGGATGAGGTTGACTCTTGAACCATTATCAATGAAAACTCTTCGGAAATCTACACCATTGACCTTTCCAGATAAGTATAAAGGTCTGGTATGTCCATGCACGACATCATCTTCATCTTCATCTGTGAAAGATATCACTGCATGTCATTCTGCAGGATTATTCTGAACATGGTAGGCTTCACCTATAGAAATTTCAATTTCAAACTCTTGAGGGCTTGACAACGCCTCGATGAGTTCCTCCCAAAGATCCTTTGATAAATTCAAGGCATCCAGAATTGATAACATGGCTGGTACATGGGCCAAGTGTTTCAATACATCATAATTTTGATCAAAAGGGATGTGTTTCCCAACAGGGACATGTGGTTTTGAAGGTGCCTTATAAGTTGATGTTTTGGAAGTTGATGCATCTTATACTAGGGTGGGAGTTGGTAATACTCTCGTCTTTAAAATATTATACCGATTAGGTATATTTACTTGCTGAGAGGAAAGAAGGTGGAACCTCCAACCGATCTTCAAGAATAACTATGCCAGGACTGAATCTACCTTTTGTGGAAGAACATTCTTGTTCTTGTTGAGCTTGATGAAGCGATCTACCAAGAGTTTTGGCCGCATACACAGTTCTATTAGAGGTAGAATTAGAATAGTGGCCTATGAAATATCCACGTCTTCCCCTATATCCTAAGCCTCTAGAACTTCCTCTAATTCCTCTGTTTGTTACAGGGAACTCAGGCTCAACAAAATCAAAACTGAGACTGGCATATGGATCTATTAATTGAATCATATGAATAGAACCGAAAATCAATTCTTCATCTAATGAAGACTCTACCTCATTAGCCCATTTAGTCTGTGTCGTTTGGCGGGGCGGTGCCCGTTGCATCGAAGTAGATGGTATAAAATCATCTAGAGTCAAAGACAACCTGGGATTTGACACATAATCACCTTCTTATGATTCATCTTATTTCTTGGAATTATGCCTCCCTTTTGAGTATTTTCTCTCTGATGAATAGGTTTTTGATGTGGCAATCATGGCAGAAGACACAATTGGCTTCATCAATTGCATTCACAAAATGGAATGAGTTCAGTTGATCATTTTTATACCATCCAACCATCTTATTTTTGTGAATTTTTGTTCTTGACTTCTTTCCACTCACCCTCTTCCTCTGGATCTGTAGCTGTAACACATGTTACGTAAGATTAAGAACCTTTCGGTTTGACTTGTCCCAAGTCATTCATTTTTTGCAGGAGGTCTTTGAAGAAAAAACACTCATGAATGGGATTCCCCAACGTCTGATGAAACGGGAAATAGTTGGGACGGTCTTCATGTCCATCTTTGTTTGGCCTCTTGGGCCTTGTCAATTGAACAAAATTATTTTCTAGAGCCTAAATGAAGTAACCAGGAAATGTTCATTTTGGAAAGAGTATACTTTACACTTCAAATCCTCAAATTGTTTTCGTCATTGATCTCTTTGATAATCTTGACGAAATGGCCTCTGTTGTTGATTCTCAAGAGGTGGATCCATTCGAGAAGATGAAGGTCTTGAAGTAGAAGCAGGTACAGGTTATTGTTTATGCATAACTGTAGAAATATCTGATTTACCCATTCTCCTTCCTGGTGCTGATGGAATTACATGAGCTTTTTCCTTAGTCTTTATAATAAAATATTCAATATGTTGAGAAATTGATGTAAGGTCTTGAAACCCTCCTGTGTATTTCACAGGGATCAATAGCCGGAACAACTCATCATGAAAATTCACCACACATATTGGCAATAATTCCTCTTGAGGGAGGGCTAAGCTCAAGGAATATGTTAATCCCTTTCAACGAGCAATGAAATCGGAAACTCTTTCATTCTCCCTTTGCTTACAGTTTGTAAGATCAAAAACTGTTGTCTTTGGAAAAGTTGAACTGAATTGAAGAAGTAATCTTTGACGGAGATCCTCCCATCTGGTAATTGACTGGGATTGCAAACTTGTATAACAGAAAAAGGCATGCCCTTGTAATGATTGTACAAAATAGCTGAGCTTAACTACTTCTTATTGTTGAGGGGTTCCCATCATAGGATCGTAACGAGAAACAAAATGTGTTAAATGTTTCTCTGGGTCTCCTGAACCATTAAAGAATGGGAATGTGGTACTTGAAAAATTATATGGGGGAGGAATTGCATCAACCCACTCAGGGTAAGATCTCTTTTCTAGTTGAAATTGGGCACTCTTTCCCTCCATAGATTCTAACTGAGCTGCTAATGACTCAATAGTAGTTATTATCTTTTGAGAAATATCCAGTTGGTGTTAGACCTGAACAGGTGAAATGACTAGAGGTGGTAAAGATGTAGTGGCTGGTACTGCAACTGATGGTAGAACCACCAATTGTTTTTTCACTTTACCCATAGGATTAGACATGTGAGTGTGTACTGGTAGAGGAGGATATTCTTGATCCATCTCAGTAGTAACAACAAATTCCCTTGGCTGACTGACTCCATCACACTTAGGAGAAAGACTACCTTGAAGTAATTTTGCATTAACCTCCTTAATTCCTCCATTTCATCCTCTTATTGTGCAAATATTTTATCTAGTAAGAGCGATTGGCCTTCTCCATAGTAAGGGTTTGTAACCTGATTCTTTCCATTCGCCTTGTTTTCTCCATTTTCGAGAGGGGGTAGTGGGTTACTTGAAGAATTAACCAAATTCTGGGTAAGCCTTTGATTTCATGTATGCACGCCTTCTTCATTTGTGTCTGTGCATACAAATTATTGAGTAGGAACCTCTTCATCTGATCCCTCTGAGTGAACCTCATCTTGTGGATCAGCAACAACGACATTAATGAAATTAATTAATGCATAATGCATTGCATCTCTTTTATCAGCTTTTCTATGATATTTCCTTTTTCCATCTCCCTGATGAGACATTTCCTTTTGTCAATTTGATCCCTAAGGAAATTCATGATGAACCGTAACATGCAGTGAATCTCCTAATAGTTTGGCTCTTCATTCCTCTTGAGGATTTTTCCCTAATCGAGAGAAGACTGAGTTTCTCTGAGGGTGAGATTGAGGATTTGAAAAAGTCCCCAGTCTGGTGGACTGGGGTTGTTCCTACTCAACTCCTTGAATCCTATTTGTTGATTCTGAGGGTTGGGTTAAAAGAGTCCCCAGTCAGGCAAGCTGGGGTGGTTCTTGAAATGTTACAGCTGAGACCTTCTTGAATGATCTCTTGATCTTACAGACTTTAGTAAGAAAATTAGCTGGATGCATCAACCTGCATCCAATTTTATCACCCGGCTCAAAAGACCGTTGGATGATTTCTAACACTTCTGTCACTTGATGATGTGCTTTCTCCAAATCAGAGTCCTGTTCAATATTCTTGTTTGCTTGATGCGAGAATAATTTTACAACTTGTTCTCGGCATGCTTGATTTTGGGGGGAACTAGTCGAGGCCTGTTCTTGGGAAAAATTTGATTACAAACAAAACTCATTGACTGTGGCCAGCCGTGGGCAATAACATTGTATGAGAACATTTTTGGTGGGCATTTCTGATTTGAGAGCACAATGAAATGTAGTACTCCATGAACTCCCCATCTCCTTATACGAATACCATATGGGGCATTGGCAATTAACTGGCACAACCTTCTCAGGGCGCCAAGGAATGAATGTTGAAGGGCCCTCTGTTGCTTTTCAGCCTTTGGAAATTGAGAAATTGATAGAGAAGGCAAATAAATTTGGAGTTGTAACAATTCTATTATTTTGGAATGATTTTCATGTTCATAATAAGGTAATATTTTCTTTTTCAACTGATAAAGAGTTTTCCATATGTTGAGATGAATATCATGAATTCCATCTTCCGTCAACATCTCTGGAATGTCATACAGAGAATCAGCCAAAGGCCAAAACATAACTGGCAATTCACCTTTCGCCAATTTTTCTCTCATATTCAGTGATTCCTCATTATCATTCGATGAAGATTCTTATACCTGATTAGACCAAAGCTGGTGCTTCCGTGTTACTACATCGGATTCAACAAGATTTGTAGAGAAATCACTAATCAAACTAGAATATGCATGACTTAGGGGTGGTTTGGAGAATAACCTACACCCTGGGCTATCTTCTAGTTGAGAAAGTATTTAACCTGCTAATATTAAAGCATCAGACATGACTGGCTTCACATTTTCAAGTACGTATAGATAAGAGGGATTTCTCATCACTACATTCTCCATTGGAGAATTTTCTAGGCAATGTGAATTACTACTGCAGAGAGGACTTTGGTAGCTAAATTCATCACCATGGGGAGGACCACCATCTTGGGTTATAGCAAAAGATGAAACATTTTTCTCCTTGGTCTTCTGACCACACAGAGGGTTCTTGCGGCTCTCAACTGAAGATGAGACTTAGAGATTGACCGAATTGTCATGAAGAAAGCTTTCATGAGGAAGTGTCTGATGCAGACCTTTAGAATTAATGTTCCCACTTTTTGGAACTGAGAGATTAGAATCATGAGTTTCAACAGATAATTTTTTGAGTACATCAAGAACTCCAGCATCGAGTAAGGCCTTATTACAGATTGGCCCTTGATTTCATGACTGTGTTGGGCGGGTCTTCTTCTTAGACACCTTCTTACTCACATTAGGAACCACATGTTGATGAAAGTGGTCATTATGGGCAGGTGTATGTGCCTTCTCATTAGAATGGATCAGGTTAAGCTGATTACCACCACACAAATCAGGTGTATGTGAATGACTTGGATGTCCGTATGATATGGGGGTGTAAGCCCCACAACCCTCTTGGACTGGAACTGATGTGTGTGTCTATTCCGGAGTGAACTGTTGATGTGTCACTCTAGTGGTAGGGATAGATTTATGTGTCTTTCCTTGAGATGCTGCTGAAGCTGTGATAATATCCTGGCAGGCATCCAGAATATGAGCATGGATTTGCTTCTTCTCTTTCACCATTGATAAAATATGCTTGGTGACTTTAGCTGCCGGAACGGGGATATACGTCCAATCTGTGCCTGGAGTAGGTATATGTTCTTGCTCTTGTCCTCCTTTTCCTGTCAGTGAATTCCAACAGTACTCATGTGTGGGGGCAGAGAGTTGAGTCTGACTTCTTTTTGTCGCCAGAGCTTTCCGACTAACTTCTATGAAAGCTACCAAACGAGACGGTTGGTAGGCTTGATCAATACTAGCAGGTGTATAAGCATTCTGATTACACTTTGCCGAACGTGGTTGATGAAATTCCTTCAATACTAATATATGAGGCTGCTGGCAGGACCGATGAGTGTAAGCAGGTGTATGTGCATGTTTACTAGTTGTCAACACATTGGGTTGGCGGGCTCCATCATATATAGTTAGACGATCCTACTGAATAGCTGATGATTTATAAACAGGTGTATGTTCCTATTTGTAGTACTCCGCCGGAATTTCCGGGTAGGATTGTCCTACTGCTTCCAGACGAGTCTGCTGGACAGCGGAATTAAAAAGGATGGGTGTGTGTGCCTGCTCGTTGTTGACCACCACGTTAGGTTGGAGGATTTCTCCAGAAACGGTAGAGATAGGAACCTGCTCACTGTTAAGCAGTTGTCACCTCTGGTGGTTCGTCTTGCTTTCTCGGGTTCGAGGAACCTGAGCTGAACGACTGGATATGACACCCTCATCATGTTGAGGGCACACTGCCGCACGAGTCTTTTGGCGATTGTTGATGGGATCCCTCGGGAAGGACTCATGTCTCTTTTATTTAAAGCCCTGAGGGACCTTCCCATTCACTTCCCCAGAATACGTGAGGGAATGATGATTGTGTTCTGGGGATAACGACCCGAAACGGTTGGAGACGATATTTAGCACTGCCTGTTTTTGATCGCTTGTCGTCGATGTCCGGATGACCAGGGTGAGTTATTCACATGGAGGGCTTGTTTAGCGTCCTCTAGAGTTGGAATAGTACCATTTTTATGATACTCCTTAACCAACACATTTGATACCCATTGATTAATATGCTTAGTAGGTGATGTAGTCCTCATATTGGATGATGATCCAGTAGGAGTAGCAGTAGATGCATTCACAGTATAGGTTTTCACAGCAGAAGTATTCACAGTAGTGAACTTAAGAAAATCCATTATTGTAATGCTGAAGATCTTGGAAAAGAGTGCATGTATGATATTATAAACATAATCAAGATAAATTCAGCCGCTACATCTTTTGGATGATCACATATGTTATTGGCTGTCTTGTTGGACATGTCATTGAGTTTAAATAGAGGCCTAAAAAATAAGTAAAACATCATTTTAACTTGGTTAAGGATTCACACCGAGTTGAACATTTTTTTTCCTCTATAATTGGAGATAATCTCATTGATTAATGATTCAAACATTCCAAGATATTTCTAATGGGTTTTTTCATAGAATCGGAAACATCCAATGATTCCGTATATTCATTTGGACCTACATTCCAAAGGTAGGTGCTTATTAGTTGTGAACTGATGGGACATAAGAATTTTCATTGGTTGAGAGGATGTGAGGTCGAACTCATCCCACCATTTTTAGGGGAATTATTTTTTACTCCGGGACACTCTTTATAGATTTCTGTTATGTTCATGAATCCTTATTACATTACAAAGTATGAAAATGATCTTTTATTTAGATCTAAAAATCAATGATTAATATGTATGGGATTTAGAAAATCTTTTATATGTATTAGAAGATATTCATCGATAGAGAATCATCTGTATTTTTTTTAGAGATTATTAGTCAATGGTATCGTTTAATACATTATATAAAAGTCTCTTGGTCATTGTGATGACCATACTAGTTTTAAAGCCACTCATCGGGGCACATGAAGTTTATTTTCATTCAAAAGGACATGAATTATTTCAAGTTGGGATCATACCTACAGATGGGGTACTTACGTATCCATTGTATTTTATAGAAGGAATCAGAACCCACGTAGTTCGAGTAAAGAAGTATAGGTTTTATTCATGATTGATGGCTCAAATAAAGATGTCATAATTACTTTTACACTCTAAGCTCACTTTAGTCATGATCAATGTGAGAAACAAGAGGTATTGGTAAAACCAGAAAATGGTTCCATCATAAGAAATGATGTGGGGCTTATGCATGTATGACTGCCATGAATATTGGATTTTACTTTAGGAATGTAACCCAGGAACAAAGTACATAAAGGTATATGTGCTTTATGGAGATTTGGATACTCTAACATGGGGCTTACTCTTGATAAAGGTTCCCAAATTAGGAAGGTATTAATGATTGGGTTTTACTCCTAAAAAATAATCCCAAGTCAAAAAGTAAATTAAGACTGGTTAAGATAAATTTTGAATGGGGCTTATTCTTAAAGAAGAGGCCCGAGATAAAGGGAATTATGACTGGGGCTTATTTTTAAAAATGAGGCCTAGGATAGGGGACCTCGGTCTTATTCCTATGGAAGATTCCCATTTTTGAGTATTGGGATTACTCTTGAAAAGGAAACCCAGATCTTGAAAATTATCACTAGGGCTTACTCCTAAAGAGGATGCCCTATTTAGGGGATTTGGGGCTTACTCTTGAGGAGGATGCCCAAATTAAGAGAATTTGGACTGGGGATTACATCTAAAAAGGAGGCCCAGGTTAAGGATTCTCTCATGTTAAAGGATGAGGTTGAATGAATGAAATCTCTGACCTTAGTGACAAAAAGATATATAAATCACTAGGTTTTAAGAGATGTTCCCCAAAATTCCTTTCAGATAAGGAATCCAACAAAGAAAATCATTCCATGAATGTATTTTGAGAGTGTTATGAAGGCTTAATATTGAAGAGGATAAGTAGATAGGCATAAGAGAGGTGAAATAGGCAAGAGGGGCACCCAAAATGGAGGTGGCGCACAAGTCCTGTGTGGGCGTGAAAGTCATGGTTGCTCAAGTATACATGCACGACACAGGGGTACTTGTGCGACAGTCAACCCTTAGGGTAATACTTGGGTGAGACATGACTCAATCCCTTAGTACTATCCCTAGAGGCTTCCAGAATAGGGGTGCGCAAGTTCATGTTTAAGGGGTAAGGTGGTGCGCAATTGTGGCAATTTCCCTTAAGGGCTGGCCACTTAGGTGTGCAAGTGTGGATGAGTTTCAACACTTAGGACTTACTCCTTCTCTTTAGATCTTCCGTTCTAGGTAAGAAATTACCTTAGAAGTTTTTGTAAGATTTGAGCAGATACTAGGGCGTCGGGAGCTCAAATATGAGTTTCTGTAATTTTTTGTCCCCAAAATGGGGGGCCCACCGGGGGTATTAATAGGCTGGAGAAGACCCTGGACGAAATTCAAACAGGGTGCACAAGTCACCTGCATGAACATTAGTGGTGCGCAAGTATACTTGCGCAACCTTGGTGGAACTTGCAAGACTCAAGTACATTTGAACCTTTGTTCATGCCTTCTGTAATTTTTGAGGTTTCTTCAAAGGTTGAATCACTTTGGGTTCAAGGTATTTCCCCTTTTCAATTAATTAGACTCTATGACGGAAAGGAGCATCAATAGTCATCTATCACAACAACTTGCATATAACACACAACATCTATAATAATTTAATGAAATAAGTAATGCACCATAAATGTCATGAAAACATTGATAGAAATGTGATCTTTAGAATGTTCATATATGATGCATGATATGGAATAACATCATATCATCAGGTTTCTGTAGAAATTTAACAACAATGGTATCAATCATAATAAAAAAACAAGTGATTCACCCAATGATGAAATCAAATCAACTATAACAATTTCAAAACAAAAAAAATGAAATATTTGAGGTAACATGGATTTTCCATGTACACAGGTCAGCCACTCCTTAGGGTATCTTGTTTCCACCTACATGTTCCATCCTTTACCTTTTTAGTGGCTCCAAATAGTAAAAAAAAATCAAAAAAAGGATACCCCCTTTGATAACACATAGTAGCATCCCAAGGCTTCTATCCAAGCGTGCCCCATACCCAGATGGTCACATGACCTTAGACACATTTTCCCAAAATCCATCGGCTGTCGACAAGAAGAATGGGCCAAGGTCTGATAAAAGGGAAACTATGCCTCCATTAACAAATTATACACATCAGAATATTTTCTATAAATAATTAAATAAGTGGTATTATCAAACCGAAATAAATTGTTGAAGACTAATAGAAATAAAAACATAATCCAAATCATATAAATAATGATCCATGTCATATGTTTCTAGGAAATTTGCAAAAACAGATCACAATGATGGAAATAAAATAAAATTCAAAAAAATGAAAATTAACACCAAAAGAATCGAATTCCACATCTGGGTCTCATGCTCTCCAGATCCAAAAAATAGTAATCATGTGCCTGAAAAAGAAAGGTCCCTTCACTTATCTGTAACTATAAAAATATTAAATATTTTGGTCCAAAATATGACCTCAATACGGTGTGAGATGAATCACCGTAGGAAACTACCAAAAGATATGTTTCTAACTATCAGTAAATATGTAACCTCCCAAGTAAGTAATGAATAATATATAATTTTATCTATGTCTATTAATGAATTAGATAGTGTTTTAGAGGCTTAAAATGAGAATAAATCCAATCATAAGCATGGAATACACTAATATTATTAAAAGATTGTTTTACTGCCTTTTAATGGAAATCCATTTTTAAATCAAACTTTTGACAATTTTATAAGCTCTATTTGTCGAAATAAACTTAATCGTTATGTTTGGGACATTGAAATTTACATTGGGTAATTTTTTGTATTTTTCCGATAAAGTTCATTTTTTTAAATGAATAGTGAAAATGTTGTATTTTAACTCAAAACCTCTTTTTAATATAATTTATTTATATAATTATATTATCTTTTTAATTGGTTTTAATGTTAAATTAAAATATATTTTTACCATTTTATTCTATAGTGGTCGTTGGAATTAATTTTACTTTGAAATTGGACTTAAACTACTGTCAATCTTGTGATACTTATGGTTTCATAAAACCACGCTATTTGCTCTGACAGTGGGAATTAATTATAAAATTAATTAATGCAACTTATATGTTTTGAATTTTGTAAAATAGACATGATTTTTGAATTCGGAATATCAAATATTGCTTAGGGTGAAGTTTTGGTATTTTTCTGAAAAACATCAATTTTTGATGAATAGTGAAACCACTAGGTGATACTTAAAAAACTGATTTTTCGTTTAAATGAAATTTTACCACCTCTGTGTTTTGAATTTCAAAAATAATACATAAATGGTTGTCATTAATATGTAAACTGTTGTTCAATTGGATAAAATATTTTTTTGGCAAATAGTAACTTTTATGTTTTTAATCGTGCTAAGATGTAATTAGTGAAATTTAAGGAAAAAATGATATTATAATAAAATGAAAATACCTAGAAATATGTCCTACCCTTATTGGATGTGTCATGGCCAACCAAGAAACCCCATGGGTCTATTTTTGGGACCCCATGGAGCCACTTGTGTAAGATAATGACATTAATGCCTTTTATTTAAAGTAAAAGTAAAAATGACACAAACATGTATTGTTTTACTAAAACAATTTTTACATGGGGTTATAAAAGTCATTTTTTTTACTATAAATAGTAATTAGATAGAAAAAATATTTCCTACATATTTATATTTTTTTATAATTTTTATACATTAAATAAATTAAATTATTTATGAAACCATGATGATGCAGCGATTTCCTCATTATTTAACGATTTAAATAAAATGAAAATATAATGTAAAATCTAAGACCTAAACTTGTAAAAAACCTATTGGATGTTTTATTTAGAACTCGTATCACCTTATCATAGAAATTTATAATTTTGGGACCTTTTTTATCCGAAAATCATTTTATAACAATGTATCTTTTCTTAACTTTCCAAGAGTGCCCCTCCTCTCCTCTTATAAATGGCACCACCTCTACCACCTTACCCACACATCCAAAGCCTTTGGATCGGCTAAAACCTGCCCATTTTGTCTCTCCACATCCCTCTATAACTCTTAGAAGCCTCACTTTGGGAAGAAGTCTTCCCAAGGAAGCTTTTGAGCTCAAATCAAAAAGAGTTACCCGATTTAAAGGTAGTGTCATCTCTTGTGTTCTTATGTTTTATTTTGCTTCTCCAACCTCATAAACTCTTTTTATTCATTTATTTTGTAGCAACAACCGTATCTTCCATATACTAGGATGTTGTTATAATAATTATTCAAGCTAAAAATACACACACCTTCATCTAATGGTTAAAGAACATACTGTTTCCGTGGATGGAAAATTTCTGCCTCACGAAACGATGATTGTTCAATATTATTTTAACACCTTCAAAGGTGGACATTTAGATGACACTATATTTATATATGATATATAATATGTTTATTTTTTACTTATGCTTCTGTATTTTACATTTATGGCATAAATTTACGGTTTCCATTATGGGTAAATGTGATATCTTCATTTTTGGAAGTGCAGACTACCGCCTCCTCAAAGTGATTTGATTCGTTAATGCCATATGTGGGACATATAAAGGATGTAATTAATGATATTATATATGATATTATACTGTAATTATAATATACCTTTATATCATTTTTATTCCATTCCATAAAATACGAAATAGAAATGAAAGTAGCGTTCCTGCGTACGTACGGCTTACCGTCTCCATGAACGGTGCATTTCATTTCTTAAGACTAAACGTTATATAATATTACAAATGCATGTATATACTTGATATATATGATATATATTATATCTAAATCATGAGTATAACTTTGGATATAATGGATACATGAAAAACTTGTAATAATAGAGTTTAATTTTTACTCAAGTACCAATGATCGTTAAAATGACCGTTATTAACTTAAATAATTACGTAGTGTTCATGAAATGTTAATAAGTGATATAAAAGGAATAATGAACTTGAAAAAGGTTCTTAATCAAGTAGAAATTAACTCAAGGTTATTATTCATTAGGTTAAAGAACGATCGAGTCAAGTTGGACCCGAGGTCTGGGACTTCGTCTCAATCTCCTTTCATTGAGGCATATTTTGTTTTATACACAACCTTATTTTATACGGTGTATATACCCCTTTGACTTTTATGTTTATCCAAAAGGAATATTTTTTATATGAAGCGTTTTACTAAATGAAAAAAGGGAATGTTTTTGTTGTACGTATGTGGCGACAATGAATTCTCTGCCGCCGTGACCATTATTTGAGTTTCGGCTTCCTCTACAAACCATAACGTTTTTTAATGAAAAATAAATACCTTGTTTTACATTACTTTTATCTTGATTTTGAAAATGTTTTTGATAATGCTTTTATTATATCGATGTGTTATTAATATCTTTTTATTTAAATGTGAAAATGTTATGTTTCCTTTATGCATGTTTTATGTGATACGATTATGTTATTGTTCATGGGAATTGTTATGAAAATGGGTGGTTCTGTGATAAACTAAGGTCAGGTGAGCCCGATATAGCTCTACAATGCATTGGTTAACGCGAAGGGGTTAAACGTTAAGGTTTCTCTGAAGAGATTTAGGGAATATGCTGTGATTGGTATTCCAAATGTAACCAAGAGGGTTACTCCCTACGTAAGAATGTAATGAATGCCTCATGTTACCTTTATGTCTTATGATTTCTATGATTTATTTATGATTTGATGAGGTATGTTAACGTGCCTAGTTTTTATGAGTAAAGTATGATTTCATCGATTCTTATGTATACATGTACTCATGTTTCCATTCCATATTTTTATATCCCTTATTGTGCTTTTTATGCTCATGCCATGTTTTTGAAATGTTTTTCACAGGTCAAGGGAAAGGTATATGATATGATGATAGGGTCAAGGAAGTGTCCAGAAAGAATCCATGTTTTATTTTAAATATGTTTCTGTTGATGGGAAAAAATGAATACTATCTTTTATTGTAACCACTTTGTTTAAATGTGGGATGTAATACATGTTTTATGATCTAATTCTCTAAAACTCTGAACCTGAAAAGGTCCTCAAGGTGTATTCTTGAAATATCTCAAGATTAACTAATGTTTAAGGTCGGGGCCTTATAGTTGGTATCAGAGGTCGGTTTAGATAACATTAGTAGTTAGAATTTTATTAAATGATTATCCAAAAATATATTTTTATGGTCAAATTGAAATGATATAGCATCTGAAGAATACCATGTTGCTTCATCTAAAACGTGTTTGTTCAGAATGGTTTTCCGTAGAGGAAACTGGGAAGCAGTGCTAGGAAGGCATACAGAATGAAATAACCTTCCGAATCAGCAACCTGAGATGGTCGGAATTAGAACTGAACAGATTGTTGCAGTAATGGCACAGTTGATTGAAGCGATAAATGGTGGCGGTATCCATGCACGAGATCAGCCAGATCAACTGCAGAGGAACATGTTAGTGGTGGAACATTTCATGAGGCAACATCCCCCATCATTCAGAGGATCATCTGACCCTGTGCTAGATGAATGGTGGATTAAAGCACTATAGAAGATTTTCTATTTCATGGGGTGTTCAGACAATAAAAAGGGTAGTCTTGCCATTTAACATTTGGAGTGTGAAGCAGATCAGTGGTGGTCGATGGTTAAAAATATCAGGGACGCTGAAGATATTGATGCTCTTGACTGGGATGAATTCAAAGTTATGTTTCATGAGAAGTATTTTTCTAAGGTTGTTCGACTTAGGATGGGAAAACAATTCCTGGAATTGAGGCAAGAGGAGGACTCAATGGATGCCTATGATGAAAGGTTCACTCGATTGGCACGTTATGCTCCAAATTTTATCCGAGACATTGATAGTAAAATAAATCGTTTTTACACAGGATTAAAGCCAAAATATCAAAGGGCTTAAGCTTCTCGTGAGTTCAAAAGTTATGAAAAGCTTGTTCAATGTGATGAGAAGGTGGAAATGGAGTTTTCCGATGATAAAGTGTTCTATAACAACCAACAGAAGAAGAGACCTAGGTGGCAGGAGAAAGAGAAGAATTCTTCAAAAAAGTCTGATGGTAAGAAAACTAAGTTTCCAGTTTGTGATAAATGTGGTAAAAGGCATGTTGGGGAATGTCTTCTGCATTCTAGAAAGTGCTACCGATGTGGTAATATGGGACGTAAGACTTGTGATTGCACTAAAAAAGATCAAGGTGATGGTAAGTACAAATTTGATTTACAGTTAGTGAAATATTTTAAGTGCAATGAGATGGGTCACTATGAAAACGAGTGTCTGACAAAGATCTTGAGTGATGAGAAGCAGTTAGACTATAAGCAGAAAGGGGTGGTGAAATCCTTTGCAACTACTTCAGAAAATGCCGGGCCATCAAATGAAGTTATATTAGGTACTTTGTTTGTTTTTTCAGATTCTGCCAGTGTGTTGTTTGATTCAGGGTCTACACATTATTTCATCTCTGAAAACATTTCTAGTAAAATGGGAATTCCATCTCAAGAAATGACTCCTTAACTTGTGGTAAAAAAACCTGGGGAAAATGTCGAGGCAAAAGGAATTTATAATAATCTTCCAATCCTTATCCATGGAAGGAACCTACTTGAGAACCTTATTGTTTTACCTATAGTAGAGTTTGATGTTATCATGGGTATGGATTGGCTTTCTATTTACCGTGATAAGATTGACTGTAGAGCTAAATAAGTTTCTTTTCAGAAAGAAATTTAATTTGTGTACAAAAATGAACCCTTACGATTGATAACTTATCAAGAGGATGAGAAACATGTAAAAGATGGAAATGAATTTTACCTTGCACAAATCGTTGAAAACAAAGGAACTGTTCAGATTAGTGATGTGCCAGTGGTAAATGAGTATCCTGATGTTTTTCTTGATGAGTTTCCTAGAATAATACCAGATCGGGAAGTTGATTGTACTGTTGACTTAGTTCCTGATGCTAAGAAAATTTCAAAACCCCCTTATCGAATGGATCAAATTGAACATTTAGAGTTGAAGGAGCAATTGCAAGATTTATTAGAGAAAGGTTTCATTAGACCTAACATATCCCCATGGGGTGCTCTTATTTTATATGATAAAAAGAAATATGGTTCAATGAGACTTTACATTGATTATAGATCCCTGAATTTCATCACTGTTAAGAACAAATATCCTTTGCCTCATATCGATGATTTTTTTGATCAGCTCTAGGGAGCTCAGTATTTTTCAAAGATTGACCTGAGATCGGGGTACAATCAGTTGAAGGTAAAGGAAGCTGATGTTCCGAAGACTGTGTTTCATACAATATATGGCCATTATGAATTTGTAGTAATGCCTTTAGGGCTAACCAATTCACCTGATGTATTCATGGACATAATGAATATAATTTTCCATGAGTTCTTGGATAAGTTTTTGGTGGTTTTCATGGATGATATTTTGGTGTTTTCTGAAAGAAAATAGGAGCATGAAAGACATTTAAGGGTTATTTTGAAAACCTTAAAAGAAAATAAATTGTATGGGAAATTCGGAAAGTGTGAATTTTGGTTGAAAAAAATTTCTTTCTTGGGTCATATTGTTTCTAAAGATGGGATAACTGTTGATCCTGCAAAAACAAAGGTTGTGGAAGAATGTCCAAGACCCACAAATGTAACTGAGATTCGTAGTATCCTTGGTTTGGCAGGCTATTACCGAAGGTTGGTTATAATTTTTTCATGGTTATCTAGACCAATGATTAAGCTAACTTGGAAGGGTGTTAAATTTATCTGGGAAAAAGAATGTGATGATTTTTTTAGGAATTGAAAAGAAGATTAGTGAATGATCCAGTTTTGGAACTACCTTCCAGGAATGGTGAGTTTTTTATCTGTAGTGATGCTTCATTGAAAGGAACTGGTTGTGTCTTAATGCAGAATGATCAGGTAATTTCTTATTCTTCACGACAGTGGAAAAATCATGAGGTAAATTACCCTACACATGATTTGGAATTAGCTACTATTGTTTTCTCTTTATAAATTTGGAGCCATCATTTGTATGGAGTAATGTGTGAAATATATACAGATCACAAAAGTTTAAAGTATATATTAACTCTGAATGAATTGAACATGAGACAGAGGAGATTGCTATAATTAATCAAGGATTATGATTGTATAATTCATTACAATTCGAGAAAAGTAAATAAAGTGGCTGATGCTTTCAGTCGAAAAAGTAATGCTTCATTAACAATGTTTTGTTTGGAACATGATCCTTAGGTTATGTATTTGATAAACCTTGGTATAGATGTTTTTGGTCCATAATGTTATTCTGTTTTGTTTCAGGTATCAGTGAAATCTTCCCTATCATACAGAATCATGCAAGCACAGAAGCAAGACAGTGAGTTGAAAAAAAAGGTAGAGCTGGTTCAGAAGGGTAAGTTGTCTGAATTCAACATTGATAATGATTGTGTTTTGAGATTTGGAAAGAGATTGTGTGTGCCTTTTGATTCACAATTGAAGAGAGAGTTGTTATGTGAATCTCATAGTTCTCTGTTTCCAGTTCATCCTGGCAGTACTAAGATGTATAGAGACCTTCGGGAGTATTACTGGTGGGATATACTAAAAAGAGATATTGCTGATTTTACTGTGAAGTGTTTGACATGTCAACAGGTTAAAGTAAAGTGGCATTTACCGAAAGGGATGCTTCATCCTTTACCAGTGCCAGAGTGGAAATGGGAAAATATATCCATGGACTTTGTTGTGGGATTGCCAAAGACACCTCGAGGTAATAATGCAATCAGGGTTATTTTTGATCGCTTGATTAAATCTTCTCATTTCCTTGCTATACAAGATATGTTTTCCCTAGATTAACTTTCCCATTTGTATCTTAAAGAGATAGTCAGGTTATATGGAGTTCCTCTCTCCATTTTATCTGACCGTGATCCCAGGTTTACTTCTATCTTTTTGAAAAGCCTTCAGAAGTCGTTGGGTACTGAATTAAATTTTAGTACAACTTTTCATCATCAATCAGATGGGTAGTTAGAACGAACAATTCAGACATTGGATGATATGCTATGTGCTTTTTCGATGGATTATAAGGGAAGTTGGGACCAACATCTTTCTTTGGTAGAATTTTCATATAATAACAGTTTTCATTCCAGTATACAGATGGCTCCATTTGAGGCATTATATGGTAAACGGTGTCGAACTCCATGCTTTTTGGGATGAAGTGGGTGAAAGGAAGCTGATGGGACCAGAATTGGTAGAAGAGTTGGCAGAAAAAGTTCAACTGATACAGAAACACATGAGAACAGCTCAGAGCAGGCAGAAGAGTTATGCGGACAACAGGAGGAAGGATCTCTTTTTTGAGGTAGGTGATCATGTTTTTTTCAAAGTCTCACCATGGAAAAGTGTGATGCGGTTTGGTAAGAAAGGAAAGCTGATTCCAAGGTTAATTGGACCATATGAAATTTTGGAGATATTTTGATCATTTTTTTACCGAGTGGCTTTACCTCTGAGTTTATCTCAGGTACACAATGTATTTCATGTTTCGATGTTGAGAAAGTATATGCTAGATCCATCTCATGTTTTGAGTCCAGAGGTACTTCAGTTGGAAGAGAATCTATCTTATGAGGAAAAACTAGTTCAGATTCTTGAGTGAAGGTAGAAAGTGTTGAGAAATAAGGTAATTTACCAGGTAAAGGTTTTTTGGAAAAACCACATGATCGAAGAGGCAACATGGGAATCTGAAAATGCAATGAGGGCTAAATACCCCCACTTATTCGATAAGTAAAAAAATTACGGGGATATAGTTTTCTAAAGGGGGGAATGATGTAACATCCCAAGTAATTAATGAATAATAGATATTTTTATCTATGTCTATTAATGAATTAGATAGTGTTTTGGAGGTTTAAAATGAGAATAAATCCAATCTTATGCATGGAACACAATAATATTTTTAAAAGATTGTTTTACTGCCTTTTAATGGAAAATCATTTTTAAATCAAACTTTTGACAATTTTATAAGAACTATTTGCCCAAATAAACTTATTGTTTATGATTGGGAAATTAAAATTTACTTTGGGAAAAATTTTGGTATTTTTCTGATAAAGTTCATTTTTTTAATGAATAGTGAAAAATGTTGTATTTTAATTCAAAACCACTTTTTAATCAAATTTATTCATATGACTAGATTATCTTTTGAATTGGTTTTAATGTTAAATTAGAAAATATTTTTACCATTTAATCCAATAGTGGTCATTGGAATTAATTTCCCTTTGAAATTGGACTTAATCTAGTGTCAATCTTCTGATACTTATTGTTCATAAAAACACGCTATTTGCTCTGACAGTGGGAATTATTTATTAAATTAATTAATCTAACTTATATTTTTTGAATTTTGTAAAATAGAAATCAGTTTTGAATTCGTAATATCAAATATATCTTAGGGTGAAGTTTTGGTATTTTTCTGAATAACTTCAATTTTTTGATGAATAGTGAAACAACTAAGTGGTACTTAAAAAACTGATTTTTCGTTTAAATGAAATTTTACCACCTCTGTGTTTTGAATTTCAAAAATCTGACATACATGGTTGTCATTAAGAATTAAAATGTTGTTCAATGGGATTAAAATAATTTTTTTGGTGAATAGTATATTTTAACTTTTTAATCCCGATTAGAGGTAATTAGTGCAATTTAAGGAAAAAATGATGTTATAATAAAATGAAAATACCTAGACACATGTCTTACCCTTATTGGATGTGTCATGGACAACCAAGAAAACCCATGGCTCTATTTTTGGGACCCCATGGAGCCACTTGTGTAAGATAATGACATTAATGCCTTTTATTTAAAGTAAAAGTAAAAATGACACAAACATGTACTGTTTTACTAAAACAATTTTTTCATTGGGTTATACAAGTCATAAATTTTACTATAAATAGTCATTAGAAAGATAAAAAGATTTCCTACATCATGATATTTTTAATAGTTTTTAGACATTAAATAAATTGAATTATTTATGACACCATGATGATGCATCGATTACCTCATTATTTAACGATTTAAATAAAATGAAAATATAATGTAAAATCTAAGACCTACACTTGTCAAAAACCTATTGGATGGGTGGATTTATAACCATTATCACCTTATCCTCGAAATTTATAATTGTGAGACCTTTTTTATCTGAAAATCATTTCATAACAAAGTATATTTTCTTAACTTTCCAAGAGTGCCCCTCCTCTCCTCTTATAAAAGGCCCCTAACTATACCACCTTACACACACTTCCAAAGCCTTTGGATCTACCAAACCCTACCCATTTTGTCTCTAAACATCCCTCTATAACTCTTAGAAGCCTCACTTTGGGCAGAAGTCTTCCCAAGGAATCCTTTGAGCTCAAATTAAAAAGAGTTACCTGATTTAAAGGTAGTGTCTTCTCTTGTGTTCTTATGTTTTATTTTTCTTCTCCAACCCCCTAAACTCTTGTTATTAATTTATTTTATAACAAAAATAGTATCTTACCGATACTAGGATGCTGCTATAAAAATTATTCAAGTTACAATTACACACACGTACATATAATGGTTAAATAACATACTGTTTCCGTGGATGGAGAATTTCTGCCTCACGAAACGATAATTGTTCAATATTCTTTTAACACCTTCAATGGTGGCCATTAATATGACACTATATTTATATATGATATATACTATTATTATGTTTTACTTAAGCTTCTGTATTTTTCATTTATGTCATACCTTTATGGTTTCCATTATAGGTAAACGCGATATCTTCATTTTTGGAAGTGCAGACTACCGCCCCCTCAAAGTGATTTGATTCGTTAATGTTGTATGTGAGATATATAAAGGATGTAATTAATGATATTATATATGATATTACACTGGAATTATAATATAACTTTATATAATTGTGATTCCATTCCATAAAATACGAAATATAAATGAAAGTAGCGTTCATGCATACGTACGGCTTACCATCTCCATGAACGGTGCATTTCATTTCTTACCTCTAAATGTTATGTAATATTTTATATGCATGTATATACTGGATATATATGATATATATGATATATACATCATGAGTATAACTCTGTATATAATGGATACATGAAAAACTTGTAATTATAAAGAGTTTATTTTTGACTCAAGTACCAATGATCGTTAAAACGACCGTTATTAACTTAAATAATTACATAGTTTTCATGACATGTTAATAAGTGATATAAAAGGAATAATGAACAAGGAAAAGTTTCTTAAGAAAGTTTAAATTAACTCATGTTTATTATTCTGGAGGTTAATGAACGATCGAGTCAAGTCGGACCCGAGGTATGGGACTTCATCTCAATCTACTTTCATTGAAGAATATTTTTTATATACACAACCTTTATTTATACGGTGTATAAACCCCTTTGACTTTTAAGTTTATCCAAAAGGAATCTTTTTTATATGAAGCATTTTACTAAACGAAAAAGGGAATGTTTTTGTCGTACGTATGCGGTTATAATGACTTCTCTCTCGCCATGACCATTATTTGAGTTTCGGCTTCCTCTACAAGCCATAATTTTTTTTAATGGAAAATAAATACCATGTTTTACCTTTCATTAATATTGGTATTGAAAATTGTTTTGATAATGTTTTTATTATATCAATGTGTTATTAATATCTTATGATTGAAATGTGGAAATGTTATGTTTCCTTTATGCATGTTTTATGTGATACGATTATGTTATGGTTCATGGGAATTGTTATGAAGACGGGTTGTTCCATGATAAACTATGGGCGGATGAGCCCGATATATCTCTCCAATGCACTGGGTAACATGAAGGGGTTAAACGTTACGGTTTATCCAAAGAGATTTAGGGAATATACTGTGATGGGTATTCCAAACGTAAACAAGAGGGTTACTCCATACGTAAGAATGTTATGAATGAATCAAGTTACCTTTTATGTATTATAATTTCTATGATTTATTTATGATTTGATGAGGTATGTTAACATTCCTATGTTTTATGAGTAAAGTATGATTTCATTGATTCTTATGTATACATGTACTCATGTTTCCTTTCCATATTTTTATATCCCTTACTGAGCTTTTTATATTCATCCCAAGTTTTTGAAATGTTTTTCACAAGTCAAGGGAAAAGTACATGATATGATGATAGTGTCAAAGAAGTGTCAAGAAAGAATCCTTGTTTTATTTTAAATATGTTTCCATTGATGAGAAAAATGAATACTTTCTTTTAATGTAACAACTTTGTTTAAATGTGGGATGTAATGCATGTTTTATGATCTAATTCTCTAATACTCTAAACCTGAAATGATCCTCAAGGTGTATTATTGAAATATCTCAAGATTAAGTAATGTTTATGGTTGGGGCCTTATAGAATATATATTGCAGCTAATATGTTGAAATGATGAAATAAACTAGATGGTACCCAAAATAAATAAATCCAACCATTTTCAATTGCATTCATTTTAATTTATTATTCAATCTATTGAATCATGTAATCCATAGGATCTACCATATTCATTTGTATCCATATTGTATGTAACAATACAAATGCCTCAAAACCCATATAATCAATTAATTAAGACTGATTCCATGATTGTGATTTTTCTTGGAAGACTCATCACAATCATTCAATTATTCAAAAACGACTTTTTGAGATTGATCTCACAGTCCAACCCCTTTGGTCTAACATAGAACCAATTCATTAAATAATAACCATATAATAATATCTCACTGTATAACCCCTTTGGTTCTACATAGTATAGATCATTTACAAATGACCACCTCGGCATCTGTAATGGTCAATACCCATGGGTCATCATATCATCAATAAATAAAAAAATACCACACAGATAGCTCTCATAGTCAATAAAACAAATTCAATATTGAATAAATCAATTATAGATGACCACATTGGTAGTTTTCATGGTCAATACCCCTTGGTCCATTATCTACAACATCGCTCTCACAATCCTATGTAACTAATTTGGATGTTCCCTCAGTCTTCCTTGTCTGTGTCTCTCACAACCCATTGAAAAAATGTATCACATGTAATATATAACTACTACATGGATAAATATTCTCAAATCATATCACATGAATTTCATATAAAAATAACTCCATACTAATAAGACCAGTCATTGAAAATAAGGCAAGCCTAAGAGGCATCCCAGACAAAACATCCCTAAACAATCAAACAAGGGAAACACACCCATGGGTTTCCCATAAACAAGGAATCCATACATACACATAGACAAAAACCCTTTTATTAATTAATAACACCATAGTAGGTAATAAATATAGTAAAATTACAAATAAAGAAATACCCAAAAAGTGGGTATGTGGTACTTTTATACAAAATAATCCAAATAAGAAGAATTAACAGAACAAACCAAAAAACTCAATGTAGCACGATTAACATAATTTAACATAATACCTTGAATCAGACTAGATCAACAATGATATCTAAAAAGGTAAAAATGATCAACCTTTAATAACCCATGAGAGATGATGAATCATGAAGAAAGGATCTAGGGGTTCTGATAACTCTTCGGTGGGATTCCAATGCACCCAACGATGTATAAATCAAATCTCAGGTGGAGAATTTGGAGATGTTCAGTGTTATTCAGTCATTTGGTCATTCTCTTGTATGAACCAAGACCAGAATAAGATATATATGAAGATTAGATTCTACCTCACTATAATAAATCAAATAAAAAGAAAAATACACTTTCTGTTCATTGAAAGTACATGTTGTGTAGTATCCTTAACTGTCCCCCGATTTAAGAGGTCTGTCATGTCACCAAATCGTCATGTATATAGCTGTCACTCGACCAGCATTCAACTATACGCGGAAATATAGGTACATGGAATCTACTCATAATTACACAACATGTACTTAGAAAAAACCTCTTTTAATCCTTTTTACTCAAAAAAAAACTAAAAAATAAGATCCATTACTAAAATTAAGATTCAGGTTCTTAGAATAATTTTATATAATATATACGTAAATTGAAAAGTATGATTTAATGTTCCATCCATGTTCTTATGTCAACCATCTAATGAGAATTATTCTCTTATCCATTATTAATAAATGATGACATATCATAGTTCAATCATAATGAAGAAATTATTATCTAGGTCATATATTTTCAATGGAAATCAATATATGAAGAGGAAAACTGAGCACCAAAGAAAAAATATATTAGGAAAAATAAAATAATGGAATCAAAAAATATCCAACATGTGATAATTATGTAAGAAAACATCAACATAATATATTGAAGGGAATGGGATATTTCTTCATGTTTTGGAGGGAAATGAAATCTTGTGCCTGAATGACGCGTCTAGAAATAATCCACCAATATCTAATGTTTCAATAAATGGAAATGGGAAACTATATAAAAAAATTCCTAATAAAACAAGGTAATTTAACTTATAAAATTACAAGGGAGGATTCTGAAGTTTACACGATCACTATAGTTATAGTGGAAGTTCCAAAAGTTTAATTAGTAGGAATATTCATCATAACATCAAAATTTTATAATGCTATATTTGATTCAAGTCCCTCTCAGAATTTTATATATTCCTTGTTTTTTGAAAGAGTTAGACAATTTTTATTCAGCATAATAATAGATTTGTGAATAAATAATCAAAGTAAAATACTTATTTTAACATTATAATGTTATTTATTTTCTATTATAATACATATGTATACCTTATTTTAATGGTTAATTTATTTTAAGTAATTTAATGGGTCTCAATGATGATTTTTTTGGAATTAGTTAAATACACAATATTTATTTGTTTTAGTCATATTGTGTATTATATTACCATGTTCTAAATACATTTATAGTCATATAGAAATTTTTTCATTTACGGGTAATATATATCACAAATGGATGATTTATTTAAATCATGTATGAAAGGATATAATTATTCATTCATTATAAAATTTACTTATTAAAACTTATTAAAATAAAAATTAAAAAAATTAAAACGTTTAAATAAATCTAGTATATATATTTTATAATTATAATTATCATAAGAGTTTAAAAATGTATCAACGCATCATTACATATATGTTTTTTTTCTATTAATTACATGGTAATTATTTACCCAAACATTCTCATCAAATGAATATATTATATCATGATCTAAAAAGACATAATTTTTTATTCTAATTCTCATATATTAACGTAGAAGCTTGTTAATTAGAAAATAGTTGGAGAAAATTTGACTAATGAGAAGAAGGGAAATAAGGATTTTCAAAAGGGTGATAATTGATGAAGGAAACACCTTTATATATACTTAAGTGGAAAAGATGTTTGATTCATGTTTGGTGAAAATGTTTAACATTAATGAAAAACAAGGAAATTGTTTCAGTGATATTTTTATCATCATTTATATCATATTATAGTGGGAAAGACAATCCTTATTATGTTACTAACGTTGGCATAATGATGGTTGGATAAAGAGATTATCTATGTGGATAAATTTTATTGTATATTACAATGCAAATTGGAACTGATTAATTAATTATTGTAAAATTGGTTTTGTTGTCATAGATGGAGTCTAAAAAATTTTAGATTTACCAAATATATAAAATAACATTTTTTTTGAAATGATAAATAATTCAGGTTTTAAATAATGTCATATGGTAAATAATTTTGTATCCATGTATTAAGAGAATAAATGATGATGTTATTCACATGTTTGGTATGTGACAATTAAGAACATATATATTTATTTGGGGGAATATAATAATTATACATTAACCTTATTTCATAATATTTAGCCATATTTTGGATAATTTTAAGGTTAACTATTTATGGCATTGATTATGCTGACCGTTATGTGTTATTGTATAACTTTTATTAATAATTTATATTTTATTAATGAAATTAGAAATATCTGGTCACATTTTAATGGATTATATAATATGTTAAAGTATAATTTTATTGATTAATTCCAAAAAGATTTTTTTGGTATTTATTTCATGGATTAAGGGACTAATTTTATTTTTATTAGAGAAAAAACAAAGGATGAACTCTAATTTATGAAATTGAAACATATCAACTATAATTACTTGTATTCTATGAGAGTTAATTAATACCTCAAATCATGGATAATGGGTCTTCAATTAATATTATTATCTTGAAAAATATTTTTTTTTTTGAATTGATGGACTTTTAAATATTCATAGTTTTAGGGCTTAGTGGAACATAACATTTCATTGGTCATTCAATTCATTATTATCAATGAACTCAATCACCCTCTATAAATATTTATGTTTTTTCCCTATATCAATATCTTCACATTCAACTAATGTTCACATACATAGAAACCTATATATATATTTATATTATCCCATATGACATCTTTTACATAAAATTATCTCATATTAAGTGGATTTCATACAAAAACTAATTACAATATGGGTTTTTTAACATAGGTATTTCCAAAATGAAAACCCTCAAATATTGAGTTCATGTTTAAATTATGAGGATAGAATTTATTTAATGTGGGGGGAATGTAACACAATTAAATTTATAAAATGATAATATATTATTCTATATCATTAATTACATGAAATACTAAGAATATAAATGAATATAACATCTCAATAATTTATAATATATTTACTATTTTAAATAAATTTATTCTATTATATAGATTTCAATTCTTTATGTATTGATTCAGCATAAGTTGCATGTAATAATGAGTTTCTTTGATAGCATATGCTAAATCTAAGACCAGGTTATATATATTAGTATTAACATTTAAATTTTAAAGGGAAATTATCTCTTAGCCCTAAAATTGAAGGAAAATAATAGGATTAACAAACATCTAAAAATTAATGTATTGATTTAATATTAACCAATTAATTATTAATTAATTTTAAAACCAATTCAATATAATGGAAATGTCATTATAAAAACGTATATTAATGCATTGAAGGTATTTTTTTAATAAACTATATAAATTAATAATATTGGGTGGTTTAAATTGTAAAACACAAAGAATCCAAAGTATGTTTCCCTTTGAATAATGCAATAGCCTACATTGTACACAACTTTGAGATTTTAACACACCGCGACCAATGAAACTAGCCGTTAAGAATAATAAATCCCACTTTTTGAAATTTTATAAATTTTAATTTTAAAAATGGACTTCATTTTTTAATTCTGAATATTGAAATTATCTTAGGGTAAATTTTGGATATTTTTTTGAAAACATTGAATTTTTGATGAATAGTGGAAAACACTGCGTTATTGTTTAAAACTGAAATTTTATTTAAATAAATAATTATTTTATTTTAATTTATTTTAGGTCAAAATAGATACATAATACCTATATATGTACAATCTAATTCATTGGAGTCATTTTTTAATAATATTAGATATAGAAAATATTATTGAACTTTTCACTCTCTTTTACCCACCTCTTATGGGCATTTGTAAATTTACATAAAACATAATTTTACCGCTTTTGTGAGGTGAATTTTAAAATTCTGAGAGACACAGTTTATATCAGTAAGTAATATGTTGTTCAATAAGATGAAAATAATTTTTGGTGAATAGTAACTTTCTTTCTTCTATTTACCACAGTTAAAAGTTAATAGGGTAATTAAGGGTAAAAATGATATTATTATTACCCTAACACATGGCCTAATTGTATGGGATAAGTATAATTCAACCAAAAACAACATTAGGAATAAAATATGAACCTATTTGATCAACTTGGATTAGATTAATACATTTATTATTATTTTATTTAATGAATAGTGAAAAGAGATATAATCAAGGTTTAATAACAAAACCATTTTTAATATTGGGTTATACATAATAGAAATTAAACTATAAATATTCATTATAAATATAAAAATATTTACTACATAATTATATTTTATATATATTTTTTAGACTTTAAATAATTTAATTTATTTATGACACACTGATGATGAGTTAATTACCTTATTAATGAAAGATTAAAATATTTCATATTATAAATATGAAAATAAATATAATATGAGACTTTTAATGAATAAAACTAATTTTATAGGTCAATATTACATGTTAGGATTGATCATATTAATTTATTTCTAAGTAATAATGTTTTTAGGACTTTAACAAAAATCATTTATTAAATAATGTCAAAATTGACATAAAAGAGTTTTTAAAAACAAATTTATATTATTAATTGAAATATTATTTCTAAAAATCTATGGTTCCACAAATGGTCTTAAATAATATTATATGTGTCATTAATGAACCACTTTAGGTTCCATTATAAGTTTTTAGTATGTTTATTACCCATATAATATAAAAATACAAAGAGTCATGGTAAATGTCAAACTATTTAACTAAGCGTTTAATCTAAAAGATAAAGATAATATATTGACACAAACCTGTCTAAAACCTATTTGTAGAGTGTTTTTCGTCCCATACCCACCTTATACCTTAAATAATTCATTTCTAGACATTAAAAACCAAAAATTATTTCATTATAAAATAATATTTCAATCATTCCCTAAGGTGACCCTCACCCTTCATATAAAAGGGAGCTTCCCCTTATCTCAAATTCACACCTCCAAAGCCATTTGGATCAGCCAACCCCAGCCCACATATTCTCCCAACTATCCTCCCTTTATCCTATAGGACTTAGTGTTATTGTGAAGCCAACCTAAAGAACCCTTTAGATCAAATAAAAAGGAAGAACCCGAGGAAGAGGTAAATATCTCACCACCTCTTCAAATTATTTTCTTCTTCCACTTCCTCTTTCTTTGTTATTTCCATTATAAAATAATAACTCCAGTATATTCTATATACTATGATGTTATTGTAATAATGGTACATTAATTATCATTATGTTATCCATCCTATGAATAATATGTCATCATACGTGCGTACATAAGGCTTACCGTCTCCATGTTGTGGTGTAGTTGTTATTCAATACATTATAATTTGGATGGGTATAATAATGATGTATAATTGATGTAAATAATTAATATAACATGATTATTATTATCTATATATGATATAACATCCAATTATATGTTATTTTAATATCAAAATAATATTGTCACTTGTGTGTACGTACGGATTACCGTCTCAACGAACTTGATCAGATTCATTCCCCATCAGAATCTTTCAAGAATAATTTTATTTTATGATTAAAAATAATTATTATGAACATAATATAATTTTGTATATGAATCCAATACATCCTATCCATACAAAACATGGCTTACATAACCAAGAATATAAAAGAAAACGAATCAGTTTACACTCAAAACCATGATACTACTAAAATATCATTATCAATGAAACATCAAGATCATATATGATATCATATTAATATATATGGTTATTTTATAATTAATAACTATTATTTTACCATTATTCAGGATTTTAACCAACCCTCACTCAAGGAAAATTACAAGGTAAGGTTTAATTCTACAATCTCTTTATTATTCGAGATTGTTTATATGTAAATATCTATTGGGACCACTTTATCGTCCACATCCATGTTTTTAAAAAATATATTTCAATTTTTTTTACTATTTTATGAAATATGGTTTAAATACATTTAGTCCCTTTTTGACCATCAATTTTTTGAATGGAATCTTTCGGTCATTTTCTAAACAAGGTACTTTATGACCTTTTTGACGAAATTAATGTTTTTTAAACATATTCGGTGGATGCGGCTATTTTTGGCCATTATAACATCGTCGAAGCTTCCTTTACAATATTATAAGAATATTTTAGAAATATATAATTTCTTTTATAATTATGTTAATTTAAATGATTTCAAAAAAGAATGAGATATTTCTCTCAAATAGTTTTGATTTCATCTATGCCAATTTCATTTGACGGATTTTGCACTTGGTTTGAAGTTGATTAATTATGATACTAGTATTCCATATTTTATTGAAGGTTTTGAGATATTTTTTACTATGGATGTGTTATTTTTATACCACTCATGGTTTATGGTTAAAGTATTGGAATTTAGTTTGCATGTTTTAGTACGAATGTTTATGTTAGTTTAAGCCTTTTCATATGAGGAATGAATTGGACATAGTATGTGACGAGTGGAGCCCTCTATAGCTCCTCGATCCATAGGTAGTTCTCTTGAGACCAACTAGTGTCATGGTACAAGGACTTGACAAAATATTTTTTGTAGTCTTCGAACAAGGCCATGACTATGTCGTTATGAAATATGGGATTATGCATTCCATCATTATGAATGTTTATATTGATTTTTCATATGATAATTCATCTAGTATAATATCCATGTGAATAATTAAATGTAATTATTTGATTTTATCATTACCCTATTACGCTAAAGTTCATGTTTAAAAGGCTTTTATTTTAGTCTTATACAATGACTTAAATTTTTATTCTTATTTATGAATGTTTCTTCTATATTGTTATCCTTACTGAGCATCTAATATCACCCCTTTATATGTTTTATTTTTTCCAAGATGCGAGGAAATATTTTATAACTGACCTATAGGGATAGTCTTAGTGGATATGAGTGTGGTATATGGAAACAATGTTTTTTTAGTTTTTCATTTTATAATTTAATGTAAAACTTATGAATATATCTAGTATTTCGAAGGCTAATAAACGGATCGGTCTTTCAAGACATGATTTCATTTTATCATGCCAATGTTGTGTAATAATTCACTAACTCTAGGTAACTAGGGTTGGAGCGTTACAATTGGTATCAGAGAAAGTTTAGTACAAACCGAGGACTATAGATTTAGAAAAACTTTGATTAGAGCACATTACCCTACGATAGACTTTGAGGATTAGTATAGAAGAACATCCTTGAATTTTAGTATTGTAGAGATTTTTTGAGTTTTCCATGCAATAAATCCTTGTCTAGATACGATCTGGTAGAGGTGGAATTGAAACAGATGTACCTAGGGGTAAAACCTGAAAACTCCACTTTGAGCTAGACTCGAGATGGAACTGGTGCACGAAAATAGGCATTGATGCACTCTTGGTTTCTACACACCTGTGGGATATACTTATTATAATTATCATTTTCTATACAAACCATTATGAAGGGTTTATGAGTATATAATTTCTCCTAGAATTTTTTTTATGTTTATGGATTATATACATAAACTGTTCAATTTATGTAAAGTATTTCACAAGTTTGGATTTATGTATTGCAAATGATAAACTAATCTAGATTATGCCATTTTTTAGAAATAGATCCTAGTGGAAGGAATTGAAACCATATCAATGCACGTAATCCATTTAGGGATTTCCCTCTAACTCCAGATAATTATAGTGGAGCTAGTGAAGCAACTGGTGCTGAGAAACTTGTAACCATACTAGGACAACTCACTCTGGTTATGAATAATATCCTTACCCGTATAGAGGACCTTTATCCACAATGTGAAAGATAAATGTTATATCGATTCATGAGGAAAAAACCACAATAATTAAATGGGAGTACAAATCCATTAGTAGTTGATCAATGTATAAATTCCTTAGAGAAAATATTACATTCCTTGGTGAGTAGAAAAATGGAAAAAAGATGATATGGCAGTTTACCACCTCACTGGTGATGTTGATCAATGGTGGTCATTGTTTCAAAACATGAAAGAATATGATAAAGTATAAAATATGGAATGGAGGGAGTTTAAAGAGCTTTTCATAGAAAAAAATTCTTCATGATCATCGACCGGATATGGAAAAACAATTTCTGAGTCTAAGGAAAAAGGAGGATGGGAATGTCGCAAAGAATGAAGCTAAATTTAAAAGGTTAGCAAGGCATGCTTCAGAATATATACATAACCCAAGAAGTAATATTCATCATTTATTTGATGGGTTAAATCCATTTTTCCATCAAGCATTAGTCTCACTATCCTTCTTGTCGTATGAAGATTTTTTCTCATGTGCTATCAAGACACAAAAGGAATTCTGTATGTCTTACGACATTAAATAAAAGAAATATAAGAAGTGATCTATTGAACAGTCTAGAAATATAAATAATGGGATAAAGGGAAATTTTGAATATCAATCCTATAGTAAATGTAGGAAGAAACGCCACAGTACAAGCCTAAAGATAATGTGAGTCTGTTACAAGTGTGGTGAAAAATCCCACCAAGCTCGTGATTGAAAAGGGATGAAAAAGGTTGTCAATGATGAATTATATAATTGTAGAGAAAGGGGTAATTATTGAAATGAATGTCTCAAGTTCCATGAAAACTTTTCTCGGAAATGGACATGGGATCAAGGGCAAGTTTATTCTATCACTACTGTTGAGGTTGAAGTTCTAAAAGACATAGTGGCAGGTAATCTAATGGTTTCCTCATGTTTATAAAATGATTTTTTATGCTTGATCATTGTATTGTTTCATATCTTTGAATTTTTATATGAAAATTATATATTTACAATTTGATTTAACAAGCGAGTTATCAGTCAAAACTATTATGTAAAGTATCATTGCAACAATGTTTTGTGATTCAGTCCCCATTAAGGAATATAAATGTTATTTATCTGCTGATTTCATCATCATACCAATGATTGAATTTGATATAATCCTCGATATGTATTGTATTTTGGACCATGATTTAAAAAAATTATTATAAGAATAAGGATGTTATTATTTTTTATGAAGATTATAACGAACACCTTATCTTTAGAGAAGAAACGTCACCATCTGATTCTTACCTAGATCCACCCCCATAAGCTCAACCAAATTCAATTATTTAGAGTAATATAATGAAATAATTGTGGGTGAGGAGAATAATGTTCAAATAGAAGTTGTATTTATTCTGTAGGAATATTTTGATGGGTTTCTAGAATATTTACCTCGATATCATCCAGAATGAGAAATTGATTTTTCCTTTGATTTTATTTCTAGTTCAAGGCCCATATCGAAGACCTCTTATAGAATGGAAACTGTGGAATTAGTGGAACTAATGAAACAACTATAGGAATTGATTAATAAAGTATTTATTCATCATAGTGTTTCTCCATAGGGATCCCCTGTCCTTATTGTTAAGAAGAAAAATGGATTTATTAGGTTGTTCATTGACTACATGGAGATCAATGAAATAACAATAAATAACATGTATCCCTTACCTCGCATTGATGATTTATTTGAACAACTTTCTAGATCTCAATATTTTTCAAAGATTAAACTTCAATCTGGATACCATCAGTTGAGTTTGAAGAAGGAAGACATTCTGAAGACCACATTTCGAACAATGTATGGGTATTATGAGTTTACTGTAATGCCTTTTAAATTGGCTAATGCACCATTTGTCTTCATGGATATAATGAATAGGTTTTTCAAGGAATATATTGGTGACTTTTAGTGTTATTTATTGATGATATCGTGGTATACTCCAAAATCTATAAATATCATGAAAATCACTTGCGCATTATCCTAAAGACTCTTAGAAGAAATAAATTATCTGGGAAGTTTAGAAACTGTGAATTCTGGCTTCAAGATATTTCTTTTCTTGGACACATTATCTCTAAGTATGGAATAAATGTTGATCCTCCAATGACCAAGGGAATCCAAGAATTTCCAACAGTAATGTGTATAACTGAGGTATGGAATTTTTTTTTAGTAGGTTATTATCGAAGTTTCATCCAGAATTTTGCTCAGTTGGATCACCCATTAACCAAGATCACACGTAAAGTGTTTAAATTTCATTGGACAAATGAGTGTGAAAAATGTTTTGAAGATTTGAAGAGAGGATTATTCAAAACATCTATATTGAATCTACCATCGGGGAATGATGGGTTTTTTATTTATAGTGATGCTTCAAAGAATGGAATTGGTTGTTTCCCTATGCAAGAATGATATAGAGTTATTGCCTATGCATCACGACATCAAAAAAATCATGATCAGAACTATCCTACTCATGATCTTGAGTTAGAATATGTAATCATTACTCTGAAAATATGAAGACACTATCCCTATGGTGAAAAATCTGAGATTTATACTGATCAAAAGAGTTTTAAGTATATACTCTCACAAAAAGAACTCAACATGAGGCAAAGGCTGTGGCTGGAACTAATCAAGGATTATGATTTCACAATACACTACCACCCGGGGAAGGAAAATAAGGTGGAAGATGCTTTGATTATAAATGATCTTGGAGTTTTGAACAAGATGAGAGTTGAAAAGTATCCTATATACATGGATCTAGTGAAGATGGATATAGGAATAACAATGGATGGTGAAATATAAATTCTTTTTCAAATGGTTTCCAAACTATCATTACGAGAAAGGTTAAAAAGTTCTCTGGCTGAAGATGAAGAGTTTCAAAAGAATATTAAAGGTGTGAATAATGGGATATTGAGTGACTTCATATATAAAGATTTAATTATGAAATTTGGGAAGAGACATTGTGTTCTCGATATACCTAATTTGAAAATAGAATTGTTGGATGATGCCCAAAGATCCAATTTCTCTATACACCCTTAGAGCACTAGAAAATATAGGGATTTGAAGGAAAATGTTTTGTGGGACAACATGAAGAGGGAGATTTTTTATTTTTTGTCAAGATGTATGGTTTGTTAACAAGTGAATGCTAAAAGGCAACAACCTGGAGGATTCATGCAACATCTTCCCATAACTGAGTAGAAAAATGGATAATATTACGATGAAATTTTTCATGGGACTACCGAAGACTCCTAAATGGAATGATGCAATATGGGTCATTGTTGATCGTCTTACCAAGTCAGCACATGTTCTTGCAATAAGAAAATATTTACCACCAGAATTTTTAGAAAGAATATATATTAATGATGTTATAAGACTTCATGGAGTACCTTTATCGGTAGTTTCTGATTGTGATCTCTGTTTTACATCAAGATTCTAGAAAAGTATTTAGAAATCCCTAGATACTAAACTTCATTTTAGAACATCCTACCACACCCAATCTGATGGAAAATCAAAACAGACTATTGAAACCTTTGAAGAGATGTTGATATCATTCTCACTTGACTTTCAAGGTATGTGGGATCAATTTTTACCTATAGTAGAGTTTTACTATAACAATAGATTCCATTCAAGTATTCAGATGGCACCATGTGAAGCATTATATGAAATAAGATGTGGTATGCCAACATGTTTGGATGATATAGTTAGAAGAAAAAGTGTAGGTCCAGAACTTGTTGAGGAAACAATGGAAAAGATGATAGTTATCCAAACCCACATCAAACCATCCCAGAGTAGGAAAAGGAGATTTGTTGATAACTAAAGGAAGGATTTGTAATTTCATGTACGAGACCATGTATTCTTGAAGGTATCAGTATGGAAGGGTGTTATACATTTTGGTAAAAAGGGTAAATTGAGTCCCATGTATATGGGACCTTATGAAATTCTAGAATGAAGTGGGGCTGTAGCTTACCATTTGGAAATCCCTCCAAGTCTCTTCAAAGTTCATGATGTGTTCCACGTATCACTGTTGAGAAAATACTTGCCTGACACAATGCATGTACTCAACTATGAGGAATTCGAACTAGAACCCGATCTATCTTATTGCGAAGAGCTTATCAAATTTTTGATACTAGATAAGAAGTGGTGAGAAACCAGAAAACTCGTTCGGGAAAGTTCTATGGAGCAATAATAAGATGGAGGAGGCAACGTAGGAACCAGAGCAACGTATGATGAAGAACCACTCAAATATTTTTTGAGGTAGTATTATTGAAATTTTGAGGATGAAATTAATCAAAATAGGGGAGAATGTAACACTAAATGATTTCATGGTACGTTTCCCTTTGAAAACTGCAATAGCTTGCATTGTACGCAACATCAAGATTCTAACACACAGCGACCAATCAAACTAGCTGTTATGAATAGTAATACCCAATTTTATAATTTTATAAATTTTATTTTTCAAAATGGACTTCATTTTTGAATTCAGAATATCGAAATTTGTTTAGGGTGATTTTTTGGAATCTTTTTGAAAACATTAAATTTTTTATCAATAATGAAAAACACTGCATTATTATTTAAAACTGACTTTTTATATAAATAATTACTTATTATTTTTTATTTTAGGTAAAAATAGATAAATAATACTTAAATATGTTCAATATAATTTATTGGAGTCATTTTGTAATAATATTAGATATATAACATTTTATAGAACTTTTCACCATCTTCTACCAACGTCCTATGAGCATTTGAAAATTTAAAAAAAACATAATTTTAAAGCTTATTTGAGATGAATTTTAAAATTTCGAGAAATATGGTTGATAACAGTAAGTAAATTTTCTCCTAATATGAATAAAATATTTTTTGGTGAATATTATATTTTTACATTTATTTACCACGTTTAAAAGTAGATAGGGTAATTAAGGGTAAAATGATATTATTATTACCCCAACACATATCATAATTCTATAGGATAAGTATAATTCAACCAATAAAAACTTATTAATAAAAAATGAACCTCTTTGGTCAACTTGGATTAGATTAAGAAATTTATTTTTATTTTATTAAAAGAAAAATTAAATGAGTTAAAATCAATGTTTAATAATTAAACCATTTTTAATATAGGGTTATACATAAGATAAATTCGACTATAAATTTTCATTAGAAATATAAAATGATTTCTTACATAATCATATTTTATTTAGAAAAATTAGATATTAAATAATTTAATTTATTTATGAGACAATGATGATATAGTAATTACCTTATTAATGAAACATTAAAATAATTGATATTATAAATATCCAAATAAATCTTATTTTAGACTTCTAATGAATTACACTAATTTTATAGATTAATATGACATGTTAGGATAGAAAATAAGAATTTATTTACATGTAATAATGTTTTAATGAATTTATCAAAAATCATTTGTTAAATAATGTAAAAATTAACATAAAAGACTTTTTAAAACAAATATTATATTATTAATTGATATAGTATTCCAAAATATATAAGGTTTTGTCAAAGGTCTTAAATAATATTATATATGTCATTGATGAACCACTAGAGGTTTTCATGGATGTGTATAGTATGTTTATTAACAATATAATATAAAAATACAAAGAGACAAGGTAAATGTCAAACTATTTAACTAATAGTTAAATCTAAAAGATAAAGTTAATATAGTGACCTAAACCTGTCTATAACCTATTGTTTGAGTGTTTTTTGAGACATACACACTTTAACCTTTAGATAATTAATTATGGATCCATTAGAAACTGAAAATGAATTTATTATAAAATAATATTTCACTCTTTCCCTAAGGTTCCCCTCCCCCTCTTATAAAAGGCCACTTTCCCTTCTCTCATATTCACACCTCTAAAGCCATTTGGCTCGACCTAACCCTACCCAAATTTTCTACCAAATACCATCCCTTAATCTTAGTGGCATTATTTTGATCAGAAAGCCAACCTATGGTTCCCTTTTTATCAAATCATAAGGAAGAACCTGAAGAAGAGGTAAATTTCTCGCCACCTCTTTCATGTTATATTCTTCTTCCACATTCTCATTCTTTATGGTATCCATCCTATGAATAACATGTCACTATACGTGCGTATGCACGACTTACCGTCTCCACGTCGTGGCATAGTTGTTATTAAATAAATTATAATTTGGATGGGTATAATAAAGATGTATAATTGATTTAAATAATGAATATAACATGATTATGATTCTATATATATGATATACCATCCATTTATATATGTTTTTAGTATCAAAATAATATTGTCTCTCATGCGTACATACAGATTACCGTCTCCACGAACGTGTTGATATTCATTCCCATTTGGAATCATGAAAGAAAAATTTTCATTTTGTGATTAAAAATAATGATTATGAACAAACAATCATTCTGTATATAAATCAAATACATACTATCCATAAAAACACAGCTTACATAACCAATCATATATAGGAAAACCAATCACTTAACACCTGAAATGATTATACTACAAAAATATCATTAAGAAAACAATATAAAGATCATATTGTTGAGTCAATAAGGTTTTCCTTATGACTTTCCCATTCCATCATGTCAGGGGGAGATTGATAAGTCATCATGGTTTCCTTATGACTTGATCATTCTTCTTGTTTGGAAAATAACAAACACCTTATATTCGGGAAAATTTCACTTTACACTATATTTTACCCCTATAATGAAAAAATTCCCTTTCCCAAGGAAATTTGTCCTTATCATGCTTACCATGTTCAAATCAAAATTTTTCTTAGTATAAAAATCGGTTTGTAACAAAAATCCTTGGAATCATATAATACATAGATATGATGTATTCTGTTTAAGACTCCGAATTCCTGTTACAAACTTTTATGAAGTTCTACTCCGAATTCCCTGTTACGAACTTTTATGAAGATCAAACTCTGAATTATGATTATGAACTTATATAATGTTCTAACTAAAAATTATGATGATTAATTCTAATTACGAATTCTCATTATGAATTATGATGACGAATTCTGATTATGAATTCTCATTACGAATTCTGATGATGAATTCTGATTACGAATTCTCATTATGAATTCTGATTACGAATTACGATTACGAACTTGTATAAGTTATAATTATATGTTCTCTTAATACAGATTTTGAACTCCTAAGAGTTTTGTCTCCGAATTCTCATGAACTCTGACTCCAAACATTGTATGTTCAGGTTCTGAATTCTGGTGAATCCAGATTCCAAATTTTTTTGAAATCCAGACTTCAAGTTTCTATAGAATTTATGTTCTGAATTTATACAAAACAGAATCTGAATATCTTAGTAATACAGTCTTTGAATTCATTTTTACCTTGACTCGAAACATTCATTTACCATTATTACGAATATCAGTTTTTGTTATTCTTAAACTTATTTAGTTATGAAACGATGTCATACATCCAATTATAAAATAACCTTTGTTTGAGTGACACATGTACAGGTCTGTCTAAAATTCAAGGAAGAATATGACTGTTGGGGGAGGGAGCCGACCATATGAGATGAGCCTATAAATATGAGCTCATTTGAACATGATCAGGACATTTTGGAATTTTTAAGCTTAGAACATTCAGAAGTGATTTCTAGAGAGAGAGAGAGGGGCTTTTATAAAGTCTCAGACTTTGTGCAGAAAGTTTGAATGACTTGTTCAAAATTTGTTTCGTGAAGATTTTCTTCATGCAGAGGTGTGATTACCTTAAGGTCAGAGACTTCCAGTTGTGATGTCAGAGGTGTCGATTTCCTTATAAATAGAGGGCGTGCGGAGATATCAAGATAGATACCAATCTTCAGATTTAGGGCTTACCTGGGTTTGGGTAAGACATACTTTCTTGAATGTATAAATAATGGGACCTTTTATCCAGGGTTTCTTGATTCCCTCCTCATTGGTTTAAAAGAGTTTATTCTTGTTACATTTAGTTTTACTACTTTGTTTTTCCACTGCATTTGTATTGGTGAGTAAAGTATAACATTCTTACACTTCATCAGACATGTACTCTGTTATAGTTAGATTCTATACGCTTTAAGGTAGAATTTCATTTGTTGTAAACTTTTGTCAAGTTTCATTTCTGGAATCACTTTTCTGGAATCAAGCAAGTTATTAGAACTTAGAGGTGTTGTTAGTTATAGTTACACAAAGTTCCCTTAGAAATTTTTAAAGTATACAATACACCCCTCTTGTATTTGAGTATCTAATTACATATTCAATCCTACATTTGGTATTGTAGAGTATATCATACTCATACATACCATCCTAACATTTTGTATCAGAGGATTGCTTCAATATGAATTAATCTCACGATTAGATTCTAGAAGGGAATTTTCAGAATTGATTTCTCAGAATCATATTTTTCGAATTCATATTTTTCGGATTCATATATTCAGACTCACATAGTTTGGATTCAGTTTTTCATAGAGATACAATTTCTCTATATTTCCCATGCATTGGAAATTTTTTATTGTTTACAATCTCTTACTACTAACAAGTATTTGTGCCAAATATTATCTTAAGAATTCCAGGTTTAATATTTTGTTCCATAGATAATCTAAATCCTACCAGACCACCTGTTTTTGATGGAAATGATTATTAGTATTGTAGAGATAGGATAAAGGCTTTTGTTATCAATACTGGAGTTGATAACTATTTTATGTTGAATGGAGATTATAAGATTCTGGATAAGGATTTGAGAACCTTTACGAATCAGGAGAAATCAGAATATCAATCAAATTCTATAGTCAGATATACTTTGTTATGTTCCATTACTAGGAATATGTATAGTCAAATATCATCTTGTAAAGCTATAAACAGTATCTGGAAGAAACTTGAAGTTACAGATTTTGGTACATCCAAAGTCATAGAGTCCAGAATAGCTATGTTGAAAGCTGAATACCATGGATTTAGTTTTCTTTATGGAGAACCAAAAACAAAATTACAGCAAAGATTTATGACTATAGTCAATATCTTGCAATATATGTGAGAGAAAGGTTTGGATGATGAGTATCTTGTGGATGAGAACATAGATATTATCTCAAATGAATGGGAGTCCAAGAGGACAGTTATTGATGAGAACAGGAAATCCACTCAGATTTTCTTAGATGTGTTGTTTGGAACTCTTCTTCAGTATGAAACCCGATTGAAGAGAGATGCTGAAAATGTTAAGAAGAATAATGGGAATGAAGGAGTTTCTTTTACAACCACTTCTAAACATATGAAATCCAAGACCCCAGAAAGGGTAAGTAGATCTAAATCTTAGAATGTTATTATTCAATCAGAATCAAGCGATATAGAAAAGTCGGAGAATGAATTAGCTAATATTGCTCAGAGAATGAACATGATTGTAGCTCGAAAAACCCATCATAATAAGTAAAAGAAGAAATATTAGAGAGATATGAAAGATAGAGAACTTACTTTTTATGAATGTAGAAGTATATGTCACATCAGACCTGATTGTCCTTTGTTTAAGAATAAGGAAATGAAGGAAAGGAATTTAGAAAGGAATAAGAAGAAATTATATAGATCAAGGCACTAGAAAAGTCTTAAAGATAATGGTACATAAAGTGCTAGCTGTGGAGACTCTTAAAAAAATTAGTCTTCTGAATATGATTCATCAGCATAGATGAATATGGGATTCATAGCTACTACTTCTATCCCAAACACATGTCTTATGTCCAAGGTACACTCTGTCGAGGCTTTAAAAAATTTATCTCTTGATAATAATTACTATTCCAAAAATCGTACTTCTTATGAAGACACATCATCTTCAGAAAATGAAGAAAATTCATATGAATAAATATGTAGATTTGAAAAATTAGTTGATGAAAAAAATTGTAAAATTACTAAGAAATTAGACACAGAAAATACTGGGGATGAAATTCTTACAAAAGAGATTTCAGATCTTTCTAGAGATCATAGAGATAAGGATGAGATTTTAGAAAAACTTTATAAAGACCATGAGAAAGCTAATTATTTTAAGGAAGAACATTCTAGAGATCTTAAGACTTCTATTTTAAAGATAAATGTTTTGGAGGAAAAATCTAACTCTAAGGAAATTATTCCTTAGGATAATAATTTTGTTATCAAACTAAAATCTGAAAAAAAATTTCTTTTAAAAAAATTCTTGCAAAATTTTCCACTGGAAAGGAAAATTGTGACAAGATGTATTCTCAAATTAATCCTCAAGGAAACACTACTAGAGTAGGTTACACTCACCAAAAACCGGTTTTCAAAAACAACTATTTTGTTCCTTCTAAAGCCCCTTTTATCACTAAGTGTCTAAGTTGTGGGCATTGCATGAAAAATTTCTCATTGAGCAAAGTTCAATCTCTTAGGTTTCATAAAGATTACTTTTCTAAACAAATTTGGATACCCAAAATATTTTTGTCTAACAAATCCGGATCCAAGAATGTTTGGATTCCGAAAGTCTAACTATTTTTTTTTAGGAAAATTGAGAAATTACCAACAGTAATACGTGGTACATGGATAGTGGATGTTCCTGACATATGACAAGTAAAAAACTATTTTGAAAACATTATCAAGACGAAAGGAGGAAAATTATATTTCGGAGATAATTCTCGGGGAGAATGTATTGGTATAGGTAACAATTATCTTATTGGAAAAACATTTATTTCAAATGTTTTATTTGTTAAGGGTCTTAAAAAAAACCTCATTAGCATAAGTCAGTTATGTGATGAAGGATATCTTGTGAATTTTATGAATGATAGGTGCATAGTACACAATTCCAAGGATGAGTTTATTCTTTCTGCCAACAGGAAAGAGAATGATTACACGTTAAAATCAGAATACCTTAGGAGTCAAGACATACCTTGCCTTAGTGAAATGGAAGATCATTCTTAGTAATGGAATAGAAGGTTGGGACACTATAACCTTATTAACTTATGTAAAATTTCAAATTAAAGACTAGTTAAGGATCTACCAGAGCATAGATTCAATTCTTCAAATGTTTGTGACCCCTGTCAATATGGCTAGCAAAATTAATCAAATGTTAAATCAGTCATTGAAGTCTCAACTATTGATGCATTACAGCTAGTGCATATGGACCATTTTGTTCCAACACCAACTGGAAGCATTGGGGGTAAGTATTATGTATTTTTCTTGGTTGATAATTAAACTATATATACATGGGTCTATTTTCTAGAAAAGAAGTCATAAACTTTTTCTTATTTCAAAAGATTTAGATCCCATGTTAAAATTTAAAAAAACCTTCCATTGATAACCATTCATTGTGATAATGGAAGAGAATTTCAAAATTATGATTTCGAAACTTTTTGTAGTAGAAAAGTAATTACTCATAACTTCTTAGCACATAGAACACCACAATAGAATGGTGTAGTTTAAAGAAGAAATATAATTCTTCAGGAGATATCAAGAACCATGTTGACTGAGTATTTTATAGCCAAACAATTTTGGGCGGAAGCTGTAAGTACTTCTAGTTATAATATAAATTGTGTTTTGATTTGACCATATCTTAATAAAACCCCTTATGAGTTATAGAATTGTTGAAAACCTAGACATTCCTACTTTATGGTTTTTGGATGCAAGGTATTCATTCTAAATACTAAAGATAATCATCATTAATTCACACCAAAATCTGATGAAGGAACTTTCCTAGGCTACACCACAACTTCTAAAGCATATAGAGTTTTCAATAAAAACACTTGTACTGTTGAAGAAAGAGTACATGTAAAATTTGACGAAACTGATCCTTTTTTTAAAAAAACCACAACCTACATCCTCGGATGTGTTTTGAAAAAATTATTATCAACCTATGATAGACGATCATTCTGATAAGGAAAATGTACAATAAGATACACCTGAAACATTTAACCCAGAAGATTTCCTACCAAATGTTGATGAATAGGTTTTAGAAAACCCAAATAAGTTGTTTCTAAAGAATCATCCCAATGATTGTATATTTTTTGATGTGTATAATCCTCTAAGGACTTGATGTTCCTTATGAAATGAAGTGGAACATCTATCATTACTTTCCCAATTAGAATAAAAAATAATTGATGATGCTTCAGGTGATGATGATTGGATTAAATCCATGCAAGATGAACTAAATGAATTCGAATGGAATAGAGACTAGACCATGGTTGAAAAACCTAAGGAAACTTCTGTTATTGGAGTAAAATGGGTCTTCAGAAATAATTGTGATGAAAATGGATTCATAGTTGGGAATAAAGCTACATTATTTTATAAAGGCTTTAATGAACAAGAAGGAATAGACTATGAAGAATCCAATGCTACAGTATCTAGACTTGAATCTATTCATATTTCAATTTCCATTGCAGCAATCATTAATTTTAAACTTTTTCAAATGGATGTGAAATTTTCATTCCTTAATGTTTATGTTCAAGAGGAAGTTTTTGTCGAACAACCTCCTAGCTTTGAAGTTTCAAAATTTCCTGATCATGTATTTAGTCTTACCGAAGCTCTATATGGACTTAAACAAGCCCCTCGTGCTTGGTATGATAGAATTATAGGATTTTTTCTTCAAAATACCTATGTTATGGGAAATGCAGATCCAACACTTTTTATAATGAAAGATAAGAAAAATGTTTTCATTATTCAAATTTTTGTTGATGACATTATATTTGTTTTATCTCAGCAATATTTAACTGATTACTTTGTAGATCTAATGAAATCTGAGTTTGAAATGAGTTTGATGGGTGAGTTAACATTTTTCCTTGGTTTTCATATTTTTCAAAAACCAGAAGAAATCTATATATCTCATCATATGTATAATAATGATCTTCTTAAAAAGTATGGATATAAAAACACTAAGAGTATATGTACTCACATTGGTACCTCAATCACACTTGATCTTGATGAAGCTTGGAAACCAGTAGATAAAACATCTTTTAGAGGTATGATAGAAGTCTACTTTACTTGATAGCTAGTCCTCCAGACATAGTGTTTTTAGTATCCTTATGTGATAGATATCAATCCAATCCTAAGTAATCTCATTTAAAAGCAGTGAAAATAATTTTTCTCCACTTAAAGGGAACCATGGATTTAGGACTATTTTAAACTTCTGGAATGATTTTGTTTTAAAGAGTTTATCAGATGCTGACTTTGGTGGATGTAGAATGGATAGAAATAGTACATCAGGTACTTGTCATTCCATAAGAGATTCATTAGTTTCTTTGTCCTGCAAGAAGAAACACTCAGTAGCGCTCTCCACAGCTGAAGCTGAATATGTAGCAGCTGGAAGTTGTTGTGATCAAGTGTTGTGTATGCAACACACACTCATAGACAATGGCTATAGTTTTACCAAAACATAAATTTTGTGTGATAACATAAGTTCCATTTCCCTTACTAAGAAACTTACACATCACTATCGTGAAAATCACATATATATTACGCATCCCATTCTAAGGGATCACACACTAAAAGGAGATATCATTCTTTAATTCATCAGAATTCAAGATCAACTTGATGATATTTTAACAAAATCATTACCTACTGATAGATTTTAATACATTAAACAGAAGTTAGGAATGATAATCATTAGGTAATATTCCTTCATTAAATTTCTGTTCATCTAATCTCTTTACAGTACTAAACTATTTTTCATTGGGGGAGTGAATCTGTTATTAAAGTTTATGAAAAAAAAATTTGTTAGATTTTAAAAAAAATTGTACGGAAAATTTTGCTAGTAATATTTTCAAAAAAATTTGTAATGAAAATTTTTGTAGTTAGATTTTTAAAAAAAATTTGTAGTGAAATTTTCGTAGTAAATTTTTCAAATATTCTGTAATGAGAATTTTCAGATTTGAAATTTTTGTAATAAAACTTCTTGGATTTGAAATTTTCATAATAAAAATTATCGGATTTGAAATTTTCATAATGGAATTTTCGGATTAGAAATTTTTGTAAGGGAAATCTCGGATTTAAAATTTTTGTAATGAACATTTTCATAATGGGAATTTTTCCTACTCATAATTTTCGTAATCGAGATTTGGTACTCAATGTTTTTGAAATAAAACATTTAGATGTTAAGTTTTTTGTAGTAAAATTTCCTTAAAGAAGAATATTACCTATTACGAATAATCTTCCTAGCCAATATGAATGATATGATTTCATTACTCAAGTTTTCGTAATCATTTTTTACTTGCTGGTATTTTCATTTAATGTTTCGGATTCATTTCTCATTAAATCTGAATCTTTTTCTTAAAACCTCAAAAGATCAGATTCATGATTTCCTTGAGGGAATGTTTTAAACCGCCATATTTGATCAGAGAGTTTTTGAACGATTATATTGGTTTTGGAATATGAAAGGTCACTTCCATCACATATATAAAGAGGACCCCTGATGGTTGTCCCACATTGATTTCCAAGCTTGTGCGTGCGGAACCTATGACTCTCTACAAAAGGTCATTCCAAATTTTTCAAGAAGTACTCCAGTGTGAATGTCTACAGATGTCCCTTCTAAAGATATTTCATTAGTTAAGCCGATTGTTGAATGGAAAATTATAGTGAGAGGATGGTACACAAAACTTTCTTCAATAATTTTGACTCAATTATTACCAAGAATATCAGGCTCAATGGTTGGGAAAGTATAGCTATTTCTAAGATAGCAGCTCAAGATGTAGTTTATCCGGATCTTCTCATCCAATTATATGAATCAGTTAGCTTCTTCAAGGATTATGGTAGATAATAATTATCCTTTAACAGTTATGGTAAGACTTATAAAAATCTTTACACCAAGGCTACACGCATAGTGGGGATCGCATATGAAGGGGAAGCTGAGTTTTTCTCACACAAACTCCCAGAAGTTCAAGGAATTTTTGTCAAGGTGAAGGCCATGAAATGCCTTGGTCTTACTGATGTAAAAATAGCCAAGATATCCAATATGTCTACCAATAATCAAATTCTTCAATTATGGGTGCAAGGTCTTATAGTAACGAGGAAGGGTGACAAGGACACCCATAAGAAAAGTGACATGTACATCATAGATTTTTTGGTAAATCTATGGAAAATCAATATGACAAGGCACATCCTCATTACGATTTAGAACATCAAGAATGGGAACCTTAGAGCTCAAGTCATTATGTATCTGGAATTGATTTCAAAGTTGATTTTTTGGTGTCTTGAATCCTTCAAGATCCCATGTTGCTCCAAGATGAGAAATTTCAAGGTGATGCTAATTAGTGATGACAACCTGAAAAGAATGAATGTTGGAATATCTAAGGTGACAGGGGAATTTTATGATCTTCCAGTGGAATAGGAATAATCCAATTAGGAAAATTTTGAGAAATTTGAACCCTCAAAGAAGGCCGGTAAGAAAAAGATGTTGAAGGAAGTGGAAGCTGAAGATAAAACCCCTATGTCTAAAGAACCTCAATCTGAACCTCCTAAACCCAGAAAGAAAAAATCCTACATTGATGAAGTCATAGAAAATTGGAGGGAGGAAAAGGAAACTAGAAAATTATGGGAGCCACAGTTTGTTTGGATCCTACTAAGGCTAAGGACTTAAAAGAAACTGCTGATGAAGATCTTGAGATTATAGAAAAAAAATGAAAAAGATAAAAATGTCTGAGGAAGATATTGTTAAATATCTTTTCAAGGAAACATAAATTTCATCCGAGAACATCCCAGTTCCAAAGTCTTTTCTGGTGGAATCATTTCCTAAGACCCGAGGTAAGAAAACTCTATAAAATACCAAATAGAAGGAAGTTGAGAAAGAAGTGATGGATGATGTTAAAAAAGCTGTGGAGGAAGTTCAACAAGCTGAGATGAGTGGTACCTCTGATGATATAATTAAGCATGTTGAATAATATCAAGATAAGGTAACCCCATCCTAAAAGTTTCCATGATGGACTACTCAAGTCGGATCCTCAAAAATTTCTACTCCGGGAGTTGATGAGAAAAGAGAAGAAGAAGAAGTAAAAAAGATATATGGAGAAGAAATTCATAATCATGGCATTATCCAACCTGAGGATGTTAAAGTTGGAGCTGGAAAAGAGAATGTGGATGAAGAAAAGATTGTACAACTATCTGGTAGTGATCAGGAATCCCCTGAGGAAGAGGTCGTTCTGAAGATCAGTAAGTTAAAAAAATATTGGTGGATACCCCAACAAAAGAAATTTTCAGGAAGAAAGAAGTTGAAGGTTCTTCAAAGACAATGGTGTTGGAAATAGAAGAAGAAAAATCTCCAAGCAAATTGTCAGATTCAGAGTCATCTACCATAGGGAACGATTTTGTTGTACAGTCTCTAAAGAAGCTGGTTGATACTATTCCAATATTACCCACAATTGATTATAGATGCCAGATGCTACAGCACAGTTTGAACGAAAAGTCAGAATCTATATCCATGGTCTTTGACAGATGTGTGATGACTGAGGAAGAATACAATAATTTTCTGATCAATTTTGAGGCTCATAGAAAGTCCTACAGAAAAATGACTCTTTGGTCGAAGAAAGTCATTGATGATTTGGGTGAGCTTGATCAGTTTCATGAAGATATCAAATAGTCTTTTGACACCAAAGACTCCATGATGAAGGATCTTACAAATTGTTTTTAGGAAAATAAAATTCTAGAAAAAATTTCTCAGATTCTGGATGAAAAATATCTCAATGGGAAGCTGAGCTATATTGTTCAAAGCATGAAAATAGAAAAGGAGTTTCAAAATGAGATGCATGAAAAAAATTTGAAGTAGGAAGAATTGATAAAGGCTTAGGAAGAGGCCATGAATGCTCAGGCAGATAACCTGAAGGCTAAGGAAAACAGGATCAAGGAATTAGAAAAGCAAGCTGAGGGGGAAAATAAAGAGTTAAAGAAGTTGATGACCATTGTCACGATGATAATTCCCAAGGAAAAAAGAAACAAAATAGACCATTCCGATCTTTTTGTTGTATTTTATTCCTTGTACTAAGTCTTTCCATCGTAATGAAACTTTTGTTTTTTTGTTTTGTCTGGTTGTCTATACTAATATTTCAGGTACATTATTATTTTCTATTCCCTCAAACTCTTTTATAAAATCAAAATGGGGGAGAAGCAAATAGAATTATGAAAGGGAGAAGGAAAAATGTCTAAGTTAATAAGAATTATCCCTAAGTAAGGGGAAGTTCTCATTACGAATATTTCCGCATCCAAATAATATTTTCCATTCCAAAAAACTAGAATATGATCTTTAGGGTTCCAAAGATTAAGTGCGAGATAATCGTATTCACCATTTTCCATAAACTAAGGGAGATAAGCTTGAATTTCAATGTTTAGAAAATTATTCGACGTCCTAATTTTCTTTTTCGTAAAGATGTTTGTGCTTTCCAAAAAGGGGGAGATTGTTGAGTCAATAAGGTTTTCCTTATAACATTTCCATTCCTTCATGTAAGGGGGAGATTGATAAGTCCTCATGGTTTCCTTGTGACATGATTATTTTTCATGTTTTGAAAATCACAAACACCTTATCTTAAAGAAAATTTCACTTTACACTATATTTTACCCCTTTAAGAAAAAACATTATTTACAAGGAAATTTATCCTTCTCATGCTTACCTTGTTCATATCAAAATTTGTCTAACTATTAAAATAATTTTGTAAACAAATTCCTCAGAATCAAATAATACTTATATATGAGGTATTCTGTTTAAGACTATGAATTCCTGTTACGAATTTTTTTGAAGTTGTACTCCGAATTCCCTCTCCAGAAGCATTATGAAGATCAAACTCTGAATTCTGATTACGAACTTGTATAAAGTTATAACTATGTGAAGTGCCCAGATCAGTGTGAATCACTGAGAGGGGGAGGGGGTGAATCAGTGATCCCTTAAAACTTTTTACTAATTGATTCTTATCAATTAAACCTCTATGGCTGGTTAAAGACTCGATCCACTCTTCTTGTATCTCTCAACCTTTCCCGAATGATGCAATAATGAAAAGGCACAGGACACAAGGATTTACAAGGTTCGGCACCAAAGGCCTACATCCTTGCCATGCTCTCCCAGCATGGATTCTCCCATTATAATCTGTTAGTATTACAATGGTCGATATAGCTTCCCACCGTATCTCTCCTGAGTCCCACAGGAGGGTCTTTATACTGCGTCCCACAGTGTTACCAGAGTCCCACTGGCCTGCTCCAGAATCCCACAGAAGACTTCTTCTACCCTGAGTCTCACAGGGTCTTCTCTTGGCTCCTCGAGTCACACGAGTAGCTCTTCTTCTCTTTAAGTTCTTCAAGTATCCTTAGCAGCCTGGGATAAAGGCTGCTGGCCTTGCTCTGTACTTTTGATCACTTGTGATGATCAGGTCTTCTCGTCTTGCTCAGGCTTTATCACCTTCTTCTAAGGATGACCTGGCTTCTCTCCTCAACTACTGAATGCTCAGACAACTGATATCATTATCTTCGGTCTGGTCCAGTCTCACTTAAAAACAACTTCATGCACTGAATGCATGGCAACTCTGAATCCTCATGCACTGACTGCATGGCCTTCTCAAATCTCTTCAAGATCTTCAAGTCTTGGACAACTCAAATGCACACAAGCAGATTTAGCTTTGTTCACGTGTGCACGTGCATGCATGCATGCATGCACTCTCCTCTTTCTCCTCATGGTGCAATAAACCCTCAAAGGGTGTAGTCACTTTAAGCACACACCTTCTCACTTCTTTACACACTTTATTCAATTTGCTTACACACTTGAGTGTGTGTTATACTTTAGTGTGGATGTCCTCCCTTTTCTTCTTCTATGTGTATACACACTTCTTAGTGCACACACCTAGGTTCCGGCCTCTTCTTGTCTAGCACACACAACTTGTTTCTTCCTCTTGCACACACACACAAAATGTGTTCTTCTTTGTTGTGGTCTACACTCTTTACGCACACACACGGCTTGGCCTTCTTCCTCTTCTTGTTTTGCACACACACAAAATAGGTTCTTTTATTTGTTCTTCAATGTGTGCACCACCACAAGGCTACGGGCTTCTGTTGCTTTGCACATAAACCACTCGTAGGGTGTCTTCACTTGGTGCACACACAAGGCATGCAATCCTCGGGTCCTCTTCTCCACTTGGCACACACACGAGGCAAGGCCTCGGCCTTCTTTGGCACACACACAATGTGTGTAAAACACAACCCGAACTCCACTTGTATGCAGGCGTGCAAGGGTTGCAGCCAAACTTCTCAACACTGCCGCGTAGGGTAGAGACACCACGGGCATTCAAGGTGTTACCACGGGCGCGCAGGGTGTCAAGCACCTCGGCCACACAAGCTTCTCCTGCCACGCAAGTATGCGGGCAGGGAGAGCTCTTCCTGTCGCACAAGTGATGCGCGCATGGAACTCCTTCCCTTCACCTCTTTCGCGCAAGGGGTGCGTGAAAGGAACTCCTTCGGGCCTCGGGTGGCACCGGGACAAACTACCGCGCAAATGGGATGCGCGGGGCTCAAATCTTCGCAAAGCACAGGGTGCTCGCAGGACACTCTCGAGTTTTTCAGCAAGCAATACCGAGAGCATGGGCTCTCCTTTTATAGGCAGAGAATCCTCAAAACTTCCGCGTGGGATAAATCTCAAATCCCCTAAATATTCGGATCTTCAAGATTTTTTCAAATCTTGAACTTTCTCCTCGGTTCTCCACGGGTTCTTCTCTTTTTATTTTCCTTCACATTTATGCGTTTTTGAACGCGTGCATGCCTCTGTTAATACCTGTCCATGCAGATCAACAACACCGAATGGCCTCGCACCTTCAGTTGCTTCGGCCGATCATCGAATTCTCCTCTCATTGCATGCAAGCCAATTTTTAGGCATGGATCTGTTCAGTAGGTCCAGACGAGCTCAATGGAGCCTTCGGATTCGGAAATGGTAGCCGGAAACTCAAAAACCATCGTCGGGAAGGCGCCTGGTTCAGCGGCAGCTCGCGGGTGCCTCGGTCGAGCTCGAGGATGAAGACGGACGCTAGGCCGTTGGATGCGGTGATCAAAAACCTTCGACGTCTTGGATCAGATCGGGAGCGCGGCGGATTAGATGAGCGGTGCCGATCGTCCGCGAGATCGCTCGGACGACTGAGATTTGCTCCCGGGGATTTTTCCGCGTCCCACATCGAAACGGGGCGCGGTTTTTCCGCGCTTTATCAAATATCCTCTCCCCGCTCAATGCTCAGTTGCACTTCCCCTGTAACAACTCGAAATTTTGAATAAATATTGTTTCCTAATTTCATGTGTTATTTTTTTTATACTCAAAAAAAAATGTTTTATTTGATAAACATGATTATAAATAAAATGGGACCATTGGTTTTTGAGTGTTATATGACCATCGGTCAATATGACCACCGTGAACAAAATGTTTTGATTATTGTCTCTAAATTTAAGTAATCTTGGTTAATTATTATAGAAAGAAGATTTGATGGCCTCACCTAGTAGCCTTGGGCCGATCGAAGCCCATCTAACAGAGATTGGGAAGGAGGTAGCACCATTGGGCTTTGCTCTGGACCAAATCCAAGCCGAACTTCATCATGTGAAGCTAGAACGGAATCGCCTTCGCGAGAAATTCAAACTGATAGAAATTACTACTCGGGCAATGTTGACTGAGCCGCCCCAAAATTCTATCACCCTAGCACACCTTACTCTTAGGTCCTATGCTGGTATTATAAGGGGTTATGTAACGAGACCGTAATTGCCTTGTGTAATCCTTTTTTTAAATAAAAATTTGGATTTCTTCTTATGATGATGTTTATGAATTTTCAAATGACCGGATAAATATTGTATGCATATTTTTGATGAATTTTAGAAAAAGGATATTTTAAAAATGGTTGTGTAAACCTTAAATAATTAAAAATGTGTAATGATTTTCGAAAAATGGTCTTCTACAATTATGTTCAGTACGAAATTTAGAGTCTAATAAGATCAACTTGATTTTTGATGAATAGTAAATTATGAATAGTGATTTTATGATTAGGATTAGTAATATGACCAAATGAATTAGTAATCTCACTTAAAGAAAGTTTTAAAATAATCTAGGCACCTTGATTAAGTAATGTGATTCAATAAAATGGTTAAATAACGGTTTCATAAATTATTATTCAAGTATTAGTTTTTTCGGATGAATAGTGTTTTTTAATTAAAAATTTAATTAAAAATAATTAGAAAATTATTTTTATAAAAAGGACTTTATTTTTGAACTCAGAGCATCGATATTATGTTAAGGTAATTTTTGGGATTTTTTCTGAAAAAAATGAATTTTCGATGAATAGTGTTTTTATTTAAAAATTAAATTAAAAATATTTAGAAAATTATTTTTATAAAATGTATTTCATTTTTGAAATCAGAGCATTGATATTTGGTTAAGGTGAAATTTTGGGATTATTCTGAGAAAGTTGAATTTTCGGTGAATAGTGAAAGTATAGTTTTTAAGTTACGGGTGTTTAATGACATCATTAAATGATGTATTAAGTATATATTCAATATGGTCGAATTATGAATAGTAAGATAAGGTGTGAGGTGTCCCAAGTGGCCAATACCATGGGCAAATACCATTGGCAAGCCCATGGTTTCGCCAAAACCACTAGTGAGGTGTCCATTGGCCATTAATGCTTTGTCCCCTCACTTTCCCTATAAATACCCACCCTTTCCTCCCTTAGTTTCGACTCCCCACTCTTCCCCAACGAAGTTCTGGTCTCCTTACCTCCCAAGGAGTCCTCCCAAGGTTCCCCCAAGCCCTCAAGGTCCCAACCTTTGAGGTTTAAGAGTTACATTTTAAGGTAAGGGATCCGACCCCTCTCTTTCTTTTCAAGTGATCTCTTTTATGTCAATCCTTTTATGCTCCATGTTCTTATGTTGGAGGATGTTATTTTATACTCCTATTACTGCCATTTTTATGTACATATGATGAGATACCCCCTCTTACTCTCATCATTTCGTTTTAAGAATGTTTAAGTGGCGCCGTTAGGCTTCCGAATTTTCAAGGGATTCATTCACCTTTCTCTTTTTCAAAGTTCTACTTTCATGTCAAGTCTTTCAAGTTAATTTCAATTATGTTGGGGGTATGATCTCTATATTTATCATACTGATCTTTTATGATCATATGATGAGAGACCCCATTTGATCGCTTCAATTCAGTATTTTGAAGTTTTAAGTGGCGCCGTTAGGCTGCCGAATTTTTAAGTGGTTCTTCACCCTTCTCATTTTGATGTTCTACTTTCATGTCAATTATTTCAAGTTCCTTTTTGTTATATTGGGGTATGATCTCTATATATATCATACTGGACTCTTATGTTCATATGATGAGAGACCCCATTTTATCTCTTCAATTCAGTATTTTGATGTTTTAAGTGGCGTCGTTAGGCTGCCGAATTTTTAAGTGGTTCTTCACCCTTCTCGTTTTGAAGTTCTACTTTCATGTCAATTTTTTCAAGATACTTTTTGTTATGTTGGGGAATTATCTCTATATCTATCATACTGAACTCTTATGTTCACATGATGAGAGACCCTATTTGATCTTTTCAAATCATTTTTGTTGATGTTTAAGTGACGCCGTTAGGCTGCCAAATATTCATAAGAGAAATCTAATTTTTGTCTTCCTTCCATGTTTTTAATTTCAAATGGTATGCCCTTCAAATTTCATTACCATGTCCATATATCCTTCTTATTCTGTCCCCTACTGTTTTATGGATCATTTATGAGTGGGTGACCCATGTCCCCTCTCTTTTCAATGTTTTCTAAAACCCCAAAACATAGCCGTTATGCTGCAGAATTTTCCCCTCAAAATGCCTCTCTCTTTTCTCAAAAATTATTTTATGATATAAAGTGAATACTCAAATCTCTTATTTCTACAAGGGTATTCACATATATATCAAAATGTTCCATTTTAAATTCTGGGATTTACATACAAGAGACCCGCTTTCCCTTTCCGTGGGTTTAAAGTGACGTAAAGATCATGTCTTTAAAGCAGTTTTTAAAACGTTATGATTATGAAATGAAACCCATTTATTTTATGCTATATGGGTTATTTATGAAATGTTTGATGATGATTTGTGGCTCACATGATAATAAAGACAAATTTAAGGGTGCGCCCTGATAGCGCTCCAATGCATTGGGTAATGATGTAACCACTAGAGATTACAATTTTCACGATACCTTGGTGAATAACCTTGGTAATTTTCAAATGACACCTTGGGGATGGACCTTGGTGATATGTTCATGATTGTCTATGTTAAATGATGTAGCCACATCTTCAAGTTATGGAAAATGTTGTTTTTATTATGAAATGCCTCATGATTTTCTTTCTCATACCTTAAAGTTCTTTTCATGTCCTTATGGAAGTATATCAAGTTCACATGTAAAATGTTCCTCTTGTTTCCCTTACTGGGCCTTCTGCTCACCCTTTCTTTTGATGTATGTCCCCAGGTTATGAGATGCAGTAATGAACCTAGGATGAACTTAAGTAGAAGCCTTTAAAGTGTTTAAGAAGAATGCTTTATGTTGTTTTCATGTATTATGTTCCTGGTTTCCAAGACACTAAACCTTAAAGATCCTCGGTTTTGTCAAATGTAATTAATGTTTATGTGATAAAAAGGTGGGATGCTATAGTTGGTATCAAAGGATGGTTTAGTTATTTGTGGAAATTAGGATATGAAAACTCTAGGAGGAACCCTATAGAAAAGTTTAATATAGGAAATCTTCCTGGTATTTTGGTGAGTATTGAGTAAGGGGTTGCCAAGCAAATACATCCCTGTCTGGATACGAGCAGGTAGAGGTGGCTCTGGCACAGATGTACATAGGGGTAAAACCCGAAAACACCGCTTTGAGCTAGACTCGAACGGGAACTGGTACATGACAACGGGCCTTGCTGCACTCTTGGTTACGACACTCCCGGGGGATATGCTTTGGTAAATTCATAAGCTTGGTATGAACCATTATTAAAGGAACAAAGATAAAATAAAATAAAGATTCACATAAGAATATATGATCATGGATAACCTAGATGGGAACCTAGGGGATCACAAGTTAGGGTATACTTTTCTTCTACAAGTTATCCTTATATGCTTTAAGTTCCTTTTCATGATTATTAGTTAAGTATTTAAGCCTCTAATTATACTTTATCTTCTTAGTTAATGGTGGGAAATGGAATAACGTGTCCCAACAACCAATGTGATAGGAAATGTGACAATTTCCGTATTAATATGTCAGAGATGATTAGGGGATTAAAAGATGATTATTATTTTGGAAGGCATTCACTATTTTGGGGACCCTATATGATCGAGGTAAATAGATTACTATAGTATTTTCATTGAGGAGTAAGGTTGACTTATATTTTGAAGAATTGATGAATTTAAGGTGGACTTATAGTAATTTAGGTTACTTTTGGGAATGATTAACCTATCTTGGGTAAAATATGTTTAGGTTAGCTACTTTTGTTATAAGATGTTAGGAGTGGTTGATGTTGTCTGGAGATGAACAATGAAGTTGTTTTGGAAGACTATGTTATCAAATCCTTCTTGTATTTGGGTTTCAATCTTAGTTTGGTTTATTTTGAGGAATTTTAAGGACCGTTATTTATGGAGTGGTCTATGATGAACGTTGGGTAGACCATAGAACTTTGAAGATTTAAAAGTAGGTTCTATTCCTATGGGATTCTTTCTTTTTGAAGAGTTGTTTTACATTTACCTTTCTGTTTTTGGGATAATGTTTAAAGATAGAAGAAATAGATAGTTAATATTTTGTAGATTATGTGATTCTATAGAAGATGATTCTTGTGCTTTTATGAGACCAAGTGTTTTTGAATTCTCATCATTTGGCGAAAAGATTAGTGTTGGTAGGGACTTGTTAAAGGATGAAACTCTACTTGAAGGTAGGTATATTTTCTTATGTTTTTGTTCTATGTAGTAAATGAAATCCTCAAAATTATGAAAAGAAACGTAAAACAAAAATGTTGTTGGTTTACGTTTCCTACTAGGTAATCAAAGACCGTTTACACACATCATAAGTTTGGGATTTTCTCATGGTTAACTTTCTCCTAATCATGTTCTCTATCACTCTCTCTCAGAACTGACCCTTTGTTTTTTTCCTCCATGTCCATGTTTTCCTACATGGAACCCGAGTGTGGGTTAACTCGGGTGGCCTTTGTACTTCCTTTTCTTTCTTTTAAAGTAATGGTGTTACTGACTCTTTTTCCGATGTGGGACTTTCAATGAAATTTCAAAACCCAATTTAAAAAAATTGCGAGGACGCAATTTCTTAAGGGGGGAAGATTGTAACAACCCGAAATTTTGAATAAATATTGTTTCCTAATTTCATGTGTTATTTTTTTTATACTCAAAAAAAATGTTTTTTTGATAAACATGATTATAAATAAAATGAGACCATTGGTTTTTGAGTGTTATATGACCATCGGTCAATATGACCACCGTGAACAAAATGTTTTGATTATTGTCTCTAAATTTAAGTAATCTTGGTTAATTATTATAGAAAGAAGATTTGATGGCCTCACCTAGTAGCCTTGGGCCGATCGAAGCCCATCTAACAGAGATTGGGAAGGAGGTAGCACCATTGGGCTTTGCTCTGGACCAAATCCAAGCCGAACTTCATCATGTGAAGCTAGAACGGAATCGCCTTCGCGAGAAATTCAAACTGATAGAAATTACTACTCGGGCAATGTTGACTGAGCCGCCCCAAAATTCTATCACCCTAGCACACCTTACTCTTAGGTCCTATGCTGGTATTATAAGGGGTTATGTAACGAGACCGTAATTGCCTTGTGTAATCCTTTTTTTAAATAAAAATTTGGATTTCTTCTTATGATGATGTTTATGAATTTTCAAATGACCGGATAAATATTGTATGCATATTTTTGATGAATTTTAGAAAAAGGATATTTTAAAAATGGTTGTGTAAACCTTAAATAATTAAAAATGTGTAATGATTTTCGAAAAATGGTCTTCTACAATTATGTTCAGTACGAAATTTAGAGTCTAATAAGATCAACTTGATTTTTGATGAATAGTAAATTATGAATAGTGATTTTATGATTAGGATTAGTAATATGACCAAATGAATTAGTAATCTCACTTAAAGAAAGTTTTAAAATAATCTAGGCACCTTGATTAAGTAATGTGATTCAATAAAATGGTTAAATAACGGTTTCATAAATTATTATTCAAGTATTAGTTTTTTCAGATGAATAGTGTTTTTTAATTAAAAATTTAATTAAAAATAATTAGAAAATTATTTTTATAAAAAGGACTTTATTTTTGAACTCAGAGCATCGATATTATGTTAAGGTAATTTTTGGGATTTTTTCTGAAAAAAAATGAATTTTCGATGAATAGTGTTTTTATTTAAAAATTAAATTAAAAATATTTAGAAAAATATTTTTATAAAATGGATTTCATTTTTGAAATCAGAGCATTGATATTTGGTTAAGGTGAAATTTTGGGATTATTCTGAGAAAGTTGAATTTTCGGTGAATAGTGAAAGTATAGTTTTTAAGTTACGGGTGTTTAATGACATCATTAAATGATGTATTAAGTATATATTCAATATGGTCGAATTATGAATAGTAAGATAAGGTGTGAGGTGTCCCAAGTGGCCAATACCATGGGCAAATACCATTGGCAAGCCCATGGTTTCGCCAAAACCACTAGTGAGGTGTCCCTTGGCCATTAATGCTTTGTCCCCTCACTTTCCCTATAAATACCCACCCTTTCCTCCCTTAGTTTCGACTCCCCACTCTTCCCCAACGAAGTTCTGGTCTCCTTACCTCCCAAGGAGTCCTCCCAAGATTCCCCCAAGCCCTCAAGGTCCCAACCTTTGAGGTTTAAGAGTTACATTTTAAGGTAAGGGATCCGACCCCTCTCTTTCTTTTCAAGTGATCTCTTTTATGTCAATCCTTTTATGCTCCATGTTCTTATGTTGGAGGATGTTATTTTATACTCCTATTACTGCCATTTTTATGTACATATGATGAGGTACCCCCTCTTACTCTCATCATTTCGTTTTAAGAATGTTTAAGTGGCGCCGTTAGGCTGCCGAATTTTCAAGGGATTCATTCACCTTTCTCTTTTTCAAAGTTCTACTTTCATGTCAAGTCTTTCAAGTTAATTTTAATTATGTTGGGGGTATGATCTCTATATTTATCATACTGATATTTTATGATCATATGATGAGAGACCCCATTTGATCGCTTCAATTCAGTATTTTGAAGTTTTAAGTGGCGCCGTTAGGCTGCCGAATTTTTAAGTGGTTCTTCACCCTTCTCATTTTGATGTTCTACTTTCATGTCAATTATTTCAAGTTCCTTTTTGTTATATTGGGGTATGATCTCTATATATATCATACTGGACTCTTATGTTCATATGATGAGAGACCCCATTTTATCTCTTCAATTCAGTATTTTGATGTTTTAAGTGGCGTCGCTAGGCTGCCGAATTTTTAAGTGGTTCTTCACCCTTCTCGTTTTGAAGTTCTACTTTCATGTCAATTCTTTCAAGATACTTTTTGTTATGTTGGGGAATTATCTCTATATCTATCATACTGAACTCTTATGTTCACATGATGAGAGACCCTATTTGATCTTTTCAAATCATATTTGTTGAAGTTTAAGTGACGCCGTTAGGCTGCCGAATTTTCATAAGAGAAATCTAATTTTTGTCTTCCTTCCATGTTTTTCATTTCAAATGGTATGTCCTTCAAATTTCATTACCATGTCCATATATCCTTCTTATTCTGTCCCCTACTGTTTTATGGATCATTTATGAGTGGGTGACCCATGTCCCCTCTCTTTTCAATGTTTTCTAAAACCCCAAAACATAGCTGTTATGCTGCAGAATTTTCCCCTCAAAATGCCTCTCTCTTTTCTCAAAAATTATTTTATGATATAAAGTGAATACTCAAAGCTCTTATTTCTACAAGGGTATTCACATATATATCAAAATGTTCCATTTTAAATTCTGGGATTTACATACATGAGACCCGCTTTCCCTTTCCGTGGGTTTAAAGTGACGTAAAGATCATGTCTTTAAAGCAGTTTTTAAAACGTTATGATTATGAAATGAAACCCATTTATTTTATGCTATATGGGTTATTTATGAAATGTTTGATGATGACTTGTGGCTCACATGATAATAAAGACAAATTTAAGGGTGCGCCCTGATAGCGCTCCAATGCATTGGTTAATGATGTAACCACTAGAGATTACAATTTTCACGATACCTTGGTGAATAACCTTGGTAATTTTCAAATGACACCTTTGGGATGGACCTTGGTGATATGTTCATGATTGTCTATGTTAAATGATGTAGCCACATCTTCAAGTTATGGAAAATGTTGTTTTTATTATGAAATGCCTCATGATTTTCTTTCTCATACCTTAAAGTTCTTTTCATGTCCTTATTGAAGTATATCAAGTTCACATGTAAAATGTTCCTCTTGTTTCCCTTACTGGGCCTTCTGCTCACCCTTTCTTTTGATGTATGTCCCCAGGTTATGAGATGCAGTAATGAACCTAGGATGAACTTAAGGAGAAGCCTTTCAAGTGTTTAAGAAGAATGCTTTATGTTGTTTTCATGTATTATGTTCCTGGTTTCCAAGACACTAAACCTTAAAGATCCTCGGTTTTGTCAAATGTAATTAATGTTTATGTGATAAAAAGGTGGGATGCTATATCCCCCTCCACGGTGCCGCCCCGCACCGTGTTCTCCCTGCGGGCGCGCTCTGCGCCCACTCATGCCTCCTGCGGGCGCGCTCCTAGCACCCACTATGCACCTCGGGCGCGCGGGTTTCACCACCGCGTGTCCTCGGGGGCTTACACACGGCCCCCTGCCGCCTTGTGCATGCACCATGGGATCCCCCATGGGCGTGGCACCTTAGGCCCACAAGTGCCTTGGGGTTGAACCCTTAAGGATGGCCCTTGGTGGCTAATATTTTTCTTGAGGAAACACTTAGGACTTTGTTTAAAAACAAAGTAACCAAGTGAAATATGCCAAATGCCACAAATCTTCTTCTTCATTTCTTCCCTTCTCTTCTTCATTAGAATTCCTCAAATATTCTCAACATATATTCATTACATAGGAGTGAATTCTTGAAGGTTCTTCTTCTTCAACCGAACTCTTGAATCACTTAAATTCTTCAATGTGCTTCATTGATCAAATCAGAGATCAATTGGATCTTCTTCACATTCACATGCACTAAGTGTTAGTGCATGGACTTTATTAACTCACTTCATCCACTTAGAGATTGTGGATGGATCTTCTTCATCTCCTCATGCATTGTCAATACAATGCATGGTCTTCTAATCATGGTGTGACTTTGTATCATCAGGATACAAGTTCTTTGAACTTAAAGAGCAGCTCAACAATCGTCTGATATACATGGAGAATGTTTCAACCACAATTTCCAATACCACTTAGTGAATCTCCTAAGTGACATGCATCTTAGTACCATGGACATTCTCCTTCACCACCAACACCATCACAACCTTTGGCATTCACATCTTGACAACTCTTGACATCCATTCATTCTAAGACAACAACATGTCTCATTGACAAAAAATGCAACACAGTGCACTTCACTATGAATTCTGATGATGAATTATGATTACGAATTCTCATTACGAATTCTGATTATGAATTCTCATTACGAATTCTGATGATGAATTCTGATTACGAATTCTCATTATGAATTCTGATTACGAATTATGATTACAAACATGACTAATTTATAATTATGAGTTCTTTGAATACAGACTCCAAAATACTATGATTTTTGTCTCTGAATTCTCATGAACTCTGACTCCGAACTTTATAAGTTCACCTTTTGAATTTTGGTGAATCTAGATTCTGAATTTCCATGAAATTAAAACTTCCGATTTCTATAGAATTTGGGTTCCAAATTCCTACCAAACAGAATCTGAATATCTTAGTAATATAGACTCCGAATACATTTTTACCTTGACTCTGAACATTCATTTACCCTCATTAGGAATATCAGTTTTGGTTATGCTTCCACTTATTTAGTTACAAAACGATGTCGTTCTTTCAGTTATAAACTAACAATTGTTTGAGTGAAACGTGTACAAGTCCCTCCGAAACTCAAGGAAGAATATAATCGTTAGTATAGGGAGCCAAGCATTGGAGTTGATCCTATAAATAGGAAATCATTTGAACATGCTCGAAATTTTTTGGAATTTTGAAGCTCAGGACTTTCAGAAGTGATTTCTAGAGAGAGAGGATCTTTTAAAATCTTAGGCTTCGTGTAGAATGTTTGAACAGCTTGTTCAAACTTTTCTTCGGGCAGATTTGCTTCGTTCAGAGGTTCGATTACCTTAAAATCAGAGACATCGGGATGTGAAGTCAGATGTGCCGATTTCCTTACAAATCGAGGGCTTGCAGGGATAGCAATATAGATACCAATATTCAGATTGAGGTCTTACCTGGGTTTGGGTACGACAAAATTTCATGAACGTATAAATCAAGGGGCCTTTTATCCAGGGTTGTTGGATACCCTCCTCTTTGGGTTAAAAGAGTTTATTCTTTTTACGTGTTGATTTATTAATTTGTTTTTTCGCTGAATTTGTATTGTTTTGGAAATTATAAATTTCTTATACATCATCATACTTGTACTCTGTTATAGTTAGATTATATACGCTTTAAGGTAGAATCTCATTTTTGTATACAAAAATCACGTTTCTTTTCCGGAATCACTTTTCTGGAATGAAGAAAGTTATTAGAACATAGAGGTTTTGTGAAATTTGGTTACAAAAAATTACCTTAGGAATTTTTAAAGTATACAATTCACCCCCCTCTTGTATTTGAGTATCTAAATACATATTTGATCCTACTTTTGGCATTGTAGAGTATTTCTTACTCATACATACTATCCTAACACATATATGATATTATATTAATGTATCTGGTTATTGTATAATTGTATAACAATTAATTCACCATTATTCAGAAGTTTAACCTACCCTTGACCAAGGAAAAGTATAAGGTAAGGTTTAATTCTACAATATCTTTATTATCTGAGGTTGTTTATATAAAATTTTCTTGTGGGACCTCTTTATCATCCACATCCATGTTTCAGAAAAATATATTTTAAAAAAAATTAACTATTCCCTATACTATGGGTTAAATAAATTTATTCCCTTGTTTGATCTTTGATGTTTTGAAAGAAATATTTTTGTCGATTTCTGAACAATGTACTTTATGACCTTTTCGAAAAACAATTAAGGTAAGAATTTTTTAATAACTTACATGGCAAGTGCAGCTATTTTATGCCATTATAACATCATCGAAGCTTACTTTACAAGATAATAATAATATTTTTTAAATAAGAAATTTCTTTTTTAATTATGAGACTTTATATTTTTTCAAAAAAATAAAGAGATGTTTCACTCAAACAGTTATCATTTCATTTATGCTATGATAATTTGATGGATATTACACATGTTTTGTAGTTGATTCATTATGATACAAATCTTTCATATTGTATTGATGGTTTTGTGATATGTTTGACTATAGATGTGTTATTTTTATTCAATTCATGTTTTATGGTTAATGTATTGACATTTAATTTTATAGTTTTAAGATGAATGTTTATGTTATGTTTAAACCCTTTCATATGGGGAATGAATTGGACTTAGTATGTGATGGGTGGAGCCCGCTATAACTCCTCGATGCATTGGTTGGTCTCATGAGACAAACTCGTGTCTTGGAATAAGTCCTTGACAAAATATTATTTTTAGTCTTGGCCATGGCCTTGACTATGTGGTTATGAAGTCTTGCATTATGCATTCCATTATAATTAAAGTTGCTATTGATATTTCATGTGATAATTTGACTAGTAGAATACCCATGTGAATAAGTAAATGGAATTATTTTATTTTAACTTTTCCATATATTGCTAAAGTTCAAGATTAAAAGGCTTTTGATTTAGTCTTATACATTTCTTTAAATGTTTTTACATATTTATGAATGTTTCCGCTATATTTTTATCCTTACTGAGAATTTGAGTTCATACCTTTCTATGTTTTATTTTTCCTAGGATTTGAAGAAATATTTTATGACTAGCCTGCAGGGATAGTCTGAGGGGATATGAGTGTGGTCTATGGAAACAATGATGTTATAGTTTTTCATTTTATAATGTAATGTAAAACTTATGAATGTATCTAGTATATCCAAGGCTACTAAACTGATCGGTCTTTCGAGACATCATTTCCTTGTATCATGCCAATTTTATATAATAATGCATCGACTCTGGGTAACTGGGGCCGGGGCATTACATAAATGAAATTTATATAATATTTATTCAATATTGTTTGATATTCATCCAATATGTTTAATAGGAATAAGATAAAAAAAATTCCAATTTTATGTATACAAATATATTTTTTTAAATGGAAGTTCTTCCACATTATAATGATTCACATTTTTTAAAATAAATTTTTACACATATATATATTATTTCTAAAAATAAAATTTATTTCTGAAATTTGAATTTCAATATTATATTAGCGTTAATTATTAATATATTAATGAAAAATTTCATTTTTGATGAATAGTGAAAATATATAATATTAATTTCAAAAACGGATATTTTTTTAAATAATTATTAAAAATAAATCATATTTTAATTTTTTTAATGTATACTAAATTTAACTATATATTAAATAATATAATTCATTTAATTTTAATATTCATGATATTTAATTTTTATTTAAAAATGATTCAATGTTTTGATTATTTTTAATTTTAATCCAAATTGCACATCACGCCTCTGAGAATAAATTTAAAATAATTTTTACCACTTATATGAATTGAATTTTTATAAAAGGATTTCATATTTAGAATGAGAATAATTTAAAATTTGTAAAAATCCCAACATAAAATTTTTTATACTAATTTCTAAAAAAATTAAAATTAATCAACAATATTAACAGGAAAATCAGTTTACCCAGGGGATAAACATTAAACATAATGGGATAATAACATAGAAACATGTAAAACAAAAAACAAATTCCCAATATTTTGATCCTCAACCCCTTATTCATTTTTTATGAGATTTTTGTATAATATTTCATCAAAGTAACTTATAAAATATGTTATGTAATGAAAAAAAAAATCATACTTTTAATTTCAGTATTTAATGGGGGTAGGGAAAAATATAACATTTTTTATTTATATTTTTTTGAAGTAAAAATTATTTTTTTTTGGTAATTTATTTTAATTTTTTAGAGTTTAATTATTTACTTTATGAACTTCTTAAATGTCGACGTACTAAATATTTAGTTAATAATTAACTAAAATAAATAATTCTAAAAATATTAAAAGTGATGTAAATAATAAAAATTATTGTTTCACATTTATTTCATAGATGATTAGGTCATGTTAAACTATTTGAAAATTTATATATATTTTTCCATCATTTTATTTTTATTTTAAATTGAATTTAAATAAATTAGTTAAAAATTTGCATTAATGTTATTTTATTATAAATGATATTATATTAAATTAGATTTAATTACATAAAATCCTATCATCTACCTAGTTCCTTGTATATGTTACTAAAAAATTAATATCTTCCATTCATTAAACATTTTTCTTTTATAATGTGCATATTGAACCCATAATATTAAAAACATGTTTAGCCTATTTCGTCTTAGAATAGTGTTTTTATGCTCTACATTCACTTCATATAAAGATGGATCCCAGTACACATGGAATTTTTTATTTTATAATATTTGAATACCATATTTAGATTTAGTGCGTTAAAATCATCTAAAATTTGACATATTAATTTACCCTTAATGGATAAATTACATTGTTTATAAAAAAGATACCCAAATAAAAACAAAATTGTTATAAAATAGGGAAACATTAATGTTAAGGAATAATAATATAAAGAATGTGTTTATATTTTTGTTTTGGATGTGTTTCCAGATCATAATTCCCTTAAAGTCCATTATTTTTCAATTTTGGTTGCACATTATGGAATAAAGACCACCCATTAATGAATTCTATTGAGAATTTACAAGAATGTGAATCCTCATAAACTATAAAATGGAATTCACACCCAGCAATTATCCACACCTCTCATACATTTGGATTGAAAATTATTTTCCAATATCAATCCCCTATTTCCAGTAACAAATATTATAATCATGTTTTTGTGAAAAAGAAAAACAATTCTTGGTTTTATTGAAAACCTATTGATGAAACACAAAGAATAGGTAATGTTCTTATAAAACCAATATTATATTATTTCATTCTCCACCCCCTCCAATTCCTATTTTTACTACATCAAATAAATATATTTTTATATTACATTATTAATATTATTTTATTTTATTTTTTTGACATATAACTTAACAAAATTCCCTCAAATAGGTTATAAAGGCATAATTTGTTTGTATGGCAGACTACATCCTTACAATCTAATGTTGTTCATGTTTCCATTACCACCATTAAAGGATAGTAATAATTATCAATTTATATATTATATATAATATATATTGTATAAATCCTCTTTTTATGCAACCTTTGTTAGTATTGAACACAAAAAATAATTCTTTCCATTTTCTGGGATTATTATAGTGTCACTCGAGTATACGACAGATGACGCCTTATGAAGCGATGTGATTTGGTCACACATTACGTGGAATGTAAAAATGAATAATTTAATAAATATATTGGATTTATATGAAATAAAAATGATTCTTGAATGATAATATATATATATATATAATTTTACTACATTATTTCAATGTGATATAAATATGAAATTGTGTTCCTGCATATGTATGTCATACCGTCACCATGAACGGTGCTTTTTATTTCCATTCAATAAATATTTTATTATTACTATAAATAAATATATAATATTTGTTTATAATTCTTACATAATGTCGTATCTTCTGGATATGACTAAATAATGATCTGAGTAAGAGATAAAAAATATAACAGGTCAAAACATTCTCAAAAAACAATTAAAATAACACATAAAACAATGAAAAAATATTAGTAATTACTATCAAACAGGTGATAAGGTGTTATAATATATATTAATAATTTTATAGTATTACATTATAAAATTCATAAAGTCATTAAATAATATGTTAAATAGTGTTTAACCAGAGCGAATAGTAACATAAGGGATATCGTCCCAATTTACATTGCCTAGATGTTTACGTGTCATTATAAACCAATTAAAAATCATGGGGTGTATATACTACACATTCACATGTAAAATCATGATAAACTAATACTTTAATAAATTCTATTTTTCACATTAAATCATTATATCAAGGAAATTTTTCTTGATAATTACCGTGTGCAAAAGTTTATTGTGAAAACATATATTCTTTTTTGATTTTCAACATTCAATTAAAACAATCACATTAATGTATTCATTTTTTATTTTAAATCTTATATATCTTAAATATATACTTTATTTGATTATGTATATTATTATTTCCTATACCATATAATGATTTTATCATATTCTGTTAACATTCATAGTTATTTTATTAACAAGGGAAATATTTATAATTATATGTTATTTATTCCATAGGGATATTAGATGATAATTACAATATTAATTAAATTAAATTTATAATTCAATATATGTATAATTTCTTAGACCTGGAGAAGTGGGTGTTCCTAGTTAATGATATCCCTTTATTGAATCGATAGTCTCAAGAGACGAATCAATTTTCAAAATCATATGGGTTTTAACAATTATTTTTAGACGATATTGAGAGTAGATCATTATGTTAATCATTCGATGTTCTTGGAAACTATTGTGTCCAATAATTCATTCATTAATAATTTAGTTTTTTTTAACCTTGATATTTTCACTATAACAAAATCTATAGATTCATTTCATTCTCAGTATATTTATTTAATGGAATGTCCCTTCATTTATTCACCTTTAGATGTTTTTTATTCAAGTTGATATATTATATGTATTATTATAAATTACCCTTAATAATAATTTTATCTCACCCTTTTTTCCTTTCTTTTCCCCAATTATGATGAAGTGATCATTTAATTAGTTTCAATAATGCAGTGTACTGGGTTTTATTATATATTATGTTTTATTTTCTATTCCAAATATATAAGGGGTTCAATGTATATATCTAGTTCACCCAAACTGGTGTATGTATTAGTCCTTTAAGATTTTATTCCATGTTATCATTAGATTTTAATAATGTTAGGAACCAGCTCCTGGCATTAGGGTTCAGGGTTATAACACTGTGATTTTTTGAACAAATATTTTCAGAAAAAGTAAAATTTATTTTATGTCATAGGATTCATGGTACAAAAAGTTAATTTTTATTATAAAATTTGAAAAATTACGATTTTGTTACACACAACAGAAGCTTATATTGCGTTACACCCAACATTGAGTTTCAATGAACCAAAATTTTATTATTATAATTATTTAAAACATGATTGTTATTACACATCCATTAAAAATATTATTAATAGTAATAATAATAACATTTAAATATTATTTACATTTGATTAATATAGATAATTCATATTTTTAATGAAATATAATAAAGATGGTAATGTTTATATGTTTTGAAAAATACTATTTTCTAATAAGATCTACTTTTTATGTAAATAAATGAGGAGTAATAAAATAAATTTTTGATCCCTAAATTTAATTTGATAAAATGAACAACATTTTTTTATTAGTAATCTCAAAATTATGGTGTAGTAATTTTTCGGGATCTTCCAAAAATATTTTATTTCTGAATGAATAGTGAAAATACTAAATTTAAATTGAAATCTAAATTTTATTATAATTTATATATATATTTAAATAAATTTTTTATTTTTTTAATGTATAATTAGATCAAATATGAATTACTTTGTCTAATATATTTCATTAGAAGAAATATCACATTGATATTTTATATAAATATCATTTCAATCTATTGAATTTATACAGATTAAAATCCAATTTTCTTATCCCTTTTGTGGGGATAATTGTAGATTAATTTATTCCAAATATATTATTCGTATTTTTAAAAATAGATTCCATAGTTTGAGGAATAAAAATATATAATTTCTAATAAGATAAACATAATTTCTCTCCAAATTTATTAAGGGATGTAATTATAATTAATTAATATAATTAAGGAAAAACAAGGATTAATTAGTGGTTAAACATAAAACCGATGGTGTAAAAGGATGCTAGACTTGTCTAAAACAACTTTTCTAGCCCTATATCAGAAATTTACCATCTATTATAGAAAATGGACAATTAATTGAGGCACATAGTGATAGGGAGAACCATAAATAGTTTTTACCATTATACATTTTCATGAATTCCACTCCACCTACACTATAAAATGTTCATACTGACCCCTAACATCATCACACATATTTTGACATTTGTCTCATCTAAAACTTATCCAAATATCCTCCAAACATATCTACCTTCATCTTAGAATCCATAATTTGGACCTAAATCAAACTATAAAATCCCTTTGGGGTAAACCAATATTAGGGGAAAGAAGAATATGTAACATCATCATCATAGATTCTTAAATTTGGGAATGAATCAAACTATGTAATATATTCACTGCAAAACCAAAAGAAGTTACCCAATGAAGATGTAACATCCTTCGATCAGCACATATTATATTTTTTTATCCACCCAATCCATTTGTATTGTTCCATTATTATATAATAACATATGTATCTTAAATAAAAAAATTTCTTTTTATTTTAAGGATATGGACTAAACTCACACACACATTAATAAAATATGATATTCAATAATCATTCGTGTGTTACAAACTACCGCCTCCCAAACTGATCTCACTCATTCATCCATTACCATCTTTCAATTATGTAAATAATATTGGAATAAATGTTTTTATATAATATATGTGGTATTTAATATAACTTTATGACTATTTATTTATTATATTACACATACATTAAACCTTTCATATTTTTTGGAATATGATAACATCATTTCTGGATGCGTGGATTTCCACATACTCAAATACATGTGATTTGTTCACACATTACATGTAATGTATAGAGGATGTGTTTATTAAAAATATGTTATATTTATGACATAATAACTATAATTAAAAAATAATATATTCATAAATTATTTTATTTTAATTATTTAAAAACTATAAGAAAAGGGAAACATCATTCGTCTGTACCTGTAGCCTATTGTCTCCCATAAAGGTCTATATCATATCATTTTTTTATTATAGATTTTTATAAATTAATATATACTGAAAATATAATATATTCATTTCATTTTTTTAAAGTATTTAAATATTATTATTATTATATATTTAAGTGTACCGTGAATATAAAGTCAAAAAATGTTCAAAAACCCAAAAGGATGTCACCCAAAATTATAGAATTAACAAGCAATTACTCATAAAATGGAAATAAAAGACCATTAAAATTTTATATGGTATGACATAAATTAATATGGTTTAATAATATATTTATAAGAAACATAAATGTATTATAAAGTAGTATTTAATTAGTTTGACGAGAGTCATGACCTAAGGTAACATGATTTCTTGTCTCATTTTATATTTTTTATATATATGCCTTATAAACTACTTGTATCGTTTGTGTGATGTATATAATATCCAAAAATTTATTATATTATTATTTTTATATAATTAATGGGTATTTACTTATCCATTTTATTAACTCTATTTCATGTGGTTTACGGTTCAAAAGCTTCCAAATCGATAGGTCAATTTAGTCTCAATTTTCATTCTTGGAGAAAAATGATATTATATACACCTATATTATGTTACAAGGTGTATATATTGACATTTTAATTTTTTTATCATGAATATTAATATTTTAATGATATTTCATGATTTATATAATGAAATGTTTTCATGGGGATTATAATGAAATGATAACAGTGTGGTAAGATATTATTGCTACAATTTGTTTGTTATCCAGATTGTCTATGGTTATACATCCAATGATGAAATCATTTGATCCAATTATAAATAACCCTCTTGAAGTTTCTTAACATAATGTTATTAATCATATACTTGTGTTTTGTAAACATTTTTTCAATATTTTTCACTTAGGAGGATTAAAAAAATTTGATATGAAAAAAATACCTTATTTCCATCATTGGTAAGAAATTCCTTTTCTCCCAAAACCATGATTTCTAAAATGTTGTAAAAAATTATCTAATGTGAGTTTTAAAAGATATTTTTAGAATTGTTTTATATTTTTACAAGATGGTATTAAAATGAATCTTGATGATTATTTCTTATCAAGGATATTTTGACTTCTATTAATAAAATGAAAGGAATATTTTTTACGTATACATCATGTATGGAATTTTTTTCCCTCATGAACACTCCATTATTTTATGATTTCAATTTAAACATGGATATTTTCAAATGAATATTTTTTCAAATTGTTTGTAATCTGATTTTTTTAAATATATTTTAATGAAAATTATTTTCAATATATTATAATTTAATAAAATAGTAAAGAAGATAAGATATTATTATTTATTAAATGTTTTTTAAATATTTTTCAAAATTATTTTCCATAAAATATTACATATGATAATGTTTCCTATGTTTTACTAGGGTTATTACCTAAGGAAAAAAAATTATTCTTTCTATAAATGGTTATTCTTTTGATAAAATGTTCTTTGTGAAATCCATTTGTCTTGGTCATGTTATATTGTCACATTCATGACTTATTTTAAAGATAAATTCTATTTAATTTCCATTAATGTTTTGTTTTGAGGGTTTCCTAAGCATTTATGTAGGAATTGGTGAGTTGTTATGAATTGGGCCAAACCATGAGCCCAATTTTAGATTTAAAAATAAATTTCGATTCCTTTATAACTTCTTCATTTTTTATCATTTGTCATCCATTCCAATTTATAATTGTCATAAACTGACATATTAGGACCACCATAATAATTTGGACCATTTATAAATCCATAATCATGGTGGATATGGGTTTTTATTTAAGGAATTTGGCCTGCCCGAAAGCCCATTTTCTGCATTAAAAATAAATTGTAATTCTTTAATACCTCCTTCACTATTTGCGTTTTTTCGGTGATTCCAAGTCTCACCCGAGACCACTTACCTAAGGAACGCCCCCAGTCCCTCCTCCCTCAATTTAAAGCTTGATAGAATCTCTAAAATGGTCGAAACGTTTCTGGATTTCAGAAATCGTCCAGATTTGGAGAGGGAAATTGATCCTTTCATAACTCCTTCTATTTTTACTCTTTTTCGACCATTCCAGTTCCTAAAAGATCTCTTATTCATTGTTAGAACATCCCATGAATGGTTGGATGTTTTCAAATTCATATACTGGTGGATTTTGGGTCGTTTGATTCATGATTATTGTGGGGTTTATTTTCACATCATTGAGGTGTAGCGGAGGTGCGGTTGAGGTTTCGCACCAAGATTCAAGGGTTTTGACTCAAAAGGTAGGTGTTTCCATTTATAACCATTTTATGATGATTTATATTGCTTGAATTATTAATTTATTATGTTTCAAATCTGTTATTTGTGGTGTGAAAACTGTTTTTGTGATGGATTGAGCTAAGTGTTTAATTTTGTAGTTGCATTTTTTGCTTGGAATTAGGTGCTTTTCATGCATGGCTCTTGGGGAAATATTTGGGTGTATTTTATAACGTGTGAAAGTGATTTATTATTGTTTAAAGGGGCTGAAAATTCTGGTTTGTTAATGCCTTAATGTCATATTGGCCTTGTAATGGGGGTTTTGAATGGTTTTATTGTGTGAAACCATGTTGTACTTCTTGAATGTGAATTGTGAAAACATGTGTTTTTCATGTGTACCTTTTGTGGTATTGTTTGAGGTGTTTGTATAAAACATGGGGGTGGTTTAATAAATGTTTTTAGGGCTTCCAATTCTGATTTAGATTTTTATTGGCATTGTTTTGGTCTTGAATTAGGTTTTTCAAATGGGTTTTGTATGCAAACTATGGTTTCACCTCCTTGGTTGGTTTTATGAAAATTATTAATGATTTAATGAGTTAAAAAAGTGTGAAATGGTTTCTTATGTACTGGTTTGGTGATAGTATGTTCCTAAAATGAATTTTTGAAACATAATGTGGTCTTTTATGTTGTAAAATAGCTTGGTAATGTTTTGATTTTTTTCAAGGTGATTTATGAAATTGGGATGTGGGTGTGAAACGTGTTTTCGGGCTGTTTTGCATGAGTGTGATGTGAAAATTGGAATTTTTTTATGAAAAGGGTATTATGTAACATGTGATTGGGCTGTTATGTGTTTTTTAGAATCTTGGGAATAATTTTATAAAATTGTTAACGGATTGGTTGAATTGTGAAAGTTGTGCAAAATGTGTTGTGGGATATTTTTGGTGTGAGTATGATTTCAAAATTCATTTGAATGAAAAAAGTGGATTTTTAGACATGTCTAGAATACATGTTGGTTGTTTGGTGAACTTGTGATGTGAAAATGATATTTTCATGTGTAGTGTATATTTATCGACTTGTTGATCTTTTCTGAGAATAAGGGGAAAACCCGGGTATCTAGGTGGGTGGACGTGTACTAGTATGCTAGTGAATCGGTGGGGTTTGGCCTCAGTTTCACTTAGCAAGATTGAAGCATACAACTCTAACTAAACTATGATGATGATGATTGGAGACCACTAGTTTATGGGTATGTTCCCTAATAGTGGCTCGTGCACGAGAATGGATATTGTGATGGTTACTCTCACCGAGATACAAGGTATTTGGGACCCAAAACGAGCTAGTGCCTAGGGGTTATTTCCAATTGATTGTGATCAATATTTACTTTGTACATTCCATCGGCAAACGGTATAGTTTGATGGAATATTCATTTGTGTTGACATTATTTTTAAAAGTGTTGATTCTTAATGATAGCCCACTTGAAAACTGTTTTTTAGTTTCATCTTTTAGAAATTGTAACTGGAATTTTCTGTTTATAAATACATGCAAGGTTTTTGTCTTTGAATGTTAATCACATGGAATATCTTAGTGGTGGTATCCTTCTGGGCATTGTATCACACCCTAATTACACCATTGGGTGTATGTAGATTTGGTTATTTTGTTGTTTCAGGTTTGGATACAGTTTTTAGTTCTTGTGGTTGGGGTTTCTAGCATGTCCTTGGTGGTGATGTTTTGTGGATATGGCTTGAGGGAAGTGCCCCTTTCCATGAGGGTTCTTTGTCTATTTAATTTTTATTTTTACCCTTTTTATAGTCTTGTTTGAGTTGTTTTAAAAGATGTAATTCGGTTCTGAATTTTGTAAAAGATGGTTTCAGTTGAAAAATCCAGATTCGTTTTGTTGAGTTTGTTTGTTGTTTAATTTTTATAAACATAGATAAATCATTCCCAAATATCATTTAATGATACTCGGTAACTTGTACCAGCCCGTGGGGATATGGAAAGCCCTTTGTTCCTTGGCACGAGCCGGGTTTGGTGCCGGTTTGATGGTGACCAGATCCGATTTGAGAGAAAATGGTATCAGAGGAGGTTCGCTATCTTTGAGTCATGTTATTTGGGGAACAGTCGGGATAGTCTGGAGTTAGGAATTTTGGGAAGATGAATTTTTATTATGAGTAGTGAGGCCGATCACCACACCTCATTATCGGATTCAGGTCTCCAGGGGAAGTCGGGACCTTTCATAGTCATTTGTTTTTCTTGGTTTAATGATGATTAGGGTAAATGAAAAGAGAGTTGGGTTAATGGTCTCAGTGAGCTCGCAGGGCCTGGAAATACATGTGGAGCCGGGGATATTCCCTAGAACACTCTCTGTGACAGTGAAGTGATTGGAATATGGCTGTCATCCATATGTCCAAGTCACCCACTGAAACTAGTTTCCTCTCGCATTTTCTTGTGTTCCTTAATTTTGAAATCTTGGAACGTTGGTTTTAAAGTGACTTGGTTTTAATAAGTGTAATGTTTTTGTGAAATTATTATCAAATACAGATGGAATGGATTGATTTATGAAATGGTTGAACTGAAACTTCAGAATTATATTCAAATGAAAACTGGTGTGCTTAAACCTTTTTTTAAAAGTAGAAACTATACTGAAGTTGGTTTTGAAAAAAGTGTTTCCAATAGAGTTTTCTAAACAATAAAAAGGTGTTTTAATGGGATAAGATGATATGAAATTGATGTGAATAACATGATATTGAGTTCTAGTCTAAGTGGTTGTGTCTTTCTGAACTTTTTAGTAGTATTTGAATTGGGATTTTGATCTTCTGGTTAGTGGTTTTGTGAAAAGGATGTGTTGGTTGACCATTTTGGTTTTGAAAAGTGCAAAGAATATTAGTTTTAACCTTTGGTATTTTTTTGAGCGACCACATGCATGTGGTTATATGGGTTGATGGATGGTTGACGGCATGACTGGATGAGTTCCGGAACGGATATGAGGAGGGTGCTTGGTGTGGCACCAAAACATGTATGTGTGAGGCCCATGGGATACCAATGGTGGATACGCTTACCGCTGAACTGTTTGTTTTAAAAGAAATGGTTTTAATGAAAAACATGATGTCTTGATAAATAGTTTGGGATGGTTCTTATTATGTGTTTTTGAAAAAGTTTTTGTGGGATGATTTGAGTTCAAGAACCCCTCCTTTTTGAACTATGTTTTGGTTTTGAGTTTGGTCGGTAAGTTGTGTTGTAGGGACAGTTAGTGATCTCTTTTGAAAAATGTTTTGGGACGCCTTTACGGTGGTTCCCTTCATGTGTTTGGATCTGTTTTGTGGTATATATTGACCAATGAAACATCTTGGTTGGGTCCTTGGGTTTAATCGTTGGATAAGGTGCACCCCATTAAGGGTTAGTGCACAACTGAAGTACAGCCCGGATTGTTTCCCCATTTAAAGACCCTATAGTTGATCAATATAAGGAATATTTTTCATGAGCTTTTTAGATTGAGTCTACACCCTTTCCTTTCCTGGTTTATTAGATCCTCTTGTAATGGGGGAGTGCTCATGGAAGGTTGAAAGAGACGTTAGTTTCTAATGTTTCCTGATTCGTCGATGGTGGATGTGGTCGAGGGTTTTTAGTGTGGATGGGTGTCTCGATGGTGTCTAAGAGGACCTTTGGGTTCTTCAAAGTTTCTATGAAGCATCAGTTCATGTAAAACCACCGGTGTGCAAAATATGGTCATGATAGGATATTTTAGCCACTTTCTAGAATTGTGTGTTGTTTGGGGATGTTGTATAAGGTCCCTCTCCATGCATTGTTTATATCAGCCCCAATGGTCATGTTCAGTGATCCCTTCTGATGTCATGTGCTCGATTGACCGTATAGGTGAATGTCGTGAAATACTACGAGAGTCCTTGTTATGTTGGGAGAATTTATCCCTTGGAAAAACATCAAAATATTCCATTTTAGAGGATGTTGAGTGTAGGTGTTCTTTACTTTTATTGTTTGTCACCTGAAGAAATAAGGTGTGATGTGTGTGATCTTCATAGCCCTTATTTCAGTGAAATATCGGGATAGGGTAATGTGAGTTTTGAATTTGTTATGTCTAGAAATCTTATTTGGGATTTCAGTGTAGTTGTTGGTGGCACCGAAAGAAGAATTCTCATTCAGTGGGTTTTTAAAGATTAACTGCGAGGCCGAAGATGCTTCAATCATTTGAGCTCCAGCCATTGGTCTCGGAGAGAAGCTGGCTCGTAGTTAGAGGAAATCACAGGGTCATTTAAACCCTTGTACAAAGTCATATCCTAAATATGAATGATAGGAAGTGTTTAAACCTATGGTTTCATTATCTTTCTTATGTTTTTCACGTTTGGTGGAAATAGGTGGAGGGCCTTGTACCCATGACATCACCTAATGTCATTACCTCCCCCTTTGGTTTCCATTGAGTAATTGGAGAATGGTTAGAAATTTGGCTAGATAGGATGAGCACATGGTTTGTCAACGATTAAGAGAGACTGTGTGCCTAGAAGCCATGCAGGAATATTGATCAGCACAGTTAGTTAACTGTTTCACAAACTGTGTGGACTAACCATGCGACCTTCCCAAATCTTTAAATTTTTGGGTTTTTTTGTGTCGGCCCATGCTAGTCTGTTAAGATTGTTGGTTCATATGGTGGGGAGAACCACTATGATTCTCATGTATTTTCTTTCAGAAATTTTGAATGGAAGCCTACCCTATGTACCAGGGAGTCCGTTCAGGCCTCCCCCTATTAGTGTCCTGATTTCATCTCGAAAAAAAATTATTGGTTGTCTCTTATGGTGGGGAGCATATTTGTGTCTCCCCGTAACAGTAACTTACATTTATCTATGTTCTTGTCTTTGTGTAGATCATCTTGTTCAGAGCTATATAGCTACCAACATCATCCTTTGGTAAACTTTGGGACTGGAGAGAACCCAATGGATTAGTTAAAGTATGGTAAGTATATCGTTTTTCAATGTTATTGTTCGTTTGGGTGAATTGATTGAGTCTTATTCGGATAGTTTTTGAGGAGTTTTCTTTTGGGATAAAGATTAAAGGTGTTTGATCATTTCATGAAAGTGGTATATGTTTTGGTTGTGAGAGTAATCCTTAATTGATCACTGGAGGTGTTTTGGACTTTGGGGGTGAAACCTGGCAAAGGGGTACCTCTTGGTTTCTTAGTTGGGTTTGGTTGTTGCTTTGTCCATGATGTGACTTTCCGGGGAGGAATGTTTTCATGGTGGGGAGAATTTTCACATAAATGACTTATTTTAAAGTTAAATTACATTTAATTTCCATTCATATTTTGTTTTGAGGGTTTCCCAAGCATTTATGTAGGAATTGGTGAGTTTTTATGAAATGGGCCAAACCGTGAGCCCAATTCCAGATTTAAAAATAAATTTTGATTCATTTATAACTTCTTAATTATTAAACATTTTTCATCCATTACAATTCATAATTGTAATACCCTGACATATTAACACCACCATAATAATTTGGACCATTTATAAATCCATAATCATGGTGGATATGGGTTTTTATTTAAGGAATTGGGCCTGCCCGAAAGCCCATTTTCTTCATTAAAAATAAATTTTAATTCTTTAATATCTCCTTCACTATTTGCGTTTTTTTGGTGATTCGAACTCTCACCCGAGCCCACTTTCCTAAGGCGCGCCCCCATTCTCTCCTCCCACAATTTGGAGCTCAATAGAATCATGAAAATGGTCGAAAAGTGTCTCAATTTCAGAAATCCTCCAGATTTGGAGAGGGAAATTGAACCTTTCATAACTCCTTCTATTTTTACTCTTTTCCCCCATTCCAATTCTTAAAATATATCCTATTCTTTTTTAAAACCTCCCATGAATGGTTGGATGTTTTCAAATTCAGATTCTGGTGGATTTTGGGTCATTTTCTTCAACATTATTGTGGGGTTCATTTTCACATCCTTGTGGTGCGGTGGAGGTGCGGATGAGGTTTCGCACCAAAATTCAAGGGTTTTGACTCAAAAGGTAGGTGATTCCATGTTTAAGAATTTTATGATGAGTTAGATTGCTTTTATTATTAATTTATTATGTTACAAATCTGTTTTTTGTGGTGTGAAAACTGTTTTTGTGATGGATTTAGTTAAGTGTTTAATTTTGTAATTGCATTTTTTCTTGGGATTGGGTGCTTTTCATGCATGGAACTTGAGGTAATATTTGGGTGTATTTTATAACATGTGAAAGTGATTTATTAGTGTTGAAAGGGGCTGAAAATGCTGGTTTGTTAATGCCTTCATGTCATATTGGCCATGTAATGGGGGTTTTGAATGGTTTTATTGTGTGAAACCATGTTGTACTTCTTGAACATGAATTGTGAAAACATGTGTTTTTCATGTGTACCTTTTGTGGTACAGTTTTAGGTATTTGTATAAAACTTGGGGGTGGTTTAATAAATGTTTTTAGGGCTTCCAATTCTGATTTATATTTTTATTGGCATTGTTTTGGTCTTGAATTAGGTTTTTGAAATGGGGTTTGTGTGCAAACCATGGTTTCACCTCTTGGGTTGGTTTTATGAAAATTATAAATGATTTAATGAGTTACACAAAGTGTGAAATGGTTGATTATGTAATGGTTTGGTGATAGTATGTTCTTAAAATTAATTTTTGAAACATAATGTGGTCATTTAGGTTGTAAAACAGGTTGGTAATGTTTTGTAATTTTTCAAGGTGATTTATGAAATTGGGATGTGGGTGTGAAACGTGTTTTTGGGCTTTTTTGCGTGAGTGTGATGTGCAAAATGGACTTTGATTATGAAAAGAGTATTATATAACATGTGATTGGGCTGTTATGTGTTTTTTAGAATCTTGGGAATGATCTTTTAAAATTTTTAACAGATTGGTTGAATTGTGAAAGATGTGCAAAATGTTTTGTGGGCTATTTTTGGTGTGAGTATGATTTCAAAATTCATTAGAATGAAAAAGTGGATTTTTTGACTTGTGTGGAATACTTTTTGGCTGTTTGGTGAACATGTGATGTGAAAATAATATTTTCATGTGGAGTGTATATTTATTGACTTGTTGAACTTGTCTGAGCACAAGGGGTAAACCCGAGTATCTAGGTGGGTGGACGTGTACTAGTATGCTAGTGAATCGGTGGGGTTTGGCCTCAGTTTCACTTAGTAAGATTGAAGCTTACAACTATAACTAAACTATGATGATGATGATTGGAGACCGCTAGTTTATGGGTATATTCCCTACTAGTGTCTCGTGCACGAGAATGGATATTGGGATGGTTACTCTCACCGAGATACGAGGTACCTGGGACCCATAATGAGCTACTGCCTAGGGGTTATTTCCTATTGCTTGTGCTCAATATTTACTTTGTACTTACCGTCGACATACGGTATAGTTGGATGGAATATTCAGTAGTGTTGACATTATTTTTAAAAGTGTTGATTATTAATGATAGCCCACTTGAAAACTGTTTTTTTTTGTTTCATCTTTTAGAAATTGTAACTTGAATTTTCTGTTTATAAAAACATGCAAGCTTTTTGCCTATGAATGTTAATAACTTGGAATCTCATAGTGGTGGTATCCTACTGGGAATTGTCTCACACCCTACTTACACCCTTGGGTGTAAGTAGATTTGGTTATTTTGTTGTTTCAGGTTTGGATCCAGTTTTTAGATCTAGTGGTTCGGGTTTCTAGCATGTACTTGGTGGTGAATTTTTGTGGAGATGGCTTGAGGGCGGTGCCCCTTGCCATGAGTATAACGACCCATAATTTACATACATTTTTATTATGCCAGAATTGAAGCAAACTTATTATAACATATAACAAAACCATGAAAGGATCGTATAGGTATAGAGTCTTTAGAAACGGGGAAACATAAACAACTGTTTCATAAAGCATCTACATTGCCTCCGATTTAATTCATTATATCTAGAGTCCCTTTTTGGCATATCCTACTTAATAACCTTCTTCCTGAACTAGGGAAATAAAACATACAAAAGGGTGAGCTCAAATGATCAGTAAAGGTAAACAAAAGATATATTAATCACATCATATACATAATAACATAACATTTGGAAATCTTAACCTGCAAAAGAGATCATAATTTCATAACATGGGATAAATCATAGTAGTGAAATGTATTCCAAACAATCATAACATAAAACATGAAACTTTGTGTCATACACACATAATCATAGAGAATCATTTCTTATTAGTGAAGACTCATTGCCAAGACTATCTTAGTGGAAAAAGTCCATTTCTGAACCGAGTTCACTCCTCATTTCACTCCTGTTTTACTGAACCGGTTTAACCTTTCGTTCCAGCCATGTCTATCTCATGAGATATAAAATCTTTACCCATTGCATTGGAGGGAGATATAGGTCCCACCCATCTCATAATGATACCATTCTTATGTGTGCCACAAAATCATAAACCATACATCATAGCATAACCCATGTAATAAAAATGGGAATCTTAAACATCGTGACATCATAAAACAATTCATATAAGATAAAGGAATTCATAAAAATATTTCAATAACAACATAATAAAATCCATGTAATAATAGGGACAGAAACAGAACCCTATATTATCTTAGATGGAAAATAATTTTGATAAAACTCTTGAACTCCATTCTTGAGGAAAATATCCTTTCTACTTCAAATTTTTTTTCCTTTCATAACATGTCATACAATTTTAAACTAAAAGAAGTTGATTAAAAATAAACTTGAAAACTTTTAAAGGAAGATTCTTGGAAATAATTTTTTAAAAATCCATTCATTCCATATAAGTTAAAAAAACATTCTTCTCGTACTTTTGTCGGAAATGTCAAAAAGTACCTCGTACGAAAAATGACAAAAGATTTCCTTTTATATCTTTTACTAAAAACTCACCCAATGGTAAAATTGGATATAAACTATTGTAGAATGATATAAATATTACATATTGTAGAAACATGGATATGGATGATAAAATACACCCCCGTAAATACCAAATTATAAACAATCTCTGATAAAAATAAGATTGTGATATTTTCCATTAGCTTAGATCCGATTTGCTTTGTAAGTGTCAGAAACTCATGTATAATGATTTAAATAATGTTATTTACTTGTTCCAGAATCATACGTATTTTTATGATATCATATATGGTCATATTCTTAGCTTCTTATTAGTAATATTTCATTGTTACTTGTTATTTCGGTGTTTATTGCTTTTTGTTCTTATGCATGTTTTGTCAAATAAATTCTTATTCTTCTTTTTGGGTTATAGATAACTCATTTAAAAGAATGGTATTAGTGTAATATATATCACATTCATTCATTAAATTCATTTATATAATCATTATGCAATGAAGATCATGTAGAGCGAGTCGCATCACATCGTGGAAATGGTATTCCGTACGTACGCACGAGCGAGGATATCGTTCCCATGATCGTGGAACTGTATTCGAGTGTATGTATACTATTTAAGAATCAATATAACATTACAATAATAATATATAGTCATTATTTAAACCATTATACCCATCCCAGTATGGTGGTGGTGGAAAATAGTTTACACCACATCGTGGAGACGGTATTCTGTACGTACGCACGCGCGGTGATTTCATTTTCCATAGGATGGATAGATGGTGAAATAGGGTTGTTTCATACTTATAATAATATATCAGTATATGAGTGATACTGATGTTATTACTTCATAATGAAACAACTAAAGAAGAAGAAGTGGAAGAAGAAATAAAGATGAAATAATCGGTAACGGACATTACCTCTTCTTTGAAGCGCTTCTTTGAGACCTCCTTTTAGGGCACTAAAATTGGCCTTTGAAGAAGAGAAGGACCTCTAGGATGTCTCTAGGGAAGTGGAGAGGAGAAAGTGGTAGGGTTTGGTCCAGCATGAAGGCTCAATGTGGTGTGAGGAAGAGGGGGAGGAGGTGCCCTTTTATAAGCGAGGAGAGGGTCTCCTTTGGAGAAACTAAAAATATTATTTTATTATAAAGCCATATTCGGTTTTCAATAGCTTAAAATTGATTTATTTCGAAGCTAAGGTAGAGATGGGTCTAAATACTCTCATCCAATAGAATTTAGACATGTTTAGGCTCCTATTTTATCCTTATCATTTATATTTAACATTAAGTTATATAATTTTACTTTTATCGTGTGTTTTTGTGTTCTTACACTATAAGGGTAATAAACTAAGTATATCAAGCCAAAAGAACCCCAAGTTGTTTATTATTAATATATATAACCTTATCTACGTTATTGTACCGAACCATAGATTTTTAGGAATAAACTAAGAATTAATAATATAATATTTGTTTAAAAACTATTTTATGTCAATTTTGACACTATTTAGTAATTGATTTTTTTCAAAATCATAATAGAATGTTTAGTTCTAAAAAAGTTAATTAAATCAATAATAACATGTCATATTAACCTACAAAATTATTTTAATTCATAAAAAGTCTCAAATTACATTTATTTGGGAATTTATAATATCAATTATGTCAATATTTCATTAATAAGATAATTACTACATCATCTTTGTGTCATAAATAAAATAAATTATTTAATGTCTAAAAATTATAAATAAAATACCATTATGTAGGAAATATATTTAACTTTCTAATTAATATTTATAGTGGAATTTATCTTATTTATATCCCTATATTAAAAATGCATTAGTTATTAAACATTAATTTTAACTATTTAACCCTTCTTTTAATAAGTTGATAATATATGTCCTAATATAATCCATGTGGGCCTAAATTGTCATATTTTATTCCTAAGGTTGTTTTTGGTCGAATTACACTTATTAAACAGAATTAGGACATGTGTTAGGGTAATAATAATATCATTTTTACCCTTAATTACCCTATTTACTTTTAACCGTGGTAAAAAAAAGTAAAAAGTTACTATTCACCAAAAATTATTTTCATCTCATTGAACCACATTTTAGTCCTTCATATTAACCGTGTATCTTGGATTTTCGAAATTACACTCACAGAAGCGGTAAAAATAAGTTTTATGAAAAATTCAATTTTTTTAACTACCACTTAGTGGTTTCACTATTCATCAAAAAATAAATGTTTCCAGAAAAATACAAAAAATTAGGCCTAAGATATATTTGATATTATAAATTCAAAAATGATGTCTATTTTACCAAATTAAAAACACATCAGTTTCATTAATTAATTTTAAAAATAAATTCTCGTCGTCAAAACAAATAACTATCAAATGATTGACATTTGTTTATGTTTGGTTTACATGTGAAATTACATTCAATGACCAAAATTGTATTAAATGGTAAAAATATATTCTAAATATACTTTAAAACCACTCAAATTAATAATTTAACACTATTAATTATTTCAATTGAAAAGTTGTTTTTAATTAAAATTTAGTAATTTTCACTATTCATCAGAATATGAAATTTATCCGAAAAGTACCAAAATTTCACCATAAGCTAATTTCGATATTCTGAATCCAAAAATGAAGTCCATTTTGAAATATAAAATTTACAAAATTTTAAAAGGTTGTTATTACTATTCATAACGGCTAGTTTTAATAATATTTTAATAGAATATCGTTGTTTAGTGAAACTCGGTGTTGCGTACGACGCAAGCTATCGAGGAAGGTCGTGATTGCGTGTAAATCAAGCCAAGAAAGTGTCGTGTGTAGTGAAATATTCCCTTGATTATTTATATAACATAAAATCAAAATATTTCTCAAAAAAGTCTTGGGTGTTACATTCTACACCCCTTAAAATGAATTTCGCCCTCGAAATTCATCAATTTGTAACAAACAGATGAGGATACCTCTCCCTCATTATATCCTCAAGATCCCATGTAGCTTATTCTAATTGGTGGTTCCTCCATAAAACTTTCACCAAGCGAGTGTTCTTGTTTCGTAGGACTTTTTCGCTACGTTCCAGAATCTATATCAGCTGTTCTTCGTAAGAAAGATCTTGCTCCAGTGGTACAACTTCTGAGTTGAGTACATGTGAAGGATCAGGTATGTACTTTCTCGGGAGGGATACATGGAACACATCGTGAACTTGAGAGAGATTCGGTGGAAGCTCCAATCGTTAAGCTACCTTTCCAACAAGATCCAGTATTTCGAAAGGACCGATATATCTAGGGCTCAACTTCTCTTTCTATCCAAATCTCATGTCCCTCTTCCAGGGAGATATTCATAAGAACACTTTATCACCCACTTCAAACTATAGGTATTTTCTTCGGTTGTCGACATAAATTTTCTATCGACTCTGAGGTTCTCTTATGTGTTGTTGAATAGATCAGACCTTTTCTGCCATCTCATCAACATTATCAGGTCCTAATAGCTTTCTTTCCCCAACTTCATCCCAGTAAGTTGGAGTCCTGCATTTCTTTCCATAGAGAGCTTCATAAGGATCTATATGAATACTGGAGTGAAAGCTATTATTATAAGAAAATTCCACCAAAGATAGGTGTTGATCCGAGCATCCTTTGAAATCCATAGAGCAAGCTTTGAACATATCTTCTAGAGTTTGAATTGTTCTCTCAGAATGACCGTCTGTCTGAGGATGATGAGAAGTACTGAAACTCAACTCTATATCCAGAGTATGTTGAAGACATCACCAGAACTTTGAGGTAAACCTCGGATCCTGATCAGATATAATAGAAAGTGGTACTCCATGCAATCTTACCACTTCCTTTACATATAACCTGGAAATCTAATCCAGAGAGAAATCCTCTCTAATAGCAATGAAGTGTGCAGACTTTGTAAGACGATCAACTATGACCTAGATAGAATTATTACCTTTGGATGTTTTAGGATGTCCTGTGACAATGTCCATAGTGATGTTTTCCCATTTCCATTCTAGTATGTGTAATGGTTGTAACATCCCCTTAGACTTCTGTATCTCATCTTTAACTTGCTGACAAACCAAGCATCGAGAGACATATTCAGCAACATCTCTTTTCATGCCATCCCACCAGAAGTACTCTTTCAGATCCCTATACATCTTCGTGCTTCTAAGATTAATAGAGAATGAAGAACTATGAGCCTCATCTAGAAGCTCCATCTTTAATTCTGGTATGGGAGGAACACAAACCCGATTCCAGAACATTATTATCCCATCACAATTCAAGTACATTTTTCACCTTCTTTTGTAACTCTACATATTCATTCTATGCCTCTTTAATCATCACATGTATATATGGTTGTACATTCATTTGATAAAGAAAATATTTTCCCCTTCCATTATAATTCCAAGATCCATCCTTTGTAAATCCATAAATATTGGATCTTTTGGGATCCTCATCATGGATAAACTGGCATGGTCTTGTCGACATAATGCATCTGCCACCTTGTTTGATTTCCCAGGGTGGTAATGAATTGAGTAGTTGTAATCCTTAATCAGCTGCAACCATCTTCTTTGGCGCATATTCAGCTCCTTTTTTGTGAAAATGTACTTAAAAATTTTATGATCAGTATAAATTTCACAAATTTCTCCATAAAGATAATGTATCCAAATCTTTAATGCAACGATTACCGCAGCTAACTCCAAATCATGAGTTGGGTAATTTTTCTCATTGATTTTCAACTATCGTGAGGCATAAGGTATCACCATATCATTTCACATAAGAACACACCCAAACCCCTTCTTGGATGCATCATTAAAGAGCACAAACCTTTCTCCACTACAAGGCAGTGTGATCACAGGTGCACTGGATAACCTTCTTTTCAACTCCTTGAAATTCTCTTCACATTCCACTATCTAAACAAACTTAACTCCTTTCCGAGTCAACCTGGTGAGTGGATTAGATAATCGTGAAAAATAATTCACAAAATGTCGATAATATCCTGATAAACCAAGAAAACATCGGATCTTAGTTACTGTTGTTGGTGTCGATCATCTTTCGATAACCTCTGTTTTTTATGGATACACAGATATCCCCTCTTTTGAGATTATGTGACCCAAAAATGAAACTTTTTGAATCCAAAATTCACACTTGGTAAATTTGGCATAAAGCTTCTCCTTTCTCAGGGTCTTCAATATAATTCTGAAGTGATCTTCATGTTCTTCCTTTCTCTTTGAATATACAAGAATATCATCTATAAAGACTACCACAAACTGATCAAGATATTCTCTAAAGACACTATTCATCATATCCATGAAGATAGCATGGGCATTAGTAAGACCAAATGGAAACACTATAAATTCATAGTGTCCATACCTTGTACGGAAAGCCGTATTTGGTATATCCTCCCATTTGACCCTTAATTGATGATACCCTGAACGAAGATCAATCATTGAAAAGTATTGAGCTCCGCCTAGTTGGTCAAATAAGTCATCAATGCGTGGGAGAGGATATTTGTTCTTGATAGTGATCTTGTTATGTTCTCGATAATCAATGCATAGTCTCATTGATCCATCTTTCTTCATAACAAACAGAACATGTGCTCCCCAAGGTGACGCACTAGGGCGTATGAATCCCTTATCAAGATTCTCTTGGAGTTTCTTCTTCAATTCCTTCAACTCAATTGGGGCCATTCTATAAGGTGTCTTTGAAATAGGCAAAGCACTCAGTACGAGTTCTATTGAAGACTCAACATCAAGATTTGGTGGAAGACCAGACAATTCCTCTAGAAAGGCATCATCAAACTACCGTACAATTGGCATATTCTTAATCATGAGTTTCTCTCCAGCCATTTCAGATAAATAACCCTCATTTAGTGGAATCAAGACCCATAGGATGGAAGAAAATTCCACTTGAAGGTTATGTTCATCCTTGCATCGATAGATGATCATAGATTGATCTGGAATATAAAATGTGACTTCCCTTCATTGGAAATTGATATGAGCTCCATATAATGAATGCCAATCCATGCCAAGAATCACATCAAATTCCACTATAGGAAGGATCACAACATTTGCAGGAAGCACTTTCCCACAATCTTCAATTGGGGAAGAATTATAAACTTTTGATACAACTGTTGTGCCATTAGGGGTTGTCACATCTATCTCAACATCTAATTGTTTAGGTAATACGGTGATACTCTTAGAAAATTATTAAGAAACAAAAGAGTGGGTGGATCCAGAATCAAATAAAACATTTTCTAATTTAGAGTTGACGGTAAGTGTACCTTTCACCACATCGTTATCATACTCCACATCACTGATAGAAATTGCATGTGACTTTCCTTTGACTTTAGCCTTAAGAGTTTGTTGACGTCGACCATCCTCATCAACCCTTGGATTTGGGCATTGATTGGCATAATGCCTCATCTCCTTTCACTTGAAACATTGAAGTGTAGTAGGTTCATTCTGTGTATCCCTTCCTTTGTTTGCATCATTAGACATCTGCTTCCCATCATTGCGGCATTCAAATGCCTGATGACCTTCCTTTCCACATTTGAAACATTTACTTCTCCCTTTAAGACAACTATCTCCATGTTTCTTTCCACACTTTGAGAATAAGGGAAATCTCATCTTCTTTTCAGTGTGCTCTTAAGATTTTCCTTTGAATTCCATTTTCCTCTTCTTATCAAACCCATATGACTGATGGGTTACTCCAATCTCTATCTAAACATTGAGAGCACATCGAATGATATCCTCGTAGCTATCGAAGTCTGTTATGGATAACGCCATTCAAAGACTTGGTTTTAAGACACTAAAAAATCGATCGATCATACTCTCAGGTTAGATAATAATACCAGAAGCGTACCTTGCAAGTCTTTTAAAATTTTCTTCATAGGTACCAACAGATTCATCATCCTTTTGCTTCAGTTCAAGAAACTCTTTATCCATCTTTGTTCGTAGAATATGAGGGAAGTACTTATTCAAAAATAAGTTCTTGAACTTGTCCCATTTCATGGACTCAATTTCATCCCATTTCCTTGTATTCTTAATAAGATTCTACCATTGATCAGAATCTCCTTCCAAACGATACCCTGCTCGGATGACTTTATCATGTTCAGAAAATTGAAGAACTGAAAATATCTTTTCAGTAGTACTAATCCATTGTTCATAATCTAATGGATTAGTAGACCTGCTGAGTTAAGGTGGATGCTGCCTCATGAAGGATTCAACAGAATTATTCTCATTCCTTTTCTCGTTTGGAAGTCCTGCATGATTCATAGCATGAGAATGTTGTGTGAGCATGGTTACAATATTTTTCATTCCTACTCCCATAACATTTGGTTGCTCAGGGGGACAATCATTGCATTGCCCGTCGCATTCCGCATTAACACGGTTCTTTCAAGTTCCAGCCATTGACTAAAACTAAGACGAATAGTGTGAGAAACACTACTTATAATAGGAAAACCACATAATCAAGAATAAAATTTCACACATAAGGTCTTATCCTAGGTTATTCATGTCCATTTCTAAAACACTAAGATTGTTTTCTATGCTTAGACATATCCTTAGGGTTCTTACTAAGGGTTTCACATCCTAGTTTCAAAAGGTTGACTATAACCTCCCTCTGATTCCATATATAATGACCCATACTTTACATAAATTGTTATTACTTCAGAATTGAAGCACACTTATTACAACATATAACAAAACCATGAAATGACCATATAAATATAATGTCTTTAGAAACTGGGAAACATAAACAACTGGTTCATAAAGCATCTACATTGCCTCCCATTTATTTCATCATATCACGAGTCCCTTTTTGGCATATCCTACTTAACCACCTTCTTCCTGACCTGGGGAAATAAAACATACAAATGGGTGAGCTCAAATGCTTAGTAATGGTAAAAAAAAATATTAATCACATAATATACATAATAACATAACTTTTGGAAATCTTATCCAGTAACAGAGATCATAATTTCTGAACCGACTTCGCTCCTCGTTTCAGTCCTTTTTCACTGAACCGGTTTAACCTTCCGTTCCAGCCATGTATATCTCATGAGATATAAAATCATTACCCAATGTATTGGAGGGAGATATAGGTCCTACCCATCACATAATGATACCATTCTTATTTGTGCCACAAAATCATAAATCATACCTCATAGCATAATCAATGTAATAAAAATGTGAATCTTAAACATCGTGACATCATAAAACAATTAATATAAGATAAAGGAATTCATAAAAATATTTCCATCAAAACATAATCAAATACATTTAATAATAGGGATAGAAACATAACCTTATATTATCTTATATGGAAAATAATTTTGGTAAAACTCTTGAACTCCATTCTTGAGGAAAATATCCTTCCACTTCAAAAACATTTTCCTTTCTTAACATGTCATACAATTTTAAACTAAAAGAAGTTGATTAAAAATAAACTTGAAAACTTGTAAGGGATTCTTCTTGGAAATAATGTTTTAAAATGCATTCATTCCCTATATGTTAAAAAAAATTCTTCTCGTACTTTTGTCAGAAAAGACAAAAAGTACCTCGTACGAAAAATGACAAAAGATTCCTTTCATATCTTTTACAAAAAACTCACAGAAGGGTAAAATTGGATATAAACTATTTCATAAGGATATAAATATTACATATTTTGGAAATATGGATGTGGATGATAAAATACACCCCAGTAAATACCAAAGTATAAACAATCTCGGATAAAAATGAGATTGTGATATTTTCCCATACCTTAGGTCCGATTTTCTTCGTAAGTGTCCGAACCTCCTGTATAATGATTTAAATAATGTTATTGACTTATTCAATATTCATACGTATTTTTATGATATCATATATGGTCATATTCTTAGCTTCTTTTTAATAAAATTTCATTGTTACTTGTTATTCGGGTGTTTATTGCTTATTGTTCTTACGTGTGTTTTGTCGAATAAATTCTTATTCTTATTTTTGGGTTATAGATAATTCATTTAGAGAATGGTATTGGTGGAATATATATCATATCCATTCATTAAATTCATTTATATAATCATTATGCAATGAAGATCTTGTAGAACGAGTTGCATCACATCGTGGAGACTGTATTCTGTACGTACGCACGAGCGATGATATCATTCCCATGATTGTGGAATTTTATTGGAGTGTATGTATACTATTTCATAATCAATATCACTTTACAATAATCGTATATAGTCATTATTTACACCATTATACCCATCCAAGTAAGGTGGTGGTGGAAAATAGTTTACACCACGGCGTGGAGACAATATTTCCTACGTTCGCACGCGTGATGATTTCATTTTCCGTAGGATGGATAGATGGTGAAATAGGATTGTTTCATAATTATAATTACATATCAGTATATAAGTGATACTTATGTTTTTACTTCATAATGAAACAACTAAATAAGATGAATTGGAAGAAGAAATAAAGTGGAAACAATCGGTAACGGGAATTACCTCTTCTTTGAAACGCTTCTTTGAGACCTCCTTTTAGGGCACTAAAATTGGTCTTTGAAGAAGACCATGACCTCTAGGATGTCTCTAGGGAAGTGTAGAGGAGAAATTGGAAGGGTTTGGCCGATCTTGAAGGCTCAATGTGGTGTGAGGAAGAGGGGGAGGAGGTGCCTTTTTATAAGGGAGGAGTGGGGCTCCTTTGGAAAAACTAAAAATATTATTTTATTATAAAGAAAATTTCGCCTTTGAATAGCTCCAAATTGATTTATTTCGAAGCTAAGGTGGGGATGTGTCGAAATACAATCATCCAATAGAATTTATACAAGTTTAGGTTTCTATTTTAACCTTATCATTTATATTTTACTTTAAGCTAGATAATTTTACTTTTATCGTGTCTTTTTGTGTTCTTACACTATAAGGGTCATAAACTTACTATAACAAGATAAAATAACCCCAAGTTGTTTATTATTAATATATATAACCTTATATAAGTCATTTGGCCGAACCTTGGTTTTTTAGGAATAAACTAAGAATTAATAATATAATATTTGTTTAAAAACTATTTTTTTGTCAATTTTGACACTATTTAGTAATTGATTTTTGGGAAAATCGTAGGAGAATGATTAGTTCTAAAAAAGTTAATTAAATTGATACTAACATGTCATATTAACCAATAAAATTATTTTAATTCATAAAAACTCTCAAATTACATTTATTTGGGTATTTATAGCATCAATTATGTCAATATTTCATTAATAATATAATTACTGCATCATCGTTGTGTCATAAATAAATTAAATTATATAATGTATAAAAATTAAAAATAACATACCATTATATAGGAAATATTTTTAGCTTTCTAATTAATATTTATAGTCGAATTTATCTTATGTATTACCCTATATAAAAAATGCATTAGTTATTAAACATTGATTTTTACTATTTTAACCCTTCAGTAAATAAATTGATAATAAATGTCCTACTCTAATCCATGTGGGCCTAAATGGTCATAATTTATTCCTAAGGTGGTATTTGGTCGAATTACACATATCCAATAGAATTAGGACATGTGTTAGGATAATAATAATATAATTTTAACCCTTAATTACCCTATTTACTTTTAACCGTGGTAAAAAAAGTAAAAAGTTACTATTCACAAAAATTATTTTCTCTCATTGAACCACATTTTAGTCCTTGATATTAACTGTGTCTCTATGAGATTCGAAATTCCACTCACAGAAGCGGTAAAATTAAGTTATATGAAAAATTCATTTTTTTTAACTACCACTTAGTGGTTTCACTATTAAGCAAAAAATGAAAGTTTCCAGAAAAATACCAAAAATTAGGCCTAAGCTATATTTGATATTATGAATTAAAAAATTATGTCTATTTTACCAAATTAAAAACACATCAGTTGCATTAATTAATTTAAAAAATTAATTCTTGTCGTCAAAACAAATAACTATCAAAAGATTGACACTTGTTTATGTTTGGTTTAAATGTGAAATTACATTAAATGACAAAAATTGTATTAAATGGTAAAAATATATTCTAAATATAATTTAAAACCACTAAAATTAATAATTTATCACTATTAATTATTTCTATTAAAAAGTTTTTTTAAATTAATATTTAGTAATTCTCACTATTCATCAGAATATGAAAGTTATCCGAAAAGTACCAAAATTTCACCCTAAGCTAATTTCGATATTCTGAATATAAAAATGAAGTCCATTTTAAAAATTAAAATTTAAAAAAATTAAAAAGGTGCTTATTACTATTCATAACCTCTAGTTTTAATAATATTTTAATAGAATATTTGTGTTTAGTGAAACTCGGTATTGCGTACGACGCAAGCTATCGAGGAAGGTCACGATTGCATGTAAAGTAATCCAAGAAAGTGTTGTGTGTAGTTAAAGATTCCTTTGATAATTTATATAACATAAAAACAAAATATTTCTCATAAAAGTCTCGGGTGTTACAATGAGGGTTCTTAGGCTGTTTAATTTTGATTTTGTACCCTTTATATAGTCTTGTTTGAGTTGTTTTAAAAGATGTAATTCAGTTCTGAATTTTGTAATAGATGGTTTTAGTTGAAAAATACAGATTAATTTTGTTGAGTTTTTTGGTTGTTTAATGTTTATAAACATGGGTAAATTGTTTCCAAACATCATTTTATGATACCTGGGCACTTGTGCCAGCCCGTGGGGATCAGGAACACCCTTCGGACCTTGGCACGGGCCGGGTTTGGTGCCAGTTTGATGGTGTCCAGATCTGGTTCGTGACATATATACATATAAAACCTAGTTCTTTCCTTAGTATAGGTTTTGATAAAACGATTTCCAAAAATATCTATATTCCTCATGTTATGATATAATGGAATGTTTTTGATTCCATATTCATTAAATTTTTTATTATATGATAATTTTTTATTAACCTGTAGAACAAATATTAATGGAGTCATTATAAGACTAATGGGACCCATATCTCCCACCATTTCATTAGGTAAATATTTATATTTCATAAGGTAGACATGGATGGATTTGGGAATGAAATTAGTTCAATAATGGACTTTTTCTACTAATATGGTATTGGGAGTGAAACATTACATCTAATAGGTTTTTAGGAGTAAACCTATTAAACCATTATTTCCTTGGCATTGAGATGTGGCTACTATGTAAACCATTTTATATGCATATAATAAAACCACACTTAGATTTCTTATTCCATTGTAATTCTTTCATGGATTGTTATATTTTTTGAAATATGATTCAAGTATTGTGAAATAAAAATAGTAATTCCATGACTCCTATATTTGATATTTTTTGTGTATAGTATGATCTATTACTTTTTGGATTATGTACTCTTGTCCTTGTGGTCTTTATTATTATTACATATATCCTTCATTTACCTTGACTGATCATATAATATCTACATTTCTTATGATTCCATTCACCATGATATGAAGATATCTATATTGTAAAATGTTTATGATAAGGGTCCTATTCGTGGAGAACCTAGTGATAGATAATTTTTTAAACTTGTGTACCAATGTTTATATTTAAATGTTTCTAAAGGAAATAAACTAATATGTTCAATGGGTTTCAATTTGTGTAGAGTATAAAATTTTTATCATATGTGATGTAACTTCATTTATAATAATCTAGGATTTATAATATTGGAATTAGAGAAATAAAATTGTTATCCTTTTTAAACTAACATGATAAGACATTCTTGGGAACACTAAGCAAATGCATATATATATATATCTGTGGATTAGAAAATGTATAAGAAATTTAATGGGAATTTTTGTGTTGGATAGAATGAATGGTTAATAGAAATAGATCCCGGACTGGATACTATAGGTGGATGTCCGTTTAGAATGGATGTGTAAATTATTAAGAACCCTGAAAAAATTTTAATGAGATTGAACATATCTAGAACTAGTGTATGAAAATAAACCCTACTTCACATCCAATATGACACTCCGGAGGCATATGAGTTGGGAATTCACAAACTCTTCATGAACAATAATAAAGTATTTAAATAAATGTTTTTTATAAATAACCTCGGATAAATATAATCCTTTATTATCTAAAGAAGAATCATAATTAGGTCATCTTGTAAGTAATTCCATTATTTTTTTACAACTGTGTAAATTTTTTCTTTATGATTTTTTTATTTAGTCAATTAATGGAACATGATGTATCCACATGAATGTTGATTTTAATGTGTAATGAAATTATTTCTCTCTACATAATATAAATGTTATAGGAGATGGAATAAAATCATTTCTACTATGCTCACAGACCTATCTAAAGGTATGAATCTTACTAAACATAAAAATGAGATAATATTGGAAAAAAATTATGTTCTATCCTTCATAAGAAAATATCTACCTTAATTTAGTGGGTATTTAGATCCACTAGTCGATGAAAAAATGGATCGGTACCATTGAAAAGATATTTTCCAGTCAGAAATGATCAGAACATGCTATATTTATTCTAGTTATTTATCGTTTCTAAATTGAAGAGGATCGTTGGTGGATTCAAATCAAGAATACGTGTAAGGAAGATGAAATTTAATACATGTATAGGGTCGTGTCCAATATCATAATTTTCAATAAGTAAATACTAATTATTCATCATTCAATAGTAGAGAAAAATTCTCTCAAATTAAATAAAATGGATGATGAAACTTTTGGATCCTATAAAGAAAAATATAATTGAATTTTGAAGTACTCATCTAGAATTATATTCCAACCAAAAATTATGATTGATTGATCATCAATGGATAATTTCATATATCGGAATGGTGTTAGGAATAAATGACTTTAGTAACTATGGAAATGTTGTTCACTATGAAATCAATTGGAGGTAGAAATTATATAGAAATATCATGGTATTGATAAGAAATCGATGATGTATTTAAATAGAAAATTTCTGGAACGTGAAAGAATGAATATAATCATTCATTTATGATCAATGTGTTGAATAAGGAATGAGAGAAATTGTATTAATATATGGCCCCGACCATAAACACTAATTAATCATGAATTAAATGAATAATTCACATAGATGATCTTTTTTAGGTTTAGATTTTTAGATAATTAGGTCATAACTATTACATCTCAAAAGATTACATAGTAGAAACTTCTACTAAGTTTCCATAAAATCAAATAAAATACTTAAAAATAAACATGTCTAGTTACATGTTTTAGATAGAATGTCTTTCCTTGATCCCATCCTTGATCCTATTTATCTTTAAGTCCTGTGGAAAACATTTCAAAAACTTGGGATGAGCATAAAAATCCCAGTAAAGGATACACAAGGAAGGAAAAATGTTAGTTTTTCAAAACAACATGTAAACCATGAGTACTTTACCAAAGTAATACTTTTCACCTTTATGAAGTAGTAAAAACTCTTCACTGAAAAAAGACCATTACTTACCCTTTTGTAACCAAAAGATTACCATAAAATCCATATAAATAACACATATCATATAAAGGTATCTTGGGATATAAACATACTTAAATGGAATAACTATACTGTTGAATTCCACACATGCTTAATAGAATAGCCATATGGACGACCTCCATACCTAATGCATTGGAGGTTATAACGTAACCACCCATCCTGGTATTCACGACACAACCTGTCATATGGTTTATCATGTAACCACCCGTAAAATGTCCAAGTACCATTACAAAATCATCAGACATAAAACAAATATAATGGAAAGAAAACATTTCCACACTTTGATCACAACATACCAATTAAATATATTGGCATAAAAAATCCATTATAAAAACAATTTTCAATACCAAAATACATAAAAGATTATATGGTATTTATTTCATTATAAAAACAATACGGCTTGTTGAGGAAGCCAAAGACCAAATAATACTCACGGCGGTGGAAATGGTCATTGTCACGGCGTACGTTAAAAGAAACATTCCATTTTGTCGTTTGTAAAATGCTTCAACGAAAAATATTCCTTTTGTATAAAATAAAAACTCAAAGGGGTTTATACACCATATAAATGAAAGTCTTGTATTAGAACAATATATGCGTCAATGAATGGATATTGAGACAAAGTCCCTTACAAAGGCGATATCTTTGGATTAAGGACAAATCAATTACATAATTATGTGTGAAAAACAAATACACCAAATATAAGTGGATATTAAGTGTAAAAAAATCAGAGGCCATTCACAAATATTCATAGAACGACATATTCAAGGAGTACAAGTTTGTCCCAAAGAATCAAAATTGGGTTAAGATGTTCCCTTGCAAAAATTCGGCAGCCTAACGGTGTCACTTCCAAATTCAAAAAAAGAGTTGATGAGAGAGAAAATGGCATCTCATCAAGTGGACATAAAATTTAAATCAATAAATAAATATAAGAACATATCCCAACATAACAATATGTAAATTAAAAGACCCAACAAAAAGAAGTCTTTTAAAAAGGGGAGGGTGAAAGGTTCCCTTACCGACTAGGGAATATTTTGAAACATACACCCCATGAAAGAAGGAAAATAACAAATTTCTGTAAATACTCATAAAAAAAAGTATATTACACAAATAGTAGAATAATGGGCAGTACATATACCACTCAAAGAAAATTTTGGCAAATGTAGCATAAATCTCATGGGAATAAAAGTGAGATGAAAAATCCATTACGAAAACTCGGCAGCCTAACGACGCCACTTAAAACTTCCAAAAATGGATTGATGAGATAAAGTATGGTCTATCATCATATTAAAATAAAATTTTCAGAAAGAGGAATTTAAAAGAACATCCCCCAATATAAAAAAGAGGAGCTTAAAAGAAGTGCCATAAAGGAGAGTACTTAAAAAGAGAGAGATTGGATCTGTTACGAAAATTCGGCAGCCTAACTGCGCCTCTCAAAACATCCAAAAATGTATTGATGAGAAAAATTAGTGTATCTAATCATATGAATATAAAAATTACAGTATGAGTAATATATAATAACATCCAAATCATAAGAAATATGAGATTTAAAGGAATGACATAAAAGAGTGTACTTAAAAAGAAAGAGAGGGGCACGATCCCTTACCTCAAGTCTGACTTATCTTGTTCATTTCTTTATATTCCTGAATAATAAACATTGGTCAATTTATAATTGAGTAAGGAAATATTTTAATGATTATTATTCAGTTCATATCACATATTATAATGTTATAATAATTGGTTAATAATGTGAGTTCATATCAGACGTCTTTGTTGATGTTTGGTAAATGAGTCAAAACTGAACTTGTTTAAAAATGATTGTCCATGTAGTTTTAAGTAAATAATCTCCAGAATAGTATTAATGATTTAAATATCATATATATCCAGTAAATATTAATTTTATACTACTCCATAACATTTGTAGATAAAAATAAATGAAATGCACCGTTCATGGAGAAGGTAGGCCATACGTATTCATGAATGCTACTTTCATTTCTTTGTCATATTAATGGAATTAAAAATTATTGAGAGAAATATATATTATAATTTCAGTTTAATATATATGTTATATAGGTAACATATGTTCATTAATTTCCTTCTTTATACATTCCATGTATTGCATGAATGAGTCACATCACTTGAGGGGGCGGTAGTCGACACTTCCTCGTATGAAATTATCGCATTTTCACAACATGAAAATTATAAAGTAATTTTTTAAATATAAAATTCAGAATCATATAGAAAACATAAATACCATATATATAATATATAAAATATAGTGACATCATAATTTCCACCATGAATGGTGTTAAGAGAATATTGAACAATCATCGTATCGTGAGGCAGTAATTCGCCATCCACGGAAACAGTATGTTCTTTTACCTTTAGACGAAGGTGTGGGTAAGTGTAGCTCGAATCCTTCTCATAAAAACATCCTAGTATATTTAACATACTGGTGTTTTTATAAAATAAAGGAAAAAAAGTGTTTAGAGGGTTGTAGAACCAAAATAAAACAAAAGAACCCAAGGGAAGACATTACCTTTAAATCGGGTAACTCTTTTTTATTTGAGCTCAAAGGCTTCCTTGGAAAGGATTCTGCCCAAAAGTAAGGCTTCAATGATGAAGATAGGGATGTGGAGAGATGAAATGGGTAGGTTTTGGCCATGAAAAAGGATTGAGAGGTGGGGGTAAGGTGGTAGAGGTGGGGGCCTTTTATAAGAGGAGAGGAGGGGAACTCTGGAAAGTTATAAATGGTTACTTTATTATCAAATGAGTTTCGGATTTTAAAGGTCCCACGTTGATTTATTTCTAGGATAAGGTGATAAGAGTTAGAAATCCACCCATAAAATATGTTTTTGAAATGTGTAGGTCTTACATTTTACATTATCTTTTCATTTTATTTAAATCATTAAATAATGAGGTAATCACTGCATCATCATGATATCATAAATAATATAATTTATTTAACATCAAAAAATTATAAAAAAAATTATCATGATGTAGGAAATATTTTTATATTTCTAATGAATATTTATGGTAAAAAATATGACTTGTATAACCCCATTTAAAAATTGTTTTAGTAAAACAACTCATGTTTGTGACATTTTAATTTTAACAATAAATAAAATGTTATTAATGTCATTTCCTTCCAAAGTGGCTCCATGGGGTCCCCAAGTTGACCCATGGACTGTCTTGGTCGGCCATGAATAATCCAATAAGGATAGGACATTTTTCAAGGTCATTTCATATTATTAAAACATTATTTTTACCTTAAATTACACTAATTACCTTTAACCGCGATTAATAAAACTTAGAAGTTACTATTCACCAAAAATTATTTTAATCTCATTGAACCACATTTTACTTCCTAATGAAAAACATGTATGTCGGATTTTTGAAAATCAAATCACAGAAGTGGTAATGTTTCATTTAAACAAAAAATCAGTTTCTTTAACTACCACTTAGTGGTTTCACTATTCATCAAAAATTGATGTTTTTCATAAAAATACCAAAAATTTACCCTAATATATATTATATATTCAGAATTCAAAATGATGCCTTTTTTAAAAAATTAAAAACATATAAGTTTCATTAATTAATTTTATATTAATTCCCGCTATCAAAACAAATAGCTTGTTTTGAAGAAACAATATCTATTAGAAGATTAACACACGTTTATGCCCAATTCCAAAGTGAAATTAATTCCAATGACCACCATTGGATTAAATGGTCAAAATATATTCTAAATACAAATTAATATCAATTAAAAATAATAATCTATCCATATAAATAAATCAGATTAAATGGAGGTTTTGAATTAAATTCAACATTTTCACAAAAAATGATCTTCATCGGAGAAATAAAAAAAATTACACAGAGTAAATTTTGATATCCAGATTCCAAAAAAAGATTTATTTGTTTAAATACAACATATAAAATTGTCAAAAGTATATTTAAAAAGGATTCTCCTTCAAAAGGCGGTTAATCGACCTTTTATAGAATATTATAATATTTATGCTTAAATTGGATTCATTTTCATTTTATGCCTCAAACATTTATTGGATAAAAGTAAAAATATTTGACAAACATATATAATCATTTTGTAGTTAGTTCTGTTCTTTTCCGCCATTAAAATGGCTAGGCATTAACTACCATTTAAAATAATATTATTTTATTATTAGAGTGCAACGTAAAATTTCAAAGGAACATGTTGTCGTGTATTGGGTACGCCATCATGCATAGCGTTCCATTTAATGTAAAATTAATATTTTATTCACAAATATGGATAAATATAAAAATGCCTTATTCTTTATTTACCTGCGGTGTTACAACCTTCCCCCCTTATGGGAATTGCGTCCTCGCAATTTTAAAATTGGGCTCAAAAACTTAATTGAAAGCCCCACATCGGAAAAAGAGTAAATTAAACTATAACTTTAAAAGAAAGGAAGGGAAGTAAAAAGGTCACCCGAGTTAACCCATACTAGGATTCCATGTATAAAAACATGGATATGGAAGAAAAAAACAAAGGGTCATGTTCTGAGGGAGTGTGATAGAAAACATGTTTATGGGAAAGTTAACCACCATAAAATCACAAACTTGTGATGGGTTAAACGGTATTGGATTCCCCAGTAGGAAAAGTTAACAGAAAAAAAAAAATTCAGTTAATTTTCATTGAGGAAGTTATTTTTGATCTTAACTAAAACATAAATAAACATACTTACTTGTCATGTTGACTTTCAACTTTTACTAGATTTCTTACACGAACTCATATTTTCTCCAAAAGATGTGTATTTTGGATGACTTGTTTACATTAAGAGAGCTATAATCAGCTTCTATAGAATCACCTAATCCACAAAAGAGAACTGTATACTTTCCATGTCTTTAGACCTTAACCAAAACTAAAACCAACAAGGTTAGTGTGAGATCAGATAATACCTAAAAAGGGTAATCCTTTATAAAAAGGAAATCTATTCTTATTCTCCAAAATTTGTCCAACAAACCCAAAGTTCAACGATGACCAAAAGTAAACCAAACTAAGAATGAAACTCAAATATTTGAAGGATTTAATCACATAGTCTTCTAATTTAAATCATAACATTTATCTCCAAACAACATCAGTTTCTCTTAAACTCTCGTATTGAAATGTAATTAACCTAATCACAAATAATCCATGATAGGCTAATCATTTACATTGATAACCAAAAATCAACTTACTCTTAATTCATAAAATCATCTAACTAAAATGAATCATTCAAACTAACAATGGAATTCACGTAGTCCAGTGATAGGCAATAAATACCAGTTGCACTTTGGTTGTGGGTTCAATTCCCGCAGCTTTGTCCGACACGACGGGTTGTCACACGGTCTGTGTGTTGTCCTTTTTCGAAAACTATATAATTCATAAAAAATTCCCCAACAACAAGATAAAATATTCAAAAATAACCGTAACATAATTTAACCTCAATTTTATCTCATTCCTTTCACTTTCCATCATATCATATAGTACCCTATAATTACCTCAAAATTAAGGATCATATAAACCCAAATGGTTCTTCGTAACTATGTCCACAAAAGAACTGCAAACTATTCCTTGAATAAAATTATCATATATCAAACATCAGGGTTACACATACTATAAAAAGTATTCTAATGTAACCCCATCATCAAAAGAGAATTAGTACTCTTAATAATATCACCATAACACATGAAGCCCTTATATGTTGACTTCTTACTCATTAAACATTATTCATGATCCATAACCATTCCTTTCCTACTTATTCTGAAATACTTTGTTCTTACAAAAAAATCCTGAATCATATCCTAAGATTCAAAAATAGGAAAACAAATGTTAAGAAATAATCCATACCTTTGATTGGTCATTGTTAGCTTCTTCATCCTCAATCGGAATGGAATTAGGTATTGGTAAACGAATATTTGTACGATCTTGGTGATCCCATTCCCTAAACATCTTCATATGACATGTGTTTTCATAATGACCATGGACACCACTTTTAAAACATTCAATTGATCCTTCATAAATAACTTCTTTCCCTTTCTTCGAGTCAACTAGATGCTTCCTTTTTCCATGGTAGGTTCTTGCTTTATGACTTTCATTTCCACATCTATAGCATATTTCTGTCCCTTTGAAACATTTACCTAGGTGTTTCTTTCCACATCTTTGACACATAGGTTTTTGAACACACTTACCTTTATGATTATTACCTGTAGTTCTGTAGGGATATGTTTCTCACATATATGATGCCTTATAGTAATCACCCAGGTTTAGGTGGTCAATCATGACTCCGGATAGTTGGTTGAGGATAAAAACAAAAGTTCTCATTACAGCTCCCATATCATTCAGTTGCTCGCTCAGAAAACTTTCACAGTTTCCTTCACATCCACTGTTACTTTGGTTCTTGCTAGATCCCGCCATTTACTAAAAACAAAAATGTTAGTGTGAGTATATCAACAAAACCATCATGTACTAATGAAGAAGATAAATACTAAGATATACTTACGCATTCACGTTATATAAAACTAGGTCTCTTTCTGAAATCCTAACCATTATGGTAATGTCACTTATGCTTAGAGAATACCCTAACCTCTAATGTTATCTAAATCGACCTCTGATACCAACTATAAGGTCCCAGCCTTAAACATTACTTAATCATGAATTAAATGAATAATTCACATAGAGGATCTTTTCAGGTTTAGGGTTTTAGATAATCAGGTCATAACTATTACATCTCAAATGATTACATAGTTTACACTTCTAATAAGTTTCCATAAAATAAAATAAAATACTTAAAAATAAACATGTCCAGTTCCATGTTTTAGATAGAATGTCTTTCCTTGATCCCATCCTTGACCCTATTCATCTTTAAGTCCTGTGGAAAACATTTCAAAAACATGGGATGAGCCTAAAAAGCCCAGTAAAGGATACACAAAGAAGGAAACCGTTATTTTTTCAAAACAACAAGTAAACCATGAGTACATTACCAAAGTAATACTTTTAAACTTTATGAAGTAGTAAAAACTCTTCACTGAATAAAATACCATTACATACCCTTTTGTAACCAAATAATTACCATAAAACCCATACAAAGAACACATATCATATAAAGGTAACTTGGAACATAAACATACTTAAATGGAATAACCATACGGTCGACTTCCACACATACTTAATGGAATAGCCATATAGCCTACATCCATACCCAATGCATTGGAGGATATAACGTAACAACCCTTCCTGGTATTCACGGCACCACCCGTTAAATGTCCACGTACCATTATAAAATCATAATACATAAAACAAATATAATGGAAAGAAAACATTTCCAAACATTGATCAGAATATACCACTTAAATATATTGACATAACAAATCCATTATAAAAATCATTTTCAATACCAAATTACATAAAAGAGTATATGGTATTTATTTCATTTTAAAAACATTATGACTTGTTGAGGAAGCCAAAGACAAAATAATACTCGCAGCGGTGGAAATGGTCATTGTCACCGCGTACTTTAAAAGAAACATTCCTTTTTGTCATTTGTAAAATGCATCATAGAAAAATATTCCTTTAGTATAAAATTATAAGTCAAAGGGGTTTATACACCGTATAAAATAATTTCTTTTATTAGAACAATATATGCCCCAATGAAAGGAGATTGAGACGAAGTCGCTTACAAAGACGATATCATAGGATTAAGGATTAATCAATTACATAATTATACATGACAAATGAATACACAAAATATAAGTGGATATTAGGTGTAAAACAATCATAGTTCATTCACACATATTCGTAGAATGAAATATTCAAGGAGTACAAGTTTATCCGAAAGAATAAAAATTGTGTTAAGAATTTCCCTTGCAAAAATTCGACATCCTAACGGCGTCACTTAAAAATTCAGAAAAAGAGTTGATGAGAGAGAAAATTGAATCTCATCACATGGACATAAAATTTACATCTATAAGGATATATAAGATCATATCCCAACATAGAAATCTTTAAATTAAAAGACCCAACAAAAATAAGTCTTTTAAAAAGAGGAGGGGGAAAGGTTCACTTACCGACACGGGTATATTTCGAAACAAACACCCCATGAAAGAAGGAAAATACAACATTGATTTAAATACTCACAAACAAATGTATATTACACAAAGAGTAGAATAATGGGCAGTAAAAATACCACTCAAAGAAAATTGTGGCAAATGTAGCATAAATCTCACGGGAATAAAAGTGAGATGAAAAATCCATTACGAAAACACGGCAGCCTAACGGTGCCACTTAAAACTTCCATAAATGGATTGATGAGATCAAATAGGGCCTCTCATCGTATTAAAATAAAATGTACAGAAAGAGGAATATAAAATAACACCACCCAACATAACAAGGAGGTGCTTAAAAGAAGTGACATAAAAGAGAGTACTTACAAAGAGAGAGATTGGATCTCTTACGAAAATTCGGCAGCCTAACGGCGCCACTCAAAACATCCAAAAATGGATTGATGAGAGAAAATAGGGACTCTCATAATATGAACATAAAAATTAATGTAAGAGTAATATAAAAGAACATCCCCATCATAAGAAATATGAACTTAAAAGGAATGACATAAAAGAGTGTACTTAAAAAGAAAGAGAGGGGTAGGATCCCTTACCTCAAGTCTGACATGTCTTGTTCGTTTCATTATATTCCTAAATAATAAACTTTGGTCAATTTATAATTTCTTAAATACCTCTTTTAAAAATTATTATTCAGTTCACATCACATATTATAATGTTATAATAATTTGTTAATAATGTGAGTTCATATCAGACGTCTTTGTCGATGTTTGGTACATGAGTCAAAAATAAACTTGTTTGAAAATAATTGTCCATGTAGTTATAAGTAAATAATCTCCAGAATAGTATTAAGGATTTAAATATCATATATATCCAGTACATATTCATTTTATACTACTCAATAACTTTTGGAGATAAAAAGAAATGAAATGCACCGTTCATGGAGACGGTAGGTCGTACATACGCATGAATGATACTTTCATTTCTTTGTCATATTAATGGAATTAAAAATAATTGAGAGATATACATATATATTATTACTCCAGTATAATATATATGTTATATAGGTCACATATGTTCATTAATTTCATTCTTTATGCATTCGATGTATTGCATGAACGAGTCACATCGCTTGAGGGGACGGTAGTACACACTTCCTCGTATGAAATTATCGCATTTGCACAACATGAAAAGCATTAAGGAATGTTTTAAATATAAAATTCAGAAGCATATAGAAAACATAAATACCATATATATCATATATAAAATATAGTGACATCATAATGCCCACCATTAAAGGTGTTAAGAGAAGATTGAACAATCGTCGTTTCGTGAGCCAGCAATTCGCCATCCACAGAAACTATATGTTCTTTAACCATTAGACGAAGGTTTGTGTAAGTGTAGCTATAATAATTCTCATAAAAACATCCTAGTATATTTAATATACTATTTTTGTTACAAAATAAAGGATCAAGAAGATTTTAGTGGGTTGGAGAAGCAAGATAAAACAAAAGAACACAAGGGAAGACATTAGCTTTAAATCGGGTAACTCTTTTTGATTTGAGCTCAAAGGCTTCCTTGGAAAGGATTATACCCACAAGTGAGGATTTAATGATGAATAGAGGGATGTGTAGAGATGAAATGGTAAGGTTTTGGTCTAGATAAAGGTTTGAGAGGTGTGGGTAAGGTGGTAGATGTGGGGGTCTTTTATAAAAGGAGAGGAGGGGCACTCTTGGAAAGTTATAAAAGGTTACTTTATTTTCAAATGAGTTTCGGATAATAAAGGCCCCACATTGATGTATATCGTGGATACAGTGATAAGAGTTCGAAATCCACCCATCCAATATGTTGTTGACATATGTAGGTCTTAGATTTTACATTATCTTTTCATTTTATTTAAATCGTTAAATAATGAGGTAATCGCTGCATCCTAATGATGTCATACATATTTTAATTTATTTAATATCTAAAAATTATAAAAAAATATCATGATGTAGGAAATCTTTTTATATTTATAATGAATATTTATAGTCAAAAATATGACTTGTATAACCTTATTTAAAAAATTTCTTAGCAAAACAACTCATGTTTGTGACATTTTTATTTTAACATTAAATAAAAAGTTATTAATGTCATTTTCCTACCAAAGTGGCTCCATGGGATCCCCATGTTGACCCATGAATTTTTTTGGTCGGCAATGACACATCCAGTAATGGTAGGAAATGTGTAAAGGTCATTTCATATTATTAAAACATTATTTTTACCTTAAATTTCACTAATTACCTTTAATCGCGATTAATAAAACTTAAAAGTTACTATTCACCAAAAATTATTTTAATCTCATTGAAACACATTTTAATTCCTAATGACAACCATGTATGTAGGAATTTTGGAAATCAAATCACAAAAGTTGTAAAGTTTCATTTAAACGAAAAATCAGTTTCTTTAACTACTACTTAGTGGTTTCACTATTCATCAAAAATTGATGTTTTTCAGAAAAAATACCAAAAATTCACCCTAAGATATATTTGATATTCCGAATTCAAAAATGATGTCTATTTTACAAAATTCAAAACATATAAGTTTCATTAATTAATTTAATAATTAATTCCCACTGTCAAAACAAATAGCGTGTTTTTAAGAAACAATATCTATTAAAAGATTAACACTAGTTTATGTCCAATTTCAAAGTGAAATTAATTCCAATTACCACCTTTGGATTAAATGGTAAAAATATATTATAAATACACTTTAATCTCAATTAAAAATAAAATCTTTCCATATAAATAAATCATATTAAAAGGAGGTTTTGAATTAAAATGCAACATTTTCACTAAAAATGATCTTTATCGGAAAAATAAAAAAAATTTACACAAAGTAAATTTTGATGTCCAGATTCTAAAGAATGATTTTATTTTGTCAAATAAAACATATTAAATTGACAAAACTATATTTAAAAAGGGTTCTCCATCAAAAGGCGGTTAATCGACCTTTTAAAGAATATTAGAAGATTTATTCTTAAAATTGGATTCATTTGAATTTTACGCCTCTAAAATTTATTAGATAAAAGTAAAAATATTTTACAAACATATATAATAGTTTTGTAGTTAGTTTCGTTCTTTCCCACCATTACAATGGCTAGGAATTAACTACCATTTAAAATAATATTATTTTATTATTAGAGTGCAATGTATGATTTCAAAGGAACTCGTTGTCGCATATTGGGTACTCCATCGAGCATAGAGTTCCCTTTAAAGTAATATTAATATTTTATTCACAAATATGGATAAATATAAAAATGTCATATTCTTTATTTACCTGGGGTGTTACACTTAAGGGGTGTAATAAATATTTTATATTGATATGGGATAGACATAAAGGATTTGATAACCAACGTGATGGGAAGAATTTATCATACAATTTGAAAAAGAGAAGGTTAGACAAAATGCACAACCCACATTAGTGCTTCCACTATAAGGATAGTGGAATTTTTATAACTAGTTCCAAAATACAAATTGTTAATGGGGGGTTGAAAAAATTGTGTTGAAATGGACACTTAATCTTGTCTCTATAATTATAAATTTCTTATTTTAGTATGTATCTACCAACAATTTAATATATAAAACATTATTTAAGGATATTAATAATACACAAAAACGATTTTACATTGAGTTATTAGTGTATGAAGTTTCAAGGAAGGAGAGTAACATTAGATATTACAAACCAGCCTATGAACTTTCAATCAATGGGATTATATGTATGAACATCATATAGATATTACATCCACTCTATGGGTCTGAATTCCCATTCCTAAGGTAAAATTTCCTCAAATGGCTAGGTGTAACGTGACATCAATGATATGCCTATCATTCAAAAATATGATATTTTATCTCTGAAATAGTTTTATATCTTTCATAGAATTTGAAGGTTGGTTCTAAATAGATATCATAAAAAGTTTGACACCATTGTCAAAGACTCCCTATAAGATATCCATGATTATATTTTAGGAATTAATGAAAAAACTAAATGTGTACCTTCAAAGTGATCCATTCATCCAAGTGTGTCACCATTCAGTTCACTGGTATATTTTAAAAAAAATAAAGATGGGAATATTTGAATATGTATTGACCATTGGTATTGGAACAAAATCATGATCAATAAAAAGTATCATTTTCCATGGATTTATGACCATTTTGATCAAATATAAAATGTTCAATAATTATCCATCATTGAACATCATTCCGGATATCATCCATTGAGGTTAAAGAATTAGTATATAACAAATGAGAGATTCTATACAGGGTATGGAAACTACAGATATATAGTGATTCTTTTTTGAACTATTAATTCGCATGGTATGGTATTTGATTTGATCAAAAGATTCTTTGAATATAACATCAATTTGTTTGTTGTAGTATTTATAGTTGATATTCTTATCTATTAAAATATTAAATAAGAGAAATAATACTACTTATGATTTTTACTCTAAGACTTATAGAATGTGAAAATTTATAAAAAAATTATAAAGTGTCAATTTTATTTGAAAATGTTTTCATTTTCTAGTTACATAATTTCTAGAGATGATATGATAGTAGTTCCATCAATGACATGGGTTATTGAATTATGGCCAAGAACAACCACATTGAGATAGATCTCTACAATTTTTGGTTATGATGGATATTGTTTATAATTTTTGGAGAATTTATCATGACTATAAAATATGTTGACCACCTTAAATCATAAGTGTGGAATGTTCCTCTGCATGGAGGAATGTGTGAAAAATTTCATGAAACTAAAGAGAAAGATAGGTATTACACCTATGAAAACATTAATCTATAGTAGATAAGGGTTTTTAATCTATAGTGATGAATTCTATAAGTGAATGGGATGTTTAATTATGAATAATAACATGGTTATATCCATTGCCTCCTGAAAATAGATTATTAAAGAGAAACATTACCCAACTCATGATTTTTTTTAAACTGTGGTGATTGTTTTCATTGATGATAAATTTTTATTATCATTATACAGAAATGTATGATATATATATCGATCATAAATTTTTGAACTATATATTCACAATGAATTATTTGAGCATGCTCCAAAGAATATGGTTAGAGGTGAAAAGGGATTATGAATTCATAGTATATTAAAACCCTGGGAAAACAAATAAGGTGGTCAATACTTTGAGTCGAATGAATCATGGTAGTCTAACCATGAAGAAGATAAAAAAGTATCAAATATTTCTGTATTTTCAACAGATGGGCCTTGAAATCCCAATGGAAGGGGGAAAATATTTTATTTCATCATTAAATGATCATGCATATTCCATTGTGGATATTAATAATGCACATAATAAAGATTTATTACTACCACAGAATGTTAGAAATGATCCAGAGATTATCCTTGATCAGGATAGAACTATAATTTTAAGAACAATGCATGTGTTTATTAAATATTATATTTGAAAAATTATTTTTTAGGGGAAGATAATAGTTAATAATTATATATTCATCTTTAATGTAAAAATATAAATATTTATTTGATAGAATACAGTTGGTGGGATGGAATGAAGAGATATATCACAAAGTTTGTATCTTAGCTCCGGTAATGAAGAATGTTAAGGGTAAAACACAAAATTTTAAGGTGATGTTTCATCCATTACACTAACATGAAAGGAAATGGGTGAACATAACTATGTATTTTTTTATTTCACCCATAAACACCTCTAAGGGGGAATAATGATATATATAAGATATTCGATTTCCTTAATATGTCATCACACATTATCTCTATTATACAAGACATCTATCTTCATATTATTTCTACGATATACATTAATAATGTGGTAACATTGCATAGGGAACCAGATTACATCATAGTAATTGAGAAGGCTTCTCAATTTAGATCAGATACAATGGATTTCCATGGTTGTTTTGATCAACCCCATCATTTCAATAAATTGATGAAATTTATGTATCCTATTTTGTTTTTTACCACGATTTAAAAGGTATATCAGAGAATACGTCTCAATAATCTGTCAAAGATTACTTCTCAAATAATACTCCATAGAAGATTGATAATACTTCAATTATAGTTTTAGAAATCATAATTAGATCTTGGGAAAATTATTCTCTAATGTAATGTGGTACCCCATGTATCATTTCCACATTTGAAAAGTGTTTGGAATTTAAATCCTAAAAATATAATTATTCAATGGAAGACTTCTAGATAGAAGTCTTCTTTTGGAGATATGATGGAGTAGTATACAAGTTTTTTTGAGATCCATTGGAGTTTGAGATCCTATAGTGTTTTGGTGGTGACTATAGGATATTTTTAGATCATGTATAGTTTGAGGTCATCTCTAATAGACCTCTGAGAAGACTTATTCTCTATCAGATATGATGGTGTACCTTACTCAATTATTTTGGATAATCTATAGAGAAGTCTGAAGGATGTCTGAAGACACCACCAAAACATTGAGATGTCTTCTCCGATCGTCCTTTAAATTCCAATATATTGGGATTAAAGGAATAATGAAATGTTGTACTTTATCGTATCTGATAGATAATAAGCCTCCTCTAAGATGTATTCACTAGATTTCAAAGGTGGTTGGGATTAACAAATTCCTTTAAATTAGTTTTCTACAATAATATCTTTCATTCAAGGATTCATTTTTTTCCTTATGAATTCCTTAATGGGAATTGACATTGACCACAATAATTTTGGTATTATATTAGAGAAATAATTCCATTGGGACCCGAGATAGTTGATGAAATGGTTGAGAATGATATATCCATTCAACAGTATATAAAAGTAGTTCAATGATTTCCAAAAAGTAATGGTGATAAATATTGGCGTGATCCATATTTTATTGTTGGTGACATTGAGTTTTTTGAATATATTTATATAATAAGGTTGTGATCTTTGGTAGGAAATTTAAATTAATACTTAGGTCAATAGAGCCCATTGAAATTAATAATTATATTCGGATTGTGGCCAATAACATGGAACATCAACCAAATATCTCTCAATTCAATGATGTATTCCACGGTTTCCCTTGAGGAAGTATATACATTCCCCTTAATTAATACTAAAATAAATTGTTAAACCAATATAATAGGATGATTCTTATGAGAAACAATATGTTGAATGACTTGATAGTAAGGAGAATTTACATCAAAATAAGACCAGTCTCCTAGTGAATGTTTTTTGGAGAAACCAAAAATTAGAGGATGATATGTGGGAACATGATAATAAATTTTGGCAGAAGTGTCCTCATTTATTTTTATCATATATATAAACTTTGTGGATAAAATTAATTTCAAGGGGGTAGAATTTAACTCCCCGTGTATTTAGGAAACATTTTTTAAAAGAAAATAAATTTCTTATTTGTCTTATGTTTCATGCTACACCATGTTCATATTTCCATATATGATATAACATATTATGCATTCACTACACACAACATCATCTAATCTTGTGTCACATTCAACACTTAGTTTCTACAGAAAAAAATTGTATTATTATAATTATTTTCAAAAATATAGTTTTAACATATCCTTTAATGAAATTAATAAATATAGTTATAAATAATATTAAATATAATACTTAATTTTTTAATATAAATAAATCATATTGATAATAAATTATATAATTTTTGGTAAATTTAATATGTTTTGAAGTATATTATTTTCTAAAAATAAATACTTTTTATGTCATTATATTAACAATAATAAAATAAGTTTTAGACAGTAATAAATTTAATTTGATAATATAAGATTCATTTATGAATTGGGATTGTCTCAATAATCTTATAGTGAATTTTTTCTATTTGGAAAAAATAATTCATTTTTTGATGAATAGAGAAAATATTGAATTTTAATTAAAACCTTAATTTCCATTTTATTTATTTATATAGTTAAATGATATTTTAATTTTTGTTATTATAATTAACTAATTTATATACATGTTAATAAATTATTTTCAACTAAATCATATATACATTGAAATAGTACATAAAAATCATTCAGTATTTTGGAATTTTTCTCTTTATAAACACTTCTACTAATCCCACATACATGATTAATTTCAAAGGAAAATATTCCACTTAAATGATTATAATATTGTAAAATAGAATCCATATTTGGAATCATAAAAAATATAATTTCTAATAAGGTAAAATTTATTTTTGACCTCACCAATTAGTGAATGTAATAAAAATTAAATACAGAGATTAAAGAAAAAACAAGATTACTCAGTTATCAACCGTAAAACAAAATGTGTAAAAATGACCCTAAAAATTTTAAAATCCATTTTATATTAATGATTACACTATGTATCATATTTTTTAAAAAATGGGCTATTATTGGAATAACATGATTTATAGTAGACCACTTAATAGTGCTTATCTTTTTATTTTTTCAAGAATGGAACTCCTCCTCTACTGTAAAAAGGGAACTCACCCCCAACACATCTTAACACATGTAATAGAATTTAGATCAGACAATACCAATTCTAATATCTTCAATACTTGTATAATTCTATCATAGAGGACTCACTTTGAAGAAAATGTGATCCAAGGAATCCTTTTTGTGAAATCCAAAAGGCGTTACCCAGTGAGGAGATATTATCCTTCGACAACAACATTGAAACCGCCATTTATACTAATGATGGGTTCTTCAAGGCTGATGTGTCTCCTCCTCAAGCTTCCATGTCCCCCATTTCACTATTTCCATTCCAGTTATACCCCCAAACCATCGCGTCCCCCCTCCATATATTATTCCACTCCGCCCGTGATTTGGCTTTCACCTCTCCATCGATCCCTCCTTCTCCTGCCTGCGATTAGGGTTTTATCTCACCTCATTTCCTGACATATAATCGTGCATACCATCACCGACCTTGACGGGATCTGAAGATTCTCGAATCTCCTCTCTATTCGTGATTCCGTCTTCAGCTCCTCTGACTACAGCTCCTCTGCTCGCGCCTTCTCCACAACCAAAGACTCCTCCATCGGCTCTTGCATATTCGGGTCCTCCGCTCCACCCAAGGTTCCCAAGCCCTATAGTATGCAGTGAGTAACTCCAAGTATAAAAATTACTCTGATGGCCGAATGAGGTCCTCAAAACCGCTCCTTCATTCAGTTTGGTTCACGGATTTCATTCGATTTACCGATGTATAAACATGGATATGTAACGTTCAACGTCTCTATTTCAGAAGAAAACATCGTCAAGTTAGTGCTTCTAGGAGAGGCAGATGTGACACCTAATTCATCTTCTTGTCTTTTACTTTTTCCATTCACTGCAATTGGGAGTCCATTCGAGAATCGGTTTCCTTTAAGTTATCCACAGATAGAATTATAAGGACCCGGCAGAACGAAAATCCATTGACTATAATCTGGTTTATTTCTTAGGTTTAAAGATCTCGCATAAGGGTTCACCACAACAACCTTGTACAGATCCGTTTTCTACTATCTATGTAATGTATTATCTGTCACCTCGCATTGCATATATTACATATTTATTGTAAATCTACTGAGGCTAAATCTGTTTGTTTGCTGACATTGAAACTTTGTTATGTTACCCTTTCATTGTTCATTATATATATATCTATGTTTCAATATTTCTTTTTCTTCAACTGTATATAATTTCTTTTTTATATTCAATCAAATTAAGACAATGATAAAATCAGCATATGTGGTTTATGTTTTTCTGTAAAAAAAAGTAGAAAAATAGTTCTGCTTTTCCGAGTCGATTGGAGCATCCCCAGTACTTTTATATGTGTACAAGGATCATTTATGATGATCTGACGCCTTTTTTGAAATGTTCCTCAGACTATAACTTCACCCATTGATGTGATCAAGATAAGATATCATGTGTGACTTTACTTCAATGAAATTCAATTTCCGTACAACTATATTCCAATTTTTAGCTTATCTGCTATGATAACAATAATATCAATTTACTCACTGAGGGAATATGGTTCCTCAATCATGATGTATTTTACTAGGTAATCACTGCTTTCTCTGTTGGTGTTTTACATTCTTGGATTAGTTTTTTTGAGAGGCGATTCTCGATATGATATCATAATGTCAAACTATTTCATCATGTTAGGGTTATATTTATTTATTATAATTTATTTTTACCATGTTCAACTTCTTTTAATGATTAAGATATGATTTATTATTACGGTAGGGAGATTCTAAAATATGATATTCTACTACAATAGATGCAACCGAGAATGACATTAAGGTTCAAGATGTTCTATAAGATGAAACTGCAATTTTGGCCCTCCAAATACAACATCAGGGTATAATGTTGATGAGCAAGAGGTTGTAGAATAATGGTAACACACTTCACTCAAATTCGGAACACCAAATTATACATCCGGGTATATCATCAACCTCTTTTTATAGTGCAATAATTCCCTTTTCATTTTCTATTTACAATATTCACCGCTCTTATTTCCTTGGGTTTATTGTTATTTAATGTTGGCTCTAATTTCTAACATGTCTATCTCTGTAGGTATATCCATATACCCCTTATGTACTGATTTGTCTAAGTGCATGTGAAAACAGAAATAGGATTTTTAAATGAATGCAGGTAATCTGTCCTAAAATCATGGAGTTATCCCCCCTTATGTCAAAAATATGGATGAAGGTAACTTGTTTTCCCTATTGAATTCAGTATTGTTTTTTATGCACTAAAAACATATGAAACAGATGATTATAATGCTTCAATCATTGACTTCAAAAACTTTTCTTCCATGCCTACGAATATGTTCTTCTCTTTAAAACATATATCAATGTCAATGCATTAGTTTCAACCTATATAGATCAACATCTGCGAAAAATTATCTCTATCCTCATTTCATGAAAAAAACAACCTTCAATTCATGATTAAATATTATCAGTTTTATTTGACTTTTTTCTAATCATTTCATTAGTGTGCATGTGAAAACATAAATAAAATTTATAAATGTGAACCATTTCATCATATGTGAACCATTTCAAACTTAAATTTCATCATAAAAATACTATTGCATACTTCACCTCTTTTCTGTAAATTTTTAATTTCATTGTAATGTTATTCACCAATGTACATGTCAATAATTTCTAAATAAAACTTTTCACTTTGGTGTTTGACTACATTATTATGATTCAGGACTTCTTAGATGAAAATGTCACAAAGATTTTATAGGAGCAGCAGTGGAGAATACAAAGGCATGAACTACAAAAAGTGTGCCAGATATGTATTAATATTTACTTTAGTTTATTTTATAAATTATGATTCATTCCTTATATGTATTAATTTCATTTGGTCTGTTTAATTGATCTCATTCACTGTTACTTTTCAGCATTCTTATCTCACTGATTCTCTAATTTACATTTGTTTTGATTTTTCATTTAGTAATGGATTATTATATTTTTCATTTATTTCACATAAATTTTCATTATATAATTCGTCTAACTTTTCATTAACCCCTTGCACACGTCCCAATATATTCTAGGTAAAATCGATTCCATGAAAAGTCCTACTCAGCAACTTTGCTTCTCAATCATTCAAAGTATGTTGTTCTTCCTAATCTTGAAATTAAATTTGTTACATTTATATATTTGATCTTATTTTTAATGAAATATTCATTCTGTTTACAAATATATATGCTATACTTTTAAATATAATCAACATGGAATGTTAAATTTGTTTTCAAATTTCAGATTCATTTACTAAATACATTCCAAATAAATTATATTTTAATGCATGAAAATAGATATTTTCATCATTTTTTATATCAACCTATTTTGTTTTCCATTCAATGTCCTTCATTTTTTGTTTTTAATATCATAGTTGTATGTTTTTTTTGGAATTACATAAAAAATTATTTATTATTAAAAAAATTTCACATCACTAATTAATGATAGATATTGTGTTTTGTGAGTTGAATTATTTTTTATGACTTATATTGATTTGATTAATTTTTTTTGTTGAATTTTGTATTTTATTAAATGGGATGTTTGATTTTTAATTCAATATTCTCCTTTTAGAAGCATTATTACTCAATAGAGATTGTTAGAGAAATTTTTAGTGAAAAAATCAATGGAAGGGAATTTACAATTTCTACCATAGGTTGATGTGATTTGTGGTGGTTCTAATGTAGCCACATTGGCATGCAACCCACATGCATGGGGGAACATCTATTCTTGGTAATGAGCATTTGTGTTCACTTCAATTCTCAGTTTTTGGTTTTCATTAGACTAACATTAATATATTATATTGTTTCCATGTACTTTACCATGCAGGTTAGTGTACTCATGAAATCGTTTTAGGGTCATATCACTGTACCAGAAAAAAGATACACAAGAAAAATAATGGGAAGAATATTTTGGACTTGATTGTTTCCACTTGAATTATCCATAGAAGTGTTTCGATAGCAGACTGAGTGATGTGATTGAGAATATGGTCGACACTTCAACCGCAACTTATCCATTTACATTTCCATTTCCATTTCCTTATTCATTTTATTTTTCAAATTCTTCTTTATATATTGTTTATCCCGACAAATTCTATTTATAAAACTCTAATGTTCTTCAAATAGTTGGGCATACTAACCATGACGGTATGTTATATTTATGAACACATTCCACAACCAAAATTATTTTTTACTCCCGTATTTTCTAAATTGCATTGTAACATTGTGATCCCATTTTTTATTTGTTTTGATCAAAATTTCAATATGACATGGTATTTCAAATTTTAGTTTACCAAAACATGTGTTTCAGGCATCCAGTATTCCCTTCATTGTTATTGATGAAGGGGATAATCTTCTTTGAGAGGAAATTCAAATTGGTCCTCTATCTGACTACCTAGAACACACAAGGTTTGACTAATTTTTGATATTGTCTCAAAAATGTTATTTTTTGGACTTGGGAGGGCTAATTTCTCATAGAAGTCCATTTTATGTCATTTATTCCTGATAGTTTTATGCTTGATAGTAACATTCATAGAATAATCACATGAAAATAAATGTGGGTTTTCAAGTAGTAATTATACATTATTTTTTTAATCATACCAAGGTCATGATTGCAGCTTTATTTTATGTCATTTGTTTAGGTCCCACATGTTCTCCCAATGCACCTTTTCCTTAATGCCTTCATGGTTCACTATTTCAGGGAGCTATGTTGGTAATAAAAAATTCCTCCAAGGATCCTTTTGCACTAGGTTTGAGAAATTTATCACAAGAAATATTGTCTTTTCTTATTTGTAGCTGAAAAAACATTTAATTGTACTTAAGTGTTAATGCTTTATGAAAACATTACTAGGGACCAGGTCATCCCAACTTTAATTAAATATAATTTATGCTATTTCATATACTCGTATGAACATTAAATATTTAGGTTTATTAATTAGATTATCCAGTGTTTATTTTCTATCTTATCATAAATGCAGCACTCTTTATTATATCACTCCTGATGGATATATTATTTCTTTATTTGGGTCATGTATAAACTGATGTAGACGAGTCAGAACATTCTGTATGGGAAACATAACACAAGAAACCAAATAGATCCTTCTATTATCATAGACACCCCAATGCTATAAAATCAAATCAATGAAAAATATAGGTAAACTGACCATTAAAATATAGTGTTTTTTGTAGATTACCTGTATCGGAGTTGCTGTTATAATTTTCTAGCATATAGACAGATTTTCTAGCATATAGACAGATTTTCCAAATAAGTTGTTGTTGTAATTTTCAGATTTTCTAAATCAATTTCAGTAATTTTTCTATCATATAGGCAAGGTCTGAGCATTTTGGAGGGGAGGGGAGGGGAGGGGAGGATGATGGTAGTCGGTAGGGGCTGCTGGGGGAAACGGTTGGGCAGGTGGAGGGGAGGGGAGGGGCTGGGCAGGTTAGAGGGGAGGGGAGGGGAGGGGAGGATGATGGCAGGGGGTAGGAGGCTGCTGGGTGAAAAGTTTTGAGTAGTGGCTCATGCATTTTTTGGGTAGTAGAACATGTAGTTTGTTTGAAAAGTGGTCCTTTAGTTTTATTAGAACATTTGATCATTTTTAAGAGCAATGTATTATGTATTTTAGAGTAGTGTATATGGTGTTTCATGGCATATCCTTATTTTATAGTACTGGGTCATTTTTTAATTTACATATTTTTTGTTTCTTGATTTAGTGACTTTATTTCACAACCATGTTCATGAGGAAGGAATTTCATATTACCAAAACAAGGTATGACATTCAAATCACTGCAGAAGTATCTTTAACAATCTTTTTCCAATACAAATGGATATTCTAACATTATTTACCTTGAAATAATCTAAATAATATCATCAGTGTTACATGTGGAATAGGTTTCCAGGAAGAGGAATGACTGGTAATAGTTGATGAATTAGATGATGCTGATGATGTTTTTTTATATAGGAACTGCTTTTGTTGTTTCACATATAAGAAACGTAACCTATCTCATCCAAAGCTTCTACTATGGTGAACATGTGTTTGGAATGGCAGTGTAGTGCACTGAAAACAAGGGAAATATAATGGTAGTATGGTATTACAGTGTACCGATACCTATTCCTCTCCAACAAGTTAATTTATTCATATAGGTTTAATTTACTCCTTGGTTAGGTCTTCCCAACTTTTATACAATTTAATTTATGCTATTTCATTTACTCATACATAAATTAAAATTGTAGGTTTGATTAATTAGATTATCCCATGTTTATTTTCTAAATTATCATGAATGCATCACTCTTTATTATATCACTCCTGATGGATATATTCTTTCATTATTCGGGTCTTGTATAATCTAATGTAGATGAGGCAGAACATTCTGTATAGGAAACATATCACATGCAACCAAATAGATTCTTATGTTAACACAGTCACCCCAATGTTAGAAAATCAACTCAATGAAAAATATAGGTAAACTGACCATTATAATATAGAGTTTTTATTTTTTTTATATTACCTGTATGGGAGTTTTTGTTATAATTTTATAGCATATAGACAAATTTTCCAAATCAGTTTCTTTTATAATTTTCAGATTTTCCAAATCAATTTCGGTTATTTTTCTAGCATATAGGCAGGGGCTGGGCAGGTTGGAGGGTAGGGGAGGGGATGGGAGGATGATAGAAGGGGGTAGGGGGCTGCTAGGGTAAAAGTTTGGGTAAGGGGAGGGGTGTGGAGGGGCATGGGCTAGGCATGTTGGAGGGGAGGGTGATGGCAGGGGGAGGGGGTTGCTGGGGAAAAAGTTTGGGTAGGGGGGAGGGGAGGGGAGGGGAGGTGACAGGCAGGTTGGAGGGGAGGGGAGGGGAGGGGAGGATGATGGCTGGGGGATGGGGTGCTGGGTGAAAATAGTTGGGAAGAGGGGTGGGGAGGGGAGGGGAGGGGGCTGCTTTATGTGATCCTGCCCATCCTATATGCTACATTGAATGTTCTTTTCATTCATGTCCATTTATATATTTTTATGTGTATACTTATGTTGTATTCTTCATGTCCATTTGACTGTTCTTTTTCAGTTGGATATTTCATTCATGTCCATTTCATAGTGGCACTAATACTTATTCTGTATATTTAGGTATTCTTATGTTGTATACTTATGGTGTACTCTTATGCTACATATTCAGGTACTATAATGATGTGTTAGGCATGGAAGATTCAAACCAATATTATATTGGTGAGGGAAATATGAAATACATTGGGATCATCTTCTACTTGCAGGACAATTACTCCATGTTTAAACATCACAACATCTCTATTTGTGGAAAACAATTTTTTTTTGTATTATAATTATTCCTCAAAACATCTCATGTTTTTTACTAGATAAACTATTCTTTAAGTAACTTCTCTTCTAAATTTTCTTTCTTAGTATGCAATATTTTTTCCCTAAATGCAGTTAATATTGAAGTATGGTCTCCATCCTTGACTATTCCTAACTATTTCACATTACAATTGATGTATCTTAAATTAACATTTTATATTAATGTCTTCTTAATATATTCACATATAATTCCAAATTATTCAACACTTATTTGTGACTAAAATACATTAAATGTTAATATTTGAAACACAATGAAATATTGTTCTATAACATTTTATATGTTATAGGAAATATTTTTCTGTGAGTTCATTGTTCTGGGGGAAAAGGTTGGGTAGGTGGTGAGGGGAGGGGAAGGCCAGGGGCTAGGTAGGTTGGAGGGGAGGGGAGGGGAGGGAATGGGAGGGGCTGGGGAGGTTGGAGGGGATGGGAGGGGAGAGGAGGATGATGGTAGGGGAGGGCGGTGCTGTGGGAATATGTGTGACTATCTATTCTTATTGCAAGAGTATGAACAAAATCATATGTGTTTTGAAAAACATGCCTTCGGATAGAACCCTTGATGGGGTAAACAAACATACCATCAGAGAATAAAAATGATATGTTTTCTGTTATAATCTGTTTTCATGCAACAAATGGTGGTTCTAAAAAAGGAACATTGGCTTATTATTTTTCAAAGGAACCATGGAAAACTGTATATTAGACAAAAACTAGTTTTCAGATTTGTAACATCTAATAACAGTAGAAACCGTTGAAGATGAAACATTCAATGATAAAATTCTTAACTTCTGTTCCAGTTATTCAGTATTTCTGTTACATATTTGTCTTCATTATATACTTGATGTTGGTCCTGGTGGAGGAAGAGAAGCATACTGTTGTTCATAGGCACCCTGTATTTCTGTATACTTGATTCACATTACTGGTACGGGCCCTGAAACATCTTATTATAATAGAAACTCCTCAACATGTAAATTTCTATACTCATTTTCAACAATTCTATTTCCAAATTTTAGAATTTCTATAACATTTATTTCTTCAATATGTAACTGATATATAAGACTGATCATTATGTTATATGGATAACAAGTGTGTTGTATTCTAGGTTTACATAATTTCAGCTGATCTATGGTTAGAGAGGAGATTCTGTGATTTATGTGGTATTGCTATTTTAGATCTGTAACATTTTCTATGTTATAGGAAATATTGTTCTATGAGTTCATTGTGTTTCAACTATTAACTTATAGGAAATTAGGAGCGGTATAAAATTTGTAGTTATTAGGATCCCCAAAAACATCGACAAATATATTCTAGTACCCTATTACATCATGTTTTACTCTTTCTTATTGCATCAACATTCTTCCTTTCCAATCAATTTCATATATAATTTATGATAAATGTTATAATTTTTATCCTCTTTTCATAATTATCAATTAGTGAAAAAAAAATTTAAAATATTTTAGGTTTTATACATGAACAATGGTCATGGGTTTTGGGATGATGTCACTCCAGAACGACTATCACATTTCCTGTCATTGGTGATTTTTCTATCCTCTACATATTCCTAGAATGGGGTTGGTTGTTACAGCATTCCGGTGACTTTTGTATTTTTTTCTAGCAAAATTTTGAGTTTTTTTAATCACATGTAGTTTATTACATTAAGATTTTTTTATCAATAAATGACTTCATATTTTTCCTTCTTTCCCATTATATGTACCACTCATTTTTTGTTTAAAACTTTTCCAATTTAAATATGATTTATTATGTATCAAAATTGGTATTCTATTATTGATAATACGGATTTTTTATAGTTCCATGCAAATGCATGAGTGGAGTACTAGTTTATTTCATTATCCACCCCAATTATTCTAATTAAAATATTATATAAGAACATTAGTATATTATGTAAAATAATTTGTTTTTATGTTATGTTACAAACTTATATTTACACACACTACAATCATGTGGGATACACAGTTATTATTTGTGTTTATGGAGGATTACCGCATTGGGAACTTATGTTTTTCATACTTCAATTACTGTCGTTCAAGGATGGGAATAATGATTGAATTTTATTCTAATAAGATATTTTAGGATATTGATGATTTATTTAGGATTTTTTAATTATTATATATGACATAACTTTAGGATATTCATTTTTTGGAATATGATAACTTTTTTATGGATGTGTGGACTACCGCCTCCTCAAACGGATGTGATTTGTTCACACTATACATGAAATTTATTATGGGTGGGGTTATTAAAAATTTGAGACATTTAGGAAACATGAAATACAATTTAATAATGATATATATATATCTTTTAATTTATTTCATTCAATATTAAAAAAGAAAATGGAAACATATTTCATGTGAATGTATGACCTACCATCTCCACGAATAAAGTATTTCATTACCTATTTATATATTTCATATAGTATTATAAATTCAAATATAATTAAAATATATGATATGTATATCATAGATATAATTCTTGAAATATGGAAGTCATAATCTAACGAATAATAACAAGAATTACATGTCAAAACATTTACAAAACACAAATTGGTTATCACCGAAATGTAATTTTAACATGTAATTGATAATAAACAGGTAATAAAATGTCATTAAAATTCATATATGGTATGATATATTTAAATATTGTTTTAATATATATATATATATAACTTGTATTTATTATAAAAGACTTACAGTGAGTACAACAATAATCAATACATATTGTAAGGTGATTTCTTGTCAATCTTTTATTTTTATAAGGCTTGTGACTTATTCACCATTCTTTTTGTGTGGCGAATATAATTTACATGAGAGTATTATTTGGTTATTATATAGATATTTATGGGTATTTAATTATAAATTTTAATATTTCTATTTCATTGGGATTATAGTTCAAATTTTACTAAATTCTTAATGTAATTTTTTGATAATTTTCTTTCATTGAGACACACGTAATGTTATGGACATATATTATTTTACGCAGTTTATATAATACCTTTTGACATATTTTAGAAGGGATCTATTTCTTTTATGTTATTTTAATTTTTATTTAATGTAATTACATCATGGTTATTATGATTTATAGTTACCGAAGTGGTAAGACATTATTGCCAAAATCTCATCGTTATGCTTATTATTTTGGATTATACTAATCATGAGGAAATCATATAATCTGTATCTGATAAAATGTCATAAATTTTATTCTCATCTGGATATTCATGATATATTCATCTATTGGTAAATATTTTACCCCTTATTTGTAAGGACTATTCCATCAGGATTAATAATTTCTAGTGATTTTGAACTATAATTATAAAACTTTTTTTCCAAAATAACATTTTGGTCAAGAGGTTTAGATAATTATGTAAAAATATTACATAGTAAACCCATACATTACCAGTGTAAACTTATACTCAGTATACATTTTAACGAAAATTACAACAAAAGATGTTTTAATTTCAAAAAATTTGTTTCAAATTTACTTCATGACTTCATCATCATCTATATTATTCTTTAATGACAATGATAATATTATCAATACATGGGTGGAGAACAAAGCACGATGATGTACATAAGTAATGAACGTCATTAGTCTAGTGAAAAAATGAAAACCCATTAACAACATTTCATAAAAAAACTTTTGAAAGAATAGGAAAATAACCTTGGTTCTTTGGAATAACATTACCACATCACTATTACATTCAACCATTCAAATGTAATAATCATATGTTCGTCTTCCATCTCCTAGGTTCCCATTGAATTGGAGAGGAATTGTGGGTCTCAAAATTCGTATAAGATATATTGGGCACAAAAATGAACTATAATTAGACTCATCTCTTCATGTATAATTTTAATGGACCAAATCAGGATTAAAATTCATGAATACTATTTTATGATAATGGAAAAAACACTCTCATATATCAAAACAAAATTTAGTTTTGTCAATCCCTTTTTTTGACCAAAAAAACCCATTTTCAATGAAACCCCATTTTCAATACCAAAATACTCATGAAATAGTAATAAAAATATCTTATCATGAAAATGGTGTTAGATATTAAATTATAGCCATGATTTTAGAAAAATTATTTATCATAATGTATTGTAAGAACAATACATTACTTTAATCATTTTTCAAGATATTCTTAATCAAACACAATAAAATATTTTGTTTGAAACCCCTTGAAAAAAAATTCAAAATGGAAAAAAAATTTCCTTTAATATCATTTATATAAAAATAAATAAATATATAAAAAAAATCAAGAATATTTAAATGGAGAAAAAAATTTATAATTAAATTTTTAATCATTCAATGTGTCACATACGACTTTGATCATTTAATTAAAAGAAGATGTAAAATAATAATTTTAATTTAAACTACTAAATAAAATGAAAATATATAAATTTATGATATTATATGTCAAAGGGGATTAATATTCAACTGAAAAAAGAAGGTGGATGCATAACATCGAAATATTCCTCAATGAAAGGAGATGCAAATGAGACACATACCCTGCGTCTGAATTTTCATATATATTATTTATATTACTGAATAGTAATATTATATTAATAAATATATTAATTTATACCATTTTTTATGTTTATTATTATTTTTATATAACTACATTTCTTAATATAGAAATTACTTTATTATATAATTTCTAGTTATATGTTTTGATGATATTCATTACGCAAGTCAAAAATGCCATTGATTTGATATCTATAATCAAAATGGTTTCAGTACATAATCATAAAAATTATATTTATCAAATAATATTCACTTTTATGAATTAATTTTACTTTTAAATCAAACCATTTATATATGATTATGAAAAAAGAATAATGTGGTAATCAGGGAGACAATATGTCTTATATATATATATATATGCATAAGTAACCTTTCTATTTTCCAATGATCATTATGGAAAGAAGGTAATAATTATTTTACCATAAAAATAATCATAATTTACAACATATAATTTTTATTATTTAAATATAGTTATTTAAATATACCATCCATTTCATTTGGTTAATAATATTGAATCACGTCGATTAGTAGAGGTGATAGTTCTCACATACGCATGAAAGGCGTTATCGTTTTCATGTTCTTGGGAAGGTAATAATTTAAAGATATATTATTATATATTAATGATAAATATTTTCTTAAAATCATATATAAATATAAATTCCATAATTATAAACAGTCTTAAACGATCTTGATGGAAGACGAATTACACATGTTTGTGAAGCAGCAGTTCACCATAGACACGGACAATAATTAATTTCTCATTTGATGGAAGTTGAGAAAGACTTATCGATGATATGAAATAACAAAATATCATTAAATTTAAGATATTAATATTATTTTTTCATAAAATTTTCTATATTTTATAAAATTGTATGAATAAATATAATAGAAAAAATTTATAAATATTGATACTTTTTCATCAGATGATCACATTTGTTTAACAACATAACACATAAAATAAAGTAGTTATGCATAAAATAACGCCTCTATAATTCATTTATGGATTATATAAATTAATTTACGAATATCTGTGAGGAAAAATATGTTACTATGTGTCAATAAAAGATAACGAACACTTCTCTATTAAACGAGATGGGAGGGGCAGGAATGGTATTTTTTAAAATATTTAAATTAATATAAATTTTTTACATTATTACAAATTGATTCAAACTAATTTATTTGGAATATAATATTATTATTGGACTGAATAAATCAATTAAATTAATATTAGACATGTTATGACTATTTTTATACTATATTTTATAACCCTTATTTATCCTTTTAAATTATTACTATGATATCAAGTAATTTTTACTTTTAAGGTCAATATTATTATAATAGAATTCCAAATGACCTATAAATGATTCAATTATGAAATTTAAAGACTTATCTAAAATATTTGAATGAATATTTTATTTTTATCAATTTTATATCATCTAATAATTTAGTATATTTTATAAATTATAATTAATATTAATTTTTACATTATTTATTACTTGACTATTTACAAATATCGTAAAATTTATACATCATCAAATAAAATAATTTACATCATCAATACCATTTCAAATACATTCATAAAAATCAGGTATGAAATTATTTATATCAAATTAAATTTTCTTAATTCATTTATTTGATTCACACATTAATTAAACAATTACTACATCATCATTATGTCACCAATTAAGGTAATTATATTATCACTAAAATGTATAAATAAATTAAATTTATGAAAATAAATAATCTATATTTCATAAAACAATCTATATTAAAAAATATCTTATATAACCCCATATTAAATATATTTCACTTGTTAAAAATAGTGTTTGAGAAAAATTTAATTTCCTTTTAATATAATATTATAAAGCTTATATTATCACCCAAAATGCTATAATATTTCTCATAATTGATATTTTAATGCTAAGGTACACAAAATAATGATCAAATAAATTATACAAATTATGGGAATTTCATAATCATTATATTTTTATTTTTTACCTTAGTTTTGGGATTTATCCATAACTATATTAATAATTTTTTTGTACTAAAGTAACTATTATTATTATCCAAAAATTAATTTTCATTACATGCTAAAATTTGAAATAATGATTCAAAATATTGAGAAAATTTTTAGAAATCAATAACACATGATTTCACGAAATTATTTAAAAATTAATCTTATTGAGAGAATAAGAAAATGGGTTTCTAATGTAAAAACCATCAAAAGTTCATAATGTTTTTTTTGATTAAATTATGAAATTTTAAAATATTCAACAAACTTGATTTAAGGATAAAAAAATTACTATTTATAATTTCAATCATATCAAAAATATAATATAACTCTTTAAATTACTTGTACAAAAATATTAAAATGTTATTTTCAATTAAAATGAAATATTGTTTCACTATTCAAAAAATAATAATTCATATCATAAAATTAAAAAAAATAAACCAATGTAAAATTCGATAAATTTAATTCAATGAAGAATTTTTTTTTCAAATAAAATATATAATAGTCTCCAAAAATAGGTTCCAAACAAGTTCTTTATCAAAAGAAAAAAAACGACATGTTTAGAAAAAACATTCTTTTATGCGTAAAATTGGTTTTTTATATCATGTATATAAAATTCATAAGATGTATTTAAAAAACATAGATTTAATATATTATAAAATAATATCATTAATATAATCTAATAAGAAATGATTTTTTATTTATTAGTATAAATACTAGTTGGGTATATTGAAATTATTTTTCATAAATCCATTTCCTTCAATTTTAAGAAGGGTTTTATTTTAATTTATAAATAATTGGTCACCAATTAATTAAATATATATAAAATTTTAAACTGTATTTTCATAATTAAATTAATCTTTTTTAGTCCTAACATTCAAAAAAATAGGTTATAATGGTAGTATTTAAATAATTATTTTTAGTTGATCATTTATAATCGATGTCACATATAATATACACTATCTAACATAGTATTTATTTCATAAAAATAATGTATGTTTCATTCCACCCCCTTAATATGTTTCATTCTCTCAATTTGATCTCTAAAATTTTAACTATGGGAATTACTTTTCAAAATAACCATATTGAAATCCCACATCGGAAAAAAGAATAAATAACCATCCACGTTAAAAAAGAGAAATTTAAGTTAGAAGGTTACCTATGATAACACCTAATTGGGTTCCATCTTGGAAAACATGGATATTGAGGAGAAAACTAACTAACATGATATGTTGGAGAGTGATGAAGAACATGGTAATGAGATTGTTAATAATCCGAAACCAAAAATCGTTCAAGGGGTTAAAAGTTCACAATTTATTAGTATGAAAAATAAACATATTATATTATTATTATATGATACTTTTCAAAGTGTTGTTGAATTAATTTTAAACCGAGAATAATAATATAAATAAATATACTTATTAGATATTAATAATTTCTTCCTTCAAATAATTTCCAACAAAAATTCAAATTTTCCTACAAATAATGACTTTTGGAGTATAATTATTCACGTCTGAAGAAATAGAATCAACTTCTAGAGAGTAACATTATCAATTAAAATAAATATTTATTTCTAGTATCATTAGACATCAACCAAAACCAAAATGGTTATGATAAGATACAATAATTTCTCAAATAGAATAAAATATTTATTTTGATATACTAATTCGAACTCAATAATTCAATAGTGACACACATATTTCAACATTGATAATATGAAAAATAAATATCCATATTATTCATTCAAATATTTATGATTGAAACCCAAAATACAAAATGATTTTATCACATGGTGTTCTATGATAAATATTAAGAATTATCTTGATTGATCATCAATCAATCTTAATTACTTATAACAAAATTGTAATTTACTAAATCAAATAATCGTAAAGTATCATATATCATTCCATAAATAATATGAATAAAAAAAATCCTATTTTTAATATATAATATAATTCATAAATCATTTCTCTAATAAAATCCAATAGTTATCTATTTACAAAAATCTTATAAGAATCCAAAAATAGTGAACATCTTCTGAATTAACATGAATCAAGTAATCATCAAATCATTTTTAAATCCCATGGTTATCTATTCAAGATAAGATATATTCCAAAAATCAACTTATTTTTTATACATAAATTAATTAATCTAAAATAAATATTTATACTAACTTGTGCTTCACATAGGAACATGGTATGAGATGATCCCTTCTCTCCCTTTGGTTATTGGTTCAAAACTCATGGCCTTGTCACACGTATCGGTTATTAACCCAACCATCTTGTTTCCAATTAATAAAAAATAAATAATTCCCTTATCTGTCAGAAAATTTTATATATTTATCAACAATTATTATAACATTCTTTAACCATAATGGTTCTCTATTACCACTATTTTTTCATCCCTAAATCTAATAAACAATAATACATTAAAAATTAATTTATCCAAAATTAAAGTTAGTCACCATATTTTTTTAACATAAATTCTAAAAAGAGGTTTATAATTCATTTAAATTTAGAAAAATAATAAATTTATACACATTTGATGATATCCCTCACACATAAGAAGACGACATAATATCACAAGGTCTCCCAAACTGGCCCTAATTCCAATGGTAAGGACCTACATAAAACATTATATATTATAGTGATGTATAGATATAGTTATATTTATTTAATTCCCAAATTTATTTTAGGTCTAAATTTATAGTAAATTAGGAAAAACTCTTACATAGTAAACCCATACTTTAAATGTGAGAATTTATGTTTAGTAATCATTTTTTCACCAAGGAAAACTATTTTAAAATAATAAATTATTTATTTTCATGAAAATACGTCAGAATTGTTATCATGTCCTCATCATTGCCTATATTATTCCTCAAGCACTGTGAAAATATTTTTATAACATGGTATGACAGAAAAATAATTATAATATACGTAAAAAAGGACACTCATTTGTCTAGTGAAATCATGATAACCCATTTAAAACCATTTCTTAATAAATCATTACTATTGGGAAAAAATCCCCCTAGGTAACATTGAATCATTTTTGGGTTTATATTGTATGTTTACAAAGAGGGTGTCCATTGTATGTTGTATAGTCCATATATATTGTTGAAACGATATGTTGATAAGGATTCAAGATGAATGAATGGTTTCCCAAGAAGTGGTATAGAAAATTTTTCACATAAGTTTACACCATTTGCAAATTTTTTCCAAATTTTTGGGTAAAAAATTTGGAGTTAAGATAGCATCATGAAATATAGAGTTTTTTTAATTTTCATGAACATATGAAAAAAAAACATAAGGAAGAGTGGGACCCATGATGGTGGGTTCATGATGGTAAATTTTTTTTACAGTTATCTATATGATTAATACTAGCATTGAAAAAAGAGGATTTCCTTTATGGTATTATGAAAATATTGAAAATGAATGAATTCCATGATGACAGGGTTTTCAAGATGGATGGTTTATGAAGGCAGTATGATTTGTGATGGAATTCATGTAGAATATGAATAGCATTTTGAAATGTGGATTTCCATGATGTAATAATGAAAATATTGAAGAGGTATGAGTTATGTGAATATTGGGTTTCACGAAAGATGATACATGAAGAAAAAAAATCAATGAAAATGAACATTGGGAGAATAATCATGAACATGCATTGTGAATGAGAGTTTCCATCACCTGAAGGTTTTAATGGGATGCACTATTATTACGAAGACCATTGTGAATGGGAAATTTCTATGAAGCTTCACAGAAAATTGAGATTCAAGGAAGAAAACTAAGAGCATCACAAAATGGAAGTGCATTGGATGGAAGGTTAAAGAATCTATGAAAATGCCAATAAATAGGATTGTACCACCTTCAGATAAGTGGTGAGACTTATTGAAAATCTAAAGAATCCTAAATCGAGAATGTGGTGGGTGAATGGTGGTCTACAAAGGGTGTTTCACAAAGGTGATATGTGAATAAGCTTGTAAAGGATTAAAAGGCATCCTATTGTTCTGAGAATCACAAAATATGTTTCATGTGAAGATTTTTATGAAGGATCAATGCAATCCCAATTTTATGAGCATCGTGGAATTAAGGAAATTGTTGAAGGATAACTAAACATCATGAAAGGAAAGAGTATCACAAAGTTTAGTTGATATTTTTGAATGAAGAGAGCTTCATGAACGATATGAGAATTATGAAGGCTATTTGAGCATCTCTAAAGAGGATCTTAGAGAAGCTAGGGAGAATCAAAAAATTTGTTCAAAAGGAATTTCCTAGTATATATTTAGTAATGTGGAAATCATTTATTGATTGAAAGTTGAACATTAATAGTTCATCCATATAAAACTGGGTATGTATTAATTAGAGATAATGAAGGGACCTACATGTCCATAAACTTTTAGTAGATCGCTTCAAGAGAAATCTGAAAAGGAATATGTAAGAAGTGATTCTTTCCACTAGATGTGATCCAGAGAAAGAGACATAGAGAGTGACCCTTTTGAGTGTAGTGACCATACCCAAAACCTTTAAAATCCAGTGATCTTGTGTGTATTCGAAATCTATCCAAGACCACTATTACTATATGTGAGGCTTAGTTTATTTTTAAGAATTGGAACATTCCCATTGTATGATCCTTTGATATTTCCATATGAGGATGAATGAAGTAATTAAATTAGTGTGCTAGTGTACTTTATTTCCATAATTACATTTAGTGAATCATCATGAGATAAAGAAGTAATTAATAAGATCAAAATTAAAACTCATGTAAAAACAAAGCAACCCCTAAAAAGAAAATATCAAGATCAGGTGGGGTACGATGATGTTATAAAATAATATACATACCCTGAGTCACCCTCCTCTCAGGGTGTCTAGGTGCCTATCGATGTAATATTTTGTATAAAATGTATTGATTCTTTTTTTTTTCACTAACATGATTTAGTTGATTTTAGAAATTGAAGATTAAAATTTCTCTTATCTCCAAGTTCCATGGAAAAATGAATAACATAAAAGAAGATGATTTTTGGTCGTATTCTTCAGTGATGAAGTTTCTATGGAATGAGTGACATTCAGTTGTCGGAATAAAGTACTAAATAAAATAATTATTGGGATAAATCTTTCAATGAAAATACATACTCATTCAATTATGCTATATGAAGTTGTTATGAAGTTGTTATTCCAAGTAATACTATAACTAATGATGATGAAGATAATCCGTGAAGACTTCAATTATATGATGCAGACATGAAAAAGGAATTATATCTGAAATTATAAGAGGAAAACTTTACTCATGATCTTATAATCCAAGTACTAGAAATTTATGTCAACAAGATAAATGGATTAAATCAAAGGCATATTGATGCCAATACTTATCTGATAGAATAATAATAATTCCTAATATAAATAAGTAAAAAAATATGTCCAAAAATATTGAAGAATTCATAGATGGTGACAAGTGACATGATATAGACTAAGATAAAATTTGGAATCCGAAAGCTAGAAATAATGATCTTGGTACACAAATACTGGAACAATTTCATGAAACGGATATTCTACAACAAGTGAATGAGTGTTATAATGATTCTTTTTCTCAGATGATTTTCATATTAAATGAAATATATGATATGATGGATAATATCAAAATGAAATTTGAATATGATATGAGTAGTGGGATTAATCTCAAGATATAACATAATTTATAATTTTAATCCAGGTATAATAATATTCAACAATTGGGAGAATATATAAAATCAGTCCAGAAAGAATCATGGAATTATAATGCCAATGGAAATCCCATTTTTAAGGATTCCTTACACATACTATTAGATTATCCTTTGTCATGATAATATTAATTGAAAAGATAATATGATGTTTATGATGATAAAAATAACATATTTTTTCATCTCAAAGGCTTTAATGTTTGGAAAAAACCAGACATGTATTTGATGAATCCTATCTTATGCATGACAAGATGATATCTTTGAACAATTCCATAAAAAGAAAAAAAAGTCCTATATAGACTATAAACAACATTAAAAGGATTATATAGTATGTAATGATAACATGTTCTATTTATGTGGGACTTATGGTCATACATCATGTTTTTCATCAGAGAATTTGGAATATATTCTTACTGGGAGATTAAAAATATTTCTAATTCCTAATTAAAGAAAATGTTTTTTTGTAAAATATGAATGAACTATCTCACAAAATAATATTATACATGAAATTATACTATTTTAGAAGAAGGGGACACACCATCATTATGTTTCAAGAATCCCAATAGCTCAATATCCGGAGAAAAACATAAACAGTATCAACATCTCTAACAATAAATTATGACATAGTGTATGTTTTTTTAGGATGTGATTTATATTATATAATCATGGGCATTAAAAATTATATTACCATAGGAAGAATATATAAAATTAATTAGAACATATAAACAGATACCCATATTTAGTGGTGTATAATAAGAAATACGATATTTTAGGAAAATATGATATGTTAAAAAATAGGTTAATTGCCTCAAGGAGACACATGGAGCAAGAAAAGGATTATCAATCACCTCAACTGTTACACAAAAAATTTATCTATGATAAATAATTTGAACAAACCATGACAAGAAAGGGAGGATAAACTCAAGTTATGTGGAAGAAACTATATGTTTAGTGGAATGACCAACACTAGCACGAATCAACATTTTGACATAATTAACTAATAAAAAGAAAAATGGTTAAAGAATGTTTCCAAAATTTTACATGTCATGCAACAAGGAGAGAAGTAGAGGTAGAGGCATGATCCATCCCATGGTTGATGAAATAAGAGAATATACCCATTGCATGAATTTCCTCGCAAATAAATAGTCATGAATAATTGAAAATCAATGGAGAATCAAAGATGTATATTTGTATTGTTGTGATTAAACCCTACATTATGAACAAGAATAAAGAATAAAAAAATGAAAAAATTGCTCAATATGTGTCTAACAAATTTCTATTCATTTTGAAATAACTGTTGAATTTTTTTACGATGTCAGAATAAGAACAAAAATTGTACAATTCATTATAGGAATGTATCAAAGTGTTAATCAGTATTGATCAACAACAATTATCTTTTTGTAGAATAAATATAATAACCACACTCTATGTGTATAAATTCGATTAATTTATGTTCATATGATTCATGTTTTTATGGGAGATAAAACCCAAGGGTAATTATGTTAAACTATTGGAATGTATTGATGTGATGTGATCTAGAATTTCAACTAATACAAATAAGTTAATAGTGATGAAGAAGAAATATAGATTAATTCATTGAAACATGTTAGTGGTATATGGTTTCATGACATATATATAATTACATCAATGAAATAATGTCATTTTAGTAGAGATTTATTATAATATTAAAAAATAGAATGAACAGTTTTATGATGAAAGTAATGATGTAGAAATATACTAAAGGGGAGTAAAATTGTAAAATTACATTCTTAACAAAATAGACAAGAATCAGAAATGGAAGATTATATAGAGCATAATTGATAAAAATATCATTATTAATAAATTTTTTTTCTATAATATGATGAATGATGATGGTGAAGTGATTAAAAAATCATGAATAGTGTGAAATGTGTACTCACATACATAGTTTATTGATTTTGATGAGTCATTTTATCCTATGGTGAGGCAATAGATAATCGGATTAATCTTGGCCATAGTAGTGCAATGAAGGTTCATATTTTTCAAGATGTACATAAACTCATCATTTCTGAATGGTTTTCAAGATGAAAAATTTTATATTGAATAGCTTGATGGTTTTACAATTCATGAATATGAGAAAAGATTCTGTCAGAAGAGGAATTAATTATATTGGTTGAAGAGATAACCATGATCATGGAATTACGGACTCGATAAATATTTGAAGAAGCTCTATTTTCATCATGGTGGAGTTTAATGAATTATTTTTGTGAGAAATGAAAGTAATAAAAGGATTATGGTGTTGGTGTATGTCCATGACATTATATTTTGAGTATTAGATGAAGCGTAGTGAATGCAGTATTCAAAATTCATTAATAGTGAGTTCTATATTTAGATGACTGGTGAAAAAACATTTCAACTTAGTTTACAGGAAATAAAAAGAAATAATAGAACATTTATTTCTCAAGATATATATTCCAAAGTGGTTTTGAGATGATTAAGAATGAATAATTACAAGGAAATGATGACTCTGGTGGCTACCCTGATGAAACATTAAAGTGATGATGAATTACTAGTTGATAATTTCACAAAATATAGGCATATCATTTGAATCATGTTATACATAATAGTGATACGATCAGATATTGTTTTTCCAACATTTTAAGTAGTGTGGTATAAAATAAATCCCACATAAATACAAATGGTTGAAGTGAAATGGATTCATACATATATAAACAATAAGATGAAATTTAGTTTGATGTATAATTAATAATCAGTATAATAATTATTGGGGTATAAATACACAGATTGATCCAGATAAGTATTTGATAGGAAACTAACGTCAGAATGTGAATTGTATTTTGTTGGATGGTGTATTTATTGGCTAAGAATGAAATTTTACTATATTTAAATGAAAACTGAATAATATTAATTTTTATATCCACTAATGTTTTCACATAGTTATTGTGGATTAAGTAATAGCTTGATGATATGAGAATTGATGTAAAGTCTCAAATAAGAATTCATTGTGATAATTGATTTTCTATAATGACTAAAATAACATATACCATCACTAAAGGTGAATGAATATTTAAATAAAGTTTCATTGTATCAAGGATAAGGTAGAGAAATGGCTAGTGAAGTTGGAGTATGTTTTTAGAGAATAGAAGGCTATTGACATTCTAATAAAGGCCTTACCCCAAAATGTTTTTGATCAAAATCGAATATCTATTTGAGTTTAGTTTTCTACTAACACATGAAAAAGTGTGGGTTTTCAAGCCTCCCTCCCTAAGGTATGGTGTTTTTTTACAAAATTCAATAATCTATGTTTCTTACCCTATTTTAGACCACAAAGGTGTGACCTACAGGTTCATTGACAAAGGTTGAGAAATTATGGTTACAAAAGGGGATAAAATTATTTAATAAAGATAAGGGGATAATATAATTGGTCTAACGATGATATATGGGGTGAATCAAGATAGGTATAGTTTTAAATATGATGATTCTAAAGGTGATCCATAAAATTATATTTTTCATTAATGTGAATGTTTCTAATGAAATAACTTGAGAGTTTTTTGAATGAAGTGGTTCATTGATGAACTTTTCATTATACTCTTGATTTATCACGATGAGGATAGATCATGTGAGATAAGAGTATGTATTTAGTAAATTTTTTATCACAATATTAGTCTCAGTAATATAATTCTAGTTTAATAATTAAGAATCATTTAATACGTATAAAAAAAGAAGAGTTTTCAACAAACGAAATGGGTGAGATTGTTGGGAAAATTCCATCAAGTTAACATTGTAGAATATTTGGGTTGATTATTATTGTTGACATAGTGGGATTCCATGGTAATATTTAGTGTCTAGATAGATTGAAAAATCTGTATATTAAAAATGATTCATGTTGTATGAATCAATACACTAGAAGATGTGCATACAATTGTGTACACAAGGTGATGTTGATTCCCAGTGTTTGCCAAAATTTTGGGGTCTAAATTTTGGTGTTTGGAAAGAATTTGGAAATATTCATTTCCTTGAAAATATGGGGAATATATTACTATGTCATAATTTTCATTAATAGGGAGACCCACATATGTGGTTTCTCAAAGGTACAAAAACTATTGACAGTGATCTGGAAGATTACAACTATTATCGTGAAAAGTGGATTACCTTGAATGCATTATAAAAATATTGAAATGCATGAATTTAAAAAATTATGAGTTTTTTTAGGGGTGGTTCATAAAGGTGTGATGTTTTGTGATAGAACTCTCTAAAATTTCAACTATCATTGCCAAATTTGGTTTTCATTGAAGGACAAATCAAATTATTTAAAGGACATGAGTTTTTTTGAATATAGTGTTTTATGAAAGGTGGAACATGAATAAATTTTTTCAACATGAATGATAATTGTGAAGAGAATTATAAAGTTTCATTATGAATTCTCATTCTGAAGGAGCATCATGATAGAGTATTGTAAACATGCTATGATTTTTATGAGAAACTCCATTATTACAATGAACATTATGAATGTGAAATTTTGGAGGAGCTTTAGAGAAATGTTATCACTATGGAGATAGTGTGGTATCATTTCCAAATTGGTAGGGCATGGAAATGAGGTCATAGTATAATTGGAAACACCTAAAAATAATCCTATATCCCTTTCAAAAAATTAGTGATACTTAATGATAATCATAAGGCTCTAAAATCAAGAAGTATTCTCACAATTGGTGGTTTGCTAAGGGTGGTTCATGAATGTGACATGTGATGAAATTCAAGAAGTTTGTAAATCAAAGATGTTTCATGTGATGATGTTCATGAAGTATCTAAGTTAAATGAATGATCTGGGAATCAATAAATTAAGGAAATTTGTAAATGCTATGTAGGATTCTCGAATGGAAAGAGCTTCTCAAAAGCTAGTTGAGGATCATGATTGAGTTGTGATTCGTGAATGGAAAGTGGGTTTCTAAAAATGTAAGAACTTCACATAGGTTATTCGACCTTCATGAAAGAGAATCTTTCTAGAGGTAGTTAGAATCGAGAAAGTTGTTCCGATGGCACTTCTAAATACAACTATGCTTAATATATATATCTCTATTGGATGAAAGTAGAATGTCAATAGATCATCCATATAAAAATAAGGATGTATTCATTAGAGACAATGAAGGGAACAACAGGTCTATAAAATGTGAATGGATCCATTCCAATAGTGGGGTGCAAAAGGAGAGGAAGACAGTTATCCCTTCAACCAGAAGATACTAAAAGAATGATATAGGGAATGAAGCTTGGGAATTCATTGAGTAGACCTTAATCCTTGTAAATGTAGCGATACTTGGTAGAGACAAGATATTTCTGGAACCACCATTATTAGTATTGATCCTAAGGGGATTGGGAAAATTTAAACATTGATGTTTTATGCTCATTGGATTTAGCCTAGTAGGGGTGAGATAAGTAAAAATCTATTTGGTAGTGTGATTTATTTCTATCATTACATTAAATGGATCATCATCAGATAAAGAAAGAATAGATAAGATAAGTATTAGACCATAAGTGAAAATAAGGTGACCCTTAAAATGAAGAGGTCATGATCTATTGGGAAAGAAACAATTTAGAATACAATACACATTTCCTAATTCATCCCCCCACCACTCGTAGGGTATCTGGTCCCCTTTTGGTCCTAAAAATTGGTATTAGAGACAAGGATTATTTTATCATAATTGATCGCTATTAGATATTTTAGTCGATTGATGAAATTTATGTCTCAGTTTTCTCTTATTATGATGTTCCATAGAAAAGGGATGAACATAAAAGAAGTATCAAAATTATTATGGTATTCCACAGTGTGAAATGTCCTAAGGAATGTATGTGATTAAGTTTAATGAATCATGTAGTGAATGAAATAATTATTTTTCTAAATCCTACTATAAAAATACATACTTATTCAGTCGTACTATTGGAATGAGTGATGATCCTGATATTACAAGTGATACCAGAACTACTGGTGATGAAAAAATTACAAGAATTCCACAAGTATATTATCTTGACATGAAAAAGTAATTTGATTGGAAATTACAATAGAAAAAAATCTCATGATATTTGTATCGATTTACCAGAAATTTTGGTCAACATGCTAAAAGGATCAAATACAAGGTTTATTAATGTGGATATGAATCGGAGGGAGAATAATGATTCCCAAGATGAAAAACTACCAAATATGTCTACAAAGATAAAAAACAAATACTTGGTGATCACTGAATTAATATGAATTCATATAAAAATATGAATCTAAACAGCAAAAATTATTATTTTACTATACATTTATCTGAATTAGTTCAGGAAAATAAATGGTTACAACATGAGAATACAAGCTATAATTAATCCATTCTATAGTTTAATTTTATGATAAAAGATAAAACATACATTATAGATAATCTCACATGAAAATTGGAATATGAGATGTGTAGTGGGAGGAATATTAAGAGAAAACATAATGACCAAATTGAATCATTTTATATGAAAATTCATGAATTAGTAGAAGAGATAAAATCAATCAATAAAGAGGAGGTGAAATATAATATCAATGGAAATCTATTGTTTAAGGAATCCTTTCACTTATTATTTTATTATCGTCTGGCAGGTGATAATGAAATGAAAAGAAACTATAATATTTATTAAGAGAAACTAGAACATATTCACTATACCTAATTGCCATAAAATTGTGAAAAAATGGCATTGGATATTATTAATCCTCTTACAATCTTGATAATATGAGAGTAGTGAAAAATTATAGAATTTAGAAAAATATTATAGATACTCATGAACATGCCTAAAATTGATTATCCCAAAAATAATGATATTGCCGACTATTTATGTGGGCCTCTTGGTTATATATCATGTTTTTTTTAGGAATTCAAATATATTCAATGTTGTAATGAAAATATATTTCAAATTTTGTGAGTAATATGTGTATGAAAAATTGTAGAATAAGAGTCACTCAGAAGAATGTATCCATGAAATGATAATATTTTGGATGAATGGGACACACCATGAGTATGTTCCAGGAATTCCAACATCATAATTTCAGAAGAAAAACATATGATGTTCGAAAATAATAATTGGGAAATTATGACAATGGGTATGTTTTTAATGAGAGATATTCTCTATTTTCTAATCATAGGTATTTGGAATGACATCGCTGCAAGAAGAAAGATGGGGTGGAAAAGGAACTCAAAAATAGATCCCCAACATTTGTTGTGTATAACATGAATTCTTTTATAGGGTGAAAACATGATTAGTTGGAAAATAAGTTTATATACACATGAGAAACACAAGGATGAGAATGAAAGGAGTATAAATCCCCTCCTCAGATACACTCACAAACTCTATCCAAGAATGAATGTGATTGTACTATAAAGAAAGATGGAAGAGAAACTCTAATTGTGAGTATTAAAAAATCATTTTCAGTAGAGGACCAACACCAGTATGAAATAGAATGGAGACTCAGATAACTAATAAAAGAAAAATTCTTAAATAATGTCTCCAAAAATTCATAGTTCATTTCACAAACACAAAAGTGAAGGTAGACAAATGATCCATCTAGTTGAGGAATGAGAAAGAGAATATGAACAATGTAAGGAATACTTCTCAAATATAGAGTCCATAAAAATTGAATATTGGTGTTCCATCAAAAAACATAATTTGAACTAGTGGGATTAAACCCCACATTTTGAAAATACCAAGCCTAAAAAATCTACATATCGTAAAAATATTCATCATGTGGGTAGAAAATTATTTTTCATATAGTTATAACATTAAAATTTGGCTTAACAGTTGGAACAAGATCAAAAATAGTACAACACATTGCAAGAAAATATCAACGGGTTGATCAATTAGGATCAACCACAATAATCTCATAAAAGATTCCAGATAATACCCCATCCCCATGTGTATAAATATTATTTACAGATTTTTATGTGTTTTAGTTTTTCATGGGAGATACAATCAAAGGGAAGTGGCATTATAATATTAAAATCAGTGATTTGATTTTCCCCATAATGTTAATTAATTGAAATCACATAACAAATCCAATGAAGAAATAGGGATGAAATCACAGATAAAATTTGATTTTATATGGATTAATGACATAAATGGATGTAGTTGAATGAAATCATGACAATATTGTATATATTTAAAAGAATCATCAACAACATAGTGACAAAATGACCGATTAATGAGATGAAGTGGTATGCGACTCAGGGAATGTAATACTGGAAAATAATTATTTTAAATAAATGAGAATAATCCAGAATGTGATATTTTTTCTAGTAAAATAGATAATAATTCCATGAGAACATAATGGGTCTTTTGGTAATAAGATTAAGGATTATTTTGATGTAATTCGAAACAAATAATGACTAGTGTGACAAGTGTACTCCAAAACAATGGTTGTTTAGGTTAATAATACATTTCCACCTCTTATGAGGCTATATACTATACGATTATTCTGGGCCATAGTTGTCAATATAAGGTTAAATGTTTTACATATTGATGTCAAATCATCATTTATGAACAAGGTTATGTAAGAAGAAGTTTATATTGTGCCTCTAGATAGATTTATCAGTAAATAATATGAGAATAGAGTGTGTCGGTAGATGAGGAAATTGAATGTGTTAAAGAAACTCATATGTCATGGTATTCAAGCCTCGATAGACTTTTAAAGAATATTAGATTTAAATAAGCTGGAGTTGATTGACATATCAATGTCAAAAATGACAGTAATCAATGGATGATGTTTCTTGTGTATGTATATGACATTATATTATGTGTACCAGAAGAAGCCTAGTGTAGATAGTTTTCCAAATTCATTAAAAGAGAGTTTTAAATTTCATTAATTTTTTAGCTAACATTTTTTGTTTATAAATAAAATAAGGAATTAATGGCACATAAATTTATCAAAAAAATATGGAAATTTGGTTTCAATAATACTTGTAATATATAATTTCAAAGAGGCGATGACTCTAGTAAATACCATGATGAAATTAGGATGGGATAATGATGTCCAAGTGGTTAATTTCATAGAATACAAGAAGATCATTGGAAGCCTATTTTAAATAAAAGTGACATGACTAGTGATTGATTTTTCATATAAAAATAAAAATGGTAAGTAGTTAATACCAAGGAATTCAATTTTATTATAGGGGAAATAGAAATTAATTATATCATGGTCATAATGAACATCAGTTTGATATAAAATGACAAATCTCAACAAGAGTTATTGGGATAAATAGAAGAATATTGGGAACGATTAGGAAATCAACATCAAGAGGTGAATTAAAACATGGTGGATTGTGTATTTCATGGATAAGAATAAAATTGGATTAAATTTTAAAATAGCACCGAATACGTTGAATATATTGTGAACACAAAATATTTCATGCAGTTATTGTGGATAAATCTGCAGCTTGATGATATGGGAATTGATGTGAAGTCTCTAATGAGAATCGATTTTGATAATTAAAATAATATAATGATTTGTAAAAATAAAGTCCATCACTCATTTCAAAATCCTATTTAAATGAAGTATAAATTTATCATTGAGAAATTGGAGAAATGTGTTTTTAATTTAGAGTTTCTTTTTACCGAACAACAGGTTGTTGACATTCTATCAAAGGAAACAACAAAAGAAGCGTTAGAATGAATTATACTAGATAATTTAGTTTATTTTACTCCCTATAGTTGAAAAAGTATGATCATGGGAGCCCCTCTCCCTGAGGAATGGTTTTTTTCCCCAAATATATTCATATGTGTTCATTACGCTATTGATAACCACAAAGGAGGGACCATTATGTTAGCTGAAAAAGAGAGATAAATTATGTCTATCAAAGAGACAAAATGTTTTAGCTGTGACAATGTGATGAGATGATAGGTGGAGTAGTGAGATAGTGTGAGTAGCAACATAGGGGGAGTACTAAATCCAATGATGCTAATGATAATCATTAAAAGAATATATATCATGAAAATAATGTTTTTGATGAGAATATTTTAGTGGGATTGTAATTAAGTTATTCGTCGATGTTATTTTCATGCAATTGTTGATTCACATGTCAAGAATAGATCATGTTGGATTAGATTATGTGTTGATTAAATCTTTCATTGCTACCTTAATCACATGAAGTTAATGGAAGTTGAATATTGATACTTTTTTAATGAAATAGAAAAATCTTAAGAGTTGTCAACAAATCTAGAGGGGTGTATTTTTGCGAAACAATCTCTCAAGATAACATTGACACATTTTTTTAGGTTGAATTTTTTCATTTAAATAGAAGGTTTCCATAGTATGTTTTGGATTCAAAAGATATTTTTGACACTAAATGTTGACAACGATTTAAGAGGAAGGAATGGGTGACCTGGATGTGGTACAGAAAATTGTGTACACAAGTGACGTTGTTTCCCAATGTATGCCAAATTTTTTGTTGGCAAAAATTTGGATTTTGTCCATCATCTAGAAATACGGATTTCATGGATGTTAGCAAGAATATATGTAAAATGAACAAATATCGTGGATAATGGGACCAATGAAGGTGGTTTTACAATAGTACAAAAAAATTGTGATGATGATCTCGACAATTATGACTAGAATCGTGAAAAGTTGATTTTCATGAAGGCTTTATGAAAATATGGACAAGGCATAAATTTCAAAAAGACAACGTTTTCATGATGGGTTGTTCAGAACGGAATGATGGATTTTGATGTATATCTCCAAGATTATGACTAGCTTTGGGAAAAGTGTATTTCCTGGAAGTAATTATGAAATGATGGAAAAGGCAGGACGTTTGTAATGATTGGGTTTCGTGAATGGTGGTACATGAAGAAAATTGATCATCGTGAATGAGAATCATCAGGAGCATCACAAATAATCATCACGATGGATCATCTTGAAAGAGCATCGTGAATATGCTAAATATTTCAAAGGAAGATTCATGATTATGATGAGTATCGCAAATGGGAAATTTCAGTGTAGCTTCACAAAACAAGGATACTCAAAGAAAAAAGGTAGGAGAATCATGAAATGGGGATGATATGTTAGGAAGGATATGTATTTGTTGGATACTCAAATAAATAGATCTCTACCTATTATAATATTAGTGAGTCTTAACGAAAATCATAATGCTCCAGAATCATGATGTTCATTTATGAAGGGTGGTTCATGAGGTGATATGAGAAAAAGATCATGGATATTTTCAACCCAACCAATATTTCTGGTAATCGCGAATGATGTTTCGTCTGAATAAGTTCATGAAGGCTCAAAGGCATGTGAATTTTCTAATCATCATAAATATAATGAAATTCTTGAAGGCAATGTAAGATTAATGAAATGATTCATCTTCGAGATGTCTATTTGAGCATCGAAAAATTGGTGTGTTGAAATAAGTATAATTTATCCACATGAATGGTAGTATAATCGTGAACGCTTTTGAGATTCATGGATGATGATCATTGCAAAGGCATTGAACATCGTGAATGTTGTTCAGATGGTATTCACTGTACATCCATGGTAAATTTGTAATCATATATTGGGTGAAAGTGCAACATCAATAGGTCATCCATATACAAATAAGGATGTAGTGATTAATTATAATCAAGGTACCTACAATTTCATTAACTGTGAGTGGATCCCTTCAAATGTATATGAGATAGGGATGAGGAAGATGGTGATCCATCCCACCAATTGTGACCCAAAGAATGAGATAAATGGAGTGATCAATGGGAATGAAGTTAGAAGAACATGAACCTTATAAATATAGTGAGTCTAGGTATAAATTAGACATATCATATACCATAATTATTATAATTCACCCTTAGTGTATTTGGTACAATCAAGAGATTGTGATTGTATTCTCCTTGGATGTAGTTCAGTGAGGGTAACCTAAGTAAAAATCAATGCGGCATTGTGCTTACTTTCCTGCAATACATTCAATGATTAATCACCATATTAACAAGGAAATAAAATTATAATCACTAACATATATGCGAAAACAAATTTTCCCTTTCAATAAACGGGAAAATATCAAGTCGGGCATGAATAATTTATAAAGGAATATCCATACCCTGATTCACCCCCCTCTCACGATATCTACTTCCAATTTTGGCCTAGAAATTACCTAGAATAGAAAATTAACATAGGTCATTGGGACCTAATTACCATATCATTATTACCTTAACCCATTAAAATGGAATAATAATATGGTGGACTTCCTTCCCCGAAGAACCCAGCGCATTGGAGAGCTACAATGGGTCCCACCCTTCGAATAAGATATATCGGGATCATCTTTTTTCATAATCTATAATGGGGCACAACCCATTGTATAAGAATATCATGTTCACCTATGAACTATAATGGGGTCAAACCATATTATGTAATGTCAATGTAACAAATCCTGAAGAAGACTCTTCAAAACAATTTTAAAACCATGTGCAAAACACATTCAGAAATTGAAATATCATTTTATTTTTAAAGAACCATTTTGTGACACCATAACAAGATCTTAATTGAAAACACATTTTCAATTCCAAAATTCACAATAAATAAGTATAAAAACATGTAATCTTGAAGAGGAATCGTTAAATATAATTATAGAAATTAACAAGGAAAAGTAGTTTTCGTCCTGTACCGAAGAATTGAACATTCATTTTTTCATTTCAGAAAAAATTCCACATAGAACATATAAAAATATTGTAACACCCGAGACTTTTATGTTATATAAATTATCAAAATAATCTTTTTCTATACACAACACTTGCTTGGATTTCTTTACACTAAATCGCAACCTTCCTTGATAGCTTCCGTCGTACGCAATACCGAGTTTCACTAAACAATGATATGCTAATAAAATATTATTAAAACTAGCAGTTATGAATAGTAATAACCACTTTTTGAAATTTTATAAATTTTATTTTTCAAAATGTACTTCATTTTTGGATTCGGAATATCGAAATTAGCCACGGGTGAAATTTTGGTATTTTTCTGAAAACTATCAATTTTTTGATGAATAGTGAAACCACTAAGTGGTAGTTAAAAAAACTGAATTTTTCATAAAACATAATTTTACCGCTTCTGTGAGTGGAATTTCAAAAATCTAAGAGACAGTTTTTATGTCATTAAGTAAAATGTAGTTCAATGAGATGAAAATAATTGTTGGTGAATACTAACGTTTTACTTTTATTTACCGCAGTTAAAAGTAAATAGGGTAATTAAGGGTAAAAATGATATTATTATTACCATAACACATGTCCTAATTCTATTGGACAAGTGTAAATCGACCAAAAACAACCTTAGGAATAAAATAGAACCATTTAGGCCCACTTGGATTATATTAGGACATTTATTATTAATTTATTTAAAGAAGGGTTAAAATAGTTAAAATAAAAGTCTAATAAGTAAATCATTTGTAATATGGGTTTATACATAAAATAAATTCGACTATAAATATTCATTAGAAAGAGAAAATTATTTCCTAAATAATGGTATTTTATTTGTAATTTTTAGACCTTAAATAATTTTATTTATTTATGACACAAACATGATGCAGTAATTATCTTATTAATGAAATATTGACATAATTGATGTTATAAACACCAAAATAAATGTAATTTGAGATTTTTTATTAATTACACTATTTTTATAGATTAATATGACATGTTAGTATTTATTTAATTAACTTTTTTAGAACTAATCATTCTGTTATGATTTTCACAAAAATTAATTACTAAATTGTGTCAAAATTGACATAAAATAGTTTTTATAACAAATATTTTATTAGTAATTGTTAATTTATTCCTAAAAATCTAATGTTTGGCCAACTGACTTATATAAGGTTATATATATTAATATTAAACAATTTGGGTTTCGTTTGGCTACTTATAGTATGTTTATTAACCTTATAGTATAAGAACACAAGAAGACACGGTAAAAGTAAAACTATTTAACTTAATGTTAAATCTAAATGATAAGGTTAAAATAGGGACCTAAACTTGTCTAAATTCTATTGGATAAGAGGATTTTTACCCATCCCCATCTTAGATTCTAAATAAATCAATTTGGAGCTATTTAACACCGAACATGACTTTATAATAAAATAATATTTTTAGTTTTTCCAAAGGAACCCCTCTCCTCCCTTATAAAAGGGCACCTCCTCCCCCTCTTCCTCACACCACATTGAGCCTTCAAGCTCGGCCAACCCCTTCCAATTTCTTCTCTCCACTTCCCTAGAAACATCCTAGAGGTTCTGGTCATCTTCAAAGTCCTATTTAAGTGCCCTAAAATGAGGTCTCAATGAAGCACTTCAAAGAAGAGGTAATGTCCGTTACCGGTTCTTTCATCTTTATTTCTTCTTCCACTTCTTCTTCTTTAGTTGTTTCATTATGAAGTAATACAATCATTATCACTCATATACTGATATGTTATTATATTTATGAAACTACCCTATTTCACCATCTATCCATCCCACGGAAAAAGAAAGCACCGCGCGTGCGTACGTACGGAATACCGTCTCCACGCCGTGGTGTAATCTATTTTCCACCACCACCATTATTGGATGGGTATAATGGTGTAAATATTGACTATATATGACTATTATAAAGTGATACTGATTCTGAAATATTATACATACACTCCAATACAATTCCACGATCATAGGAACGATATCATCACTCGTGTGTACGTACGGAATACTGTCTCCACGATGTGATGCAACTCGTTCTACATGATTTTCATTTCATAATGATTATATAAATGAATTGAATGAATGAACATGATATATATTACTCTAATACCATTTTGGAAATGAGGTCTCTATAACCTAAAGAGAAGAATAAGAATTTATTTGACAAAACACACATAAGAACAAAAAGTTATAAACACCCGAATAACAAGTAGCAATGAAATATTACTACTAAGAAGCTAAGAATATGACCAAATATGATATCATAAAAATAGGTATGAATCTGGAATAAGTCAATAACATTATTTAAATCATTATACAGGAGGTTCGGACACGTACAAAGCATATCGGACCTATGGTAAGGGAAATATCACAATCTCATTTTTATCTGAGATTGTTTATACTTTGAAATTTACTGGGGTTAATTTTATAATCCACATCCATGTTTCCTAAATATGTAATATTTATATCCTTCTACAATTGTTTAAATCCAATTTTACACTTCGGTGAGTTTTTAGTAAAAGATATGAAAGGAATCTTTTTTCGTTTTTCATACGAGGTACTTTTTGACTTTTCGGAAAAAAGTACGAGAATAATGTTTTTTTAACTTATACGGCATGAATGGATATTTAAAACATTATTTCCAAGAAGATTCATTTACAAGTTTTCAAGTTTATTTTAATCAACTTCTTTAGTTTAAAATTGTATGACATGATAAAAAAGGGAAATGTTTTTTTTTAATTTGAAAGGATATTTTCCTCAAGAATAGAGTTCAAGTGTTTTATCAAAATTATGTTCCATCTAAGATAATATAGGGTTCTGTTTATATCCCTATTATTACATGGATTTGATTATATTGTGATGGAAATATTTTTATGAATTCCTTTATCTTATATGAATTTTTTTTGATGTCATATTGTTTAAGAATCCCATTTTTACTACATGGGTTATGCAATGATGTATGATTTATGATTTTGTGGAACACATAAGAATGGTATCATTATGAGATGGGTGGGACCTATATCTCCCTCCAATGCATTGGGTAAAGATTTTATATCTCATGAGATATACATGGCTGGAATGGTAGGTTATACCAGTTTAGTGAAACAGGACTGAAACGAGGAGTGAACTCGGTTAAGAAATAGACTTTGACCACTAAGATATTCTTGGAAATGAGTCTTTACTAATAAGAAATGATTCTATATGATTATGTGTGTATGCCACGAAGTTTCATGTTTAATGTTATGAGTATTGGGATTACATTTCACTACTATGATTTATCCCATGTTATGAAATTATGATCTCTTTTGCGGGTTAAGATTTCCAAAAGTTATGTTCTTATGAATATGAAGTGATTGATATTTCTTTTGTTTAGCCTTACTGAGAATTTGAGCTCACCCTTTTTTATGTTTTATTTCCCCAGGTCAGGAAGAAGGTTATTAAGTAGAATATTCCAAAAAGGGACTATAGATATGATGAAATAAATGGGAGGAAAAGTAGATGCTTTATGAACCAGTTGTTTATGCTTCCAGTTTCTAAAGACACTATACCTATACGGTCCTTTCTTGGTTATGTTATATTTTGTAATAAGTGTGATTCAATTCTGAAGTAATAACAATGTATGTAAAGTATGGGTCGTTATAGTTGGTATCAGAGGAAAGGTATAGTCAACCATTGGAAACTAGGATGTGAAATCCTTAGTAAGAATCCTAAGGATATGTCTAAGCATAGAACCCAATCTTAGTGTTTTAGAAATGGACATGAATAACTTAGGATAAGACCTTATGTGTGAAATTTTATTCTTGATTATGTGGTTTTCCTATTATAATTGGTGTTGATCACACTATTGTTCTTGGTTTTAGTCAATGACTGGAACCCGAAGGAACGGTGTTAATGCGGAATGCGACGGGCAATGCAATGATTGTCCCCCTGAGTAACCAAACGCTATGGGAGTTGGAATGAAAAATCGTGTAGCCCTGCTCACACAACATTCTCAAGATATGAATCATGCAGGACATCCAAACGAGCAAAGGAAGGAGTAAAATTTTGTTGAATCCTTCATGAGACAGCGTCCACCTTCATTCAGTGGGTCTACTGATCCATTAGTTGCTGAACAATGGATTAGTACTACTGAAAAGATATTTTCAGTTCATTAATGTTCTGAGCATGATAAAGTCATATTAGCAGTGTATCATTTAGAAGGTGATGCTGATAAATGGTGGAATATTATTAAGAATACGAGGCAAAGGGATGAAATTGAGTCCATGGAATGGGACCAGTTCAAGAAAATATTTTTCAATAAGTACTTCCCTCGTATTCTCCAAACAAAGATGGAGAAATAGTTTCTTGAACTGAAGAAAAAGGATGATGAATCTGTTCGTACCTACGAAGAAAATTTTACAAGACTTTCAAGGTACGATTTTGGTATTATTATCCAACCTGAGAGTAAGATCGATCGATTCTTTAGTGGCTTAAAACCAATACTTCGAAGGGCCTTAGCCAGAAGGGACTTCAATAGCTACGAGGAAATCGTTCGATGTGCTCTCAAAGTTGAGATGGAGATTGGAGTAACCCATCAGTCATATGGGTTTGATAAGAAGAGGAAAATGGAATTCAAAGTAAAATCTAAAGAGCACACTGAAAAGATGATGAGATTTCCCTTATTCTCAAAGTTTGGAAAGAAACATGGAGGGAGTTGTATTAAAGGGACAAGTAAATGATTCAAATGTGGAATGGAAGGTCATCGGGCATTTGAATGCCGCAATGATGGGAAGAAGATGTCTAATGATGCAAACAAAGGAAGGGATACACAGAATGAACCTACTACACTTTAATGTTTGAAGTGCAAGGAGATGTGACATTATGCCAATAAATGCCCTAATCCAAGGGTTGATGATGATGGTCGATGTCAACAAACTCTTAAGGCTAAAGACAAAGGAAAGTCACATGGAATTTCTATCGGCGATGTGGAGTACGATAACGATGTGGTGAAAGGTACACATACCATCCACTCTAAAGTAGAAAATGTTTTATTTGATTCTGGATCCACCCACTCCTTTATTTCTGAAGAATTTTCTAAGGGTATCATAGTATTACCTCAACAATTAGACGTTGAGTTAGCTGTGAAAGAACCTAATGGCACAACAGTCGCATAAAAAGTTTATAATTCTTCTCCGATTGGAGTTTGTGGGAAAGAGTTTCCTACAAATCTTGTGATCCTTCTTATAGTGGAATTTGATGTGATTCTTGGCATGGATTGGCTTTCTCTACATGGATCTCATATCAATTGACAAATAAGGGAAGTCACATTTCATATTCCAGATGAATCTATGATCGTCTATCGATGCAAGGATGAACATAACCTTCCAGTGGAAATTTCTTCCATTTTATGGGTATTTATTCCACTAAATGAAGGTTATTTATCTCAAATGGTTGGTGAGAAACACATGCTTAAGAATATTCCCATTGTACGGGAGTTTGATGATGTCTTTACAGAGGAATTACCAGGTCTTCCACCGAATCGTGAAGTTGAGTTTTCAATAGAACTCGTACCGGGTGCTTTGCCTATTTCAAAGACACCTTATGGAATGGCCCCAATTGAGTTGCAGGAATTGAAGAAGCAACTCCAAGAGAATCTTGATAAGGGGTTCATACACCCTAGTGCGTCACCTCGGGGAGTATCTGTTCTGTTTGTTAAGAAGAAATATGGATCAATGAGACTCTGCATTGATTATCAAGAACTTAACAAGATCACTATCAAGAACAAATATCCTCTCTCGCGGATTGATGACCTATTTGACCAACTACGCGGAGCTCAATACTTTTCCAAGATTGATCTTCGTTCAGGGTATCATCAATTAAGGGTCAATAGGGAGGATATACCAAATATGGCTTTTCGTACAATGTATGGACACTATGAATTTATAGTGATGCCATTTGGTCTTACTATTGCCCCTGCTATCTTCATAGATCTAATGAATAGAGTCTTTAGAGACTATCTTGATCAGTTTTTGGTAGTCTTTATAAACGATATTCTTGTCTATTCAAAGAGCAAGGAAGAACATGATGATTACTTGAGAATTATATTGAAGACCCTGAGAAAGGAGAAGTTTTATGACAAATTTACCAAGTGTGAATTTTGGCTTCAAAAAGTTTCATTTGTGGGTCACATAATCTCAAAAGAGGGGATATCTGTGGATCCAGCAAAAACAGAGGTTATCGAAAGATGGTCGAGACCAACAACAGAAATTGAGATCCGATGTTTTCATGGTTTGGCTGGATATTATCGACGTTTTGTGAATGATTTTTCATTATTATCTAATCCACTCACCATGTTGACTCGGAAAGGAGTTATGTTTGTTTGGATTGAGGAATGTGAAGAGAATTTCAAGGAGTTGAAAAGAAGGTTATCCAGTGCACCTGTGCTCACACTACCTTGTAGTGGGGAAAGGTTTGTGATCTACAGTGATGCATCCAAGAAGGGATTGGGGTGTTTTCTTATGCAAAATGATATGGTTATAGCTTATGCCTCACGACAGTTGAAAATAAATGAGCAAAATTACCCAACTCATGATTTGGAGTTAGCTGCGGTAATCTTTGCATTAAAGATTTGGAGGCATTACCTTTATGGTGAAAGGTGTGATATTTATACTGATCATAAAAGTTTAAAGTATATTTCCACACTAAGGAGTTGAATATGCGCCAAAGAAAATGGTTGGAGCTGATTAAGGATTACGACTGCTCAATCCATTACTACCCTGGGAAAGCAAACAAGGTGGAAGATGCATTAAGTCGACAAGACCATGCTAGTTTATCCATGATGAGGATCACAATATATCCAATATTTATGGATTTACAAAGGATGGGTCATGGAATTATAATGAAAGGGGAAAATCGTATCTTTCTCAAATGAATGTTCAACCATCTATACATGTGAAGATTAAAGAGGCACAGAAAGAAGATGTCGAGTTACAAAAGAAGGTGAGAAATGTTCCTGAATTCAACCTTGATTGTGAATGGATAATAAAGTTCTGGAATCAGTTTTGTGTTCCTCCCATCTCCAAATTAATGAAGGAGCTGCTGGATGAGGCTCATAGTTCTTCATTCTCTATTCATCCTGGAAGCACGAAGATGTATAGGGACGTGAAAGAGTACTTCTGGTGGGATGGCATGAAAAGAGATGTTGCTGAATATGTCTCTCGATGCTTGGTTTGTCAACAAGTTAAAGCTGAGAGACAGAAGTCTAAGGGGATGTTACAACCATTACCCATACCTGAATGGAAATGGGAAAACATCACTGTGGACTTTGTCACAGGACTTCCTAAAACATCCAAAGGCAATAATGCTACTAGGTTCATAGTTGATCGTCTTACAAAGTATGCACACTTCATTGCTATTAGAGAGGATTTCTCTCTGGATCAGCTTTCCAGGATATATGTAAAGGAAGTGGTAAGATTTCATGGAGTACCACTTTCTAATATATCGGATCAGGATCCGAGATTTACCTCAATGTTCTGGAGAAGTATTCTGCATACTCTGGATACAGAGTTGAGTTTCAGCACTACTTATCATCATCAGACAGACGGTCAGTCTGAGAGAACAATTCAAACTCTAAAAGATATGTTGAGAGCTTGGTCTATGGATTTCAAAGGTGGTTGGGATCAACACCTACCTTTGGTGGAATTTTCTTATAATAATAGCTTTCAGTCTAGTATTCAGATGGCTCCTTATGAAGCTCTCTATGGAACGAAATGCAGGACTCCAACTTGCTGGGATGAAGTTGGGGAAAGAAAGCTATTAGGACCCGATCTCATTGATGAAATGGAAGAAAAGGTCGGATCTATTCAACAACACATAAGAGCAGCTCAGATTAGACAGAAAAGTTATGCCGACAACCGAAGAAAAGACCTAGAGTTTGAAGTGGTTAATAAAGTGTTCTTACGAATATCTCCCTGGAAGAGGGTTATGAGATTTCGAGAGAAGGGGAAGTTGAGCCCTAGATATATCGGTCCATTCGAAATACTGGATCATGTTGGGAAGGTAGCTTACCTATTGGCGCTTCCACCGAATCTCTCTCAAGTTCAAGATGTGTTCCATGTATAACTCCTGAGAAAGTACATACCTGATCCTTCACATGTACTCAGCTTAGAAGTTGTACCGCTAAAGCAAGATCTTTCTTATGAAGAACAACCGATAGAGATTCTGGATCTTAGCGAAGAAGTCCTATGAAACAAGACCACTCGATTGGTGAATTTATGGAGGAACCACCAATTAGAAGAAGCTACATGGGACCTTGAGGATATGATGAGGGAGAGGTATCCTCATCTGTCTATTACAAAGTGACAAATTTCAAGGGTGAAATTCATTTTAAGGGGGGTAGAATGTAACACCCGAGAATTTTATGTTATATAAATCATCAAAGGAATCTTTTTCTACACACAAAACATTCTTGGCTTGCTTTACACGAAATCGCATGCTTCCTCGATAGCTTGTGTGATACGCAATACCGAGTTTCACTAAACAATGATATGCTAATAAAATATTATTAAAACTAGCTGTTATGAATAGTAATAACCACTTTTTGAAATTTTATAAATTTTATTTTTCAAAATGGACTTCATTTTTGGATTCGGAATATCGAAATTATCCTAGGGTGAAATTTTGGTATTTTTCTGAAAACTTTCAATTTTTGATGAATAGTGAAACCACTAAGTGGTAGTTAAAAAAACTGATTTTTTCATAAAACTTAATTTTACCACTTCTGTGAGTGGAATTTAAAAAATCCGAGAGACATGGTTGATTTCAGTAAGTAAAATGTGGTTCAATGAGATGAAAATAATATTTTGGTGAATAGTAACTTTTTAATTTTATTTACCACGGTTAAAAGTAAATAGGGTAATTATGGGTAAAAATGAAATTATTATTACCCTAACACATGTCCTAATTCTATTGGACAAGTTTAATTCGACCAAAAACAACCTTAGTAACAAAATATGACCATTTAGGCCCAATTGGATTAGATTAGGACATTTATTATTAATTTATTTAAAGAAGGGTTAAAATAGTTAAAATCAATGTCTAATAAGTAAATCATTTTTAATATGGGGTTGTACATAAGATAAATTCGACTATAAATATTCATTATAAATCTAAAAAGAGTTCCTACATAATGGTATTTTCTTTTTAATTTTTAGACATTAAATAATTTAATTTATTTATGACACAGTGATGATGCAGTAATTATCTTATTTATGAAATATTGGAATAATTGATGTTATAAACCCCAAAATAAATGTAATTTGACACTTTTTATGAATTACAATAATTTTATAAATTAATATGATATGTTAGTATTGATTTAATTAAATTTTTTCGAACTAATCATTCTGTTATGATTTTCACAAAAATTAATTACTAAATAGTGTCAAAATTGACATAAAATAGTTTTTAAAACAAATATTATATTAGTAATTGTTATTTTTTTCCTAATAATCTAAGGTTCGGCCAAATGACTTAGATGAGGTTATATATATTAATAATAAACAATTTGGGGATCGTTTGGCTGCTTATAGTATGTTTATTAACCTTATAGTATAAGAACACAAGAAGACACGGTAAAAGTAAAATTATTTAACTTAATGTTAAATCTAAATGATAAGGTTAAAATAGGAACCTAGACTTGTCTAAATTATATTTGATTAGAGGATTTCGACCCATCCCCACCTTAGCTTTGAAATAAATTAATTTGAAGCTATTTTAAACTGAACTTGACTTTATAATATAATAATATTTTTAGTTTTTCCAAAGGAGCCCCTCTCCTCCCTTATAAAAGGGAACCTCCTCCCCCTCTTCCTCACACCACTTTGAGCCTTCTAGCTCGGCCAACCCCTGCCAATATTTTCTCTCCACTTCCCTAGAAACATCGTAGTGGTTCTGGTATTCTTCAAAGACCTATTTTAGTGCCATAAAATGAGGTCTGAAAGAAGCACTTCAAAGAAGAGGTAATGTCTGTTACCGATTCTTTCATCTTTATTTCTTCTTCCTCTTCTTCTTCATTAGTTGTTTCATTATTAAGTAATAACATTAGTATCACACATATACTGATATGTTATTATAAGTATGAAACAACCCTATTTCACTATCTATCCATCCTACGGAAAAAGAAATCATCGCGCGTGCGTACGTAAGGAATACCGTCTCCACGCTGTGGTGTAATCTATTTTCCACCACCACCTTAATTGGATGGGTATAATGGTGTAAATAATTACTATATATGACAATTGTAAAGTGATACTGATTCTGAAATAGTATACATACACTCCAATACAATTCCACGATCATAGGAACGATACCATCACTCGTGCATACGTACGAAATACTATCTCCACGATGTGATGCGACTCGTTCAACATGATCTTCATTTCATAATGATTATATAAATGAATTTAATGAATGAATATGATATATATTACACTAATAAAATTCTGGAAATGAGGTATCTATAACTTAAATAGAAGAATAAGAATTTATTTTACAAAACACGCATAAGAACAAAAAGATATAAACACCCGAATAACAAGTATCAATGAAATATTACTACTAAGAAGCTAAGAATGTGAATAAATATGATATCATAAAAATAAGTATGATTATGGAATAAGTCAATAACATTATTTAAATCATTATACAGGAGGTTCGGACACGTACAAAGCATATCAGACCTAAGATATGGGAAATATCACAATCTCATTTTTATCCGAGATTGTTTATACTTTGAAATTTACTGGGGTGTATTTTATAATCCACATCCATGTTTCCTCAATATGTAATATTTATATCGTTCTACAATTGTTTAAATCCAATTTTACCCTTTGGTGAGTTTTTAGTAAAAGATATGAATGTAATCTTTTGTCATTTTTCGTACGAGGTACTTTTTGACTTTTCTGACAAAAGTACAAGAAGAATGTTTTTTCTAACTTGTATGGCATGAATGGATTTTTAAAACATTATTTCCAAGAAGATTCCTTTACAAGTATTCAAGTTTATTTTAATCAAATTCTTTAGTTTAATATTGTATGACATGTTAAAAAAGGGAAATGTTTTATTTGAATTTGAAAGGATATTTTCCTCAAGAATGGAGTTCAAGTGTTTTATCAAAATTATGTTCCATCTAAGATAATATAGGGTTCTGTTTATATCCCTATAATTACATGGATTTGATTATGTTGTGATGGAAATATTTTTATGAATTCCTTTATCTTATATGAATTGTTTTATGATGTCATGTTGTTTAAGAATCCCATTTTTACTACATGGGTTTTGAAATGATGTATGATATATGATTTTGTGGCACACATAAGAATGGTATCATTATGGATGGGTGGGACATATATCTCCCTCCAATGCATTGGGTAAATATTTTATATCTCATGAGATAGACATGGCTGGAACGGTAGGTTATACCGGTTCAGTGAAACAGGACTGAAACGAGGAGTGAACTTGGTTCAGAAATGGACTTTTTCCACTAAGATAGTCTTGGAAATGAGTTTTGACTAATAAGAAATTATTCTCTATGATTATGTGTGCATGACATGAAGTTTCATATTTTATGTTATGAGTATTGGGATTACATTTCACTACTATGATTTATCCCATGTTATGAAATTATGATCTCTTTTACAGGTTAAGATTTCCAAAATTTATGTTCTTATGAATATGAAGTGATTGATATTTCTTTTTTTACCCTTACTGAGCATTTGAGATCACCCTTTTGTATGTTTTATTTCCCCAGGTCAGGAAGAAGGTTATTAAGTAGAATATGCAAAAAAGGGACTCTAGATATGATGAAATAAATGAGAGGAAAAGTAGATGCTTTATGAACCAGTTGTTTATGGTTCCCAGTTTCTAAATACACTATACCTATATGGTCATTTATTGGTTTTGTTATATGTTGTAATAAGTGTGCTTCAATTTTTATGTAATAACAATGTATGTAAAGTATGGGTCGTTATAAAGAATCCTTATGAAAAATTTTTAATGAAATTTAAAATATTCATAAATTTTACTTTATAATCCTTTTATATACATTTAAATAAAATTAAAAAAACTCCAATAATATTGGAATGGATAAATATATTTGATAATTAAATTTTTAGGCATTTAATGTGTCTGACGCAATTTTGAACATATAAAACATGAAATACATGAAATAATTAAATTATAAAATATCATAAAACAATATGAAAGGAAATAAATTCATGATAGTATATGTAAAATATCTACATATTAATCTGATAAAATGATATGTGTATACAACATAAAAATATTCCTCAATGAAAAGAGATTGAGATAAAGTCCAATACCATGAGTTTGATTCATCGTGTTTGTTCTTTATCTTCATGTACAACAAAATTGAGTTAAATATATAATTTCTTTAGAACATTTTTCTTATTCATTACTCATTTTATATCACTTAATTACATTTTATTACAATTACATTATTATTTTAGTTCACATTGGATGTTGCGACAATATTTCGTGTATGAGTGCAAAATGGCATTGTTTTTGATGTCTATAGTAAAAATGGTATTTTTACATCATCTCTAGAATACTATTAATGACTTAATAATCATATTTATACATCTATTATTCTTTTAAAACAATCCATTTAGGTATGTTTGTGAGAAATGAACAACACTAAAATCATATACATGGTAGGTTGTATGTATGCTTGAGTGACATATACATTTTTCAATGTTTATATTAGAAGTTATGTAATTATTATTTTATCTGTACAGAATTATCATAAAATCATAATTATAAAATTCAAAATTAACATATACTTATATGTATTTATTTAATGCGATGATGCGATGAAAAGTGAATCACATCGCTTTGTGGAGATGGTAATTCACTCATACGCACGAATGATGTTATCATTTTCATTTGCATAGAATGGTAAGAATTTAAATAATATATTAATATTTAATAGTTATAAATAGGTAATTAATAACATATGAAAACATTAATACCATTATTTTAATATATATATATATATATATGGTGGTGGAATACTATTTATATCAGTTTGTGAGGTAGTAGTACACTGTACACATGAATGATAATTATTTTCTCATCTGATGGAAGTAAGGATTGATTTATGTGATGATATAAACATAATAAAATATCTATATATAGATTATACTATATTTATTATTTAATTATTGTTGAATAATATTTTATGTATGTGTAGGAAGAAATATAATAGAAATACTTAATAAAACATTATACATATTCTTTGGATGGTCACATTTGATTAGTAATTTAACACTTATAAAGAAGGTGTTATAGAAATAAATAAGCCCTCTCATAGATATATTATAGGATATAATTTGGTTATATATATATATATATATTAAACTATGTTATGATGTGTGAATAAAATAAAAGAATAGGTCCCCTTTATAGGATTGATATGATAATTTTTGTAAATTATTCTATTACTAAAATAATATAAATTATTTTTCAAATTAAAATTGATGAAAATTTATTTAATTAAAATTTAGTATTATTATGGGTCAAAATAAATTCATCCAATAAAATTTATTCATGTTTCAACTATCTTTTAATACTTATCCTTTTGATTTAAACCTTATTTGACCTTTTAATTTTTTTACCATGATATCCTGTAACATAAAATTTGAGGGTTAATATAATTACCATAAAACAAAAAAATGTGTCATTAAATTTAGAATTATATATACTTTTCTAATGATTTATTTTTATTTTTAACAAATTTTAATCATTTTATGAAATATTATTTGTTATAAACTATAATTAAAGTCAATTTTGACACTTTTCAACACATAACATTTTAAAAAATCCCCAAAATATGATATCATAAAACCATAGATTTTAAATATTCTCTAACATGTCATATCAATCTATATTAATCCTTGATATCATTAATTATGTAAAATAATATTCATTTTAATATTTTTAATTTCATTTATTTTATTCTTAAAATAATTAAACAAATAATTCATCATAATTTTCCAACTATTTAAAGTAATTATATTATCAATAAAAATTATAATTAAATTAACAACATAAATGTAAAAATTTTAGTTTCCAAAATAATATTTATAGTCGAACATGAATCTTATATAACCCATTATTTAAAATACTTTTCTTGTTAAAAATAAAAGAATAAAAAAATGGGCGTATCATTGAATATAATATTATAAAAGTTATATTCTCATAAAAATGCAAAAAATGGTCTCATTAATTATCCATTAATTCTTCTAGATGAAAAATAAACATACAATAAAATTAGTACAACTGTTAGGGTAATTTAATAATATTTATTATATTATTTCTACACTTAAATGAATAATATATTCATAATCGTGGTAATAATAAATATCTAAAAAAATTAATTATTCATATTGTATAAGAATAAAAGGGACCTATTTAATAAATTTATACCTTATGATTCAAAATATGGAATCCTTTTTGAAAAATTTGAGACACGTAAATTTCTAAATTTAATTAAAAATTAATCTTGATAATGGGATGAGAAAATTATTTTTAACCTAAAAATATTCAAATGTTCAAAAATATATTATATCCAGTCACAATGTGAAATTCATTACAATAATTTAAATTGTATTAAATTTTAAAAAATAAAAATAAATATAATTAAAATTAAAAATATCCCACCCAATAAATTATTTAAATAAATCATTTTTAAATTTAAATCCCTTATTTTTAAATGATTCATTAAAAATGAATATTCTTAAAAAAATTTAAAAAAAATCCACCAGATTAAAATTTGATAAAATAATTTGAAATAATAATTTCATTTTGTGAAAAAAATTTAAAAAAATCTAACGAGATAAATTAAAAAATCATCAAAAGGCCGCAAAAATACATTATATTAAAACACTTATTTTATATGTAAAAATGGATTTGTTTTAATATTATTTATATAAAAATATGAATTTTAATAATTATATTTAATATATTACCAAACAATTAAATTAAAATGATATAACCTGTGCAATTTTTTCTTAGTATGAAACATAATTTTGCACATTTAAATAGTATTTCAGAAATTCATGACCATTTATTTTAAGAATGGGTTTATTTTATTTTATAGTTAATTCATCACAAAATAATATATTATATATACATGTGTAAACCATATTTCCATAATTCATTCGATCAATTTTATTTCTACTATTCTAACAGTGAGGTTATAATGGTAACGTTTAAATAATAATATTCAGTTGTTCATTTATGATCAATATGGTAGTCTAAATTCTTGCTGAACATAGTATTCCATTCATAAAAACTCAGAAAATTTTAGTGCCACTGAATATGATAGAGAATGTGATTAGAAAAATACTACATTATTACCCTCTTCGATCAAAAATCAATTTTCCCCCAAACCCATGTTTTTTAAAATGTTTTCAAAAATGTTTTACAATATGATTAATAATTTATTTTCACCGATGTTTTAACTAATTAAAAGTCTGTTTTAAATGGAATATTATGATAATATTCTTATTAGGTATATTTAAAAATATAATAACAATATAAAAGGAATCATTATTTTTTTTGTATATGTAATGTATGAAATTCTACTCCATCATGACAACTCAATTCATTGAATCTTCCCTTATATTTTTTCTAGTATATTTACAATGAAAATTGTATTCAGGATGTTTTCAATTATTCTTTTATATGATTTCAATTTTATTTTCAATGAAAAATATTCTCAATTTTTATTATTTTCATAAATAATCAAGGAAGAAAAGATATTTTTGTCAATAAATGTTTTTAAATTATTTCTAAAAATTATTACCCTTCTAAGATGACATCTACTGATGTTTCATATGTCATACAGGGGTTATGATCCAAGGATAATAGCCTTATTCATTCTCTATGAGTTTTTCATTTTCATGACATACTTTCTATGAAACCCATTTAATTTCAATGAGTTATTTTCTTGTGAAACCAGCTTCATTTCATGGGTTATGCTTTGAATAAATGATTTTGGAACTTGTATATTTTCAATAGGTTGTTATATGATGACATGTTTATGATACTAAATGCATTATCAGGGTAATGATATAATATATTTATATGATATTTTGTTATTATTATGTATTATTTCAATTTGAGTTTGAAAAAACCTATGTCACACTCAAATTCATTGGCGAAAGATTTATATATCATAATATAGTCATGGTCAGATTGGTGAGTAAACTCGATTCAAAAAAAGATGTTCTCTATAAATATGAACATGGGTGTGAACCTTCACTAATAATATAGTTTGGTTATTGAACCCATTCCACTAAAATTCCCTTGTAATCAATCCATATGAACTATGGGAATCATTTTTAGTGTTGTTTTCTACCAAAATTCAATGAATTATTTCTTTGTTATTCTTTCATGGATTATGATTTGGAATCCCATGGGAGTCAGGTCTTATGATCTGCTAAGAATTAGGACATTACTCTTGATTATGATCATGTATATGTAGTGCATTGTTTTCTAGTTTTATGATCATGTTCTTGTACCCCTATCCTTATGATTATGATTACATGTCTCCGTTGTTTACCCTTACGAAGAATCTTATATCACCCATTATTATGTTCCCTTTCCATATGATATGATGAAATATATTATGTATGATATGTCTAATAAGGGTCATTGTCTTGGAGAATATAGTGGGATGTAATTTATCTCAATTATATACCAGTGTTTATGTATCACACTTTTTAAAGGTACAAAAGAAATACGGTGTTCAAGAATTGTTTTTTGAAAAGTATTAAGTGTGATGAAAAAAATTCATGTAATTACAATGTATGAGAATTTTGGTTTGTTATAAGGGTCGTTACATACATGGATAACCATCATTATAATCTTTATGAGTCCTCAAGAAGTTAAATATTCTCTCAATATTCTCAATCAACTACTCAGATTCATCGGGTCCCTTGTCAACAAAAAAAATGGGTGGATGTTTCTTAAAACAATTCAATACCAAGATCCACCACATGTCCAATGATAAAGACACCCACTTGATCTAAATATTGAAAGGGGTAGATTTCCATTTCTATGATGTTAGGTCAAACAAATGTATTCACCTCAAGATCATGTCTCACATCTTCCCATATCTTCTTATGAAGATATCTTCTAAGAGTAATTGTCTAATACTCAAAATCTGAAAACTAATCAGTCATGAGAATATTCAAAAATCTAAATAAAAAATTCTAGATTCAACACAAAAATTTTATTAAAAAAAATGATAATCAATTATTAACTATAACAACAAATAATTACTTAGAAAGGAATATACCAATTTAATAAACATCATATATATAGTTCATTGGAATGACCTCATGATTTAACTCTCAAACATGGTAAAAGTCAATGACTACCTAGGGTATCCCAAGATCAATCATAGATGTGGTCATGATATACCCATTTCCTTTACTTACTACCTAAATTCCTAGGGTCCTTACTCATATCTACAGATGTCACCAAACCGAACTCATGATTATTTGATAGAAATTAGAAAGAGAATCCCTATAACAACAAATTATAACATCCCATCTATACTTAAAAAAACTAATCACACACGATGGTCAACCCAGGGAGAGGTGAAACAATAATTATGTATGTAAGGCATTAATATAACAAAAAATGACCTAATATTACAATAAAAAATACATGAAATGATATAAAATAAAAAACAAGAATTAAAATTCAAAAAATATAAATAAGAATGTATGACTAGTCTCCATGGGATGAAGAGGCACCTCCAGACCACCCTTCAATGATGTTAATCACTAATTGGGAAGCTTTCATACTACATGATTTTGTTTCCTTTACATGGATCCTGTTGAACAACAGATACAACATCCCAAAAGTAAAATATTTCTGTGATAACAAATTCTTGTAGGATACTAACATATATTTTCTAAAAAAATATAAATAATTCAATAATTATATGTTTTAAAATATATATTTTTACAAAGAAAATGATCAGAAATACAATCTTCATTGTAAATAATTTCATCTTTTTTTCATAAAAAGCATTCATATTAAGAAATCATTGAATTGTAAAATTAGAAGTGAAAAAAATAGAATATACATAATTAATAAGGTATGACAGGAAACACATATCCATGAAATACCATCTTTTGAATCGACGATATAAAATCACCAAAAAATAACTCATGAGCAACAATCCATGATAAAACCCAACATGTAATTAAAATACATAAATGAAAAAATCCCACAATAAATTGGGTTGTATAATATGGGATAGTACAAAATTGAAATAAAAATTGGCATAAACCACAAAAATGTATTGATTCATCTAATATCAAGTCATTTCATAGTATGCTGATATGAACAAAACAACCACCAATAGTTCCACACAGACAAAGGTTTCCTTTTTCCAATTCTCAATACACCAAACAATAACAATGTTAAAATTTTGTAATAATAAATTTCAAAACCATTATATCCATTTATATAATATTATTAATTTTTAATATAATCCAATTTGTGGAATCAAACTCCCATTTCAAAATCTGAAAAAATATTGTAAAGAAAACCCTTTAAAATTATTTATCATTCCATGAAATCCCTTGAATAAAAAATTTAAATAAATTCAAAGATAATAAAATAGTAATTTATCAATAATAACAAACAATTCCTCAATTTATCCAATTTTATATAAACACCTACCACACAAATATATTAACGTTGATACCTTTCATAATAGATATGAGAAACCAGTAGATCAATCATTAAAAGGAAAAGAACACCGTGAAAATGGAATGGATTGATATTAATCATTGTCCATTCAAAAATCATAACCATAAACGTATCCAATGGTATATTCATGATAAATGGAATGAAGAATCATATATAAATATTAACTATACCAGAAACACACATCCACAACAATGATCAATGACCAATTGAATGATCTGGACAAAACATAGATCTCAAAAATCAAATGGGGTGATCTCTAGTTCTCTGGATAAAGGATTCATGGTCATATAAAATTTTCATTACACATACAAATTTCTAAAAATAATACTCTCAATAATTTCACATTGTGTAATCCCATTGCACAACATGAACTCCACGAAAGTTGAAAATTCAAAAAAACATGTTTCCATTTTATAAAAACCGGATCTCACCCATTTCATGATGTAAACTCATTTCACAGAATGAAAACCATTCATTTCCTAAAACTATTTTATATCTTCTTCCTCGTGATCATTAAATGATGTGTAATCCCATTCTCATACCATCTCGAGCTCTTCATTTTTTATTTTTCTAGGAATACATCATCATCTATATGATCTATTTAAACCTTGTAATTTAATCAATCATGTTTCTCATTACATTTAAATTAAGGATAATAAATTTCCATTAATTATAATTTCACCAGTCCTCACTAAAATAGATTATTTTTTTATCATGATCCTCTATAATATTTTTGTGTACCATGGAAGTCTAATGAAGCTTTCTTCATACACTACCACTGATTTATAATTCATTATCCACAATTTAATGATTTTTTTTCATCGTAAGTTGAATATCCTTATGAAAATAGTTATAAAAGAAAAATATTCTTAAATTCAACCCATTTTAAGGTATCAATATCGTCAATATCTCTATGCTATTTTTAACCACTAACCAACACACATTTGGTTCAACATAAAAATATTAAATAGTATGTTTTAAATTTTTATGATAAGAGAACCCAAAGAATTCAAATATATTATCAATGAATTTAATAGATACCTAATCTACCACCGGGTTAGAAGTTCTAAATAATTTTGGAGGTAGTTGTTTCATTAAATGATCTACTGTAGATATGTTCCTCTATGTTGAATCAAATATCTCTCTTTCATGGTTTCTATAAACATTTATTAACAATTTCAAAAAATACATCAAAACAAATTAGTAATATGATACAATTTCATCCACTCTAGGGTAATAATTTGGAATGATATCATCCTCTTGTTTCCTTACAATATCACTTCCCAATATACTTTTTAATAAATCATTATTAATATATTTATTTTATATGAATTAATCTAGTAATATTCAAATTATATATCATGATAGCAATTAATTAGAATCTCATAAGGGAATTAACATTAATTAGACAATCCCCTAAAATTATGTAAACTGACCTCTCATACAAATTATTTGGACCTGGTCATTATTGAAACAATACTTTAATTTTTAGGCAAGTATTCAGATTCATTTATTTCTTAGAAAATTTTATGATTTTATTTCAAGACAATTAATTCATAAATATTTCATGAAATACTCATATAATAGATTTCAGATATATCCTCTATCTATCTATTGTTTTCATAATAAAAAAATTATTTAAAATATATATGTATAATTTTATCAAATATATATATGTGATGTTTGAAATTACTTATTCTATGTTAATAATCCCAATTAAATCCTATGAACAAAATTTAAAAATGATCGTTGATATTTAAATGATATGTAAGGGAAATATTAATAAAAATAAATATACTTTATATTCTATTTTAAAATGATGAAATAATAGGATGTATCTTCCTTTAAAAAATAATGGCTGAGATGGAATAATCATTTACTTTATTAGGAAATCATCTTTTCAAACCAATGATTTACAAAATAACAATTTATAAAACAATCCAAAATCCTAACCATGATGAATTCTCATAAAATCATAGATACCAAGAAAATTATTTTCTTACAATTATATACCTTTTATTATTAAAGGGTATATTATGTCATTTAAACCCAAATATCATTATAATATCATTGGAAATCAAACAATTTATATAAAAACACATCAGAATTTATAAAAAGGAAATGTAGGTTTTATGGTACATCAACCTCATGAAACTATTACCCTAACCATCATAATTGGAATATCTATTATGGTTGAATCTGAAAATAGTTCCTCAGAGTACATAATCACTAGCCAATTATTTAGAGAGTTATAGAGGGATCACCCATCATCATATGAAATAAATATATCACCAATAAACGTGAGTTATATCAGGATATCCTATCCTTAAAAATGATTTACAATAACAATAACACATATTAAATACATAAAATATTTCATTTTCATTGCACATAAATAAATAATTTTAAACTGATATGTAAAATATTTTCATATGTTGATATATCCATTCCATTTAAACATTGTTTTCCAAATTGAAATTACTAGAATAATGGGAAGGAGGATTTTTATTTTAATAAAACATGGATCATTAAAATAAAGTAAAAATAATAAAATTATTTGTAATGGTGGTGTGAAATGATATTCATTTCATATATTATAAATGAAATTATTATTTCTCCTTTTATAGGGAAAATCAAAATGATCCCTAAAAAAATATACTTCTAAAAATAGTTTGAAATGAACAAGTGTCCTTTATAATTATTTCATGTCCCAATAAATACAAAAATAAATCATTTTTATGAATATTTTAATTGATGAAAAATTTATCAAAAATAAATCATTAAAATATTTAAATTGAGGGTTTTCATGTAATTTTTCCCTTACATTGACTTTTCCTCATTATGTACGTTATTTGTCTTCATGGATAAATTTTTTTGTTTAATTATACGCTTTACTAATAATAAAATTCTTATTTAATATTTTTTTTATTTTCATTACTTTAATTATATATTCAATTACATAATCATTTGATTTCATGTTGAAAAATTTAATGACATTATTCTCATTAGTACAACATGACTTCAGTATGTCAATAATGGTCAAAGAGTACATTACTCCACCATGTCAAGAATAAAAATCATTAAATAATTATTATTTTTATACATAAATTATACTTCCAAAACATAAGATTATATATGGTTCCAAAAAATAATCATGGCTGCATTTTAGTGTAGGTAGGACATAAATATGCATCAGTAACATTATATTTTTTCAATGAGAGTGATTGAAATGGGGTATGTATTATTTTTAAACATCCATAATTATTATTATATCATAAATAAAAAATTATTTCCTTAAATATATTTAAATATATTAGAAATGTGATGCGGTCAGGAAAAACGAATCACATTGACTCTTGGATTTGGTAATCCACATGTACGTAGGAACGACATTATCTTTTTCAATGATAATAATGGTAATAAATTATATAATAATTTATATTTATATAATTTTAATTGTTTAATTAATAATTTTTTTATATATAATGAAAATACATCATTATAACTAGATATAAGAGGTGGTGATGGATAATTAACAATATTGTATCGTGAGGCGGTAGATCATTGTATGCACATTTGGTGGTTCCATTTATAATTAGATTAAATAAAATATATATGTGTCATTAAATTAACATTGTAAAGTCACATTATATGGGAAATTATTTTCTTTCATAATTGTTCAATAATATCTGTAATATGTATAGAAATAAATAAAATTTTAATGCTCGGTTTAGAGCTATACATCTTTTTTAGAAAACCAATTTATGTCTACACTAGAATCCTTCATATGTTGGTTCTGTTATCAAACCCAAGACTCTAAAAATGTATATTGATTTAATAAATATATTTTTATGGGATTTGTTCTGTCTATTTGATTATTATGTATATAAAAACATGTATATGGTGTTCCCTTTTTTAGGTTCTGTAAGGATAATTAGTGGATTTTTTTAAGTTCAATTAATATAAATTAATTATAAAATTGAAATTAGTCCAAAAAATAAATAATTATAATAAATTATGAAGATTAGTTGTAATATTCTTCTAAAATAAATTTGATTTAAAATTAAGTAGATTTGTTCACCCCTATCATTTAGTTTTAATCCCAGGTTAACCATTTTTCCCATTATAGTGGTTTCAATGCTTTTTACACAAAAAGAGTCATGAAATTTAAAATAAAAAATAAATTCAATGATTAATAGAACATATTTTATATTTTAAACTATACCCAATTCACTTATTTGAATATAAAATTATTATAATTATATTCAATTTAATTAAATATTTTTTATTGTAAAAAATTTTAATATAATTTTTAAAGTATTTATTTAACATCAATTTCAATACCACATGAAAATAAAAATTGTATTTTAATCAAATATAATTTCATTAATATGTCTATTTATATAGAATATTTTTGAAATAATAAAAATCACTCAAACAAATTATTACTTATAGATTTTTTATTTTTATTTCCTTTATTTTTCTACACCTTTTTACTGCATTTTGTTGAAATTATGTACGCATTTAAGTTACTTATTTAATTAGTAAAAATTAAAAACAAAATATTATTATAAAAAATAATTTTATATTTAAAATTAATATTTAAAAAATAATATTATTTTATTTTATCCATATCATTTAATATATGTAGTTATTAAAAGAGAGAGAGTGTGACATTTTTGTCATCAAATTTTCAACAAATAATATAAATGATATAATAAAATGGAAGTTGGTATAAATATTTAATATTTTAAAAACATAGAAACTAAATTTTTTTAAAAATAAATTATAATAAATATTTTATTAGGGGCACTATTAGGCCTTATCACATTATTTTTAATCTTGACTACCCAATTTACCCATACAAAAGTGCTAAATATTTACTATGATTACTATTCATAATGACTGTAAATAATGACTGAGTATTTTCTAAATTTGGACCTCCAGAATCCTAATATGGAATCCCTTTTTCAAAAATAAATTTCTATAATTTGGTGAAATTAAATGATAGTTAAAACAATACAACAACGCAAGTTTTTTTTCATAAAAATATTTTAAGAAATAAATATAATAACAAATAATTCTATTTTATTTAATTATATTATATCAGAATACATAATTCTTATTTTACATAGGGATAAACATAAAATCTCAAATGGTACTTTTATATTAAAATATTTAATGAAATAATATTAAAACATTATACAATTCACTATTTTTCTATTCATTGAAAAATCAATCATTTCAAAAAGAATTTTAGAACCATTTTAACCATACGATAAACATGATATGATAATGTACAAAATAAAATTATTTTTTTCAAAAATAAATTCTATATTCTTTAATTATGACTCTTACAAAAAAAACTCATAATTCATGAAAACTCTATTTTAGTAGATATTAAGGTCTTTCATTGCTGTTGAAAATTTACCTAATATTAATATATTTAATATAAATCTATAAAATGTAATAACTAATTTTTAATAGTACATGAATTTAGTTTGTAATAAAATTACCTAGGTTACATGAATTAATTTCAGTGTGGTTATTAATCAATAAGATGAAACCAAGAGATGATATTAAATCAAGGGGGTGGGAAGGATTTAGGAAAATATATTAAAATAATTATTTTACCTCCACAATCCATTTTAGAAGAGAATGGTTTTTTCATAGACTCATGAAAATATGGTATGATTCATTCATGTCTTAAGAATAATACATTACATGTATTTTTAGGTAAGATTATATATTATTTATTTAACCTAATAGAATGTTGGGAAACTTCATCAGTCTAATAAATTTGATTCTGTTATTATAAATTCTATAAATTAAATCTCATGATGAAATTGTACAATTTTTTACAATGTGAAAATATATATTTTGGATTCTAAATATTCTCTTGGGTTTGTCCATTAAAAATGAAGATGAAGTTTAATTTTACAATATCATTGAATAAATATTACAATTAGAAGACAATCCAACATTTAATGTTTCATAATTGTGGGAAGTGTAAATTTTGTACTACCTCAAGGGAACAAGGAGATAAAATAATAGTTGAAATAATTATAACAATGCTAATTATTGTCTAAGTGATCTTATGGAAACCACTAATGGGATATAATAAAGATATCTTCAAATTAATCATCAATATATTTTCTATATTTACAATAGAATGGATGAAGGATTGTATGAAAATTAATTTACTAAAAATAGGTTCTTCAGGTATAACAAAAACATGACCCCCTTGAGTAAAGGAGAAAATATGTGCACATTTTACCACTACTAATGATGAAGATAATGAAAATGATGTCGTGTATGCCCGACCTATTATTCAATCCATAGTAGTGAATTTCACATTTAGTACATGTTCACCACATTAATCAATATAATGATTGTTTAGTATAAATATTCAGACACCCCCACAATACATTGACATTGAATAATTTTATAAAGCTCATGTGGGGACATTAATTTATATTAAGAATATAATGACTCCCATATTAACATTTATGGGACAATTCTTGAAAATAACACTTTCATACTCATTTTATTGATATTTGTTTTTATAATAGAAATATATTAGTTATCTTTATAGAGATCTACAGTAATATGTTTGGAGATGTAAATCTCTTATCATATCATGTACCACCCTTCTATTATATATAAGTGAAATCCATATAATGAATATACTATAGAAACACCTTACCATGCATTGATATTATTTCAATATTATAAATATTTTACATATAAAATGATCGATGTTAAATATAACATTTTCAAAAAATTCAATCATATAATGGGGGAAAATCTTAATATTGAGGTTGAGTTCATAGTTGAACTAATTGCATGATCTCCAGTTATATAAAAAATTCCATCAATTGAAATGGATAATGTATATAGGCATTTACAAGAGAATATAAAATTGGGTTTTATAAACCTACTTTATTCTCTATCTGGTCAACAGGTCCTCTTCATAAAGGATAATGCAGGGTGAATACATCTTTGAATTGATTAACATAAACCCAATAAAAAAATATAATGAAAATGTCTCAATTTCAACGTATAGATGATATGTTTAATCATATTTGAGATGTAGAATACTTCGAAATTGTGTATCATCTTGAAATATATCATCAATTAGGGTTAAATATAAAATATATACCCAATAAATCTTGTTGCGTGAGGTATGTAAACAATATATTAAAATATATACCATTAAGACGTATAAATTTCCCAAAATTATTCGTGGATACTATTAATATATTAATTATATAATACATAAGAAATTTTTATTATTATTTATTTATATAACTATCCTACATTTTATGTGGATGGAAAAATATGAAAAAATTTAATAGATTTTTCTAAAGAACATCCAAAACATAAATAAAAGTAAAATTTCTGAAGGAGTGAATTTTATTTATAAATAGTACCCTTCTTATGTATTGGGATCACAATATTGGGTTGATTTATGAATCCTTCAATGATAATAGTTATTTAATACTTGTTTAAGATGACAGAAATGTCATTTATCCACAATTTTCAGGGTTGATCCAAATACTAACGAACCATTATGTGAAATTTAACATGATATTAAATACATAAAAATGTAAATGTTTAATATATTGAAGTTCCTTTGTATATAATAATGTCATGAAATTATACATGAACTAAGGAATATTTTTCTCACTACATTAATAGACAAATTACACTATAGAGGAAAAGGTTTGGTTTTATATAGTGATTCTTTGTGGAAGAGCATCATATATGTTTTCATGAAAAATGATTTTACCTATCTTTAATCATATTTTTATATAATTTTTTTTAAAATAATTGTAACATCCCAGGTAAATAAATATTAAGACATAATTAATATTTATTAATATTTTTGAATTAAATATTAATTTTACTTTAAAGGGGTTTCTATGTTCGATAGCATACCCGATACGCAACAACGAGTTTCTTTGGAATCATACGTTGCACACTAATAATATAATATTATTATTTTAAATAGTAGATATCTTCTAGAAATTTTATAGGTGGGAATGAATGAAACTAAATACAATATGATTATACATGTTTTTTAAATTTATTTACATTATCCAATAAAAATTTATTGGATTAAAATGTGAATGAATATAATTTTAAGCATAATTTACATTAAAAGGCCGATTTATCGCCTTTTAATGGAGAACCCTCTTTAAATATAGTTTTGGTTACGTGAATACATTCTATATGACCAAATAAAATCCTTTTTTAGAATGGGGACATCACAATGTTCATTTTGAAAAAAATTTATTTTTATGATAAAGTCCATTTTTTAATGAATAGTGAAAAATACTATATTTTAATTCAAAAGAATATTTTAATTTAATTTACGTATATGGTTATATTATCTTATTAGTTGGTTTTAAAGTGAAATTGAAATATATTTTTACCATTTAATCCAATATTGGCCATTGGAATTAATTTCACTTTGAAAATGGACATAAACAAGTATCAATCTTTTGATAGTTATTGTTTCTTAAAAACACGCTATTTGATTTAACAATAAGAATTAATTTTTAAATTAATTAATTCCAATACTATGTTTTTAATTTGGAAAAATAGATATCAATTTTGAATTCGGAATATCAAATAATGCTTTGGCAAAAATTTTGGGATTTTTCTAAAAAACATAAATTTTTGATGAATAGTGACACCACTTAATGGTAGTTAAAAAAACTGACATTTTCATTTAAATGAAAATTTACCACTTCTGTGAATTGAATTTCAAAAATGCGATATACATGGTTGTTATGAAGAATTAAAATTTGGTTCATTAAGATGAAAATAATTTTTGGTGAATAGTAACTTTGGACTTTTATTTACCACGTTTAAAGGTAAATATGGTAATTTAAGGTAAAAAGAATATTATAATAATTCTAAATTACCTTAACACTTGTCCATAACTTATGTATTGTGTCATTAACGACCATGGGCATATTTGGGTCAATTTTTGGAACCCTTTGATCTACATGGGAGTGATAATGACAATTTAGATTAATTAACTTAACGTAAAGGAAAATATGACAAAAGAAAATATCATTTAGTAAATTAATTTTTGGAAGGGTTTAAATAAATTATCTTTTTGACTATAAATATTCATTAGAAATAATAAATAGATTTACTACATCATGTAGTTTTTTATAATTTTTAGACAACAAATAAACTAAATAATTTATGACATAATAATGATGCAGCGTTTACCTCATTAATAAATAATATAAATAAATATGGTTATATTGCTTAAAATATTATCCAAAACTTGTACAATTATTATTGGATGATTTTATTTCGACCATGACTCATATTTTATTCGACTATACTGATTTTTGGACCATTAGAAACCATATATCATTATATAATGAAATAATAGTTTCATACTTTCCAAAAGAGCCCCTACTCCCCCTAATAAAAGGAGACCACTTCTATGCAATTCCACACACCTCTGAAGCCATTTGGATCATCCAAACTCTACCCAATTAATCTATCGACATCCCTCTACTCCCCATAGAAGCTTTACATTAATCATAAGGCACTTCAAGATGTCCTTTTTGTTCAAACCAAAGGAGTTACTCAAATTAAAGGTAACGGTTTATCTTAAATTGTTTTCTTTTATTTTACTTCTCTAACCCCTATACTATTTTTATTTCCTTTATTTTGTAACAAAACCAGTATCTTCAATATAATATGATGTTTTTATGATAAATATTTAGACTACACTTACACACAACTCCATCTAATTGATGAAGAACATAATGTTTCTATGGATGGTAAACTAACGCCTCACGAAACTATAATTGTTCAATTACATATTACCACCTCTCATGTGGCCATTATGATGGAGCTGTATTTCTATATGATATATATTATGTTTATGATTTCATTATGCTTCTGTACTTCTCAATTATATCAACCCTTTATGGTTTCCATAGTGGGTAAATACAATAATCTCATTTGAGGAAGTGCGAACTACTGGCCCCTTAAAGTGATGTGACTCGTTAATGCCTTATGTGGGATGTATAAAGGATAGTGTTAATGATATTATCTATGATATTATACTGTAATTATAATATACCTCTTTTTAATTATGTTCTATTTCCATTAAAATATGAAATATAAATGAAAGTAGTGTTCATGTGTACGTACGGCTTACCATCTCCATGAATGGTGCATTTCATTTCATACATCTAAATGTTATGTAATATTATAAATACATGTATATACTAGATATATATGATATATATGATATCTAAAGCATGAATATCATTCTGTATATAATGGACTATTGAGTACATGGAAAACTTGTAAATATATGGTGTTCATTTTTACTCAATTACCAAATATCAACAAAATGAAGGTTATTAACATAAATGATTGCATAATGTTTATAACATGATAATAAGTGATATAAAAGGAATATTAAACTTGAAAATTTATTCAGAATGTAGAAATTAACATTATTTTATTATTCAGGAGATTAAAGAACGATCGAGTCAAGTCGTACACAAGGTAAGGGACTTCATCTCAATCTCCTTTCATTGAGGCATATTTTCATTTATACACTACTTTCTTTTATACGGTGTATAAGTCCCTTTGAATTTTACTTTTATTCAAAAGGAATCTTTTTATATGAAATGATTTACTAAGTGACAAAAAAATGATTCTTTTTATGTATGCGGTGACAACAACATTTTCTTCTACCGCGAGTATTTTTTGATCTTTGACTTCTTCAATAAGCCGTACTTTTTTAAAAGAAAATAAATACCATATACTCTTTTATATATTTATGGTATTGAAAATTGTTTTTAAAATGGATTTTTTATGTCAAATTATTTAAGTGATATATTTTGATTGAAATGTGGAAATGTTTCCTTTCCGTTATATTTGGTGTATGTGTTATGATTTTATAATGGTACATGGACATTTAATGGGTGGTTACATGATAAACCAAATGACGGGTGGTGACGTGAATACCAGGACGGGTGGTTACATTATAACCTCTAATGCATTGGGTATGGAAGTCGGCCATATGGCTATTCCTTTTAGTGATATGTGTGGAAGTCAACCGTATGATTATTCCATTTATGTATGTTTATGTCCCAAGATACCTTTATATGTTATGTGTTCTTTATATGGGTTTTATGGTAATATTTTGGTTACAAAAGGGTATGTAATGATCCTTTATTCAGTGAAGATTATTTACTACTTCATAAAGGTGAAATGTATTTCTTTTGTTAAAGTATTCATGGTTTACTTATTTTTTTGAAAAACTAACAATTTTAGTTCTTTGTGTATCCCTTGATATGCTTTTTATCCTCATCCCAAGTTTTTGAAATGTTTTTCATAGGAAATAATGCGGAATAGGTTAAATGATGGGATCATGGAAAATTCATGCTATCTTAAACATGGAACTAGACATGACTCTTTTTTTCAAGATTTCATGTTTTGTAAAAAAATGGAAATTGTGTAGAAGGGTCTACCTTGTAATATTTTGAGATGTAATAGTTATGGCCTAACTCTCTAAAACTATAAACCTGAAAATATCCTCAATGTGAATTATTCATTTAATTCAATATTATTTAATGTTTAAGGCCGAGTCCTTATAGTTTGTATCAGAGGTCAGTTTAGATAACTTTAGGAGTTAAGATATTGTTAAATTAATATCCATAACGTAATTTATGTTAATATTGAAATCATATAGCATTTACAGATTTCCATGTTTCTTGGCATAAGATATTTCTATGTTAAGAATGGTTTTTCATAGAGGAAACAAAGAAGCTTTTCTGGGAAGGCATACATATGGAAATGACCTTTATAAATCAGTATCTGAAGATGGTCGGATTCAGAATAGAATAGTTTTTTGTAGTGATGGATCAGTTGACTCAGGTGATAAATGGTGGTTGTGTTTATTGATGATATTTTGGTTTATTCCAAAAGTAAAGAGGAATATGAAAGTCATTTTAGGGTTGTCTTTCGAACCGTAAATGAAAAAAACTATTTGGGAAATTAATCAAGTGTGACTTTTGGTTACAGAAATGTTCTTTCCTTGGACACATTGTTTCAAAAAATGGCATAATTGTTGATCATACTAAAATGAATTTTGTTGAAGAAAGGCCAAGACCCACAAATATAACCAAGATTCGTAGTTTTCTTGGTTTTTCAGGTTATTATAGGAGGTTTGTTGAAAATTTTTGCACGGTTATCTAGTCCAATGAAAATTTTAACTCAAAAAGGTGTTATGATCATCTGGATAAAAGAATGTGATGATTGTTTTCAGGAACTAAAAAGAAGATTAGTGAATGCTCCAGTTTTGTCACTTCCTTCCAGAAATGGTTAGTTTGTTATCTACAGTGAAGCTACGTTGAAAGGACATGGTTGTGAACTAATGAAAAATGATCAGGTAATTGCTTATGCTTCATGTCAGTTGAAACCACATGAGTTAAATTACCCTACAATTGATTTGGAATTAACTACTGTTGTTTTTTATTTAAAAATATGGAGGCCTCATTTGTATGGAGTGAAGTGTGAAATATATACTGATCACAAAAGTTTAAAGTATATATTCACTCAAAAATAATTGAAAATGAGACAGAGGAGATGGTTGGAATTAATCAAGGATTATGATTGCACGATCCATTACCATCTGGGAAAATCAAATAAAGTGGTTGCTTCTTGGAGTCTAGAAATAATTCTTCATTAACCATGCTACATTTGGAACGAGGTCCTTTGGTTTTTGATTTGATGAACATTGGCATTAAAGTTATTAGTGAAGGAAATTATTCTGTTTTTTTTTCATGTGTCAGTGATGTCATCTTTATCAGACAGAATAAAGAAAGCACAGAAAGAAGTCAGAGAGTTGCAGAAAAAGGTATAGTTGGTTCAGAAGGGTAAGTTACCTGAATTTAACATTGATAATGATCGTGTTTTGTGATTTGGAAAGATATTATGTGTGCCTTGTGATTCATAGTTGAAGAATGAGTTGTTATGTGATGCTCATAGTTCCCCATTTTTAGTTCATCCTGGCTGTACTGATATGTACAGAGATCTTCGTGAGTATTACTGGTGGGATGGAATGAAAAGGGATACTGCAGATTTTGGTGTGAGGTGTTTGACTTACCAGCTGGTTAAAGTAGAGCAATAGTTATCGAAAGTAATGACTCAGACTTTACCGGTGCCAGAGTGGAAATGGGAAAATATATCCATGGACTTCGTTGTGGGATTACCAAAGACATCTCAAGGTAATATTGCAATCTGGGTTATAGTTGATCAATTGACTAAATCTGCTCATTTCCTTCCTATTAGAGATACTCTGTCTTTAGATCAACTTTCTCAGTTGTTTGTTTAAGCGATAGTCAGGTTTCATGGAGTTCCCCTCTCCATTGTATCTGATCATGATCCTAGGTTCACTTCTAACTTTAAGAAATGCCTTCAGAAGTCAATGGGTACTGAATTAAATTTTTCTACAGCTTTTCATCCTCAATCAGATGGGCAGTCAGAAGGAACAATTCAGACATTGGAAGATATGTTACGGGCTTGCTCGATGGATTATCCGGGAAGTTGGGACCAACATCATTCATTGGTTGAATTCTCATATAATAACAGTTTTCATTCCAGTATATAGATGGCTCCATTTGAGGCATTATATGGAAATGATTTTCGAAATCCAACTTTTTGGGGTGAAGTAGGATAAAGGAAGCTGATGGGACCAGAATTGGTAGAAAAGTTTGCATAGAAAGTTTGGTTGATTCAGAAGGACTTGACAACAGCTCAGAGCAGACAAAAAAGTTATGTCAATAACTGGAGGAAGGATCATTCTTTTGAGGTAGGTGATCATGTCTTTCTCAAGGATTCTCCAGGGAAAAGTGTGATGCGTTTTGGTAAGAAGGAAAAGTTGAGACCGAGGTTCATTGAACCTTATGAAATTCTAGAAAAAGTTGGATTAGTTGCGTACATAGTGGCTTTACCCCCAAGTTTATCCCAGGTACACAATGTTTTTCATGTTTTGATATTGAGAAATTATATGCCAGATCCATCTCATGTTTTGAGCCCAGAGGTAGTTCAGTTGGAAGAGAATCTCTCTTATGAAGAACAACCAGTTCAGATTCTTGACCATAGAGAGAAACTGTTCCGGAATAAGGTAATTTAATAGGTAAAGGTTTTGTGTAAAAACCATATGGTTGAAGAGGAAATTTGGGAATCTAAAAATGCTATGAGGGATAAATACCCCCACTTATTTTGATAAGTGAATAAAAATTGTGAGGATGCAATTTCCAAACGGTGGGAAGGATGTAACATCCCGGTTATATAAAGAATAATACATATTTAATATTTATTAATATTTGTGCATTAAATATTAATTTTACTTTAAAGGGGTTTCTATGTTCGATATCTTACCTGATACGCAACAACGGGTTTATTTGGAATCTTACGTTGCACACTAATAATATATTATTATTATTTTAAATGGTAGTTAACTCCTAGACATTTTATTGGCAGGAATAAATTAAACTAAATACAATATGATTATACTTGTTTTTAAATATATTCACATTATCCAATAGAAAGTTAGAGACTTAAAATTTGAATGAATCTAATTTTAAGCATAATTTACATTAAAAGGCTGATTTATCACCTTTTAATGGAGAACCCTCTTTAAATATAGTTTTGGTAACTTTAATACATTATATATAACCAAATAAAATCCTTCTTTAGAATGGGGGCATCAAAATGTACTTTCTGAAAATTATTGGTATTTTTCTGATATAGATCATTTTTTAATAAATAGTGAATCATACTGTATTTTAATTCAAAAGTGACTTTTAATATAATTTATTTATATGGTTAAATTATCTTATTAGTTGGTTTTAAAGTAAATTGAAATATATTATTTCCATTTAATCCAATGTTGGTCATTGAACTAATTTCACTTTGAAATATAACCTAAACAAGTATCAATCTTTTCATAGTTATTTTTTCTTAAAAACAGGCTATTTTTTTAACAACTGGAATTGTTTTTTAATATAAATAATTCCTCTTCTCTGTTTTGAATTTTTTAAATTAGACATCAATTTTGAATTCAGAATATCAAATAATTCTTAGGCTAAATTTTTGGTATTTTTTTGAAAAACTTCAATTTTTGATAAATAGTGACACCACTTAGTGGTAGTTTAAAAAACTGACTTCTTCATTGAAATAAAATTTTACCACTTCTATGAATTTAATTTCAGAAATTTGACATATGTGGTTATTATAAAGAAGTAAAATGTGGTTCATTAAGATGAAAATAATTTTTGGTGAATCGTAATTTTTAACTTCTATTTACTGTGATTAAAGGTAAATAGGGTAATTCAAGGTAAAAAGAATATTATAATAATTAAAAATTACATTAACACTTGTAGAAACCTTATTGGTTGAGTCATTAACGACCATGGTAATATTCGGGTTGATTTTTGGACCCCTTTGATCCACTTGGGAGTGATAATGACAATTTAGATTAATTATCATAAAGTAAATGAAAATATGACAAAAGAAAATATTGTTCAGTACATTAATTTTTATAAGGGGTTATATAAAGTATAATTTCGAATATAAATATTCATTATAAATCTAAAATTATTTCCTATATCATGGTATTTTTTTATAATTTTTAGACAACAAATTAATTAAATTATTTATGACATAATAATTATGTAGTGTTTACCTCATTAATAAATAATTTAAATAAATAAGATTAGAATGATTAATATATTATCCATAACATGTAAAATTCTAATTGGATGATTTTATGTCGACCATGACTCATCTTATCTTCGACTATAATGATTTTTGGACCATTAGAAACTGAATATCATTATATAATAAAATAATAGTTTCACACTTTCTTAAAGAGCCCCTCCTCCCCCTTATAAAAGGAGACCACTTCTATACCATTCCAAAAACCTCTCAAGCCATTTGGCTCGTCCAAACTCTGCCCAATTGATCTTTCAACATCCCTATCCTCCCCCTAGAAGCCTTACCTTAGGTAGAAGGCACTTCAAGAAGTCCTTTTTGTTCAAACCCAAGCAGTTACCCAAATTAAAGGTAATAGTTTCTCTTAAATTGTTTTCTTTTTTTTACTTCTCCAACCCCTATACTATTTTTATTTAATTTATTTTGTAACAACACCAGTATCCTAAATTTACTAGTATGTTGTTATGAGAAATATTCGAACAACATTTACACACAAATCCATCTAATGGATGAGGAACATAATGTTTCTGTGGATGGAAAACTAACACCTCACGAAATGATGATTGTTCAATTACAACTTACCGCCTCTCATGGTGGCCATTATGATGGAACAGTATTTATATATGATATATATTATGTTTATCATTTCATTAATCTTCTGTACTTCCCAATTATATCAAGCCTTTAAGGTTACCTTAGTGGGTAAATACGATAATCTCATTTGAGGAAGTGCGGACTACTGCCCCCTTAAAGTGATGTGACTTGTTAATGAATTATGTGGGATGTATAAAGGATAGTTTTAGTGATATTATATATGATATTATACTGGAATTATAATATACATATGTATCATTATTTATTATTTCCATTAAAATAAGAAATAGAAATGAAAGGTGCTTTCATGCGTACGTACGGCTTACCATCTCCATGAACGGTGCATTTCAATTTTTACCTCTAAATGTTATTTAGAATTATAGATAAATTTATATACTAGATATATATGATATATATGATATCTAAATCATTAATATCTTTCTCGATATAATTTAATATTGACCACATGGACAAATTGTAAATATAAGGTGTTCATTTTTACTAAAGTACCAAATATCGACAAAATGAACATTATTAACTTCAATGATTTCATAATGTTTATAACATGATAATAATTGATATAAAAGGAATACTAAACTTGAAAAAGGTTCTTATGCAAGTATAAATTATCATTAGTTTATTATTCAGGAGATTAAAGAATGATCGAGTCAAGTTGGACACGAGGTAAGGGACTTCGTCTCAATCTCCTTTCATTGAGACATATTTTCATTTATACACAAAATTCTATTATACGGTGTATAAACCCCTTTAAATTTTACATTTATTCAAAATGAATCTTTTTCTACGAAAAGTTTTAATAAACGATAATATAATAATGTTTCTTTTAACTTACGCAGTGACAACGGCCTTTTCCGCCGCTGCGGGTATTATTTGATCTTTGGCTTCCTCAAAAAGTCGTACTGTTTTTAAAACAAAAAAACACCAAATAATCTTTTGTGTATTTTTGGTATTGAAAATGGTATTGAAAATTGATTTGTTATGTCAATATATTTTTGTGATATATTGGGATTGAAATGTGGAAATGTTTTCTTTCCTTTATATTTGTTGTATGTGTTATGATTTTATAATGGTACATGGACATTTGACGGGTGGTTATGTCATAAACCAAATGACGGGTGGAGGCCTGAATTCCAGGATGGGTGGTTACGTTATAACCTCCAATGTATTGGGTATGGAAGTCTTCCATATGGCTATTTCATTTAGTGATATGTATGTAAGTAGACCGTATTGTTATTCCATTTATGTATGTTTATGTCCCATGATACCTTTAGATTTTTTGTGTTCTTTATAAGGGTTTTATGGTAATATTTTGGTTACAAAATGGTATGTAATGATCTTTTATTCATTAAAGAGTATTTAATACTTCATAAAGGTAAAAATTATTAAATATGTTAAAGTATTCATAGTTTACTTGTTGTTTTGAAAAACTAACAGTTTTATTTCTTTGTGTATCCCTTACTGATCTTTTTATGCTCATCCCATGTTTTTGAATTGTTTTTCACAGGACATAATGTGGAATAGGGTAAAGGATGGGATCAAGGAGAAGTCTATCTATCTTAATCATGGAAATAGACATGACCTTTTTTTTCAAGAGTTCATGTTTTATAAAAAAAATGGAAACTATGTAGAAGTGTCTACCTTGTAATCTTTTGAGATGTAATAGGTATGTCCTAACTCTCTAAAACTCTAAACCTGAAAAGATCCTCAATGTGAAATATTGATTTAATTCAATATTATGTAATGTTTAAGGTCGGGTCCTTATAATCATTATCTGGAGTTGGATGAAATAATCATTGAATTTAATATTTGGAGGCATTTCCACTATGGTTGTAGTTTAATGTATATATTGATTATAAAATAATAATGTATATATTACCATATAAGGATTTGAACTTGTTCAAACGGCTACGGATAAAATAAATTTATTTTTATTGCTTCTCAATACATTACCATATGAAAAATTCCCACATGGTAGATGAATCTCTAAATTTAAAGGATCAAGTTGAATTATCCTTGAAAAGTATTTAATGTAACAAGATATATATATATAGGGATATTCAATGGATGGATATTAAAATACTATTGAAAGAAGGAAATCCAACCATTCCAAAACTATTTGTCAAACATCTATCTTCTTAAGGATCATGAATACTAAAAAATATGATATAACTGTTTATAATAACGCATGAATCCTTATAGTGTTCATGTTTTAGGATCATTGAGTTATAAGATTTAAAAAAGAATATATATCCCTTTAAAACAATGAAATAATAACAAATTTGAAAACTAATAAAAAATTTCATCATTCTATATTCATCCAAAAAGAACATATATTTATAGTGATCTTTATCAATAATTATACTGGTAAAACATAAAAAAGGATATTTTTGACTATTTATTTTGATGTTTTGTATACCAGTAAGAAAAGTCTATTGTCAGAAATATATGGAAATGATGCAGCCAATAAAATTACCATTATAGATATAGGATAATATAACCACAAATTATTTCTTTGGTCATCCTAATACTTCTAAAGTAATGGTGTATAGATATATGAATTGAATGAAAATTATTTATGATTTAAAAGATTTATCACTTGATCAGCATTAAAAATTATATATAATATAATTTATAATAATAAATTTTTTACCAATAATAATTTTATTTGATCAGGTTCCAAGGTTCACATGATATTTCTATTAAATTAATCAAAAATCATTTGATACAGATATGGGATTAAAAAAAATTTATCCTCAAAATAATTTTCAATATGAAAGATAAAAAACATATTTTTATAGATATATTGAGATAAATCTATATGGATTTCATGGGAATCTATTTTAAACATCATAGTCAAGTTGAGTTATCTTATGATAATAATTATAAATATAGAATCGAAAATGAATCCATATGTGGATCTATATAGTGAGAGATACAAAACTGTTAAAATATTGTATGATGTTAGAGAAAAGAAATATTTGGGATGAAATATTTTACAAGAAATAATATAGAATGATCAAATTACTTTGTGAAATACTAAAGAATTACAATTTAAACAAAAGGGAAATGATTATAATAGTTAATGATATCATGAAATTGAATTTAGTGAACTGTTATTTCTTTTTATATCTCATGATATGTTCTAAATTTTATTTGGTTATAAGGGAAAGCTAGGCCTTATTATACATTGATCTCATTGAGAATCTATATCATACAAGGGTTGTAGTCAATTTTTAAACACATTAACCAATCCCCTATTTGGTTCGTGATGTGATCTATGTAATTTTTTAAGTAGTTACATTCTATATCCTTCACATATACTGAAATCAAAATATTTTCAACCAGAACATGACATCCCTTATGATGAGTAACTGATGGCGATCATAGATCAAAGAGTCAAAGAGATTACGAATATAACCACCCACCAAGTCAAATTTGTGACAACCTATGGATTCAATAATAAATTGAAATGCATGAAACACTAAGCCTCTATACAATGGATATTATTTGTGTACATACATAGTATGTATTCATTAATCATGATTTTCCGCTTCAATTTTTTGAATTTTGAAAAATGGGCATCTACAATTGTAATCAGTAACTTATTTGGAGTTTGATGGAACAAACATATTTTTTATGTGAATAGTAACATATCCTTATTAATAGTAAAATTAATTATAATATGACCCTAATGACTAGTAAATCAATTTTATTAAATGTTATAAGATAATTATATCTTGATTAATTTCTCATGGTGACAGAAAATGAGTTATAGTTTTAAAATTGTCACTTTTAGAATAAATAATGACTTTATATTGATAGTATATTAAAATTATTTTGAAATATAGTTTCAGAAAATGATGGTAATTTTTTAATTCTATACATTAAACAACTTTAATGGTGAATTTTTGGAATTTTTTGGAAAATCGTGAATTGTTTATGGATAGTAAAATATGGTAATATACCATATAAATAAATTAACAGTTAAATAGTCCATTCCTAGCATAATGGATGATGTAAGAACACTTGGTTAGAACCAAAATGAACTAATTACTTTTTGGGGTCACATGAATCAATTTTATTCAAATTCATGAGTACAAATATTTAACAAATGAATTAAATAATAGCAAACCCCTCCTTTAATCCACCATAAATACCACCCCCATATATTCTTCCTCTCACACCTCTCATGCATTGAGAATTTTATAAATTCTGACCATTCCCCATCCCAAGTATCATCCCCATATCCAATACCTATAGGTCTCACCTAGATTCCAAATCCAAAGGTTATAAGTAGGATCTCAAGGAGAAGTGATCAATCGGTGAAAATCCTCATTCATTTTCTTCAATTTTCTTTCCAATTATTTTATTTTATCATTATATTTTCTTCTCCACATATCTAGTAGGAGTGAAATATCTTCTATTATATATAATCTGACTTTTTATCATGTTTATGGATAAATTCATCATCATTATTTCTCTCCACTTCCTCTAACTCTAAAAATAAAAGCATCGTTCGTGACGTGTCGATTTAACGACATCATGGAAGATGTGTCTTCAATTTACTTTACATTCTTCAAAGATGGTTGTAAAACCATTTTAATTTTTAACATATATTGTAAGGTGTATTTTATTACCTCTCTTATTATTTGTAATTAACATATATACAAAATAATAAAGGTATATGATGAATCAATTTTTTTATAATCGATGAACCACCAAAATGATCTAAAAGTGTATCACTAATGATTTATCTAAGGATTAATCATATTACCATATAACCAAAATGATTTATGGAATTAAAAAATATTATGGAAATATATTAATACATTTCATACCACATATGGTATTTCACTTCCGTTTAAAAAGGAAACCCATTTTGAACTGGCCTTGTAAATCAATTAAAGAACGAACTTGAAACAATTATAAGAGAAAAATGATTATAATAAATGCTTGAAATGATGCACTAAAAATAACATATAAGTTATCATACAAATTGATATGTATCTATAGGATATAAAAAACACTTTTTTAACCATTATAATTAATTCTAAAATAATTTTTTATGTAATATGAACATGAGGTAAGGGAATTCTTATCTGAGTATCCATTCCTTATGTTAAGCATATACTTCATTTATTTTTTGGTTTTAAGATCATTTGTCTAGATAATTTTTTTATATTTTTTTATATAATGTATATTCATAGTGTATACACATATTCATTTCATTATATTTATTCTTATATCAGTTATATGTTATATGCAAGTTACTTCTCTTATAAAATCCTCTTTTAAGCATCTAGTTATACAAAATTCAAAGTGAATGTTTTTTTACAATTATACATGTTGTAAAATTATTTTATTATTCATGAGAATTTTTTATGATTAATTTTGGAACCTATATCACCCTACAATTCATTGGGTATGTGTATGTTTGAGGTCGGTTGTATGGTTAGTTCCAGTTTTACTATGATGGTTACACCATAAGGTAGATGTAGGGGTTACATATTAAAGTAGTTTGGAGGGTTAAAAAATTAAGTATGTAAGTCAATAATATAGAATTATACTATATTCATGTTTTCTATGTTAATTGAAATGTCGTGTATCACAAATTAATTATGTGATACTTTATGGGTGAGAAGTATGTCTTTGTGAAGATGTTTTCATATGTATTAATGGAATAATGATTTATTTCCTTCTTTTAATCACTTATTTATCTTTCTCTTATCATACCATGTTTTTAAATGTTTAGAACCTTCTATATGTAAAGGTAAGAGAATTTAGTATGTCATGGTAAATGCTATGAATATTTTTAACGAATGAATGTTGATATTTTGTTTTAAAAACATTAGGTTTTTGAATAAATGGTTACTATTTTAGTGGTACCCTATTTGTACTAATGTGGGTTGATATATATAAGTTATGAAAAACATAACTAAAAAGATAAAGAAAAACAATATTTGGAATTATAAATATTTTATGTTTAGATGAAATAAGTTTGTTAGGTAATGTTCAAGGTTGGGTCCTTATAGTTGTTATCAGAGCTCAATTTTCATAACCTTAAATGTTAGGATGTTGTTTGTAGAATGACATAAATGATTTTTACAATATGTTTATGTGGAAATGGTATATAATTTATATATTAACTTGTTGATTCATATATGATATGTCTGTTTAGAATAGTTTTTCTCAGAAGAAATAGGGGAGCTGATGTTAGAAGGAACCAAGAGTCTGATATCTTTCAAAATCCACAACTGGGAATGGTGGGAATTGGAACTGAGCAGTTTCTGACTGTAATGGATCAGCTGACACAAAAAATAATCGTTAGTGGAATCCATTCATGATAAAAAAAATATATAATCCTAAAACAAACATGATTATAGAGGAATATTTTATGAGGAAACACCCTCTTGCTTTCAGTGAATCTTCCCACCCAGTAGCTATTGAAGGATAGATTAATGCTCTTTATAGGCTATTTTATGTTATGGGGTGTTCAAATAATCAAATGGTAAGTCTTTATATTTATAGTTTTGAAGGTGTAGCAGGCTAGTGGTGGCCAATTTTCATGATTATGAAGTATAGAGATAAGATTGATGGCTTATAATATGATGAATTTTAAAGTTTTTTCCTTGAAAAATATTTTACATAGGTTATTATCCATAGAATAGATAATAAATTCCTTGAATTAATGAAAAATGAGAAATATTCAGTTGAGGTTTATAACGTGATCTTCACCAGACTAGTGAGGTATGCTCAAAATCTTATTCTAGATCTTGATACCAAAATCTACAATTTTTATTCAGCATTGAAGCCAATACATCGAAAGGAATATTCTTTCCTTGAGATTGAAAATTATGAGAAAAATGCCTTATATAATGTGAGGATATAAATATATTTTTATTAGGACCACGTGTACATTAACAGAAAATAGAAGAATAGGTGAATTTGAAATAGATGGATAAGAATCAATCAAATAAATGTGAAGGTAAGATATTTCAGTTTTTAGTTGATAAAAAATGTCGTATAAATCCCCCTAGTTAATTATTTACCAAAATAGGGATGTTTATTCAATGTGATATGTTTGGAAATATGGCTAGATATTGTTATGAAAAAATCCTAAGACTGATAGATATAAAAAAAGTAATGTTTTTTAAATGTGGTGAGATGGTTTCCTATGAAAATGCCTAGAAAAATAATGATATGAATGATGCAATAAATACATACTATAAGTAGAAAGGTGTAGTGAAATTCATTATGATTAAATAAACAGACGTTGGTCCGTCCAATGAATTTATATCAAGTAATATGTTTTTTCCTCATATCTTCTTAATGTTTTATTTAATACAAGGACTACACATTCCTTTATTTCTGATAATGTTTCAGGTAAATCAGAAAACTCACATTATTAAATTGAACCCGAACATATTTTGTAAAAACCAGTGGGAATATTACCACAAAGAGGAATTTAAAGAATCTTCATATTGTTATCTCTGGAAATAAAACCTTTTTTCTCTCCGTGGAGTTTTATGTCAATCTAGCTATATATTTTATTTCTTGTTTTTTTGTAAATATTTTTTGTAGATCTAAATAAGATTCCTTCAAAACAATTTAATATTTGTATATAAGAAAGATCCCATAAAATAGATAACATATAATGAATATGAGGAACTATAGAAGGATGGATATGAAATTTATCTGGATTATATTTTTTTAAACAGGGGAACTACTTAGATTTATGATGTGCCCATGATAAATTAATACCTTTTTGTACTTTCTGATGAGTTACCTAATGTTGTACATGGCAGAATGTTGAATTAATAATTCATTAGTTCTGGGGAAAAGACAAATTTAGATCCCCCTTATAGAATGGATCGAATATAACTTCATAAATTGAAGAAGTATTTGCATGAGATTCTTGATAAAGGAATCATTTGTCTGAGCACTTCCCCACGGGGACCACTTATTTTGTTTATTAAAAACAATATGGATCCCTGATACTTTTAATTTATTATAGAGCATTAAATAACATTGTTTTTAAGAATATCTATTATTTTCTTCACATCGATGACTTGTTTGATCCGCTCTTAGATGTTTGGTATTTTTCCACGATTGACATGAGATCTGGGTAACATCATCTAATGTTAAATGAGGATGAAATTCCAAAAAAAAACTTTTCAATCTTGTTATTCTAATTATGAATTTCTTCGTTTTCCATTTGTTTTAACAAATTCACCTCTTATATTAATTGATCATATGAATAGATTATTATATGAGTTAATGGATATGATTGTGTTTGTGGTTATTGATGACATTATAGTATATTCTAAAAGTAAAAAAGAACATGAAAAACATCTAGGATATTTTTCTCAAGGAATTGATGAAAATAAAAGGTATAGAAAATTTAAAATTTGTTAATTTTTGTTTCAATAAATATCTTTTCCTGGTAATATTATAAATAAGGATTGATTAACAGTTGATCCTACAAAAAAAAGTGTTTCTTGAATGGATAATACCTAAAAATGTTCCATAGATTCATATTTTTCAAAATTAATAGGTTAAAACTAAAAGTATGTTAAATACATTGCATGATTATTTATCCTTATAACTATGATAACATTAACAGGGTTAAATTTTTTTGATATAATAATTTGATATTGGTTTTCATGAAATAAAGAAGATATTACTGAACGTTATTGGTTTGTCCTTCCAATCCAAATGTGTGAGTTTGACATATATATCGATACATAATTGAAGTGAAATGCTTGTGTTCTAATGTATAATGATTTGATAATTTGTTATTCATTAAGAAAATTAAAAGCTCATGAGTTAAATTATAAAACAAATGATTTGAAATTAGAATTTGTGGTTTATTATTGGTAAAGTTGGAGGCAATATTTATATGATGAAAAATGGGATTATATAAAAACCATAATAGTCTAAAGTATATATTCACTCAGAATAAATTAATCATGAGGTAGAGTAGATGGATTTAATTGATAAATGATTATGATTCAACAATCATTTACCATTCAGGAAAAGAAATTAGAGTGGAATATACCATGATTTGAAAACATCATGCATTATTGACCATGTTACAACTGGAAGATTACCCCATGGTGATTATTTATTTGATGAATTTATGGATTTGAATTCTTTGGTGAAATAAATTATAGGTCCCCAGCCATAAACATTAAATAATTAGGAAAATTTTAATAATTATCGTTGAGGATCATTTAATGTTTAGATCATTAAAAAAATACCTCCTAATTCATACATAACAACTTGAATATTACATGTGGACACTTATACTCAGTATTAATTTTTTTCAAAAAATAAATACTCTTAAAAACATAATCATTTCTAGCTCCATGCTTGAGACAATTTGAATTTTCTGGGATCCCATCCTTGACCCTATTCATCTTTATGTACAATGGAAAACATTTCAAAAATATGTGATAAGAATAAAAAGCTCAGTAAGGTATATAAAATAAGAAAATAAAAATTAGTCCATGAATGCATACAAATCAAAGATATCATAAATTTCAATCATAAAACATAATCTCATTAACAAAACTCAAAACTTCATAAGATTTAAGAATAACACGTAGTTATCATAAATCATTAAGGTAATTTTTTTATCCATAATATACTTAAATTGTACCTTTCACATCTACATAGGGAGTTACATTTGGAATACCAATCACATTATATTACTTTATTATCTTAGGTGTAACAGTAACATTTACCACCATTATGATAACCAATGCATTGGAGAGCTATTTTGGGCTCACCGACACCTAGTTTTATCATAGAACCACCTATATATGTAAACAATTCACAAGAACCATAAAATACACATAATAAGAAAAATAATAAATTAATGATAACATTTCCTCTTCATATTCACAAGATAATAGTTCAAGATATTGACATAATCAATACATTTAAAACATTCAAAAAGAAGAGTTTTGAATCAAAGTGTTCCATGAAACTTTGAAAAATTTGAAATGATTTAACACTCTAAAACACTCATGTCCATGTGAATAAATGCCTAAAATCATTTCTAAAAATGGACATGAAATAGATTTATTTTAAAGGTTAAATATTTAAATCATTTAAATTTATGTTTTTTTAGACAATCATTTACCACATGAGAAACTCTTGAATAAAAATATTTAAAAAATTACATCATATAAAATTATATATATCATGAGAATATTGAAATTGTTGACATATAATGTCAAAATTGTTGTATATACACCATAATGTTTAATGAAGGTGCCAAATATTATGATATGTCTCAATGAAAGTATATTCAGATGTAGTCCCTTACAAATATTGTACCCTTAGATTAAGGATAAATCTGTGACATAATTTTGTGTGACAAATTTAAATACACAAATTATAAGTGGATATTAAGTGTAAAATAATCATAATTAATTCAATCATATTCTTTTCAAGACATAATCAAGAAAGTATATGTTTTACCCAAAGAATTAAAATTGGGTTTGATCGGTTACAAAAATTCATCAGCCTAACTATGTCATGTAAAAATTTAGAAAATGAGTTGATGAGAGTGAAAAGGTGTCTCTAATCACATGTACATGAAATTTATATCAATACGGGTATATAACAACATATCCTAAAAATTTGAAAATTTAAATTCAAAGACCTAACATAATATAAGTCTTTCACAAAAAGAGGATGGTTAAAGGTTTCCATACTTGATGTCCGACTTGACTCGTTCGTTCATTAATTTTTGGAATAATACACATAATTTAATTTATAATTTATTCAGAACCTTATTAATGTTTATTATTCATTTTATATCCCTTATTCTCATCATATAACAATTACCTAATTATATATGTTAATTTCAATCGTTTTGTAAATATTGGGAACTTGAGTAAAAAATGAACTTATTATAATTAGAAATTGTCCTTGTGGTAAAAATTCCATTATATCTATAAAAAGATTCATTAAATATTTATAATATGTGTCATATATATCCAATATATATTAATTTAGAATATACTATTTCATTTGGAAAAAAGAAATGACTTTCACCATTCATGGAGACGGTAATCCGTACGTACGCATGAACGCTATGCTAATTTCTTTTTCATATTTTAATGAAGGAAATATAAATTATACATAAGAATAATATAATTAAATTTTAATATATATATATATATTATGTTACATAATGCCATTAATTTAATCTATTATATGTCCAATGTATAGCATGAACAAGTCACTTCACATTGAGGGGGCGGTAGTTCGCACTTCTTCAAATGAAATTACCATATATAAACATAAAAAGAAATAAGAAATTTATAAATTAAATTTAAAGAAACATATAATTAAATAAATATAATATATATATTATATAATTTCAGTTCCATCATAATATCCACTATGAGAGGTTGTATGGGAAAATTGAACAATCATCGTTTCAGGAGGCAGTAGTTCGTTGTCTGCAAAAACTATATGTATGTATCCACTCGATGAAGGTGTGTATATGTGTAGTTAGAATCCTCTTAATAAATTTTTATTTATATTTAGGATACTGTTGTTTTTATATAGACAAATAATAAGAATATCATAGGGAGTGGAGAAGGAAAAATAATGGAATGAAACATGAGAGAAGATGTTACCTCAAATTTTGTAACTTCTTTTGATTTGAGAAAAAGGGACCTCTTGAGATTCCTTATGCCTAAGGGAATGATTATATAAGAATAGAGGGATGTTGGGAGAATATTTGTGCCGTTTTTGGACATGAAAAAGGGCTTGAGATGTGTGAGTAATGGGTTAGATGTGGTGGCTTTTTATCAGAGGGGGGGATGGGCTCTTTAGGAATGATTGAATGTATTATTTTATTATAAAATTATTTGCATTTTCAAATGGACAGAATCTAATTAAATTCTAAGATAATATGAATTTAAATATAAATAAAATCATCCAATATGTATTAGATGGGTTTTGGATAATTTTTAATCCTTATTATTTTTATTTAATCTTTTGTTAAATTATTTAACTTTTACCATGTCTTCCTGTATATTCATACTATATAGTTAATGTATTTACTATAAAATGAAAAGCGGCTCAAAATGGATCAATAGTGATATTTGTAACATCATATATGTCATTTATTCTATTGTTATATTTTTGGACAAAATTATCATTTAATAGATTATTAATTAATTTAAAACCTATTTATGTCAATTTTTATACTATTCATATCATGACATATTAAAAATCCAGAAAAACATGATTTATTCGAACAAAAATAATTAATTAAAATATAAAAAGTCATAATCATCCAAAAAATTCGTGGATGGAATTAAAATATTAAAAATAAAATTATTTCAACATTTATAATCTCATTTATTTAAAATGTTCATTAATGAGATAATCATTACATAATCATTGCATTAGAAATAATATTTTTATTTAATGATGAAAAATTATAAATAAAATATCATGTTTTCTGAAATATTTTTATCTTTATAATGAATATTTAGTTAAAAATATCACTTATATAACCCCCTATAAAAATTGTTTTACCGAAAGATATATGGTTATGTTATATTTTCCATAACATTAAATTAATTTTTATAAAATGTAATTTTGACTTACAAGTAGATCCATGGGGTCCCAAAATCGACCCAGGGAATCCCACAGTCAAAAATCTATCATCCAATAGGGTTCAGACATGTGTTAGTGTAATTTAAAATTATTGTAATGTTATTTTCTTACACTTATTTATATGATTTAATCTTTAACCAAGGTATATAAATTATTTACTGAATATACTATTCATAATGTCTAAAATTAAATTTTACTTATTTATACAATTTGGACCTCTTGATTCCAAACATTGAATCAATTTTTCCAAATTCAAAAAATAGAAGTTTCAGAAATTAATTTAAAATTAATTCATGTTATCAAAACCAAAAGGTGTGTTTTAAAGAAATAGTAACCATCAAAATATTGACATTTGTTTATTTCTAATTAACAAGAGAAAATAATTTTAATGACCAACATTGGATTAAACGGTAAAAATAAAATCTAATTACACTTTAAAACAGAATGAAAAAATAGTCTAATCATATAAATAAATTACATTAAAAGGCAGTTTTGAATGAAAAGGCAATATTTTTTACTATTCATCACAAAAATCAACTTTGTCAGAAAATACAAAATATTTACCCAATATAAATTTTAACGTACTTATTCTATATTAGAAGTTCTTTTTTTTAAATAAAACATATAAAAGTGAAAAAAACATGATTTAAAAATGATTCACCAGTAAAATTCGGTAAATCGACCATTTAAAGATTCTTAGAATATTTCATGCTTAAAATCAAATTCATTATTATTTTAAGCCTCTAATATTTAATAAATAAATGTAAAATAATTTAATAAAAAAATTAATCATATTGTATATTGTTCTTATCATTACCTATAATACAATGGCCAAGCATTAACTACCATTTAAAATTGAAAAGTTTTATATTGTTTTTTGGTATAACTCAATGTTGTGTGCAACGTATGATTTTAAAGAAACTTGTTGTTTCATGATGAGTACGCCATTGAACAATCTTTCCACTTTATCATAAATTTTAATTTGTTATTCATAAATATTTATAGATATAAAAAAATATTATTCTATAAACACCTGGATCTTTACATCCTTCCCCCTTTTGGAAATTTTGTATTTTCTATTTTAATATTGGACAAGTAAACGTTATTGAAAGTCCCAAATCATTAGATGTGTCAATAAAATAATGAATTAAAAAGAAAAAATGAGAATTAAAATGGTCACCCGAGATAAAAAATAATAGTATTCCATGAAAACTAGGATATGGAGGAGAATCAAATTATCCAGTTCTGAGGGAGAGTGAATGAAAACATGATCTAGAAAATATTAACCACCAGAAAACCCCAAACATGTGATAGGTTGAATGGTATTTGATACCCCAGTAGGAAAATTAAAGGTACAAAAAAATTAGGCTCCCTTTTATATATATGGATAATTTATTTTTGATATTTACAATGAACATAAGGAAATACACTTATTTTTCTAGTTATGTTTCATTCTTTGTTAAATTTATACCAGAAAGTATTCTTTCCTCAAATTAATGTGTATTCAAGAGGAATTGATCACACCTGATGAACTAGGATCAACTTCTTGGTAATCAAATAATCCACAAAAGATGAACAATATATTTCCTTTGTCTTTAGAAATTCACCAAATCCAAAATAGTTTTTACAAGATCAGATAATCCACAAAAAGGATATTCATTTATAAAAAGAAATACTAATAAAAATCATCAATTTTTTTAAAAAACATATAATTCCCCAACCCCAAAATCCAGTATCCAATGCATTATTTTAAGACATTGTTATGATTACATGGAGTCAAGTCCCAAATGACAAATCAGTTTAGTAGTCTTGGAAACAAGATACATACATAAGTTCAACATTTCAACTTGAAATGAAAAACTACACTATGTTATTCTATTAGAAGAATCCAAGCTTCCTAGATTATGCCTATAACTCACTCATAACTAACTTCTTCATATCCTAAGAAAATTAAATATATGGAAGGGGTGATCTCAAATGCCCTAAAATTGTATGAAATATAGTGGAAGATAACATAAACATTAGGAATGTTGAATAATTGAAAACACATGCCTTTACAAATAATTAACTTGAACACTTTATGGAAGGAATATGACCTGAGTAAATAATGAAAAAATAAAACATAGTTATGGGTATTCTACTAGTCGAATAACCACTTGAAATATCAATATCTAATCTCATAATGATGGAATTCATATTGTCGGACATCATAACCACATAGTCAATGCCTCGTGGCAAGACTACAAATATGATTTTGTAAAGGCCTTGTTCCAAAACACTAGTTTGTCTCATGAGACCTACCGATGCATCGAGGAGATATAGCGGGATCCACCCATCTCTTACTATGTCCAATAAATTCCTCATATAAAATAAATTAAAAATAACATAAATATTAGTTTTAAAACTAGCATATGAAATGTCAATACTTTATCCATAAACCATGAATGGTATAAAAATAACACATCCACAATCAATCACATTAAAAAAACTTAAATACAGTATGTAAGATTTGTATCATAATAAATCAACCTCAATAAAGAATAACATCCCGTAATGGATGTTGACATAGTTGAAAAAGATTAGTAAAAAGCATTGGGAGAAATATCCCTTTTTCATGAAAACATTTAAAAGTATCACTATTTATCAAAAAGTTATTTAAAATAGAATTTTGAATCAGAGCGTCCCATACCACTTTGAAATTTTTGAAATGAATTATCATTTTAAAACATTCATGTCCATATAAAAAATCCTTAAAACAATTTTTAAAAAATTCCCATTAGAGAAATATTTTGAAGAATAATTTTTTAAAACATATAAAATAATATTTTAGTTAGAGTTCTTAACCAAATGTGAGATTCTTGAATACAAATAATTGAGGTAATAAAAAAATAAAATATCATGAGAATAAATGGATTCATGATATTGTATTTTAATGTATATTATATATACCAAACAAAAGTGAGTTGGTGTACAACAACCAAGAAGACACAATGGGATGTAAGTTGAGATGTAATCCGTTATAAAGACTGTATACTTAGGTTACAGATAAATCAATGACATAATTATGTGTGACAAATATAAATAAACATGATATGATTGGATATTCTGTTTAATTAATTAGAGGCCATTCACACATATTATTGTAAAAACAAGACCAATGAATTGGTTGTTTAACTCAATGAATGGAGATTGAGTTAAAATTACTCTTATCAAGTTCATATCGATGACTTGAGAATTTTTCAATGGAGTGATTATGTGAATCAAAATTATATCAATAGATAGGGGAGTGTAAATAACTATACAAATAATAAATAGTAATTCCACACATAAGCAAGGAGTAAAATAATCAATGAAGTATGCGTAAATCCCAATTAGTGGAAATTGAAATTTGAAATTCCCTTACCGATTTGGTAACTTACGAAACAAGCACCCCATGAAATAAGTATCATACAATGAAGATGTAAATAACCATAAATTAAATTATTTTATAAAAATAATACAATCATGGAAAGTACATACACCACATAAATGGAAATAGTGTAAATATAGCATGAATCTCACTAGAATAAGAAGTGAGATTAAAACCCCTTACAACGTTATAATCGATCGAGTCATATGAACAAAAGTTAATAACCACAAAATAAATAACAAAATACCATGAATTTAAAAATAATCATGATAATATGTATCAAATGGAAGTATACAATACACCACATGAATAAATTTTGTGGCGAAAAATTGAAATCGCACTGAATTAAAAGTGAAATAAGAAACCCCTTACCTCATGTATGACTTGTCATGTATGTTCCATGTTCTTCTTGAATAATTAACTTATATTAACTTATAATTGATTAACAACTTTTTTTCATGTTTATTATTACATTTATATCACTTATTACAATTACATAACATTTAGTTAATTATTTGAGTTCATATTGGATATTTTATCGATGTTCGGAACTTAAGTCAAAAATAAACTTGATATAATTACAATTTGTCAATGTGGTCAAATTACCATTATCTTTATAATTATTTACATGATTTAGATATCATATATATATATTATATCTAGTATATATATGTATTTATAACAGTACATAACATTTGGATATAAGAAATGAAATGCACCGTTCATGGTGACGGTAAGCCGTATGTATGCTTGAACGCTACATTCATTTATATTTTTTATTTTAATAGAATTAAAACGTAATGATACCTAAGTATATTATAATTCTAGTATAATATACTATATAATATAATTAAATCCATCTTTTATGTGTCCCACATAAGGCATTAACTTGTCATATCACTTTGAGGGGGACAGTAGTCTGCACTTCCTCAAATGAAATTATCACATTTACCCAAATTGGAAACCATAATGGTATGATAAAATTGAAAATACAGAAGCATAATGAAAACTTAAACATAATATAATTCATATATAAATATTTTTCCATCTTAATTTATACCATGAGAGGCGTTAGGAGATAATTGAACAATCATCGTTTCGTGAGGTGTTAGTTTTCCATCCACAGAAACTATTTTTTCTTTACCAATTAAATGGAGGTGTGTGTATGTGTAGTTAGAATACATCTCATACCAAAATCCTATTATATTATGGTCACTTGTTTTTTCATAAAACAATTCAATAAAAATAGTTTAGGGTTTGGAGAAGTAAAATAAAGGAAAAGAAGTTATGAGAAACCATTACCATTATCTTGGGTAACACCCTTGGGTTTCAACTAAAAGGACTTCTTGAAGTGACATATGCCTATTGTAATGAATCCAGGTGGAAGAGAGTGATTTTGATATCATATTTGTTCAGGTTTTGGATGATCCAAGGGGCTTGAGAGGTGTGAGGGATGGGTTAGAAGTGGTTTTCTTTTATGAGGGAGAGGAGGGGCTCTTTATGAAAGTTTGAAAATGTTATTTTATTAAAAATTATAAACATTTTCAAAAGGTCCAAAACACATTATTGACTAAGCTAATATGACTCATGTTAGAAATAAAATCATCCAATAACAATTGGAAATGTTTTGGATATTGTGTTTATATTAATAATCTTATTTATTTAAATCATTTATTAAAGAGGTAAATATTGCATCATTACTATGTCATAAATAATTTAATTTATTTGATGTCTAAAAATTATAAAAAATTACCAAAATGTAGGAACTTTTTTTATATTTCCAATGAATATTTATAGTCGAAAAGATAACTTATATAAACCAATGTAAATATCGATATACTAAATGATATTTTCTAATGTCATTTTTTCCTTTACATTAAGTTAATTAAAATAATGTGTCATTATCACTCTTATGTAGCTCTATGGGGTCTCCAAATTGACCCAAGGATGCCTATGGTCAGACATGAATCATCCAATAACGTTAGGACAAGTGTTAAGATATTTAGTTATTATTAACATATTCATTTTACATTGAATTTCCCTATTTACCTTTAACCGCGGTAAATAAAAGTCAAATGTTACTATTCACCAAAAATTATTTTCATCTTATTGTACCACATTTTATTTACTAATAACAAACATGTATGTAAGATTTTACAAATTTAATTCACAGAAGTGGTGAAATTTCATTTAAAAGAAAAATTCAGTTTTTTGACAATTACTATGTTATTTTACTATTCATCAAAAAATTATTTCGTTCAGAAAAATACAAAAACCTCAGCCTAAGATATATTTGATATTATAAATTCAAAATTTATATCAATTTTACAAAATTCAAAACATCTAATTTTCATTAATTAATTTAAAATTAACTATCGTTGTCAAAACAAATAGAATGTTTTTAAGAAACCATAACTACCAAAAGATTGAACTTGTTTATGTATAATTCCAATGTGAAATTAATTCCAATGACCAGCATTTGATTATATAAAAAAATATAATCTAATTATACTTCTAATTCATTTAAATGTATAATTGAAAAATATAAACTATTTTGATTAATAAACTTATTTTCAATTAAAATTTAGTATTTTTTACTATTCACCCAAATATGAAAGTTATCAAAAAAACACCAAAAATTTATTGAAACTATAATTTTATGTCCCGATTCTAAAAAATAAGTTGATTTTGTCATATTGTATATATAAAAGTGTCAAATATTGGATTTAAAAAGGGTTCTCCGTGAAGAGGCGGTAAAATTGAATTTATTGAAACATACTTCCTTTATTTGAAAAATAGGAATTTGTTCTTATATTTTGTCTAAGAAACACATAATATGGATGTAAAAATTATATGGTTTCATGACCCGTCTTCTGGGGCCCATACCGTGACTACCCCCAAGCCCGGCTTTTATAGACCCGGGGCTGGCGACTAGCACCAATGGCGTAATTCCCTAAAATAGGGAAGGCATTTTTTCTCTAACCTGTAAAAACACACAATAGATATGATCACAAGTAAACTAAATAAAAAAAAGTGAGTATAGTAAGTAAAAAGTTACCAGAATACATGCCCTACTAGAACGTATAAGAAACTGAAAGTAAAATTTCAACTGAGGAAAAAACGAAAAACAGCCACAAGGTCTTCCTCTGAGGTTCCTAACTGATGGTTAGGTACAGATCGCCTCTCCAGCAATTCGTGTCTGTTCATCTCTTATATATACTAACACACCGTAAGGTCCACCTCTGGTTACCTCCCAGTCTCTGTACTATAAGCCTCGGCCAGCGCTGTACATCGTCTACATCCAACACAACGAGGTGCGGGCAAAGTCCATGCAAGGGTTAGTATGATGATACTTAGTAGGGACCCTGAGACCCTCAAGGTCTCACAAAATCCAAAAAGTATAAACCAATGTATGAAATCAACAGATAAACCCACTTAGGTATATGCCCATACATATACATAAATTATCAAATAATCCATCTCAATCATGAGGAAAACAAAAAAGATACTAACTAAGCTCAACCAGGATTTTAATCACATTATCAAAACCTCAGCTATCGGAGAACTCTTTCTCAATCGATTAAAGTGGGTCTTCCGTGACACCAAGGTGCTTTCCACTAACATTGGACTGCTGTGGTACTCATCATGTCGAGTATTGTGGGTCTGCTGCGTCACACAAAGGCGCTCCCACCGTCGGTATGCCGTGTCACCAACACGCTCCCTCTCGTAGATTGCTAAGACACACCTCCTGTCAAGTATCGTGGGTCTACTGCAACACCAACACACTCCCCATTGTGGGACTTCCGTGACACCGTGGTTCTCCCCACTAGGCTAGTAGAGTCACTTCGAGTCAAAACGGTTAATAGTCGTTAGGTCTCAGCCAGCTATTAGGTCTCCACACTCTAATCTCTTGTCTTCGGGAGGATCCACTCTATGAGATACTAGTCAATACTCCAAATATCACTATGTCCCATGAAAAAGTATCTCAAAGGTCCTCCATGTCATAGGGGTCTGAAAACAATAGACGGAGCATCAATCAGATGCATGGTCTTTGAGTTATTGGCCCATTAGACCCGGAGGCACGGTTGGATTCATGCATGATCGAACTTGACTGTAACTCAACAATAGACCAATATATAGTGGGGTATACTCAAAGAGAACTCCATGTTCCAATATTACCATCTCCACTGACGGTTCATCAAATGGACATCCGGTACCAAAGATATGTCCAAAAGAAAGTAAAGGGTCGAAGTTGGCCCATGTCTTGTCTGACCTGGTCATACCGACCCCGCCTAACCCAGTATGGGCCGACTAGGTTCAGGTTGACCCCGTCTAACCTGTTGGATCTGGCATGGCCCATTAGGTTGACCAGCATGTTCGGTTCGGCCCTGCCCGTTGGGACCAGCACAGTAGGCCGTCAGAGCATTGACCGGTCGCGAGGGCGTGGACCGGTCTCAAGGGCGCTGGCTGGTTGCGAGGGCACGGACCTGTTGTAGTTCGTTGTGAGGGCAGTTTTTCCCGGAGGGTTCCGTGAGGTCATGGCTCAGCCCGAAGGGCACGACAAGGGGGGCTGGCTCAGGCGGCTCGGCCTGGGGTCGGGGTGGTGCGACTAGGATCGAGAATCCGGCTCGGCCGGGTCAACCGACGACGGTGGATGGAGCACGGGGTGTGTGGGGTGCATGGACGACGGAGCCGTTGGGAGAATGGGGCTTTCGAAAGCTGGTGGCCCGGTTCGGCCAGCCGTGGTGCAGGGTGGGCAGGGCGCGTGGTCGGCGAAGCCATAGATAGCTTGCGGGCACACAGAGGCCAGGATGGTGCAATGGTCGGGAGGGCACAGCAGTGCGGCCTGGGTGAGGGAGCCAGTTCGGGCGACGGATGGGGTAGTCGGGGCCAGTTCGGTTAGGCAAATGGAGCAGCCATGGTGGCACGGTCAGGGCATCTCGAGGCCGAGGCCAGTTCGGTCGGGGCGTGGCACAGTGCTGACAGGTTCAGCCGGCAGAAGGCATGGAAGGTGGGAGGCGCAGGTCGCAGAGGACGTGGGTAGTGCGGCTGTTGGCTTCCTCGCATTTGTCGTCTCATTTCCTTTGATGTTTCTTTCCTCCATTTCTAAGAACACCACAATGGTGATCAGTAGAGGGGTCTGACCATGTTGGTTTGGTCTTCACCCTCTGTGTTTAGGGTGATAGAAATTGGCACACAAGTATGAAGCAAAACAATCCTCCCATAAAAGGAAAACACCATTTTTCTTCGTTTTTAAAGAAAGAAAGAACATGGGAATAAATCGTACTTAAATAAAATTAAACCCCTACTTGTTATTTGATCGTAAAAGGAGTCACGGGGGAAAAGATGGAGTTCTCGTCATTCATCGCATATGTCACACACCTCCTATCCCGAGCTCGTGAATCGGTTTGATCATGACGATTAGGAGGGAAAGTCTGTCGTCGAAGATGTCCGACATCGGTTTCCTCTGCAAGGTGCTTCTGAAGAAGAAGTCTAAGACACTCCGTGCTGGCATTCATCACCGAAGAGAACATTCTTCGTTGCAGAGCGTAATCCTCCACGTTTTGGGCATCACATCAGTTTACCAGCACTTCGTCACTTGGTGAAGACGTCTGAAATCCTTCTCCCAAGCTCCATATATGTAGGAGAGGGGAATGGTAGGTAGAAATCGTTGGAATTTATGATGGTTCATTTATTAGGAACCATCTAAAATTCCAACAACGTTGTTACTTAATTTAAAAATGGGAAAGCCAATTAATTTATGTTGACGCAATGATTAGGTTCTTCGGAAATATTAATGGTGTGATTATTGGCACAATTAAGGTGGAGGAGATCTAGAGGCTCTCCCTCATTAATTGTGGGAGTTGAGGGGTTATCCCAATTAATGGAGGGTATCAATGGGGTTTAATCCCGGGTGATCCCCACCATAATAACCTCTCAATGGAGGTTATGGTTCGCGTGGTCCCCACAACCTTAAACTCTAATGGGATGTTAAGGTAGGGTGGTCCCCACATCCAACTTCCACATGGAGGTCCAGTTCTGGTGGACCCCACCTGAAATATCCACATTGAAGCTCATACTAAAATAAAATTTATTTTATTTTATTTTATTATTACCATGAAAAACCAAAAAACTAACTTTTTCCCCCGTCCATTTGTCATCGAGGTGAAATTCTCTTAAAGAAAATACCGGCATTGCAAGTTCAATGGTGCCCTTAGATTTCCATTCTGAGCACCGGTTCAAAAGTTATAAAACTCCTCTCATGCATTTACTAAACTTATCTAAAATACGTTAGGAAAAGTATTATTAGTCTCCCTCGACCTGCGTTGGTCGAGGTCTGGCTATAATGACCCATACATTACATACATTGTTATTACTTCATAATTAAAGCACACTTATTAACACATATAACAAAACCAAGAATGGACCATATAGGTATAGTGTCTTTAGAAACTGGGAAACATAAACAACTAGTTCATAAAGAATCTCCTTTGCCTCCCATTTATTTCATCATATCTAGAGTCCCTTTTTGGAATATTCTACTTAATAACCTTCTTCCTGACCTGGAAAAATAAAACATACAAAAGGGTGAGCTCAAATTCTCAGTAAGGGTAAACAAAAGAAATATCAATCACATCATATACATAAGCACATACTTTTGGAAATCTTAACCTGCAAAAGAGATCATAATTTCATAACATGGGATAAATCATAGTAGTGAAATGTAATCCCAATAATCATAACTTAAAATATAAAACTTTGTGGCATACACACATAATCATAGAAAATCATTTCTTATTAGTCAAGACTCATTTCCAAAACTATCTTAGTGGACAAAGTACATTTCTGAACTGAGTTTACTCCTCGTTTTAGTCCTGTTTCACTGAACCGGTATAACCTACCATTCCAGCCATGTCTATCTCATGAGATATAAAATATTTACCCAATGCATTGAAGGGAGATATAGGTTCCACCCATCTCATAATGATACCAATCTTATGTGTGCCACAAAATCATAAATCATACATCGTTGCATAACCCATGTAGTAAAAATGGGATTCTTAAACAACATGACATCATAAAACAATTCATATAAGATAAAGGAATTCATAAAAATATTTCCATCACAACATAAACAAATCCATGTAATAATAGGGATATTAACAGAACCCTATATTATCTTATATGGAACATAATTTTGATAAAACACTAGAACTCCATTCTTGAGGAAAATATCCTTTCAAATTCAAAAAAAAAACATTTCCCTTTTTTAACATGTCATACAATTTTAAACTATAGAAGTTGATTAAAATAAACTTTAAAACTTTTAAAGGAATCTTCTTGGAAATAATTTTTTAAAAATCCATTCATGCCGTATAAGTTAAAAAAACATTCTTCTCATACTTTTGTCGGAAAAGTCAGAAATTACCTCGTACAAAAAACGACAATAGATTCCTTTCATATCTGTTACTAAAAACTCACCGAAGGGTAAAATTGTATTTAAAAAATTTTAGAAGGATATAAATATTAAATATTGAGGAAACATGGATGTGGATGATAAAATACACCCCAGTAAATTTCAAAGTATAAACAATCTCGGATAAAAATGAGATTGTGATATTTTCCTTACCTTAGGTCTGATATGCTTTATATGTGTTCGAACCTCCTGTATAACGATTTAAATAATGTTATTGACTTATTCCAGAATCATAATTATTTTTATGATATCATATTTGGTCATATTTTAGCATCTTAGTAGTAATATTTCATTGTTACTTGTTATTCGGGTGTTTATAACTTTTTGTTCTTATGCGTGTTTTGTCAAATAAATTCTTATTCTTCTCTTTAGGTTATAGATACCTCATTTCCAGAATGTTATTAGTGTAATATATATCATATTAATTCATTCAATTCATTTATATAATCATTATCAAATTAAGATCATGTAGAACGAGTCGCATCACATCGTGGAGACGGTATTCCGTACGTACGCACGAGTGATGATATCATTCCTATGATCGTGAAATTGTATTGGAGTGTATGTATACTATTTCAGAATCAGTATCACTTTATAATAGTCATATATAATCATTATTTACACCATTATACCCATCCAAGTAAGGTGATGGTGGAAAATAGATTACACCACGGCGTGTAGACGGTATTCCGTACGTACGCACGCGCGGTGATTTTTTTTCCGTAGGATGGATAGATGGTGAAATAGGGTTATTTCATACATATAATAACATATCAGTATATTATTGATTCTGATGTTATTACTTCCTAATGAAACAACTAAATAAGAAGAAGTGGAAGAAGACATAAAGATGAAAGAATCGGTAACAGACATTACCTCTTCGTTGAAGTGCTTCTTTGAGACCTCATTTTAGGGCACTAAAATAGGTATTTGAAGAAGACCAGAACCTCTAGGATGTTTCTAGGGAAGTGGAGAGAAGACATTGGGAGGGTTTGGCAGATCTTTAAAGCTCAAAGTTGTTTGAGGAAGAGGGGGAGGAGATGCCCTATTATAAGGGAGGACAGGGGCTCCTTTGGAAAAACGAAAAATATTATTTTATTATAAAGTAAAGTTCGATTTTAAATAGCTCCAAATTGATTTATTTCGAAGCTAAGGTGGGGATTGGTCGAAATACTCTCATAGAATAGAATTTAGACAAGTTTAGGTTACTATTTGAACCTTATCATTTAGATTTAACATTAAGTTAAATAATTTTACTTTTACCGTGTCTTCTTGTGTTCTTATACTATAAGGTTAATAAACATACAATAAGCAGCCAAACGAACCCCAAGTTGTTTATTATTAATATATATAACCTTATCTAAGTCATTTGTCTGATCCTTAGATTTTTATGAATAAAATAACAATTACTAATATAATATTTGTTTTAAAAACTATTTTATGTCAATTTTGACACTATTTAGTAATTAATTTTTGTGAAAATTATAACAGACTTATTAGATCGGAAAAAGTTCATTAAATCAATACTAACATGTCATATTAATCTAGAAAATTAGTGTAATTCATAAAAAGTGTCAAAATATATTTATTTTGGGGTTTATAACATCAATTATGTCAATATTTCATTAATAAGATAATTACTACATCATCTTTGTGTCATAAATAAATTAAATTATTTAATGTCTAAAAATTACAAATAAAATACAATTATGTAGGAAATCTTTTTTTCTTTCTAATGAATATTTAAAGTCTAATTTATCTTATGTATAACCCCATATTAAAAATGATTTACTTATTACACTTTGATTTTAACTATTTTAACCCTTCTTTAAATAAATTAATAATAAATGTCCTAATCTAATCCAGGTGGGCCTAAATGGTCATATTTTATTCCTAAGATTGTTTCTGATCTAATTACATTTGTCCAATAGAATTAGGACATGTGTTAGGGTAATAATAATATCATTTTTACCCTTAATTACCCTATTTACTTTTAACCGTGGTAAAAAAAAGTAAAAAGTTACTATTCACCAAAAAATTATTTTTATCTCTTTGAACCACATTTTACTTACTGACATCAACCGTGTCCCTCGGATTTTTTAAATTCCACTCACCGAAGAGGTAAAATTAAGTGTTATGAAAAATTCAGTTTTTTAACTACCACTTAGTGGTTTCACTATTCATCAAAAATTGAATGTTTTCAGAAAAATAACAAAATTTCACCCTAGGATAATTTCGATATTCCAAATCCAAAAATGAAGTCCATTTTGAAAAATAAAATATATAAAATTTCAAAAAGTGGTTATTACTATTCATAACAGCTAGTTTTAATAATATTCTATTAGCATATCATTGTTTAGTGAAACTCAGTATTGCGTATGACGCAATCTATCGAGGAAGGTTGCGATTTCGTGTAAAGCAAGCCAAGAAAGTGTTGTGTGTAGAAAAAGATTCCTTTGATTATTTATATAACATAAAAGTCTCAGGTGTTACATTCTACCCCCCTTAAAATAAATTTCGCCCTCGAAATTCGTCACTTTGTAACAAACAGATGAGGATACCTCTCCCCCATCATATCCTCAAGCTCCCATGTAGCTTTTTATAATTGGTGGTTCCTCCATAAAACTTTCACCAATCGAGTGGTCTTGTTTCGTAGGACTTTTTAGCTATGATCCAGAATCTCTATCAGTTGTTCTTCATAAGAAAGATCTTGCTCTAGCGGTATAACTTCTGAGCTGAGTACATGTGAAGGATCAGGTATGTACTTTCTCAGGAGAGAAACATGGAACACATCGTGAACTTGAGAGAGATTCGGTGGAAGCGCCAATCGGTAAGCTACCTTCCCAACACGATCCAGTATTTCGAAAGGACCGATATATCTAGGGCACAACTTCCCCTTCATTCCAAATTTCATAACCCTCTTCCAGAGTGATATTCATATAAACACTTTATCACCCACTTCAAACTCTAGGTCTTTTCTTCGGTTGTCGGCATAACTTTTCTGTTGACTCTGAGCTGCTCTTATGTGTTGTTGAATAGATCTGACCTTTTCTGCCATTTCATCAATGAGATCGGGTCCTAATAGCTTTCTTTCTCCAACTTCATCCCAGCAAGATGGAGTCCTGTATTTCTTTCCATAGAGGTCTTCATAAGGAGCCATCTGAATACTGGAGTGAAAGATATTATTATAAGAATATTCCACCAAAGGTAGGTGTTAATCCCAACCACCTTTGAAATCCATAGAGCAAGCTCTCAACATATCTTCTAGAGTTTGAATTGTTCTCTCAGACTGACCATATGTCTAAGGATGATAAGCAGTGCTGAAACTCAACTCTGTATCCAGAGTATGCTGAAGACTTCGCCAGAACATTGAGGTAAATCTCGGATCCCGATCAGATATAATAGAAAGTGGTACTCCATGCAATCTTACCACTTCCTTTACATATATCCTGGAAAGCTGATCCAGAGAGAAATCCTCTCTAATAGCAATGAAGTGTGCAGACTTTGTAAGACGATCAACTATGACCCAGATAGCATTATTACTTTTCGATGTCTTAGGAAGTCCTGTGACAAAGTCCATAGTGATGTTTTCCCATTTCCATTCGGGTATGGGTAATGGTTGTAACATCCCCTTAGACTTCTGTCTCTCAGCTTTAACTTGTTGACAAACCAAGCATCGAGAGACATATTCATCCACATCTCTTTTCATGCCATCCCACCAGAAGTATTCTTTCAGGTCCCTATACATCTTCGTGCTTCAGGATGAATAGAGAATGAAGAACTATGAGCCTCATCCAGCAGATCCTTCTTTAATTCGGTGATGGGAGGAACACAAACCCGATTCCTGAACTTTATTATCCCATCACAATCAAGGTTGAATTCAGGAACATTTCTCACCATCTTTTGTAACTCGACATCTTCTTTCTATGCCTCTTTAATCTTCACATGTATAGATGGCTGAACATTAATTTCAGAAAGATATGATTTTTCCACTTTCATTATAATTCCAAGATCCATCATTTGTAAATCCATAAATATTGGATCTTTTGTGATCCTCATCATGGATAAACTAGCATGTTCGTGACGACTTAATGCATCTTCCACCTTGTTTGATTTCCCAAAGTGGTAATGGATTGAGCAGTCGTAATCCTTAATCAGCTCCAACCATCTTCTTTGGCGCATATTCAGCTCCTATTGTGTGAAAATATACTTTAAACTTTTATGATCAGTATAAATATCACACCTTTCACCATAAAGGTAATGCCTCCAAATCTTTAATACAAAGATTACCGCAGCTAACTTCAAATCATGAGTTGGGTAATTTTGCTCAGGTATTTTCAACTGTCATGGGGTATAAGCTATCACCATATCATTTTTCATAAGAACACATCCCAATCCCTTCTTAGATGCATCACTATAGATCACAAACCATTCTCCACTACAAGGCAGTGTGAGCACAGGTGCACTGGATAACCTTCTTTTCAACTCCTTGAAATTCTCTTTACATTCCTTTGCCCAAACAAACTTAACTCTTTTCCAAGTCAACTTAGTGATTGGATTAGATAATCGTGAAAAATCTTTCATAAAACGTCGATAATATCCAGCCAAACCAAGAAAACTTCGGATCTCGGTTACTATTGTTGTTCTCGACCATCTTTCGATAACCTCTGTTTTTGCTGGATCCACAGATATCCCCTCTTTTGAGATTATGTGACCCAAAAATGCAAATTTATGAAGCCAAAATTCACACTTGGTAAATTTGGCATAAAGATTCTCCTTTCTCAGGATCTTCAATATAATTCTCAATTGATCTTCATGTTCTTCCTTGATCTTTGAATAGACAAGAATATCATCTATAAAGACTACCACAAACTGATCAAGATAGTCTCTAAAGACTCTATTCATTAGATCCACGAAGATAGCAGGGGCATTAGTAAGCCCAAAGGGCATCACTATAAATTCATAGTGTCCATACCTTGTACGGAAATCCGTCTTTGGTATAACCTCCCTTTTGACCCTTAATTGATGATACCCCGAACGAAGATCAATCTTGGAAAAGTATTGAGCTCCGCGTAGTTGGTCAAATAGGTCATCAATGCGCGTGAGAGGATATTTGTTCTTGATAGTGATCTTGTTAAGTTCTCGATAATCAATGCAGAGTCTCATTGATCCATATTTCTTCTTAACAAACAGAACAGGTGCTCCCCAAGGTGACGCACTAGGGCGTATGAACCCCTTATCAAGATTCTCTTGGAGTTGCTTCTTTAATTCCAGCAACTCAATTGGGGCCATTCTATAAGGTGTCTTTGAAATAGGCAAAGCACCCGGTACGAGTTCTATTGAAAACTCAACTTCACGATTCGGTGGAAGACCCGGTAATTCCTCCAGAAAGACGTAATCAAACTCCCGTACAATGGGAATATTCTTAATTGTGAGTTTCTCACCAACCATTTGAGATAAATAACCTTCATTTAGTGGAATCAATAACCATAAAATGGAAGAAATTTCCACTGGAAGGTTATGTTCATCCTTGCATCGATAGACCATCATAGATTGATCTGAAATATGAAATGTGACTCCCTTCTTTGGAAATTGATATGAGCTCCATGTAGAGAAAGCCAATCCATGCCAAGAATCACATCAAATTCCTCTATAGGAAGGATCATAAGATTTGCAAGAAGCTCTTTCCCACAAACTTCAATCAGAGAAGAATTATAAACTTTTTATGCGACTGTTGTGCCATTAGGTGTTGTCACAGCTAACTCAACATCTAATTGTTGAGGTAATACGGTGGTAAACTTAGAAAATTCTTCAGAAATAAAGGAGTGGGTGGTTCCAGAATCAAATAAACATTTTCTACATTAGAGTGGATGGTAAGTGTACCTTTCACTACATCATTATCATACTCCACATCGCTGATAGAACGTGCATGTGACTTTCCTTTGTCTTTAGACTTAAGATTTTGTTGATGTCGACCATCATCATCAACCCTTGGATTAGGGTATTTATTGGCATAATGTCCCATCTCCTTGAACTTGAAACATTGAAGTGTAGTAGATTCATTCTGTGTATCCCTTCCTTTGTTTGCATCATTAGACATCTTCTTCTCATCATCGCAGCATTCAAATGCCTGATGACCTTCCGGTCCACATTTGAAACATTTACTTGTCCCTTTAAGACAAATCCCTCCATGTTTCTTTCCACACTTTGAGCATAAGGGAAAGCTCATCTTCTTTTCAGTGTGCTCATTATATTTTCCTTTGAATTCCATTTTCCTCTTCTTATCAAACCCATATGACTGATGGTTTACTCCAATCACCATCTCAACTTTGAGAGCACATCGATCGATTTCCTCGTAGCTATTGAAGTCCCTTATGGATAAGGCCCTTCGAAGACAAGGTTTTAAGCCACTAAAGAATCGATCAATTTTACTCTCAGGTTGAATAATAATACCAGTAGCGTACCTTGCAAGTCTTGTAAAATTTGCATCATAGGTACCAACAGATTCATCATACATTTGCTTCAGTTCAAGAAACTCTTTCTCCATCTTTGTTCGGAGAATACGAGGGAAGTACTTATTGAAAAATAATTTCTTGAACTCGTCCGATTCCATGGTCTCAAATTCATCCCTTTTCCTCATATTCTTAATAAGATTCCACCATTGATCAGCATCACCTTCCAAATGATACACTGCTAAGATGACTTTATCATGCTCAAAATATTGAAGAACTGAAAATAGCTTTTCAGTAGTACTAATCCATTGTTCAGCAACTAATGGATCAGTTGACCCGCTGAATGAAGGTGGATGCTATCTCATGATGTATTCAACAGAATGATGCTCCTTACTTTGCTCGTTTGGAAGTCCTTCATGATTCATAGCTTGAGAAAGTTGTGTGAGAATGGCTACAAGATTTTGCATTCCAGCTCCTATAACGTTTGGTTGCTCAGGGGGACAATCATTGTACTGCCCGTCGCATTCTGCATTAACACGATTCCTTCGGGTTCCAGCCATTGACTGAAACCAAGAAGAATAGTGTGAGCAACACTGATTATAATAGGAAAACCACATAATCAAGAATAAAATTTCACACTTAAGGTCTTATCCTAGGTTATTCATGGACATTTCTAAAACACTAAGATTGTGTTCTATGCTTAGACTTATCCTTAGGGTTCTTACTAAGGCTTCAAAATCCTAGTTTCCAAAGGTTGACTATACCTTTGCTCGGATACCATCTATAACGACCCATACTTTACATACATTGTTATTACATCAGAATTTAAGCATACTTAATACAACACATAACAAAACCAAGAAAGGAACGTATAGGTATAGTGTCTTTAAAAACTGGGAAACATAAACAACTTGTTCATAAAGCATCTACTTTTCCTCACATTTATTTCATCATATCTAGAGTCCCTTTTTGGCATATTCTACTTAATAACCTTCTTCCTGACCTGGGGAAATAAACCATATAAAAGGGTGAGCTCAAATGCTCAGTAAGGGTAAACAAAAGAAATATCAATCACATCATATACATAAGCACATACTTTTGGAATTCTTAACCTGCAAAAGAGATCATAATTGCATAACATGGGATAAATCAAAGTAGTGAAATGTAATCCCAATAATCATAACCTAAAACATTAAACTTTGTGGCATACACACATAATCATAGAGAATCATTTCTTATTAGTCAAGACTCATTGCCAAGACTATCTTAGTGGACAATATCCATTTCTGAACCGAGTTCACTCCTCGTTTCAGTCCTGTTTCACTGAATCGGTATAACCTACCATTCCAGCCATGTCTATCTCATAAGATATAAAATCATTACCCAATGCATTGGAGGGAGATACAGGTCCCACCCATCTCATAATGATACCATTCTTATGTGTGCCACAAAATCATAAATCATACATCATTGTATAACCCATGTAGTAAAAATGGGATTCTTAAACAACATGACATCATAAAACAATTCATATAAGATAAAGGAATTCATAAAAATATTTCCATCACAACATAATCAAATCCATGTAATAATAGGGATATAAACAGAATCCTATATTATCTTAGATGGAACATAATTTTGATAAAACACTTGAACTCCATTCTTGAGGAAAATATCCTTTTAAATTCAAAAAAAAAACATTTCCCTTCTTTGACATGTCATACAATTTTAAACTAAAGAAGTTGATTAAAATAAAATTGAAAACTTGTAAAGGAATCTTCTTGGAAATAATGTTTTAAAAATCCATTCATGCCGTATATAAGTTAAAAAAACATTCTTCTCGTACTTTTGTCGGAAAAGTCAAAAAGTACCTCGTACGAAAAATGACAAAAGATTCCTTTCATATCTTTTACTAAAAACTCACCAAAGGGTAAAATTGGATTTAAAAAATTTTAGAAGGATATAAATATTACATATTGAGGAAACATGGATGTGGATGATAAAATACACCCCTGTAAATTTCAAAGTATAAACAATCTCGGATAAAAATGAGATTGTGATATTTCCCTTACTTGAGGTCCAATATGCTTTGTACGTGTCTGAACCTCCTGTATAATGATTTAAATAATGTTATTGACTTATCATACAATCATAAATATTTTTATGATATCGTATTTGGTCAAATTCTTAGCATCTTAGTAGTAATAGTTCATTGCTACTTGTTATTTGGGTGTTTATAACTTTTTGTTCTTATGCGTGTTTTGTCGAATAAATTCTTATTATTCTCTTTAGGTTATAGATACCTCATTTCTAGAATGTTATTAATGTAATATATATCATATTCATTCATTAAATTCATTTATATAATCATTATGAAATGAATATCATGTAGAACAAGTCGCATCACATCGTGGAGAGGGTATTCCGTACGTACGCACGAGTGATGATATCGTTCCTATGATCGTGGAATTGTATTGGAGTGTATTTATACTATTTTAGAATCAGTATCACTTTATAATAGTCATATATAGTCATTATTTACACCATTATACCCATCCAAGTATGGTGGTGGTGGAAAATAGATTACACCACGGCGTGGAGACGGTATTCCGTACGTACGCACGCGCGGTGATTTCTTTTTCTGTAGGATGGATAAATGGTGAAATAGTGTTGTTTCATACTTATAATAACATATCAGTATATTATTGATAATGATTCTATTACTTCATAATGAAACAACTAAAGGAGAATAAGTGGAAGAAGAAATAAAGATGAAAGAATCGGTATCAGACATTACCTCTTCTTTGAAGTGCTTCTTTGAGACCTCCTTTTAGGGCACTAAAATAGGACTTTGAAGAAGACCAGAACCTATAAAATGATTCTATGGAAGTGGAGAGAAGAAATTGGCAGGGTTTGGCCGAGCTTGAAGGCTCAAAGTGGTGTGAGGAAGAGGGGGAGGAGGTGCCCTTTTATAAGGGAGGAGAGGGGCTCCTTTGGAAAAACTAAAAATATTATTTTATTATAAAGTCACGTTCGGTTTTAAATAGCTCCAAATTGATTTATTTAGAAGGTAAGGTGGGAAGGGGTCGAAATACTCTCATACAATAGAATTTATACATGTTTAGGTTCCTATTGTAACCTTATCATTTAGATTTAACATTAAGATAAATAATTTTACTTTTACCATGTCTTCGTGTGTTCTTATACTATAAGGTTAATAAACATACTATAAGCAGCCAAACAAACCCCAAGTTGTTTATTATTAATATATATAACCTTATCTAAGTCATTTTTCCAATCCTTAGATTTTTAGGAATAAAATAACAATTACTAATATAATATTTGTTTTAAAAACTATTTTATATCAATTTTGACACTATTTAGTAATTAATTTTTGTAAAAATCATAACAGAATGATTAGTTCTAGAAAAGTGAATTAAATCAATAATAACATGTCATATTAATCTATAAAATTTTTGTAATTCATAAAAAGTTTCAAATTACATTTATTTTGGTGTTTATAACATCAATTATGTCAATATTTCATTAAACTTTGAACTTGAATAGTTTTTAATGTATTTCTTTCAGCCTTTGCAGTTTACTGGTGCATAATAATTGTGGAGTCTTGTAATGTAAGTAGATATACCCATCCAATGCGTGTATACCGGATTCGTGTCCTTTTCAAGGGCATGGGCCTCATGATTAAAGCCTCCCCAGGATGATTTTCCCTTTTCTCCCTTTACTGGGGCTCAGGGGAGACATGAATTAAATTAAAGAGATTTGGGGGGCCACCTCTCCCTATTTATGTCCCTTGCCGGCCGGGAAATTCATGCCTTGCCTCCCCGAAGGGTGCCTGTCATATCTTACTGCATTATAAATATTCAAATCAAAACACAAACAAAATTGATTTCATAATAAAAAGGAAATGCTAATAACATGAAATAAAATAATCCATACAGATTGTAACACTACAACCACAGATCTCATGCTCACGTTTAAGATGTGAAATAACTTCAAATACATTGACCATTTTTTACAAGAGATTTTCATGATGAAATGGAGATCTGAAGTAAACATATCTGTTAGATATAACAAAAGTATTTAAATATAAATACATGAATATTTTAAAGTCCATAGGACTTTAAATAGTTTGGACTTCCTTTTTAAATAGTTTTTAAACAGAGTTTGAGTTTAATTTGTGTTTTTCTACAAAACAAATCCGCACAACGCATGTGATCATGTGTTTCTTCATTGTATTAATTGATATAAGGTCGATCTCTCAAGATCCGTTATAGAAGCTTGTTAATTAGACCATTGGAGATAATAATGTGTTTTTTGTTACTCTAACCAAAAACTTGGGAGACAATCTTCCAAGGTCAAAAGTTGACTCCTCATCATTGAGGAGACATAACCATCAGAAACAATGATGGGTTAACATTGATTATACAAAACCATTAGAAACTGTCATTTAGATATTTAAGATATGAGTCAACGGACAATGGTTTGATTGGGCCAATAAATTGACTTATATTTAAGATGTGAGTCAACGGACAATGGTTTCATTGGGCCAATAAATTGATTTATATGTATGTTTCACCTTGTATATTTATCTCCACTTATAAATATAACAACTCGACCTCATTTTGATTTTAACTATTTTAACCCTTCTTTAAATAAATTAATAATAAATGTCCTAATCTAATCCAAGTGGGACGAAATGGTCATATGTTATTCATAAGGTTGTTTTTGGTCGCATTACACTTGTCCAATAGAATTAGGACATGTGTTAGGGTAATAATAATATCATTTTTGCCGTTAATTACCCTATTTTCTTTTAACAGTGGTAAAAAAAAAGAAAAAAGTTACTATTCACCAAAAAATTATTTTCATCTCATTGAACCACATTTTACTTACTGACATCAACCATGTCTCTCAGATTATCTAAATTCCACTCACAGAAGCGGTAAAATTAAGTTTTATGAAAAATTCAGTTTTTTAACTACCACTTAGTGGTTTCACTATTCATCAAAAATTGAAAGTTTTCTGAAAAATACCAACATTTCACCCTAATATAATTACGATATTCCAAATCCAAAAATGAAGTCCATTTTGAAAAATAAAATTTATAAAATTTCAAAAAGTGGTTATTACTATTCATAATGGCTAGTTTTAATAATATTTTATTAGCATATCATTGTTTAGTGAAACTCGGTATTGCGTACGACGCAAGCTATCGAGGAAGGTTGCGATTTCGTGTAATGCAAGCCAAGCAAGTGTTGTGGGTAGAAAAATATTCCATTGATGATTTATATAACACAAAAGTCTCGGGTGTTACACTGGCTCTGCCAAGTTGAAACACGCCCTATCGAACCCAAAAGTAATCTCGGATTTTTAATCCGAGTTACCGGTTAAAAGTTATGAATTTTACAATAAAATAATTTTTAATTAATTATTTTATTTTTGGCCAATAACTAAAATTCTTTAGTGGCTCGTGATGGCCGAAGTTATCATCTTATTAATGAAAGAAGACCCTCTCAAATTTAGCAGCGGTCTCTAATTTTTAATCTGAGTTACCGTTTAGGAGTTATTGGCTACTGAAAAATAAAATAATTTATTTAATTATTTTATTTAAAATTATACCATTTTTGGGTTTTCTAAGAGGAGGCCCGAGGACACTAATCATAATTTGTGCCTAGGGTAAACCCACCATCTTGAATGAAATGGTTCCTTCAGATTTATGATATGAGAAACAATTTAAGATTTATTCCACTTTATCAAGAAAACTACTTACACGCATTTACTTAAGCTTAACAAAACTTTGACGGATCATTTCGGGCACTCCAGACCTCAGAATCACATGTCGTCGGATTTCAAGGACTCATAAAATTCCCATATATTTAAAAAAATTACATTGAAATTCAATGTCATTACATTCTCACCACCTCAGGGAAATATTTCCCCGTAAGACACAACTCAAACTAAAGGAACAGGTGGGGGTTCTCAACACGCATCTGAGCCTCTCGCTCCCATGTGCTCTCTTAGACATTCCTGTGCTACCAGAGAATGTGCACCAGAGGTATCGACCACCCACTATCGACCCACCCACATCGATCCTCAATCTCAACTGGAACTTCTGTAAAAGTCACCCCATTGTCGACGTCCAGCTCGCCATGGTCGATGATGTGAGAAGGGTCGTGCACATATCTCCTCAGCTGGGATATGTGGAAGACATCGTCCACCTAGTGAAATTGAGGTCGAAGAGCTAAGTGGTTAGTGAACTATCCAACACAGATGAGGACTTGAAAATGTCCAATTAACCTTGGAGATAGCATTCCAACTCTGCTAAATCTTCGTGCACCACATCGAGGTGAGACCCGTAAAAAGACATGGTCACCATCCTTGTACTCCAGAGGTCTCCGTCTCCTATCGGCATATATCTTCTACCTATTCTGTGTAGTCTTCATCCACTCTTGGATGATCTGCACTTTCTTTGTGGTAGCCCGTACCATCTCTAGTCCCACAAGTGCTGACTCCCTTGGGTCAGTCCAACACAAAGGTGATCTGCATGGTCGCCTATACAGTGCCCCAAAAGGTTCCATCCCTATGGTGGAGTCATATCTATTGTTTTATGAAAACTACACCAAAGTTAAGTGATCCTCCCAGCTATGACCGAAGTCGAGGACACAAGCACACAACATGTCCTCAAAGTTATGAATGGTCCGCCCATTCTAGCCATCCGTCTGAGGGTGGAAGGCAGTGCTCAAATGAAGTTGTGTACTGAAACCATCCTACTACCACTTATATAATTGGAAATTAAATCATGTATCACAATCAGAGACAATTATAAAAGGTACTTCATGTAGCCACCCAATCTCCTGAACATAGATTTGTTTCATGTTCTCTACTAAACCATGTTCTTTGATCGGTAGGACGTGGGCCGACATGGTGAGTCGGTCAACGAACACACAAATCGTGTCATGACCCCTATATGTACATGGAAGCCCTATCACAGAGTCTAGGGATATCCCATCCCATATCCACTCTGGGACCTCCAATGGTTGAACCAAGCCTACTGGTACCTGAAGCTCCACCTTCACTTGTAGGTGAGTGAGGCACCGAGAAACAAACTCTGCAACTGCTTTCTTCATTCCCGGCTACCAGTGTTGTCGTCAGAGATCCAGGAACACCTTCTCCACTTCTGGATGTACCGCTAGATGGGATGTGTGGATATCCCTCAACACATCCTCCTGAAGTGGCACTAGTACCATGGTACATCCCCTGAAGAGAATGACATGTGCCCCACCTTTAGAAAATCCATCAGGTGCCTATCATGTTGATATTTGAGCACATCCTGTCTCATAGTCAGCATCTCCATGTTTCACCTCCCTGACTCACTAAAGGAGTGTGAGAGTGACGGTAAGAGACTGAAGATAAACTGATCTTTCTTGATCCACAAAGGATGTCTGCAAATCAGCTAGCTGCTGTGTCACCTCACTTAGTAGATGCAGTCCAAACATCCTGTTGAGTGTGTCTGCTACAGTGTTCCCATTCCTTGGGGTATAAACTATCTCAATATCAACTCTTCTTGCCACGTGGGTGAGGTTGGACAACTCACAAGTGATTGGTTGCACCCTCCTAGGCATGAGTTTATCTTGTTCTTACTAGGTCCCCTTTTTCTCCAACCAAGGAAAACACCATCCCAACATTGTAGATAAACCAAAACCTCTTTTCCTAATAAAGTTAATCTAATTATGAATTGTGGATATAAAGTCCAAACCCAATCTAACTTCGTAAGGCTCCGACGCTGCCACCAAGAGGTTATAACCGAAACTCTCACATCAAGGGTCATATCACACCTTCGGCATACATGTGATTATCGAGTCTCCTCCCAAAGGTATCTCCAGACGTGAGGGTAAAGTCAATGCTTTAACCGGAAAGTCTGGGTCCTGTACAAGATAAGTGGAACGAAGGAATGATTGGTACCTATGTCTATTGATACAATAGCTAGTAGTATATATAGACCATACCTCGAATCATTCCCAGATCCATTTGGTCACATTCTGTGCTTGCATGAAACAACTCTCTTCCCTTGTCCTCCATCTCCCTGATCCTGGAGGGGTCCACAAAAAGGTGGTGGTTGTAACATGTCAAAAAGTACACCACCATATGCTACTCTCCTAGCTATACTTCCATGTTTTCTATCCTGTCTATTCATCTTTCCTTAACACATCTTCTTCCTAAAACATTTTACACACCCAAATCTCTCAGACTGGTGCTAGTTCATTGTATTCCCACTGCTAACATTCACTGGCTATATCTCTTCTACCAAAGATCATTCAACCACAAAGGTTCTCTCTAGAACCCTAGCATAAGTAGGAATTCATATAGGAATAGTGCTTGCTCGGATGTACTTTAAAAACACCTCAATCGGAAGATTGAGCCCTGAAGCACTGATCATAACATATTCATTGAGTATGAGGAATGATCGGTATGCCTTGATAAATACTCAGCTACTGACATGTCGTCCTGCCGAAGCTGTAGAAGTTCTAGAGAAATCTCATCCACCTACACGAGCTAGTCCATATCTGCCTGTGAGTCAGGATTTCCACCGATCATGAATGGTATATGAGGTTGAAACATGTGTTTGGAACTAATCCTACATGTTTCCTCTACCAGTATTGCCGGTTATAACTGCTGGACAATAGGTAGTAATATAGCTAGAAAACTACCCAAAGATACTATCTCGGGAAATGGTCCATGTACAAAATATTCATCAATAAGAAGAACATCCTCACGGTAACTCATTGAAAAATACTAGCTTCTAAGATCAACGTATTCTCTACTAGTGTCTCAACTAAATGGGAAACTCTTGTAGTCGCCTCAATCCATCCATCAGCTGTGTTGGAAACTGTCTCACCTCAAATCCTCAGAGGCCTCTGCTGCAGGAACTTATGAAACATGCTCAGTTGGCATGAACCATCCACCAGTGTGGATGGTGGTATCTTCTACCCAATGATTGGTAGTTATTCTTTTACACCACCCGAAAAACCATCATAGTAAGATGCCATGCACCGGAGCCTCGTCACTCGGTGGGATGTCAGTGTGTACAACTCTCATAACTCTAACTGGATGTCTGTGTGGAGGCAAACCAAAATGAAACGGATGTGACATGGTCAAAAGATTATACGTGGTGAGAAGACCTGGTTGAGCTGACAAAAAGAAAACTTTTGAAAACACACATGCAATCAATGTTTCTGTGCACTGAGTCGGTAATCAAGAGTCAGGGTCCCGGTGTATGGATACATCTGCAGCCGCACCAACACTGAACATCCAAAACTGAAAACCATACTCACTACTCATAACACTATTTCTTCATAGAAAAGAAAGATTAGTGTCATATGTTCTCTGTTGTAACCAACTCCTATGATACAGATTTTTCATGACCCGTCCCTCAGGGCACGTGCCCTGACTACCACATGCCTGCCTTCCAAAGGCTAGGGGATGGAGACTAGCACCAAAGGAATAATTCCCATAAACTGGGAAAGAATTTCTTTTATAAGCTATAATCACACCCAGCTGATATGATCATGAGTAAAATGAATAACCAACAAGTGATTACAGTAGTTAAAAAGGTGGCAGAATAGAATCCCAACTTGAAAGTATAAGAAACTGAAAGTACAAGTACAACTGAGAAAAAGGAAAAATAGCCACTAGGTCATCTTACGAGGTTCCTACCTGAAGGGTAGGTATAGATCACCTTCTTAGCACTCCAAGTCTATCTTTATACTCTATGTGCCGACATGCTGTAAGGTCCACCTATGGGAACCATCCAGTCCTGGTACTAGCAGCCTCGGTCAACACTGTTTGTCATCTCCATCCAACCCAACGAAGTGGGGGTATAGCCCATGTAGGGATGGGTATAACGACACTCAGTAGGGACCCCGAGACCCTCAAGGACTCACAAAATCCATCAAGGAAAAAAGTATGAAATCAAAAGATAACCCCACATAGGTATATGACCAAACATATAACTAAGTTATCAAGTATTCCATCTCAATCGTGAGGAAAATAGAAAAGTTACTATCTTATCTCAACTCAGATTTTATTCACATTATCAAAACCATGGATGCTAGAGAACTCCTGTTCAATCGAGTACAGTGGGCCTCTCGTGACACCAAGGTGCTTCCCACTAACCTTGGACCGCTGAAATACTCCTCATGTCAAGTATTGTGGGTCTTCTGCATAATAGAGGCGCTCCCCACTGTGGGTCTACCGCATCCCCATGACACTCCCCTCGTAGCCTACTCAGGTACTCCTCCTGTTGAGTAATGTCGGTCTTCCACGATACCAAGGAGCTCCCCACTGTGGGACTACAGCGAAACAAAGGCGCTCCCCACTGGGCTAGTAGAGTCACTCAGAGTCAAAAAGGTCACCAGTCGTGAGGTCTCAACCAGCCACTAGTTCTTCTCACTACGCTTTCTCGTCTCATGGAGGATCCGCTCCATGGGCTACTGGTCGATACACCAACTATCATGAAGTCCCACGAAGTTATATCTCAATGTTCTTCCACATCAAAGGGGTCTCAACACAACAGACGAAGCATCAATTGGATGCTCGGTCTGTGAGTTATTAGCCTTTTTATCCAAGGGGCTCGGTTGGATTAATGATTGATCCAACCTGTTTGTAACTCAACTATACCCCAAACTCTAGTGTGGTATAATCAAAATGACTTTCATGCTCCCAGGTTACTAGTGCAGTGGACGGTTCATCAAACGGACGTCAGATTCAAATGTTATGGCCAAAAAAAGTAAAGGGGCAAAGTGGGATCAGGTCTGGTCTGACCCTGTACGACTGCCCCAACCTGACCCAGTCTGGCCCGAGATAGTTTCGGATGAACCCATCCCGAACCATTGGTTCTGGCCCAACCAATTAGGTGGGGCATCCTGTTAGGTTCCGCCTGTCCCACTTGGCCCAGCCTAGTAGGCTGCAAGAGCGCAGAGTGGTAGTGAGGGCGCGGACCGGCTGTGGGCCGAAGCGAGGGCGGTTCGTCCAGGAGGCCGGAGCGAGGCAGCGGTTCGTCCCGGAGGGCGCCACGAGGGGGTTCAGCTCGGGCGGTGTGACATGGGTTCGGGGCCGGGACGGCAGCTTGGCCCGTTTGGTCGGCGGCGGCGCGGAGCGCGCGGGGCCCGCGGGGAGGGTGGACGGTGGAGCCGCGGGGCGCGAGGCGCACACGGAGGCGAATGGTCCCATTTGGAAGGCATTGGTGCGAGGCACACGGGGCATACAAGCGGCGATTCCATGAGCTGTGTGGGCCATGCCGAGGCCTGGAGGGTGTGGCATCTGAGAGGTGTGGTCGGTCGGGAGGGCACTGGGGTTCGGCACAGGGCTATAGATCCAGTTTGACTGGTGGATATGGTGGTCAGGGTCGGTTCGGTCGGGCGGAGGGCGCAGTCAGGGCGGAAGGGTCGGGGCACCATGAGGCTTAGTTCAATTTGACCGGGGTGCGGCGCGGCTCAGACTGGTTTGGCCGGCTGATGGTGCGGTCGACAGGAGGCACGAGTTGCGGAGGACGCGGGCAGCACAACCGTTTCCTGCGTCACAGTCGTCGTCTCTTCACCTTTTATGTCGCTTTCCTATGTTTTGAAGAACACCACAATGGAGATCAATGGAGGGGTCAAACCACATTGGTTTTGTCCGCACCCTTCGTGTTTAGAAGGATAGCAATTAGCTCACAAGTATGAAGCACAACAACCCTCCTGCAAAAGGAAAACACCCTCGTTCTTCATTTTGAATGAAAGGATGAACATGGTAATAAATCATACATAAACAAAATTAAACCCCTACTTGTTCGTTGATCGTCTACGGAGTCGCGTGAAAGAAGATGGAGTTTTAATCATTCATCGTGTCCACTACACACCTCCAGTCCTGAGCTCCTGTGTTGTTTTGTTGATGACTATGAGGAGGGAAGTTCAGTCATCGAAGACGTCCCACATTGTTTGACTCTTCAAGGTGCTTTCGAGGAAGAATTCGTAGATGCTCCTCACCGGCATTCTTCATGGAAGAACATGTTCTTCATTGGAGTGTGTAATCCCTTAAGTGTTGGATGTCGCGTCACATTACTAGCACTTCATCTCTTGGTGAAGTCGTCTTAAATCCTCCTCCAAAGTTCCATATATGTAAGAGAGGGGGGAGGTAGGTAACAATCATTGGAATTTATTAGGAACCTTCCTAAATTCCAACGACGTTGTTACTTTATTTAAAAAGGGGCAAGCCAATTAATTTATTCTTGTAGAATGATGGGGTGCATTGGCAAGATTAATGGTATGTCTGTTGGCACAATTAAGGTGGTGGAGGTCAAGAGGATCTCCCTCATTAATTGTGGGAGTTGAAGGTTTCTCCACATTAAAGGGGGGTTTCATGGGGGTCTAATCCTGGGTGGTTCCCACCACCATAGCTTATCATGGGAGGTTATGGTTTGGGTTGTCCACACCACCTTTACATCTCATGGGAGGTTAATGTCTGGTGGTCCCCACAATCAACATCCACATGGATTTTTAGTTCTGGTGGACCCCACCGGATATATCCACATGGAGGCTCAAAATAAAATTTATTTTATTTTATTTTATTTTATTTTATTATTTCCACAAAAAACCCAAATACTAACTATATCTATCGTCAATGTACTATTGAGGTGAAAGTCACCTTAAGTGAATATCTGTGCTATGAGTTCAACGGTTCCCTCATTTTTTAAATACCATCACCGGTTCAAAAGTTATAAAATTCCACTCTCATGTTTACTGAAGGTACCCGAAAAAAAGTTTGAAAAGTTATTATCAATGACCCTCGACTCGTGCCTGTCGTGGTTATGCTCTGCCTAGGTGAAAAGTGCCCCAACAAACCCAACGGTACTCTTCGAGTTTCAATCAAAGTTACAGTTTAGAATTTATGAATTTTACGATAAAATAATTGTCATTTAATTATTTTATTTGTGGCCCAAAAATATCTTTCACTGGTGGCCTACAACAGCTAATGTTAGCATCTTATTAAAGAAATCATACCCTCATGAGTTTAGTGGTGGTCCCATATTTTTATGTCGAGTTACCATTTATGAGTTATAAGCATTTGAAAAATAAAATAATTTATTATTTTATTCTATTTAAGATTATGCCATTTTTTGGTTTTCTCACAGGAGGCCCGCACCAACTAATCATAAGTTACTCCTAGGGTAATCCCGCCGTCCTGAACGTATTGGTGCCCTCATGTTTTTTATCCGAATAAATATTTATGTGTTATTCCACTTTTTTTTTGGAAAACCGCTTACGTGCATTAACATAATATTAACAAAACTTCAACGGGTCATTCTGGGTACTCCGGGCCTCAGAATCGGGCACCGTCAAATTTCGTAGACTCTCAAAATTCCCATATATTTAAAAACAAATACATATAAATTCCATGTCATTACATTCTCCCAAACATATTGATCTACTTCCCTCTAATCTGTAACTCAATCTATGGTGACATGTGGCGGTACTGAGCACACATCTGAGCCTCCCGCTCCCATGTGCTCTCTGAGAGGTTCCATTACTGCTAGTGAACTCGCACCAGAGGTAATGAATGCCCATGAAGGACCTTATCCTATCAATCCTCAATCTCTACTAGAACCTCCTTAAAATTCACCCCATCATTGAAGTCCATCTCTCCATGTTTGAGGATGTAATAAGGGTCATCCACATATCTCCTCAACTGGGATACGTGGAAGATGTCATGTCCCAGCGAAACTGAGGTGGAAGAGCTAAGTGGTAAGCCACATTGCCAACTCTAATGAGGACCTGAAAAGGTCCGATTAACCTTGGAGATAACATGCCACCTCGGCCAAATTAGTGTAATCCTCATTTATTTGAGACCTGTAAAAAGACATGGTCGCCACCCTCAAACTCCAGAGGTCTCTGTCTTTAATTGGAATATGACTTCTACCTTTTCTGTGTAGTCTTAATCCTCACCTCGATGATCTGCACATTCTCTATATTGTCCCATACTATCTCTGGTCCCATGATTGCTGACTCCCATGGGTCAGTCTAGCATAAATTTGATCTGCAAGGTCGCCTGCACAACACCTTAAAAGGTGTCATCCCTATGGTTCTGTGATAACTGTTGTATTCAATCTCCACCAGAGGTAAGTGATCCTCCCAGCTGTGACCGAAGTCAAGGACACAAGCACGCAGCATGTCCTTGAGGGTCTAAATGGTCCCATTAGTTTGGAAATCCATATGAGGGTGGAAGGCTATGCTCAAATAGAGTTGTGTCCTGAAAGCCTCATGCAACCCCTTATATAGTCAGGAAGTAAAATGTGTATCACGATTGAAGACAATCGTCGAAGGTACATCATGTATCCACACAATCTGCTGATCATAGAGGCATCCCAAGCTCTCTACTAAACCCTATTCTTTGATCAGTGGGATGTGGGCTGACTTGGTGAGTCAGTAAATGATCAACCATATCAAGTCATGACCCCTGGATGTAGGTGGAAGTCCTTTCAAGAAGTCCATAGTTATCTCATCCCACATCCACTCTGGGACCTCCAAAGGCTGAACCAAGCCTACTGGTACATGATTCTATGCCTTCCCTTGATGGATAGGGAGGTACCAAGAAACAAACTCAGCTAATGCCTTCTTCTTTCCCGACCATAAGTGTTATCATTGGAGATCCTTGTACTTCTTCGCCACTCTTGGATATACCACTAGAGGGGATGTGTGGATCTCCCTAAACACTTCCTCTTTAAGTGAAACCAGTACCATGGTACATACCCTGAAGAGAATGACATGCTCCCCACCTTTATAAAATCCATTAGGTTCCTGTCCTATAGAAATTTGAGTAGGTTGTGACTCATAGTTAGCGTCTATGTGTTGCGCCACCCTAAATCACAGAAGGAGTGGTGGATTAACTGTAATAGATGGAAGAAAAACTGCTACTTCTCGATTCACAAAGGATATCTACAAAGCAGATAGCTTCTCTATCGCCTCACTTAGCAGATGCAGTCCAAAACTCGTGTTGAGTGTGTCTGCAACCATGTTCCTCTTCCTAGGTGTGTAGACTATCTCAAAGTAAACTTCTTTTTCCATGAGGGTGAGGTTGGATGACTCACGAGTGATTGGATGCACCCTCCTATGGATGAGTTTATCCTATTATAACTGGGTTTCCTTTTTCATTGACCAAGGAAAACCCCATCCCAACATTTTAGATAAACTATAACCTCTTTTCCTAATACAGTTAATCTGAGTGTGAACTGTGGATGTCAAGTCCAAACCCAAACTAACGTCGTAAGGCCTCGACGCTGCCACCAAGAAGTTCCAACAAAAAAATTCACCTATAGGGTCATATCACACCGTCGACATTTGTGTGATTATAGATTCTCCTCCCAAAGGTATCTCCAAACATGAGGGTCATGTCAATAGTATAACTGGAAACTCTAGTCATGGGACATGGTTTGTGGAAGGAAGGAATGATTGGTACCTATGTTTATTGATACAATATCTAGTACTGGACATTGAACATACCATGAATCATATCTAGATCCCAACGTTTGCATTCCTTGAACTCATTAAACAACTCTCTTCCCCTGTCCTCTAGCTCCCTAAGCCTAGCAGAGTCTCAAAAAGGGGGTGGTTGTAACATGTCAAAAATTACACCACAACATGATACTCTCCTAGATCTACTTCCACGTCTACTTCCATACAGATTCATCTATCCCTAACACCTCCTCTACCAGAAACATTTTAGACACCCAATTCGTGGAGACTGGAACTAGTTCTGTTCTTTACCACTACTAACATTCACTCGATATATCCATTCAACCAATGAAAATTCAATCACAATGGTTTTCTCTATCAACCTAGCATAAGTAGAAATACATAGAAGAAAATTGCTGGCTCGAATGTCTTTTAAAAACAAATCACATGGATGTTGGTGCCCTGAAGCACTGATCTTATCTTGTTCGTCAAGTAGTAGGAAATACTGGTATGCCTTAATGAATACTCAGCTACCGACATGTCATCCTGCCGAAGCTATAGAAGTTCCAGAGAACTCTCAGCCACCTCCTTGAGCCAGTCCTCAACCACCTATGAGTCAGGATCACCTTAGAACATGAGGGGTATTTGTTTTGGAAACTCATGTAAGGCACTAATCCTACATGTGTCCTCTACCGGTACCATCGGTTGTAATTTCGGACCAACTGGTTGTGATATAGATGGCACACTACCTGAAGGTAATATCTCAGAAAATGGTCCATGTACCGAAGCCTCATCACTAAGAAGACCATACTCATGGACACTCATTGAATAAGACTAGCAGATAAGATCACCATATGCTCTATTGGGGTCTCAACTAGACTGTAAAATCTAGCAATTGCCTCCAGGCAGCCCTCAGCCGTGTGGGAATCCGTCTCGCCTCGAATCCTCAATGGCCTCTACTACTGTAACTCGTGAAACACGCTCACTCATCGTGCACCATACACCAGTGTGGTTGGTGGTACCTTCTGCCCAATAGGTGGTGGTACTGCTGGTACACCTCCCAAAGGTGCCAACATGGTAATAGGGCCATGCACACGAGCCTCATCGGTCGGTGGGCTATCAGTGCATAAAACTCTCGGAACACTAACTGGAAGTCAGTGTGGAGGCATCCAAAAACAAACAGAAGTGACATGGTCAAAATATTATACCTGGTGATATGACCTGGTACAGTTGACATAAAGAAAACTTTTGAAAACACACACGCAATTAGAGGATTCGTCCATAGAGTTGGAAATCAGAAGTCACGGTCCTTTTGTATGGACATGTCCTCTGCCGCACCAACACTGGACATCCTAAACTGAAAACCAAACTTACTTCTCTTCGAAATATTGCATGATAGAAAATAATGATCAAAGTCCTATGTTCTATGGTATAACCAACTCCTCTGATACAATGTTTTCACTACCCGTCCCCCGAGGCCCGTGCCGTGACTACCCACAAGCCCGCCTTTCATAGGCCAAGGGATGGAGACTAGAACCAAAGGCGTAATACCATAAATCTAGGAAGTTATTACCTTTATAACCTTTAAAAAAACACAAATGATATGATCATGAGTAAACTGAATAACCAAAAACTGAGTACAGTAAGTAAAAAGGGTATAGAATACAATCCCAACAGGAATATACACGAAACTAAAAGTAAAAGTAAAATTGAGTAAAAGGGAAAAACAACCACTAGGTCGTCCTCCGAGGTTCCTACCAGAAGGGTAGATAAAGATCTCCTCCTCATAACTCCATGTCTGTTCATATCCTCCCTTTACAGACATGCCATAATGTCCACCTTTGTTTACCATCATGTCCTGGTACTCTCATCCTCGGTCAGTGTTGTCCGTCGTCTACATCCAACACAACGAGCTGCGGGCATAGCCCGTGCATGGATGAGTATAACGATACTCAGTATGTATCCTGAGACCATCAGGGTCTCACAAAATCCAACAAGGATAAACCAATGTATTAAATAAACTGATAACCCCACTTAGGTATATTCTCAAACATATACCTAAGTTATCATGTAATCCATCTCAATTATGAGAAAAACACAAAAGTTATTGACTCAGCTCAACCAGGATTTTATTCATATTATCAAAACCCCAGCCGCTGGAGAACTCCTACACAATTTAATACTGTGGGCCTTCTGTGACACAAAAGTTCTTCCCCCTAACCATGCACTTCTATGTTACTCCTCCTGTCTAGTACTGGGGGTATGCTGCATCACATAGAGGTGCTCCACACCCTGGGACTGTGGCGTCTGCAAGGCACTCCCCCTCGTAGCCTACTGATGTACTCCTTTAGTAGAGTACCGCGGGTCTGCTGCGATGCCTAGGAGCTTCCCACTATGATTCTTCCATGACACCAAGGTGCTCCCCACTGGGCTATTAGAGTCTCTCCGAGTCAAAACGGTCACCAGTCGTCATGTCCCAACCACCACTGGGTCTCAGCACTCTGCTCGCTCGTCTATGAGAGGATCTGCTCCATGACTTGCTGGTCGATACTCCAACTATCACAAAGTCCCATAATGAATTATTTAAAAGGTATTTTATGTCATATGGGTCTCAACGCAATAGACTGCATGTCAATCAAATGCTCGGTCTATGAGTTATTAGCCGTTTAGTCCTGGGAGCCCGGTTGGATTCATGCACAATCCAACCTGACCATAACTCAACTATAAAAAAAATTCTAGTGGGGTTTACTCAAAGCGACTGTAATGCTCCAAGTTTACCAGTGCCGCTAACAGTTCATCAAATAGACATTCGACGCCCATGATATGTCCAAAAAAAGTAAATAGTCGAAGTGGGCTCGGGTCCGGTCGGACCAACCATGCCCATCCCAGTCTGGGCCGACCTGGTTTTGGTAGACCCAACCTGACCCATTGGGTCTGGCCCATCCTATTAGGCGGGCCGGCCCATTACTTTCAGCTTGTCCTGGCCCGCTCGGCCAAGACAAGCAGGCCGTGAGAGCATGGCCCGGTTGCGAGGGCGTGAACCGGTCGCAGGTTGGTGCGTGGGTGGTTCTTCCTGGAGGGCGCCGCAAGGGTGAAGCTCGGCCCGTAGGGTGACACATGGGGGGCTGACTCAGGTGGCTCAATCCACTGTCAGGGGGTGCGGCCGATGCCGAGAGGCCAACTCTACCCGTTCGGCGGGCGGCGGCGCGGGGTGCATGTGGCGCGGGGATAGCGGAGTCGCGGGGAGCACGGGGCGCACAGAGGGTGGTGGCCCAGATTGGCTAGCATTGGCGCAGGGGGCATGGGGTGTGTGGGAAGGGAAGCTGTGGGTTGCATAGGGAGCACGGAGGCCTGGAGGGCATGGCGGCCGGGAGGTGCAGGCTACCGGGAGGGAAAGGCGGTTTTTCCATTAATGGCGGAGCCGAATCGACCGATGGACGGGGTTGCAGTGGCCAGTGCGGTCGGCCGGGGGGCACGGCCAGGGCGGCACAGCCGGGGCATGGTGCAGACCGGTTCGTTCAGCAGATGGCGGGCTAGTTGGTGGTGCGGGTCGCAGAGGCCATGGGTAGCATGGCCTTTTCCTACATCGCATTCTTCGTCTCGTCGCCTTTGACGTCACTTCCCCCTGTTTCGAAAAAAACCACAATGGAGATCGGGCGGAGGGGTCGAACCACATTGGTTTGGTCTACACCCTCTGTGTTTAGGGTGGTAGCAATTGGCTCACAATTATGAATCACAAAAACCCTCCCATAAAATTAAAACACCCTTGTTCTTCATTTTGAAAGAAAGGAAGAACATGGGAATAAATCGTACATAAATAAAATTAATTCCCTACTTGTTAGTTGATCTTCAACAGAGTCTCGGGGAAGAAGAGGGAGTGGTCGTTGTTCATTGTGTCCACCGCACACCTCCAATCCTAAGCTCGTTCATCCGTTCATTGATGAGGATGAGGAGGGAAGGTTTGTCATCAAAGACGTCCCACATCGGTGGCCTATGCAAGGTGCTCCTGAGGAAGAAGTCAAAGATGCTCCTCGCAGCGTTCTTAGTGGAAGAACATGATCTTCATTGGAGAGAAAAATCCACCAAGTGTGGGGCATCGCGTCACTTTACCTGTGCTTTGTCACTTGGTGAAGCCATCCCAAATCCTCCTCCCAAGCTCCATATATATAGGAGAGGGGGGAGGAAAGTAACGAACATTGGAATTTATGATGGTTCATTTATTAGGAACCTTCCTAAATTCGAACGACGTAGTTAATTAATTTAAAATGGGGCAAGCCAATTAATTTACTTTGGCGCAATGATGCAGTGTGTGTGCAAGATTAATGGTATGTGCATTGGCACAGAAAAGCTGGAGTAGCTCCTGAGTCTCTCCCTCATTAATTGTGGGAGTTGAGTGTTTTTTCCAATTAAAGGGGGGTTTCAAGGGGGTTTAATCCTGTGTGGTCCCCACCACCATAACCTCTCATGGGAGGTTATGGTTCGGGTGGTGCCCACCACCTTAACCTCTCATGGGAGGTTGTGGTCTGGTGGTCCCCACTTCAACTTCCACATGGACCTTTAGTTCTGGTGAACCCCACTGGAAATATTCACATGGCAGCTCAAAATAAATTAAAATGAATTTTATGATATTTTATTATTTCCACGAAGAACCCAAAAACAAACATTCACCCGCGTCCATCTGTCGTCAAGGTGAAAGTCCTATTAAGAAAATATCAGTGTTGTGATTTCAACAGTGCTCTCAGATTTCAATTCCATGAACTGGTTCAAAAGTTATAAAATGCTGCTGGTGCGTTTACTGAACATACCCGAAAAAATGTTCAGAAAATTATTATCAGTCACCCTCGACCTGCGCCAGTTGAGGTTAGGCTCTAACTAGGTGAAAAACGTCCCAAAAAACCCAATGGTACACTTGGTTTTTCAATCCAAGTAAATGTTTAGATGTTATGAATTTTACAATAAAATTATTTTCACTTAATTATTTTATTTTGTCTCAAAAACTAACTTTCTCTGGTGGCCCGCGTCGGCCAAAGACATCATCTTCATAAAGAAATCCTACTCTCATGAGTTCAGTGGTGGTCTCATATTTTTAGTCTAACTTACTATTTGTGAGTTATAAGTATTTGGAAAATAAAATAATTTATTTTATTATTTTATTTACGATTATACCATTTTTGAGTTTTCTCACAGGAGGCCCACGCCGACAAATCTTAAGTCGCGCCTAGGGTAAACCCACCATCCTGAACACAACGCTACCCTCAAATTTCTGATCCCAGTACCTATTTAAGAGTTATATTACTTTTTCATGAAAACTGCTTACGAGCATTAACATAAGCTTTACAAAACTTCGACGGATCAATCCGGGCTCTCTGGGCCTCAGAATAGCGCGCCGTCAGATTTCACGTACTAATAAAATTCCCATATATTAAAAACAATTTACATGGAAATTCCGGGCCCTTAAATATGAAATATATAAAATTGAAAATTCAGTTATTACAATTCATAATTGATTTTGAATGGCTAGTTTGGTAAGTCGTCATGTGCACAGACTCGGTGTTGTGTGAGGTGCAATCTATCTAATTACTTTAAAGAGATAATGTACTATGATACCTTGGGGTGTTACATTCTATCATACTTCAATAAATTGTATCCTCGAAATTTATGCTTAGGATTTAAAACATGGGATTTGACATTTCAAACTATCTTAATTGAAATCCCACATAAAAAATGTAGTAATGAAGCCTCGATTTTAAAATAAATAATGTTAAGTATAAAGGCTACCAAAAATAACACATACTAGGGTTAACTATAGGAAATCATGTATATGGAAGAGAAAACTAATCATCAATTTCTAATATAGAATGATAGAGAATATTATTAGGAGAATGTTAATGATCTGAATGCCATAAACTTGTGATGGGTTGAAATAAATTTCATTACCCAGTATGAAAATTAAAGAAACAACATTTTTTAAGTTACTTTTCATAATGATGATGAATTGATTAATGAGATTTACTATGAGTTTAAGGATATATACTTACTTTACAATTAGAGTTTCATCCCTTAATAAATTTCTACCACAAACTTATATCTTCTCCAAATGATGAGTAATCAGGATGACTTGGTTACACCGGAAGCAGTAGAATCAACTAATAGAAAATAACATAATCCACAAAGGATGAACATTATATTTTTCTTTCCATTAAACATTAACCAATACCAAAATGTTTATCACATGATCATATGATCCCCAAAAACAAAAATCCTTTATAGAAAGAAATACTACTCTTAATCTCCAAAATTTAAACAAATAATACCCAAATTTCCAAAAATATGCATTCATGAACAATTGTACTTAAAATAATTCAATATATTCCTAACTAATATTGAAACCCAAAACTCCAAGTAATTTGATTATGTAGTCTCCCTTGTTAAATTTTACCTCTAAAAAATATCGAATACTCTTAAAGACACATACTTAAAAGTAATTAACCCAATCACATATTCTCTATGATAGGGAAATCACTTACATAAATAACCCAAATTGATATAAATCCTCAATAAAATCAAAGAAAAATTTCCACCATTACTCCAAAAATTAAATCCCATAGTGTTCTATATTCCTTAGGCATATAGTGTACCCAATAGAGTGAACGTCTTCCAAAATAACATTTATCACATAATCACCAAACCATTTTCCAAAACTAAGGATATCCATTAGATGATATATAATGTAAAAAATCAACTCAATAATGTCATTTAACTAAAAATAATTAGTCACACTAACTGGGGACTACACGTAGTCCAGTGGTAGGCAATAAATCCCAATTGCACTCTGGTTGTCGGTTTGATTTCCACAGATTTATCCGATGTGACAGGTTTTCACATAGTCTGCGTGCTATCCCTTTTCAAAAACTATATTTTATTACATTTCGAAAATGAGATAAATTCCTAAAAATTACCATAACATTATTTCACCAGATATGTTATCTCATACCTCACATTTTTGTCCCTAAATTTAATAACTTGTAATTTATTAATAATAAAGGATCATATAAAACCAAATGGTTATTTATAACCATATCCTCAATAGAAAAGACAATTATTCCTCAAAATATCATCTTCAAAAGAAAAACTGTATGGTTACAGATACTAGATGATCTTCATTAAATGTGATCCCATAAACAAAGATCACTAATACTTTTAAACATTTATCCAACCATTTATTTCCACATAGCTTCTTCTTTGACCAAGAGTATATCCTATATAATAGGGCATTCACTCTTGTAATGGCCAGGTACCCAAAATTTACGATAAATGACTGTAAATGGATTCTTGGGACTATTTTTATTTTCAACCATAGTACTCTTCATTTTTTCTTGACAATTTATTACATTATGTCCTTCTTTCCCATGAATAAATAATATCATTGTTCTATTGAGACACATCCTAGGTGTCTCCTTCCACATTTCCTATATGATGGAAATTGATTTTTATTTATTCCATGGTATCCACTACTGCAGCTCTTATCATTCATTGCCTTTATCTTCTTTACTGAGTCCGGGAGTTGGTTAATATATATGTTGTTGACAATATTTTTGAAAAACTGATTCGGCATGAACACGATATATTTTATGCCTAACAACATTCCATTTTGTTTCTCATTTCCACCATCGTTCCCACCTTGTACATCATGATCAAAGTTACTATGACTTCCTTGGAATTAATCCATTGACTATAATCATAAAGCATTGTGTGAGTAAAAATAGTCATAAAATATTTATAGAATATCATGACACCTTATTTTCATTTTGAAAAACCATTGGATTAACCAAGTTCATTTATTCTCATCTTATGTTGAAATCCTCCAAATATATTTGTAAGGAAAATTTAAATTATCCTAAGAATATCCCCCAGGAATGATGTAACAAATAGTGCAGCAAGGCTCATTGTCGTGTACAAGGATTCCCCAAGTCATTCTTAAAACTCATTGTTAGAGTTTTCACTCCTACGTACATCTGTGCCCGAGAAGCCTCTACCTACTTGTATCAAGACAAGGATGTATTTATAAGAAAATAAAAAAAATCTCTACATTACTAAAATTCGAGGATGTTTATCTATACTAATCCTCAATGTCTATCTTAGGGTAATGTGCTCTAATGAGAGTTTATCTAAATCTAGTTTCCATGATTTGTACTAAACATCCTTTGATTCCAACTGTATCGCCTCGACCCCAAAATCCAGGATCTTGTGCATTATTTTACTACATTGGCATGATTATAAGGAATCAAGTCCAAAAGTACTAATCATTTTATTATTCTTTTAAACAAGTTACATACATATGTTCAACATTTCAAATTGAAAAGAAAAACAACACTAAATTATTCAATTAAAAACATCCACGTTTCCTAGATTATGCCTACTAGTTACTCATAACTAACTTCTTCATTTCCATGGAAAATGAAACATAAGTAAGGGGTGAGCTCAAATGCCCAGTAAGTGTAAACAATAAAGCAGAAGATAACATAAACATTGGGCATAGTGAATAATTGAAAACATATGCCTTTACAAATAACTAACATGAACACTTTTTGGCAGGAATATGAGCTCTGTAAATAATTTCATAATAATACATAGTCCTGGGTATTCTACTAGTCGAATAACCACATGAAATATCAATATCAAATCTCATAATTATGGAATGCATAATGATGGACATCATAATCACATAGTCAAGGCCTAGAGCCTAGACGAGAAAAAAATATTTTGTCAACGCCTTGTGCCAAGACACGAGTTTGTCTCATTAGACCTACCGATGAATTGAGTAGCTATAGTGAGCTCTACCTGTCACATACTAAGCCAAGTTAATTTCTCATATGAAAATTTTTAATCATAACATAATCCTTCGTATTAAAAATGGCATAAAAAATTTCAATAATTTATCCATAAACCATGAATGGTATAAAAATAACACATCCACAGTCAAACATATCACAAAACCTTCAATACGGTATGGAAGATTTGTATCATATTAAATAAACCCTGATCAATAATAATATCTCATAAAATATTCGAACATAGTTTAAAATGATCATTATAAATCATTTAGAGAAATATAAATTTTTCATGAAAACATTTAAAAGTCTCACAATTAATCAAAAGGATGATTAAAATAGATTTTTGAATCAAAGTTTCCTATAAAACAATGGAATGTTTTAATGGAATTAACATTTTAAAAAATTCATGTCCATATAAATAAATCCTTAAAACCATTTTTAAAACATGGACCTTAATGATAATGATTTAGAAGAATAATTTTTTAAAACATTTTAAATGATACATTAGTTAGAGTTCTTAACCAAATGATAAATACTTGAAAACATATTTTTAAGGTAATAAAAACTTTATAAAATCATGAGAATAATGGGATTAATGATATACTATGTCAATGTACAGTATATACACCGAACAAGAGTGACTTGGCCCAGAACAACGAAGAAGACACAATGAAATGTATGTTTAGATGAAATCTCTTATAAAGACCATATCCTTAGGATAATGGTAAAGCAATTAAATAATTATTTTTCAAAAATATAAATACACTAAATATGATTTTATATTCAGTGTAAATAAATCGGAATAAATTTTCACATATTCTTGTAAAAACAACACCAATGAATTAGATATTTAACTCAATGAATGGAGATTGAGTTAAAATTACTCTTATGAAGTTCATATCGATGACTTGAGAATTTATCAATGGAGTGATTATATGAATGAAAATTATATCCACATAAATGGTAGTGGAAATTATTATAATAATAATAAATAGTGATTCCACAAATAATCATGGAGTAAAATAATCAATGAAGTAAGCGTAAAGCCCAATGAGTTGAAATTGAAATTTGAAATTCCCTTTCCAATTTGGTAACATAAGAAACATACACCCAATGAAATAAGTTTCATACAATGAAGATGTAAATACCCATAAATTATATTATATTACACAAAGAATACAATCCTAGGAATTATATACACCACATAAAAGGAAATAGTGCCAATATAGCATGAATCTCAAGGGAATAAGAAGTGAGATTAAAACCCCTTACAACGTCGTAATCAATCGATTCGTATGAAAAAAAAGTTAATAAACATAAAATAAATCACATAATAACATGAATTTAAATTGAATAATGATAGTATGTATCAAATGGATGTATAAAATACACCACATGCAATAAATAAGTCGCGAACTATGGAAATCTCCCAGAATTAAAAGTGAGATAAGAAACCCCTTACCTCAAGTATGACTTGTATTGTATGTTACTTGTTATTAATAAATAATAAACTGAATTTAATTTCATCTTAATTAAGAATATTTTTCATGTTTATTATTCTTTTTATATCACTTATGACCTTTCTATAACAATTAGTTAATTATTTGTGTTCATATAGGATATTTTATCGATGTTCGGAACTTGAGTAAAAAATGAACCGGTTATAATTCAAATTTTTCCAGGTGGTCATAATTCAATTATATATAGATTTTTATACATGATTTATATTATATATATATATATTATATATCTGGTATATATATGTTTTTATAACAGTACATAACATTTGGAGATTAGAAATGAAATTCACAGTTCATGGAGATGGTAAGCCGTACGTACGCATGAAAGCTACTTCTATTTTTATTTTGTGTTTTAATGGAATTAAAACATAATGATACATAGGAATATTATAAATCCAGTATAATATAATATTTAATATAATTAACCCCATCATTTATAGTCCCACATAAGGCATTAACGAGTCATATCACATTGAGGGGGCGGTAGTCCACACTTTCTCAAATGAAATTATAACGTTTCCCCATAATGGAAACCATAATGGTATTATATAAATGAAAAATATAGAGGCAAAAATAAAACATAAACATTATTTATATCATATATAAATATAGTTCCATCTTAATGGCCACAATAAGAGGTGGTGGGAGATAATTGAACCAATTATCGTTTCGTCACGCGTTAGTTTTCCATCCACAGAAACAGTGTGTTCATTACCCATTAGATGGAGGTGTGTGTATATGTAATAAGAATATTTCTCATAACAAAATCCTAGTATATTTTTGACAACAGTGTTTTTATAAAAGAAATGAATAAAAAGATTTCAGATGTTGGAGAATTAATATAAAAGAAAATAAGTTAAGATAAACCATTACCTTTAACTTGGGCAACACTCATGGGTTTGAACCAAATGGACATTTTGAAGTCACTTCGGCCTAAGGTAAGGCTTATATGTGGAATAGAGGGTTCTTTATAGATTATTTGGGTAGGTTTTTCATGGGTCAAGGGGCTCTAGAGGTTTGAGGAATGGGTTAGAAGTGGTTTCCTATTATAAGGGAGAGGAGGGTCACATTAGGAATGTATGAAAATGTTATTTTATTATAAACTTATCTTCAGTTATAAAAGGTCAAAAACTCATTAAAGTTGAAGAAAAGATTAATCAAGTATGAAATAAAATTCTCCAATAAGAATTAGATAGTTTTTGGATACTGTGTTTATATTAATAATCTTATTTATCCAAATAATTTATTAATGTGGTGAATACTTCATCATTTTTGTGTCATAAATAATTTAATTTATTTGATGTCTAAAAATTATGAGAAAACATCCATAATGTAGAAAATATTTTTTCTTTCCAATTATTATTTATAGTTGATATTTTGGATTGTATAACACTATGTAAAAATTTATATACTAAACAATATTTGTTAATGTCATTTTTGTCTTTACATTATGTAAATTAAAATAAAGTGTCATTATCATTCGTAAGTGGCTCCATATGCTCCCAAAATTGACCCATGGATGACTGTGATAGGCCATTACAAATCCAATAAGATTATTACTAGTGTTAAGGTAATTTTTTAATTATTATAATATTATTTTCAACTCTAATTTCCATATTTACCTTGAACCGCGATAAAAAAAGTCAAATGATTCTATTAAATAAAAATTAATTTCATCTTATTGAGAAACATTTTACATAATAATAACAACCATGTAAGTTGAAGTTTTTAAATTCAATTCACCAAAGTGGTATAATTTCATTTAAATGAAAAATTCAGTTTTTAACTACTACTAAGTGGTTTTACTATTCATCAAAAAATGAGGTTTTTCATAAAAATACCCAAAATTAACCCAAAGATGTATTTTATATTCCAAATTCAAAAATTATTTCTATTTTACCAAATTAGAAACATATAATTTTCGTTAATTAATTTAAAATTAATTCTCATTGTCAAAACAAATAGCGTGTTTTTATGAAATAATAACTATCAAATTATTGACACTTGTTTATATATAATTTCAAAGTAAAATTAATCCAATTACCAACATGGGATTAAATGGTAAAAATATAAAATAATTATACTTCCAAACCTTTTAAATTTATAATTTAAATCTATACATTATTTTTATTAAAAAATTTGCTTTCAATTATAAATTAGTATTTTTCACTATTCACCCTAGTATGAAAGTTATCATAAAAACAACAAAAAATTATTGAAACTAAATTTTTATGTCCTGATTCAAAAAATGAAGTTTATTTTGTCATATTTAATATATAAAAGTTTCAAATATTGGATTTAAAAAAGTGTTCTCCATTTAAAGGTCATTAAATTGCATTTTTTGAAAAATACTTCTTTTATTTGAAAAATATGAATTTGTTCATATATTATATCTAAGAAACACATAATATAGAGGTTATAATTATATGTATTATATAAAATTCAAAATTTAGTTAATACTATTCATAACTGCTTTTGAACGGCTAATTTGGTAAGTCATCATGCGACTGAACTTGGTGTTGTGTGAGATGCAAGCTATTGAATTACTTTAAAGAGATAATGTACTATGAAACCATGGGGTGTTACAACAATACCCAAAGCTCTAAAAAGAATATTAAATACAAAATTTTCCTTAAATAAGATCTTTAAAATAATGAAACTAATATTGAAACCAAAAACACAAAATGATTTGATAAAATAGTCTTCCATAAAAACGGTAGTATTTATCTCCAAATAACATCAACTACTCTTAAAGACTCATACTAAAAAGTAATTAAAATAATCACAAATTTCCAATGATAGGTTAATCATTTACATAACTATCTCATATCTCTATATGTCCACAATAAAAATTTGATTCTTCAAAATAAAATTCCCACCATTACTTTAAAAATGAAATCCCATAGTATTTCATATTTTCCATAGTCATATTGTATTCCAAAAATAGAAAACTTTTTCCAAAATAACCTTTATCACTTAATCGCCAAATTATTTTCTTATATTAAGGAAATAAATTTGGTAAAACATAAGACCCCAAATCAACTTAATCTTTATCAATAAAATCATTTAACTAAAAAGAATATGTCACACTAAGCAGATGTAACATCCCAGGAAAATAAAGAGTATGAAATTTTCATATTTATTAATATTTTTGAATTAAATATTAATTTTACTTTAAAGGGGTTCCTATGTTTGATAGCGTACCTGATATGCAATAATGGATATCTTGGAAATCTTATGTTGCCCACTAATAATGATATATTATTATTTTAATTGGTCGTTAACTCCAAGCCATTGTATTGGTGGGAATGAAAAAAACTAAATACAATATGATTACACATGTTTTTTAAATGTAATTACTTTTATCTAATAAAAGTTAGAGGCTTAAAATGTGAATGAATCTAATTTTAAGCATAATTTACATTAAATAGTCGATTTTACACCTTTTAATGGAAAATCCTTTTTAAATATAGTTTTGGTCACTTTAAAACATTCTATATGAACAAATAAAATCCTTTTTTTGAATGGGGACATCAAAATTTACTTTGTGTAATTTTTTGGTATTTTTCGGATAAAGTTCATTTTTAATGAATAGTGAAAAATATTGTATTTTAATTCAAAAGTGTCTTTTAATCTAATTTATTTATATGGTGAGATTATATTTTCAATTGGTTTTAAAGTGAAATTAAAATATATTTTCACCATTTAATCCAATGTTGGTCATTGTTATAAATTTCACTTGGAAATTGGACATAAGCAATTATCAATCTTTTGAAAGTTATTGTTTCATAAAAACACGCTATTTGTTTTGAAAACAGGAATTAGTTTTAAAATTAATTAATGCCACTTCTATGTTTTAAATTTTTAAAAATACACATAATTTTTGAATTAATAATATCAAATATATCTTAGGATTAACGTTTGGTATTTTTCTGAAAAACATCAATTTTTGAAGAATAGTGAAACCACATAGTGGTAGTTTAAAAAAACTAACTTTTTCATTTAAATGAAATTTTGCCACTTCTATGAATTGTATTTCAAAAATCCGACATACATGGTTTTTATGAAGAAGTTAAATGTGGTTCATTAAGATGAAAATAATTTTTGGTGAATAGTAACTTGTGTCTTTTATTTACCGCGGTTAAAGGTAAATATGGTAATTCAAGGTTAAAAGAATATTATAATAATTCAAAATTACTTTAAAACTTGTCCTAACCTTATTTTTTGAGTCATGAACTACCATGGGAATATTTGGGCTTATTTTGGGACCCATTTGATGCACTTGGAGGTGATAATGACAATTTAGATTAATTAATTTAAAGTAAATGCCAAAATGACATAAACAAAACTCTTTTAGTAATTAATTTTTAAATGGTGTTATATAAGTCCTATTTTCTACAATAAATATTATTTGGAAAGTTAAAACAATTTCCTATATCATGGTATTTTTTTATAATTTTTAGACATCAAATAAATTATATTATTTATGACACAATAAGGATGCAGTATTTACCTCATTAATAAATGATTTAAATAAATAAGATTATAATGATTAAAATATTATACAAAACAGGTAAAATTCTGATTTAATGATTTTATTTAGATACTGAAACATCTTATATTCTAATATAATTAATTTTGGTCCCTTAGAAACCGAATTTGATTATATAATAAAATAATAGTTTCACACTTTCCTAAAGATCCCCTCCTCCCCCTTATAAAAGGAGACCACTTATAACAATTTACTCACACCTATAAAGCCATTTGGCTCATCCAACCTCTACCAAATTAATCTCTCATCATCCCCTCCTCCACTTATAATCCTTACCTTAGGCAGAAGGCACTTCTAGATGTCCTTTAGTTCAAACCAAAGGGAGTTACCTAAATTAAAGGTAACAGTTTCTCTTAAATTATTTTCTTTTATTTTACTTCTCCAACCCCTAAACTCTTGTTATTTCCTTTTTTGTAACAACACCAGTATCCTCAATATACTAGGATGTTTTATAAGAAGGATTATAACTACAATTACACACACCTCCATCTAATGGATGAAGAACATAATGTTTTTGTGGATGACAAACTAATGCCTCACGAAACGATGATTGTTCAATTACATATTACCGCCTCCAATTATTGAAATTATGATGGAACTATATTTATATATGAAATATATTATGTTTATGATTTCTTTATGCTTCTGTACTTTCCAATTAAATCAAACCTTTATAGTTTCCATATTGGGTAAATACGATAATCCTATTTGAGGAAGTGCGGACTACCGCCCCCTCAAAGTGATGTGATTCGTTAATTACTTTTGTGGGATGTATAAAGGATGGAGTTAATGATATTATATATGATATTATACTGGAAATATAATATACCTATGTATCATTATGTTTTATTTCCATTAAAATAAGAAATAGAAATGAAAGTAGCGTTCATGCGTACGTACGACTTACCGTCTCCATGAACAGTGCATTTCATTTCTTACCTCCAAATAAATGTAACTATTATAAATAGATAAATATACTGGATATATATGATATATATGATATCCAAATCATGAATATCATTCTGGATATAATTAATCTTTTACCACATGGACGACTTGTGAATATAAGGTGTTCATTTTTACTCAAGTACCAAATATCAAAAAATTGAACGTTATTGACTTAAATGATTGAATAATGTTTATAACATGGTAATTAGTGATATAAAAGGAATGATAAATTTGAATAGGTTCTTATCAAAGTAGATATTAAATTTATTTTATTATTCAAGAGATTAAAGAATGATCGAGTCAATTCAGATGCAAGGTAAGGGACTTCGTCTCAATCTCCTCTCATTGAGTCTTATTTTGTTCTAATACAAGAATTACTTTTATACACTGTATAAACACCTTTTACTTTTAATTTTATTAAAAATGTATCTTTTTCTATGAAGCGTTTTACTAAACGACAAAAAGAATGTTCCTTTTAACGTACGTTGTGACAACGACCTTTTCCGCCACCGCGAGTATTATTTTATCTTTGGCTTCCTCAACAAGCCGTACTATTTTTAAAAAGAAAATAAATACTATATAATCTTTTATGTATTTTTGGTATTGAAAATGGTTCTGAAAAAGGATTTGTTATGTCAATATATTTAAGTTATATATTTTGATTGAAATGTGGAAATTTTTTCTTTCCTTTATATTTTTTGTATGTGTTATGATTTTATAATGGTACTTAGACATTTGACAGGTGGTTATGTGATAAACCAAATGACGGGTGGTGATGTGAATGCAAGGATGGGTAGTTACATTATAACCTCCAATGCATTGGGTATGGAATTAGGCTGTATGGATATTCTATTTAGTGATATAGGTGGAATTCGACCGTATAGTTATTCCATTTATGTATGTTTATGTCCCAAGTTACCTTTATATGTTATGTGTTATTTATATGGGTTTTATAGTAATATTTATGTTACAAAAGGGTACGTAATGATCCTTTATTCAGTTAAGAGTATTTACTACTTCATAAAGGTGAAAAGTATTACTTATGTTAAATTAATCATGGTTTACTTGTTGTTTTGAGAAACTAAATGTTATACTTCTTTGTGTATCCCTTACTGAGCTTTTTATGCTCATCCCATGTTTTTTAAATGATTTTCATAGGACATAATGTGGAATAGGGTAAAGGATGGGATCAAAGAGAAGTGATGCTATCTTAAACTAGGAACTAGACATGACTCCTTTTTTTCAAGAGTTCATGTATTGTAATAAAAATTGAAACTGTGTAGAAGTGTCTACCTTGTAATATTTTGAGACGTAATAGTTATGGAATAAATCTCTGAAACTCTAATCCTGAAAATATCCTCAATGTTAATTATTCATTTAATTCAATATTATGTATGGTTTAAGGCTGGGTCCATATAGTTGGTATCAGAGGTCAGTTTAGACAACTCTAGGGATTAGGAATTTTCATTAGACATATGGTTAGTCCCAATATATTATTTCACTTAAATCCATGTTTTATAACTTTTTCAGATCAAGGAATGTCAGTTACAAATGGAAGAAGGAGGATCTCAAACGGCATTCTTATCTCATCCTGATGACATGCTTGCAATAATTATTGCAAAGTCATGTTCAGATGATTGTGAAACGTTTTCTAGCATACAAATCACTTGAAAGCATTTGTTTGAGATATCAAACACCTCCACTATACCTCGTTATCATCGTGGGTCATGGGTTGTATTTAGAAAAGTCATATTTTCACAATATTCTCACATTTTCAAGAAAGGTAAATATTATCAAGGCATTTTCAAATATTTTTCCTTATCACAAGATTTTAAAGCATATTATGATTTTAAAAATGGTGCTGAAGAAAGAGACCCTTGTGAAACCTATTTATATTTTCTTATAAAATATAGTTTCTCAGCACATACTTATTGTATTTTAAAAAAACCGTTAATTGAACGTTGCAAATAAAATTTGGTTTCATTGTTTTATTGAAATCGTGTTTTATCAGATGTTTTGAAATTATATGTCATACATGATTATTTTCCAAAACTATTTTCCTGTCAACACCCATAAGACCGATGTTGTCCGAGATGTATTTGGATGTAGGAAGCAAATGATTTTGAAGGATCTCTAAATCATTGTTGTAATTCTTGGACCTTCTACCTACGTGAACAAGATGACGATGAAACCATGTGGACGCCATGATCAAGGTATGTTGTTATTCATTTTGGGAATCATTTTATTTTTTCATATGGTGGTGAAATAAGACATCAAGAATTAAGATGTTGAGATCATAATGAATTTGGATGAAAATTAGAGTTATAAGGAAACTGTTTAGGTTAAAACAAGTTAGGGTTATTTTTCAGTTTTATAAAAAGGACAACCCATAGGATGGGTGACAACATGTCGCATCCAGCAAGGCTGCCGGAATCAAACCCACAACCGAAGGGCGACAATGGTACATCGCCTACAAGAAGCCTACTTGAAGTCCCTGGTTAGTATGACTTATTATTTTAGTTAAATGATTTAATTGAATAGGAATAAGTTTATTTTTGTAACTTATGTTTTATCAAATGGATATAAACTGTATAGAAAATTGATTTATTGATTTAGTGATAAAGGTTGTGGAGGAAAACGTTCTATATTTTGAGGAAACTCTATATGCCTAAGTAAGATAGAGTAATATGTGATTTCAATTGTGGAATAATGGTTGAAATTTTAGTTTGGAAGAATCTATTTTTTTATTATGGACACATGATGATTTTATTTATTTATGAAAATGATTAACCTATCATGAAGAATATGTTATTAGGTTAATTACTTTTCAATATGAGACTTTATGAGTAACTGGTGTTACTAGGAGATAAATGTTAAGATGTATATTGGAAGTCTATGTAATTAAATCCTCGTGATATTTGGGTTACAAACATAGTTTGGATTACATTTGATGAATTTTAGGGACAATTTTTTATTGAAAGGCCTTTGTTGATCTTTGGGTTATGTTAGACAATTTTTGGAGATTAAATGTATTTTTTTGTTATGTAAATGTTTATCCTTTTGGGGGATTATCTGATCTTATACTAAACGTTTAAGGCCCTGGCCTTAAACCTCACTTAATATTGAATTAAATGAATAATTCATATTGAGGATCTTTTCACGGTTTAGAGTTTTGGAGAATTAGGTCATAACTATTACATCTCAAAAGATTACAAAGTAGAAACTTCTACTAAGTTTCCATAAAATAAAAACTCTTAAAAGGAAAAATGTCTAGTTCCATGTTTTAGATAGCATGACTTTCCCTTGATCCCATCCTTGACCCTATTTCACATTAAGTCCTGTGAAAAACATTTCAAAAAAACTTGGGGTGACCATAAAAATCTCAGTAAGGGATACACAATGAATGAAAACTGTTAGTTTTTCTAAACAACAAGTAAAACATATATACTTTATCAAAGTAATACTTTTCACCTTTATGAAGTAGTAAAGAGTTTTCACTGAAATAGAAGATCATTACATACCCTTTTGTAACCAAAAGATTACCATAAAACCCATATAAAGATCACATAACATATATAGGTAACTTGGGACATAAACATAATTAAAAGGAATAACCATATGGTCGATGATGTAGGTGATTTCAGTCGCTTTACCCTACTCAATTAAATTCTTATTTTCCTAAGAGTGTACCATAGTGGCACAACCTAGGGTCGATCACAAGGAGGCCGCTTATACGCACTATATTTTCAATTGTCACTTTTTTATTTAACTAATATAAAACTAACATATATAATATATATGGGGGATTTTGATTATGAAAATTAAATCAAAATGAAATATTAAATCTACATTATCAATTAAAATACCAAGGAAAATCGAACTGGAAAGAACAAGTTAAAGGAAGCAGCGGTGGACAAACGTTGATCGTTGGACACTCCCTTTATCATTGTTTACGAATATATTTTCATTAAATTATCCAATTTATACCTTAATACGTCAAGGTATACACCTAAATAATCTAGATACCATATTTAAACCTCATACATGGGTGCCGATCTTCTAATGAAAGTGTTCTGATTACCCGAAGACCTCCGAGTAACCAAAACAGGATGAACTCATCGTGCTCAAAAGCGAGACCTCGCCAAAGAAATTTAAACCATGAGTAAAACCACTTTAAATTCATTAGAATATAATCAATCTAGAATAATTTTTATGAAATGGAAAACACGAGAGAGAGAAATACCTCATTCATTCATGCAAACAAGTTCCAGGATAGTTTAAAAGAAAATATTTTACAATGAAAGCACAAACTCAAAAAGGGAAATGTCTTCAGATCTCCGTTTCCCACCACCACTTGGAGTTAGCCCTTCATGGCTTGATTAAATCATGAAATACTACTATACTCTTTCTCTCTAAATCCAAACCCCTTTGTGATGGATGGTGTGGTGAAGAATGGAATATGTCTTGAGAGGTAGGAGCTCCCCTCCTTTTATGGGCAGATTTTATCGTCACCAAGGTATCGCGTTTTTGACCCATTAAATGGCCGATTCACGCATGGACCTCTTCATAAATATTTTTTATAAGTTCCTTGGGAGTCCACCCTCAAAATGTCAGATTAATTGGACTCATATTGAAGGATTTATGGTTTTTCTATTGAAAATCGATTTCTCTGGATGAAGCTTCCTGGAAGCTTCCTTCAACACTCTATCACTATACGGCCATCATAAATGCTTCCAAACGGATTGAAAATTATTTCTGAGACGCGTTTGGGAGTCCTCTGTCATATCCAGGTGGAATCGCATCATTTGGATTAGTGTTGGACGAAATTTGCTTCCATTACTATGCGGGAGTCAATGCAGTCCGCCCGGAAACAATTGTCAACTTCATTGATTTTTTTGGGCACCATGTATATCGATTCAGCCACTGGTCCTGAAGACAAAGTTTAAGGAAATAAAATAAGGGTTCAAACAAAATTCGAATCACAGAATTTGGATATATATTTTATATGAAATGACAAAAATACCCCTGTGATAAAAATCTGTTAAAAATCCAGAATTAGGCCATTTTTGCATTTAGGCTCAAAATAACACCAAAACCTAAATATGTATCAATTGCCCATTAAATAACACTATTGTAGGTTTATAAACATTAAATTACAGTATAAAATATGTGAAAATATTAGCTTCATCAGTCGACTTCCACACATATCACTTAATAGAATAGCCATATGGCTGACTTCCATACCCAATACATTGGAGGTTATAACGTAACCACCCGTCCTAGTATTCATAGCACCACCCGTCATATGGTTTATCACGTAACTACCCATCAAATGTCCAATTACCATTATAAAATCATAAGACATAAAATAAATATAATGGAAAGAAAAAACTTCCACACTTTGATCACAATATATCACAAAAATATGTTGACATAACAAATCCATTATAAAAACAATTTTCAATAACAAAATACATAATGATTATATGGTATTTATTTCATTTTCAAAACATTACGGCTTGTTGAGGAAGCCAAAGACCAAATAATACTTGCGGCGGTGAAAAAGTTCGTTGTCACCTCGTACGTTAAAAGAAACATTCCTTTTTGTCATTTAGTAAAACAATTCGTAGAAAAACATTCCTTTTTTATATTAGTAAAAGTAAAAGGGGTTTATACATTGTATCAAAGAATGTTGTGTATAAAACGAAATATTCCTCAATGAAAGGAGATTGAGAAGATGTCCCATACCTTGGGTCCGACTTGACTCGATCGTTCTTTAACGTCCTGAATAATAAACTTGAGTTAATTTATACTCACATAAGAACTAATTTCTAGTTCATTATTCATTTTATATCACTTATTTCCATGTTATAAACATTATTTAATCATTTAACTTAATAATGTTTGTTTTTTCGATATTTGGTTCTTAAGTCGAAAGTGGACTTCTTACAATTACATGTTGTTCGTGTGGTCAATGGTTCATTATATACAGAATGATATTCATGATTTGGATATCATATATATCATATATATCCAGAATATAAATGTATTTATAATATTTCATAATCATTTAGAGGTAAGAAATGAAATGCACCGTTCATGGAGACGGTAAGCCGTACGTACGCATGAATGCTACTTTCATTTCTATGTCATATTAATGTAATTAAAACTAAATGAGAGGTATGTAGATTTTAAATACAGAATTATATTCATCATTTATATGTAACATGAATTATATATAATAAATTTAAATCCATCCTTTATACATCCTACATATGGCATTAATGAATCAAATCACTTTGATGGGGCGGTAGTCCGCACTTTCTAAAATGAAATTATCGTGTTTACCCACAATGGAAACCATAATGGTATGCCAAAAATGAAAAATACAGAATCATAAGGAAAACATAAACATAATATATATCATATATAAATAGAGTTACATCTTAATGGCCACCATTGAAAGTGTTATAAGAATATTGAACAATCATCGTTTCGTGAGGCAGAAATTCGCCATCCACAGAAACAATATATTCTTTAACCATTTTGTGTAGGTGTGTGTAAGTGTAGCTCGAATTATTCTTATAACAACATCCCAGTATATTGAAGATACTGGTGTTGTTACAAAATAATGGAATAAAAAGAGTTTATAGGGTTGGAGAAGCAAAATAAAACAAAAGAACACAAGAGAAAACACTACCTTTAAAACGGGTAACTCTTTCGGATTTGAGCTCAATGGCTTCCTTGGGAAGACTTCTGCCCAATGTGAGGCATCTAGTAGTAAGAGAGGGATGTGGAGAGACAAAAAGAGTAGAGATTGGCCAATCCAAAGGCTTGAGAGGTGTGGGTAAGGAGGTAGAGGTGGGGGCCTTTTATAAGAGGAAAGGAGGGGCACTCTTGGAAAGGTAAGAATAGATACATTATTATAAATGATTTTCTGATAAAAAGGGTCCCACAATTATATATTTAGAGGATAATGTGGTACGAGTTCGAAATACACCCATAAAATAGTTTTTTGAAATGTTTAGGTCTTATATTTTACATTATTTGTTCATTTATTTAAATCGTTAAATAATGAGGTAACTACTGCATCATCATGGTGTCATAAATAATTTAACATATTTAATGTCTAAAAATTATAAAAAAATATCATGCTGTAGGATATCTTTTTATCTTTCTAATTAATATTTATAGTCAAAAATATGAATTGTATAACCCCATTTAAAAATTGTTTTAGTAAAACAACTCATGTTTGTGACATTTTTATTTTAACTTTAAATAAAAAGTTATTAATGTCATTTTCCTACCAAAGTGGCGCCATGGGGTCCCCAAGTTGACCCATGGATTGCATTGGTCGGCCATGACACATCCAATAAGGGTAGGACATGTGTCTAGGTCATTTCATATTATTAAGACATTATTTTTACCTTAAACTACATTAATTACCTCTAATTGCGATTAATAAACATAAAAGTTACTATTCACCAAAAAATTATTTTAATCCCTTTGAAGCACTTTTTACTTCCTAATGGAAACCATGTATGTCAGATTTTTGAAATTCAAAACACAAAGGAGGTAAAATTTCATTTAAACAAAAAATCAGTTTTTAAAGTACCACTTAGTGTTATCACTATTCATCAAAAATTGATGTTTTTTAGAAAAATACCAAAAATTCACCCTATGCTATATTTGATATTCCGAATTCAAAAATGATGTCTATTTTAAAAAATTCAGAACATATAAGTAACATTAATTAATTTAATAATTAATTCCCGCTGTCAAAACAAATAGCCTGTTTTTATAAAACAAAAAGTATCAAAAGATTGACACTAGTTTAAGTCTGATTTCAAAGTGAAATTAATTCCAGTGACCACTATTGGATTAAATTGTAAAAATATATTATAATTAAACATTAAAACCAATTCAAAATAAAATCTAATCATATAAATAAATTAGATTAAAAAGGGCTTTTGAATTAAAATACAACATTTTTTACAATTCATTAAAAAATTAACTTTATCGAAAAAATATCACAAATATACACAAAGTAATTTTGATGTCCCGATTATAAAGGAGTGTTTTATTTGGTCCAATAGAATGTATAAGAGTGATCAAAACTATATTTAAAGAAGGTTCTCCATGAAAAGGCGATAAGTCGACCTTTAGTGTAATTTAGAGTATATATGCCTAAAATTGAATTCTTTTCATATTTTATGCCTTTATCCTTTATTGAATAAATGTAAAAACATTTAACAAACATATATAATAATATTTTAGTTATTTATATTCAATTCTTCCAATACAACGGCTACGTGTTAACTACCATTTAAAATAATATTATTTTATTACTAGTGTGCAATGTAAGATTTCAAAGAAACTCATTATTGCGTATCGGGTACGCTATCAAACATAGAAACCCATTCAAAGTAAAATTAATATTAAATTATCAAATATTAATAAATATGAAAATGTATTATTCTTTATTTACCTGGGATGTTACATCTTTCCCCCCTTTTGTGAATTGCGTCCTCGCAATTTTATTCACTTATCAAAATAAGTGGGGGTATTTATCCCTCATAGCATTTTCAGATTCCCATGTTGTCTCTTCACTCATGTAGTTTTTCCAAAAAACCATTACCTGGTGAATTACTTTATTTCACAACACTTGCTCTCTTCGGTTAAGAATCTGGAATGTTTGTTCTTCATAAAAGAGATTCTCTTCCAACTGAACTACCTCTGGGCTCAAAACATGAGATGGATCTGGCATATACTTTATCAACATCAAAACATGAAAAACATTGTGTACCTGAGATAAACTCGGAGGTAAAGCCACATGGTATGCAACTGATCCAACATTCTCCAGAATTTCATATGGTCCAATGAACCTTGGACTCAGCTTTCCTTTCTTACCGAATCGCATCACACTTTTCCATGGTGAATCATTGAGAAAAACATGATCACCTACCTCGAAAGATAGATCCTTCCTCCGGTTATCCGCATAACTCTTCTGCCTACTGTGAGCTGTTCTCTTGTGTTTCTGAATCAACTGAACTTTTTATGCCATCTCTTCTACAAATTCTGGTCCCATCAGCTTCCTTTCAATAACTTTTTCCCAAAAAATCTGGAGATCGACACCGCTTCCCATATAATGCCTCAAACAGTGCCATCTGTATAGTAGAATGAAAATTGTTTTTATAAGAACTCGTCCAAAGAAAGATGTTGGTCCCAACATCCCTGATAATCCATAGAGCAAGATCGTAGCATATCATCCAAGGTCTGAATTGTTCGTTCTGACTGCACAACTAATTGCAGATGAAAAGCTGTACTAAAATTTAATTCAGTACACCACGACTATTGAAGGCCCTTCAAAAAGTTAGAAGTAAATCTAGGATCATGATAAGATACAATGGGGAGGGGAACTCCATGCAACCTGACTATCTCATTAAGATACAATCAAGAAAGTTGATCTAGAGAGAATGTATCTCGAATAGGATGGAAATGAGCAGATTATTCAATCGATCAACAATAAACCAGATGGCATTATTAACTCTAGATGTCTTCGGTAATCCCACAAAAAAGTCCATTGATATATTGTCCCATTTCCACTCTGGCACTGATAGAGGCTGAAGCATCCATTTCGGTAACTGCCGCTCTACTTTAACCTGCTGACAAGTCAAACACTTCATTGTAAAATCAACAATATCTCTTTTCATTCCATCCCAGTAGTAATACTCCCACAGATCTCTGTACATCTTAGTACATCCAGGATGAACTGAAAATAGGGAACTGTGAGCCTCACATAACAACTCATTCTTCAACTATGAATCACCAGGCACACATAATATCTTCCCAAACCTCAAAACACAATCATTATCAATGTTGAATTCAGGCAACTTACCCTTCTGAACCAGCTCTACCTTTTTATACAACTCAGTGTCTTGCTTCTGTGCTTGCTTAATTCTGTCTGATAGAGAAGATTTCAATGATACCTGAAACAAAACAGAAGGACATCCTACATAAACAACTTCCATGCCAAAGTTATTCAAATCCTTAACCAAAGGATCACGTTCCAAATGCATCATTGTTAATGAAGCATTACTTTTTCGACTCAAAGCATCAGCCACATTATTTGCTTTTCTGGATGGTAATGAATTGTACAATAATAATCCTTGATTAATTCTAGCCATCTCTTCTGTCTCATGTTCTATTCTTTTTGAGTGAATATATACTTTAAACTTTTTTGATCAGTATATATTTCACACTTTACTCCATGCAAATGATGCCTCCAAATTTTTAAGGCAAAAACAATAGCAGCTAATTCCAAGTCATTTGTAGGGTAATTTACCTCATGAATTTTCAACTGGTGTGAAGAATAAGTAATTACCTTATCATTCTGCATAAGGACACAACCATGTCCTTTCAATGAAGCATCATTGTAGATATCAAACTCACCATTCCTGGAAAGAAGTGCCAAAACTGAAGCATTCACCAATCTTCTATTCAACTCCTGAAAACAGTCATCACATTCTTTTGTACAGATAAACTTAACACCCTTCCAAGTTATCTTAGTCATTGGAAAATATAATCATGAAAAATTTTCAACAATCCTTCGGTAGTAACCTGCAAAAACAAGAAAACTATGGATCTTGGTTACAATTTTTGGTCTTGGCCATTCTTAAACAACTTTTGTTTTGCAGGATCAATAATTATGCCATTTTTTAAAACAATGTGACCAAGGAAAGAAATTTTTTGTAAACAAAACTCACACTTTATGAATTTTCCATATAGTTTCTTTTATTTTAAGGTTTTCAAGATAACCCTTAAATGACTCTCATGCTCCTCTTTACTTTTAGAAAACACCAAAAAATCATCAATGAAAACAACCAAAAACTTATCCAAAAACTCATGGAAAATTCTATTCATAAGGTCCATGAATACAGCATGTGCATTGGTTAACCCAAAAGGCATAACTAAAAATTCATAATGGCCATATCTAGTAAGGAACACAGTCTTCGGAACGTCTACTTCTTTTACTTTCAACTGATGGTACCCCAACCTCAATTCAATCTTTGAAAAATACTGAGCTCCCTGGAGCTGATCAAACAACTCATCGATATGAGGCAAGGATACTTGTTCTTAATAGTAATGTTATTTAAGGCTCTATAATCAATGAAATGTCCCATTGAGCCATATTTCTTTTTAACAAACAAGATAGGATCATCCCATGGTGATGTGCTAGGTTGAATGAAACCTTTATCTAATAACTCCTGCAATTGCTTCTTTAACTCTACAAGTTAAACTTGAGCCATTCGATAAGGGGGTCTTGAAATTGGATTAGAATCAGTAACTAAGTCAACAGTAAATTCAACTTCCCAATCATGAATAATACCATGCAACTCATCAGGAAAAACATCAAGATACTCATTTACCAATGGCACATCATTAATCTGAACAATTTTTTTATTTTCAACAATATGTTCAAGGTAACATTCATTTCCATATTTTACCAGTTTCTGAACTTCTTGATATCTTATCAACAGTAAGGGTTCATTCTTGTACACAAACTGAAAATATTTCTGAAAAGAAACCATTTTAGCGCTACAGTCAATCTTAGAATGGTAAACAAAAAGCCAATCCATGCCCAAAATAACATCAAACACTACTAGAGGCAAAACAATAAGGTTTTCTGGTAGATTCTTTCTGCACACAAGGGTAGGAAGGTTCTTATAATTCATTTTTGTCTCAATGTTCCCTCTAGGTTTTTTTACCATAAGTTCAGGATTTATATCTTGAGATGGAATTTCCAATTTACTAGAAAACTTCTCAGAGATGAAGGAATGTGTAGACCCTGAATCAAATAACACATTGGAATAATCTGAACAAACAAACAGTGTACCTGATAACACTTCATTCGATGTCCCAACATCTTCTGAAGTAGTTGCAAAGGATTTCACCACCCATTTCTGCTTGTAGTCTGGATGCTTTTCCCCAGTTGAGTTCATTATTAGACACTAATTTGCATAATGACCCATTTAATTACACATAAAACATCTTACTGCTGGCTTTTCATTGCCTGCTTGATCATCTTCCTTACATTTACGAGCAATATGACCTGACTTACCACACCGAAAGCACATTCCAAACATTGATAAACATTTTCCAAGATGAATTTTACCACACTTCTCACAGGATGGATATTTGGTTTTCTTACCTCCTTGTTTATTTGATGAATTCTTCCCCTTTTCCTGCCAACAGGACCACTTATTCTGTTATTTGTCAAAGAACGCCTGATCATCGGCAATCTCCATTTCCACATTCTCCGCACATCGAACAAGTTTTTCATAACTATTGAAATCACTAGAAGCTAAAGACCTTCAATACTTTGGATTTAACCCTGAGTAATAACGGTTGATTTTACTATCAAAATCTCATATGAAGTTTGTAGCATACCTTTCCTGTCGAGTTAACATTGCTTCATAAGAAGCCACAGTGTCATCCTCCTGCATCAATTCTAGGAATTGTTTTTCCATCCTAAGAATAACCACCTTAGGAAAATATTTCTCAAGAAACATACCTTTGAATTCATCCTAGTGAAGATCATCAATCTCATCACTATCCCTGATATTTTTCACCATTGACCACCACTGATCAGCTTCACCTTCAAAACGGTAAACAGCAAGACTAACCTTTTGATGTTCTGAACACCCCATGACATCAAAAATCTTCTCCAGTGCATTAATCCACCCTATAGCTAACACAGGGCCATATGATCCTCTAAATGATGGGGGATGTTGCCTCATGAAATGTTCCACCACTGACATGTTCCTCTGCGGTTGATCTGGCTGATCTCGTGCATGGATACCACCACCATTTATAGCCTGATTCAATCTTGCCATCACTGCAACAAACTATTTAGTTCCAATTCCGACCATCTCGGGTTGCGGATTTGGATGGTTTTCTTCCTCCTAATGTCGTCCCAACATAGCTGCTTTGTTTCCTCTGCGGAAAACCATTCTATACATAGAAATATCTTAGGCGAAGAAACATGTTAACCATTAAATGCTATATCATTTCAATCATACCATAAATTAATAAATAATTTAACAATTTTCTAACTCCTACAGTTTTCTAAACCGACCTCTGATACCAACTATAGGGCCCCGGCCTTAAACCTTACTTAATATTGAATTAAATGAATAATTCACATTGAGGATCATTTCACGGTGTAGAGTTTTTGAAAAATAGGACATAACTATTACATCTCAAAAAATTACAAAGTAGAAACTTCTACTAAGTTTCCATAAAATAAAAACTCTTAAAAGCAAACATGTCTAGTTCCATGTTTTAGAGAGCATGACTTTCCCTTGATCCCATTCTTGACCCTATTCCACATTATGTCCTGTGAAAAACATTTCAAAAAAAACATGGGGTGAGCATAAAAAGCTCAGTAAGGGATACACAATGAATAAAAACTGTTAGTTTTTCATAACAACGAGTAAACCATGTATACTTTATCAAAGTAATTCTTTCTCCTTTATGAAGTAGTAAAAACTCTTCACTAAAATAAAAGATCCTTACTTACCCTTTTGTAACCAAAAGATTACCATAAAACCCATATAGAGATCACATAACATATATAGGTAACTTGGGACACAAACATACTTAAATGGAATAACCATATGGTCCACTTCCACACATATCACTTAATGGAATAGCCATAAGGCCGACTTCCACACCCAATGCATTAGAGGTTATAACATAACCACTCGTCCTGGTATTCACAGCACCACCTGTCATATGGTTTATCACGTAACCACCTGTCAAATGTCCATGTACCATGATAAATCATAAGACATAAAACACATATAATAGAAGGAAAACATTTCCACACTTTGATCACAATATATCACATAAATATGTTGAAATAAAAAATCCATTATAAAAACCATTTTCAATACCAAAATACATAAAGACTATATGGTATTTATTTCATTTTGAAAACATTACGGCTTGTTGAGGAAGCCGAAGACCAAATAATACTCACGGCGGTGAAAAAGGTCATTGTCACTGCATACGTTAAAAGAAACATTCCTTTTTTTCGTTTATTAAAAGGCTTTGTAGAAAAATATTTCTTTAGTATAAAAGTAAAAGTAAAAGGGGTTTATACACTGTATTAAAGAAAGTTTTTTATAAAACTAAAAATGCCTCAATGAAAGGAGATTGAGACGAAATCCCTTACCTCGGGTCCGACTTGACTTGATCGTTCTTTAACATCTTGAATAATAAACTACAGCTAATTTATACAATGTTAGGAACCTTTTTCAAGTTCATTATTCATTTAATATCACCTATTTGTATGTTATAAACATTATATAATCATTTTAGTTAATAATGATTGTTTTGTCGATATTTGGTTCTTATGTCGAAAGTGGACTTCTTACAATTACATGTTGTTCGTGTGGTCAATGGTTCATTATATCCCGAATGATATTCATGATTTGGATATCATATATATCATATATATCCGGCATATACATGTATTTATAATATTACATAATCATTTAGAGGTAAGAAATGAAATGCATCGTTCATGGAGACGGTAAGCCGTACGTACGCATGAATGCTACTTTGATTTCTATGTCATATTAATGGAATTAAAACTAAATGAGAGGTATGTATATTTTAATTCCAGAATTATATTAATCATTTATATGTAACATACATCATATATAATAACTTTAAATCCATCCTTTATACGTCCCACATATGGCATTAACAAATCAAATCACTTTGAGGGGGCGATAGTCTGCACATCCTAAAATGAAATTATCGTGTTTACCCACAATGGAAACCATAATGGTGTGCCAAAAATGAAAAATACAGAAGAATAAGGAAAACATAAACAAAATATATATCATATATAAATAGAGTGAAATATTAATGGCCACCATTGAATGTGTTAGAAGAATATTGAACAATCATCGTTTCGTGAGGCAGAAATTCCCCACCCACAGAAATAGAATGTTCTTTAACCATTAGATGTAGGTGTGTGTAAGTGTAGCTCGAATTATTCTAATAACAACATCCTAGTATATTGAAGATACTGGTATTGTTACAAAATAAAGTAATAAAAGAGTTTAGAGGTTTGGAGAAGCAAAATAAAACAAAAGAACACAAGAGAAAACACTACCTTTAAAACGGGTAACTCTTTTTGATTTGAGCTCAAAGGCTTCCTTGGGAACACTGCTGCCCAAAGTGAGGCTTCTAGGAGTAAGAGAGTGATTTGGAGAGACAAAAAGAGCAGATATTGGCCGAACCAAAGGCTTGAGAGGTGTGGTTAAAGAGGTAGAGGTGGGGGCATTTTATAAGAGGAGAGGAGGGGCACTCTTGGAAAGATAAGAAAAGATACTTTATTATAAAATGATTTTCGGATAAAAATGGTCCCAAAATTATATATTTACAGGATAAGGTGATAAGAGTTCGAAATCCACCCATCAAATATGTTTCTTACATGTTTAGATCTTAGATTTTACATTATCGTTTCATTTTATTTAAATCGTTAAATAATGAGGTAATCAATGCATCATCATGGTGTCATAAATAATTTAATTTATTTAATGTATAAAAATTATAAAAAAATATCATGATCTTTGAAATCTTTTTAGATTTATAATGAATATTTATAGTCAAAAATAGGACTTGTATAACCCCATTTAAGAATTTGGTTAGTAAAAAAACTCATGTTTGTGACATTTTTATTTTAACTTTAAATAAAAAGTTATTAATGTAATTTTCCCACCAAAGTGGCTCCATGGGGTCCCCAAGTTGACCCATGGATTTTCATGGTCGGCCATGACACATACAATAAGGGTAGGAAATGTGTCTAGGTCATTTCATATTATTAAAACATTATTTTTACCTTAAACTACACTAATTACGTCTAATTGTGATTAATATACATAAAAGTTACTATTCACCAAAAAATTATTTTAATCACATCGAACCAAATTTTACTTCCTAATGAAAACCATGTATGTCGTATTTTTTAAATTCAAAACAAAAAGGTGGTAAAATTTCATTTAAACGAAAAATCAGTTTTTTAAGTACTACTTAGTGGTTTCACTATTCATCAAAATTGAAGTTTTTCCGAAAAATACCAAAAATTCACCCTAAGATATATTTGATATTTCGAATTAAAAAATGATGTCTATTTTACAAAATTCCAAACATATAAGTTACATTAATTAATTTAATAATTAATTCCTGCTATCAAAACAAATAGCGTGTTTTTATGAAACAAAAAGTATCAAAAGATTGACACTAGTTTAAGTCTAATTTCAAAGTAAAATTAATTCCAACGGCCACTATTGGATTAAATGGTAAAAATATATTCTAATTTCACTTTAAAACCAATTCAAAAGATAATCTAATCATGTTAATAAATTATATTAAAAAGTGGTTTTGAATTAAAATACAACATTTTTTACTATTCATTAAAAAATGTACTTTATCGGAAAAATACCAAAAATATTAACAAAGTAAATTTTGATGTCTAGATTCTAAAGGAGAGTTTTATTTGGTACAATAGAAAGTATATGAGTGGCCAAAACTATATTTAAATAAGGTTCTCCATGAAAAGGTGATAAGTCGACCTTTAGTGAAAATTATAGTATATATGCCTAAAATTGAATTCTTTTCATATTTTAAGCCTTTATCCTTTATTGGATAAATGTAAAACCATTTAACAAACATATATAATAATATATTAGTTATTTCTATTCATTACTTCCAATACAATGGCTACGTGTTAACTACCATTTAAAATAATATTATTTTATTACTAGTGTGCAACGTATGATTTCAAAGAAACTCTTTGTTGCGTATCGGGTACGCTATCGAACATAGAAACCCCTTTAAAGAAAAATTAATATTCAATTCTCAAATATTAATAAATTTGAAAATGTATTATTCTTTATTTACCTGGGATGTTACAAAACGTTTTTGTTTTGGTTAATATCTAAATACATGGGAAATATATAGTTCGCATTTTATGGATTATGTGATTCTCTCGAAGTTGATTATAGAACTCTTATTGTGAAGAAAAAAAGTCATCCTGAATGCTCATTTTTTGGAGAAAATATGAGTTTGTGTTAGAAATATAGTAAAAGATGAATGTCTACATGACAAGTAAGTATATTTCTTTATTTTTATGGTTAAGCTCAAAAATAAATTCCTCAAAGAAAAGTATCTTTAAAAAAACCTACTATGTTAACTTTTCCTACTAGGGAATCAAATACTATTTAACCCATCTCAAGTTTGTGATTTTCAGATGGTAAAATTTCTCCTAATCATGGTTTCTATCACTCTCCATCAGAACATGTCAGTATTTTTCTCCTTAAAATCCATGTTTTCATGGAATCATAGTATCTGTTGTCTCAGGTAAACTTTGAACTTCTATTACTTTATTTTAAAGTGATAATTTTACTGACTCTTTTTTCAATGTGGGGCTTCCAATTATGTTCTAAAGCCCAATTTTTAAAATTGAAAAGATGCAATTCCCAAAAGGGGGAAGGATGTAACATCCTTGGAAAATAAAGAATAAGAAATTTTGATATTTATTAATATTTTTTAATTAATTATTAATTCTACTTTAAAGTGGTTTCTATGTTTGATAGAGTACCCAATACGCTGTAAGGGATATCTTGGAAATCATACATTGCACACTAATAATATAATATTATTATTTTAAATGGTCGTTAACTCTTAGAAATTGTATTGGTGGGAATGAACAAGGCTAAAAGCAATATTATTATACTTTTTTTAAATGTAATTAATTTTATCTAACAAATGTTAGAGGCTTAAAATGTGAATGAATCTAATTTTATGCATAATTTATATGAAAAGGTCGATTTTCCGCCTTTTAATAGATAACCCTTCATAAATCTAGTTTGGTCACTTTAATACATTCTATATGACCAAATAAAATTCTTATTTGTAATGGGGAAATCAATATTTAATTTGTTTAATTTTTTGTACTTTTTCGTATATAGTTCATTTTTTAACGAATAATGAAAAATATTGTATTTTAATTCAAAAGTGCCTTTTTATATAATTTATTTATATGCTTAGATTATCTTTTTAATTGGTTTTAAAGTTAAATTAATATATATTTTTATCATTTAATCCAATGTTCGTCATTGGTATAAATTTCACTTTGAAATTGGACATAAAAAGTATCAATCTTTTGATAGTTATTGTTTCTTAAAAACATGCTATTTGTTTTGATAAAGGGAATTAATTTTAAAATTCATTAATCCCACTTCTATGTTTTGAATTTTTAAACATAGAAATAATTTTTTAATTCATAATATCAAATATAGATTAGGCTGATGTTTTGGTATTTTTCTGGAAAACATCAATCTTTATTGAATAGTGAAACCACTAAGTGGTAGTTAAAAAACTGACTTTTTAATTTAAATGAAATTTTACCACTTCTGTGAATTCAATTTCAAAAATCCTAAATACATCATTGTTATCAAGAATTAAAATTTGGTTCATTAAGATGAAAATAATTTTTGGTGAATAGTAACTTTTGACTTTTATTTACCGCAGTTGAAGGTAAATAGGGTAGTTTAAGGTTAAAAGAATATTATAATAATTCAAAATTACCTTAAAACTTGTCCAAACATTATTGGATGAGTTATTATGGACCATGGGTTTATTTGGGTCTATTTTGGGTCCCCTTTGATCCACTTGGAAGTCATAATGACAATTTATATTAATTAATTTAAAGTAATGGTCAGAAAGACAAAAACAAAAATCTTTTAGTAATTAATTTGTATATGGTGTTATATAAGTCATATTTTCAACTATAAAGATTATTTAGAAATATAAAAAGATTTCCTATATCATTGTATTTTTTTATAATTTTTATACATAAAATAAATTAAATTATTTATGACATAATAATTATTCAGTATTTACATCATTAATAAATGATTTAAATAAATAAGACTATGATGATTCAAATATTTTCCAAAACATGTAAAATTATTATTGGATGATTTTATTTCGACCGTGACTCATATTATATTTGAATATAATGATTTTTGGACCATTAGAAACTGAATATCATTATATAATAAAATAATAGTTTCACACTTTCCAAAAGAGCCCCTCCTCCACCTTATAAAAGGAGACCACTTATAACCAATTCATCACACCTCTCAAGACATTTGGCTCATCCAACCTCTACCTAATGAAGCTTTAAACATCCCTATACTCCTATTAGAAGCCTTAACTTAGGCAGAAGGCAATTCAAGAAGTCCTTTGGTTCAAACCAAAGGGAGTTACCCAAATTAAAGGTAACAGTTTCTCTTAAATTGTTTTCTTTTTATTTTACTTCTCCAACCCCTAAACTCTTTTTATTTCTATTTTTTGTAACAACCCCAGTATCCTCAATATACTAGGATTTTTTTATGAGAAATATTCTAACTACACTTACACACACCTCAAACTAATGGATGAAGAACATAATGTTTCTGTGGATGACAATCTAACGCCTCAAGAAACGATGATTGTTCAATTACACCTTACCACCTCTCATGGTGGCCATTATGATGGAAATGTATTTATATATGATATATATTATGTTTATGATTTTTTATGCTTCTGTACTTTCCAATTTTATCAATCCATTATTGTTTCCATAGTGGGTAAATACGATAATCTAATTTGAGGAAGTGCGGACTACCGCCCCCTCAAAATAATGTGACTCGTTAATGCCTTATGTGGGATGTATAAAGGATGGAGTTAATGATATTATATATGATATTATAATGTAATTATAATATAATTATCTATAATTATGTTTTATTTCCATTAAAATAATAAATATAAATGAAAGTATCGATCATGCGTACATACGACTTACCGTCTCCATAAACGGTGCATTTCATTTCTTAACTCCAAATGTTATTTAACTATTATAAAAACATGTATATACTGGATATATATGATATATATGATATCCAAATAATAAATATAATTCTGGATAAAATGAAACTTTGACCACATGGACAACTTGTAAATATAAGGTTGTCATTTTTACTCAAGTACCAAATATCGACAAAATGAACGTTATTAACTAAATGATTGCATAATGTTTATAACATGGTAATAAGTGATATAAAATGAATAATAAACTTGAAAAAGGTTCGTAAGAAAGTATAAATTAACTTTAGTTTATTATTAGGGAGATTAAAGAACGATCGAGTCAAGTCGGATGCGAGGTAAGGGACTTCGTCTCAATCTCCTTTCACTGAGGCATGTTTTGTTCTAATATAAGACTTTCTTTTATACGCTGTATAAAAACCTTGTAATTTTACTTTTATTCAAAAGGAATCTTTTTCTACAAATCGTTTTAAAAAATGACAAAAAGAATGTTCCTTTTAATGTACGCGGTGAAAACGACCTTTTCCGCCGCCGCGAGTATTATTTTATCTTTGGCTTCCTCAACATACCGTACTGTTTTTTAAAAAGAAAAAAAATACCATATACTCTGTTATGTATTTTTTGGTATTGAAAATGGTTTTGAAAATGAATTTTTTATGTCTATATATTTATGTGATATATTGTGATTGAAATGTTGAAATTTTTTCTTTTCTTTATATTTGTTGTATGTGTTGTGATTTTATAATGGTACATGGAAATTTGATGGGTGGTTACATGATAAACCAAATGATGGCTGGTGACATGAATACCATGATAGGTTGATACGTTATAACCTCCAATGCATTGGGTATGGAAGTCAGTCGTATGGCTATTTCATTTAGTGATATGTGTGGAAGTCCACCGTATGGTTATTCCATTTCTGAATGTTTATGTCTCAAGTTACCTTTATATGTTAAGTGTTCTTTATATGCGTTTTATGGTAATATTTTGGTTAAAAAGGGTAAGTAATTATCCTTTTTTTAGTGAAGAGTATTTAATAAAACATAAGGTGAAAATTATTTCTTGTGTTAAAGTATTCATGGTTTACTTGTTGTTTTGAAAAAATAACAGTTTTACTTCTTTGTGTATCCCTTACTGAGCTTTTTATGCTCATCCCATGTTTTTGAAATGTTTTTCACAGGATATAATGTGGAATAGGGTAAAGGATGGGATCAAGGAGAAGTCATGATATCTTATACATGGAACTAGACATGACTCTTTCTTTTCAAGAGTTCATGTTTTGTTAAAAAAATTGAAACTGTGTAGAACTGTCTACCTTGTAATCTTTTTAGATGTAATAGTTATGTCCTAACTCTCTAAAACTATAAACCTGAAAAGATCCTCAATTTGAATAATTCATTTAATTCAATATTATTTAAGGTTTATGGCGGGGTCCTTATACCAGGGAAGTCACATAGGCCAGTGGTAAGAGATAAATCCCAATATTACATTGTTTGTGGATTTGATTCCCCATCTTCGTCTGACATGATGGGTTTTCACATAGTCTAAATGTTCTTTTTTTTAATAAAAGATATAATTTAATAACATTACCAAAAAGGAGATAATTTCCATTAAAATAATCACAATATATTTTATCCTCAAAGGTTATCTGATAACATTAATTTTTCAACCCAAAATTTAATAATCATTTCTCATCTAAAAAACTAACTATCATATGAAACCCTAAGGTTATATATTATATCCACATAAGAAAATAGAATTTTTTATTGAATAATATTTTTACTTATCAAACATCAGAGTTTCACATATGATAGAAAATTTTCAAAAATAATCCTATCGAAAATACATCTAATCATATAATCATCAATATATCCAACATAACTCATCAATTACTAAAATTTATACATCATAATCATTGAAAATTCTTCATGATATTTTAACCTTGTTATTATATCTTAATCTTTTATTAATCATTCCTAGAAACAAAATCATACTTAATTTCCTAAGATTTCAGTAATATCAAAACATGGGCTATGAAATAATTCATACCTTTCATAGGTTTTTATTAGGTTCATAATCTTAAATTATAATGGCATTACAAATTGGTAAAAAAAATATTTGTATGATCCTAATGATCCCATTCCCAAGAATTATATGTTGGAAACATATTTGTTTAATGAACATGAACACCACATTTAAGACATTTAATTTATTCTTTAGAAAGAACATATTTCCCTTTATTGATTTCAAATGGATGCTTCTTTTTTACATGGAATGATCTTTATTTATAAACATCATTACCATATCTATAAAATCTTCCTTTCCCTTTGACGCATTTTTCTTGGTGTTTAATTTCACATCAATGACACATATATTTTTAATATTATTACCTTTTTTATTATTACATGAAATTACATTGGGATTAATTTCTAACTTATTTGATAACATATAAAAATCCCCAAGGTTCAAGTGGATAATCATGACTCCATATAGTTGGTTGAGAATAACTGCACAAGTTCTAATTTCATCTCCAAATTCATTTGGTTTCTTATTCTGAAAACCATCACAATTTTCATCACATCCATTTTTACTTGGATGCCTCTTAAATCAAGCCATTTACTAAAACCAAAAAGGTTTGAGTGGGTATATTAGTAAAATCATCATATAATATCTTATTAGGAGGGTAAAAACAAAGATATACTTATTCATGTTATCTTAAACTCATTCAATTTACCTAAAATAACTGTAAATATTTCTAACATGATAAGAATTATGGTTATTTCACATATGCTTAAAAAACACCCCAATTTATAAAGTTATCTAAACTGACATGTTATAACAACTATAAAACCCCAGGATTAAACATTACATAATCTCTAATTAAGTTAATAATTCACATTGATGATCTTTTCATGTTTAGGTATTTAGAGAATTACTTCATAAATTATAAATAACAAGTGGAATATTACATGTAGACACTAATACACAGTATCCATTTTTTCATAAAATAAAAACTCTTAAAAAAGAAACATGTCTACTTCTATGTTTTTGAAAGAATATCTTTTCCTTGATCCATTCCTTGAACCTATTCACCTTTACGTCCTATGGAGAACATTTCAAAAACTCAAGAAGAGCCTAAGAATCTCAGTAAGGTATATAAAATAATGATATAATCATTAGTCTATGGTTACATACAAATCAAATAAATCATACTTTTCAATCTCAAAACATAATCTCTTAAACATACCTCCAAAAATCATAAGATATATGAATATCACATAGAAATCCTCAATTATTAAGGTAATATATGGCATCCAAAAGATACTTATAATATATATTTCACAGCTACATATAGAGTTACATCTAGAATACCCATAATAGTATATTTCCTAAATATCTTAGTAGAAATATTAACATTTACCACTATCATAGTTCCCAATGCATTGGAGAGTTATCTGGGGCACATCAGTCATAGCTTTATCATAGAACCACCCATATATGTAAAGAATGGCCAATAACCACAACATATTCCTAATACATAAAGCAAGAATAATGGAAATATAACATTTCCACATTGAATTCATAGGACATCAGTTCATGATATTTATATAATCAATTAAATTAAAACATTCAAAAAGAAGAGTTTTGAATCTAACTGTCCCATACTACGTTTAAACTATTGAAAGGATTTTAAAAATTAAATAACAAGTGTTCAATTTAATATATCCTCAAAATAATTTCTAAAACATGGACATTAAAGTGAAGGATTTAGAATATTAAATACTTAAAACATTTAAAATTATGGTTTCGTTAATGAATCCTTTACAATGTGAGAAATACTTGAATAAAAATACTTAAATAATAACAACAAAAAAATATACATATCATTAGAATATATAAGTTCATGATATAAAATATCAAAATGTTTATATATAAACTTTATAGGATAATAAAGGTTTAAAATATTATTATATGCTTCAATGAAAGAATATTAAGATGTAGTCCCTTCCAAATATTGTACCATTAGATTAAGGATAAATCACCGAGATAATTATGTGCGAGAAATATAAATTTACTAAATACAAGTGGATAATATGATTAAAACAATCATAATCCATTCACTCATATTTATATCACTACCTAATCATGAAGTATATGTTTAACCCAATGAATTAAAATTTGGTTAATAAGTTCCCTTTCAAAAATATAGCATCCTAACGAGGTCACATAAAAATTAAAAAAATGAGTTTATGAGAGAGAAAAAGGGTCACCCATCACATGAACATGAAATTTACAGAAATAATGATATATAATAACATATCCAAAAATTTTAAAATTCAAATTTCATGACAAAACATAAAATATGCGTTTGACTAAAAGAGGTTGGTGAATGGATCCCTTATAATGTTTCCGACTTGACTCGTTCATTCAATAATTTAATGAATAATAAAATTAAGTAAATTTATACTTTTTTCATAAACTTTTAATGTTTATTATTCCTTTTATGTCACTTATTACCATGAAATATAAATTTCATATTTCTTTATGTTAATATGTATAATTGTTTTTGATATTGGGTACTTGAGTCGAAAATGAACATGTTATAATTATAAATTGTCCATCTGGTAAAAAATCCTTTATATACAGAATGATTTTCATTAATTATATATCATATATATCATATATATATATATATATCCATTATATGTGTATTTATAATAATCCATTCAATTTTGAAATAAGAAATGAAATGCATCGTTCATATAGATGGGAAGTCGTACGTACGCATGAACAATACTCTCATTAATTATTCATATTTAATGGAATGAAAAATAAATGATACATAAGTATACTATATTTAAATTATAATATATATATATATATATATATTATTTTACATATTTTCCTTAATTTTATCCTTTATACGTTCCATGTATTGGATGAACGAGTCATATTACTTTAAGGGGATGGTTGTCCGCACTTTCTCAAATAAAATTATCATATATATACTACATGAAAAGAATAGAGGTTTGTTCTAAATTATAATTTAATAATAATAATGATAAAATAAATATAATATATATAATATATAATTTTAGGTTCATTATAATGTCCACTATGAGTGGTAGTAGTAGAAAATCGAACAATCATCATTTGTGACGTAGTAATTTGTTGTCCACAGAAATAGTATGTATGTATCCATTCGATGGTGGTGCATGTAAGTGTAGTTAAAATCCATCGTATAACAACAACCTAGTATATTTAGGATATATTTTTTGTTATATAAACAATTAATAATAATATCATAGGGAGTGGGGAAGGAAGAAAATGGAAATAAACATGAGAGAAGACATTACATGAAATTGGGTAACTTCTATTCATTTGAGCCAAAGGGATCTCTTAAATTTACCTCATACTAGGGGAAGGATTCTAGAAAGAATATTGAGATTTGGGAGCCTTTTCGGGAGTGTTTGGACAAGACTAAGGGATTTAGAGGTCTGAGTAATTGGATAACGGTGGTGACCATTTATAAGTGGGAGGAGGGTCACTTTTAGAATGTTTGAAATTATTATTTTATTATAATGTTATTTTTGGTTTCAAAAGGTCCAAAACTCATTATATACTATGATACAATGAATATAAGTCAAAATAAAATCATCCAATAAAAATTGGATAGGTTTTGGATATTTTTTAATCTTTATAATGTTTATTTAACCCTTTTAAAACTTATATAACTTTTACCATGTCTTCTAGTATATTCATACTATATGGTTAATACATTTACAATAAGTTTCAAGCTAACCAAAATATATCATTAATAATATATATAACATCATATATGTCAACTGGACAAATACTATATTTTTTTGGACTATTTAATCCTTTAATAAAATATTAATTGATTTAAAAAATATTTTATGTCAATCTTTATACTATTCATATCATGACTTTCTAAAAATCCAGATAAACATTATCCTTTTGAAAAAACACCATTAATTATAATATAAAAAGTCATAATCATCCATAAAAATATTGGATGGCATAAAAAGTATCAAAATATATTTTATTTAATATTTATAATCTCATTTACTTAATACATTCTTTAACAATGTAGTCAATGCATAATCATTGCATCATAAATAATATTTTTATTTGATGTTGAAAAAATATAAATAAAATATCTTGATATATTAAATCTTTTTATCATTATAATGAATATTAAAATATGAAAATATCACTTATATAATACCATATAAAATGTTTTTACTGAAAGATATATGTTTATGTTACATTTTCCATAACCTTAAATTAATTTTTATAAAATGAAATTTTCATTTACAAGTGACTCCATGGAGTCCCAAAATCGACTCAAGGATTTTTATGGTTGGAAATGTCTCATCCAATAGAGTTAGGACATGTGTTAGGGTAATTTCTTATAATTATAATATTATTTTCATACCCTTATTTACCAGATTTACCTTTTTACCAAGGTTGATAAACTATTTACCTAAGACACTATTCATAATGTCTAAAAATAAAAGTTACTTATTTACACAATTTGGACCTCCTAATTCCAAATATGGAATCCATTTTTCCTAATCCAAAGCATATATGCTTCAAAAAATAATTTAAACTTAATTTATATTGTCAAAACCAAAAAACTTGTTTTCATGAAACAGTAACTATCAAAAGATTGGCATGTGTTTATTTCTAATTAACAAGTGAAATTACATAAAATGACAAAAAAATTATTAAATGGTAATAATATAATATATTTAATCTTTAGAACTAATTAAAAATATATTATAATCGTATTAATAAATTTTATTAAAAGGCAGTTTCGAATTAATATGCAGTATTTTTCACAATTTATCAAAAAATGAACTTTATCCTCCATAAAATTTTTATATGGCATAAGAAGTTTCAAAATAAATTTATTTTAATAGTTATAATCTCGTTTATTTTAAAAATTCATTAATAATGTAATCATTACATTATCATTGCGTCATAAATAAATTTATTTATTTTATGACTAACAATTATACATAAAATATGAGGATGTAGAATTTTTTTATATTTCTACTGAATATTATTGTCAAAAATATCTTTTATATAGCCCCATATAAATATTTTTTTACTAAAATATATAGGATTGTGTTTAATATTCCTTAACTATAAATTAACTATTATAAAACATCATTTTCACTTACAAGTGGCTTAATGGGGTCCGTAGGTTAGCACAAGGATTCCCCTGGTAAGACATCTATCATTTGATAGTGTCAGGACACATGTTAGGGTAGTTTATATTATTATATTATTTTTTTACACTTATTTAACGCATCTACCCTTTAACCTTGGAAAATTAAATATTTACTGAATTTACTATTCATAATGTCTAAAAATAAAATTTACCTATTTACACAATTTGGACCTCCTGATTCCAAATATAGAATCCATTTTTCCATATTCAGAACACATAAGTTACATAAATTAATTTAAAATTATTTCTTGTTGTCAAAACCAAAAATCGTGTTTTTATGAAATAATAACTATCAAAATATTGACATGTGTTTATGTCTAATTAAAAATTGAAATTAATTCCAATGAAAAATATTTTATTAGATGGTAAAAATATAATCTAAATTCTCTTTAAAAACAATTAAAAAATGTGTCTAATCATATAAATAAGTTATATTAAAAGGGAGTTTTTGAATTAAAATGCAGTATTTTCACTATTGATCAAAAAATAAACATTATCAAAAAAGAACCAAAATTTTACCATAAGTAAATTTTGATTCTCTTCATTTAAAGAATAGTATTATATTGTCAAATATTACATATAAGAGATAAAAATTATATTTAAAAATGGTTCTCCATCAAATGGTAGTAAATCAACCTTTTCAAAAATAATAGAGTATTTTATGCTTAAAATAAAATTCGATTCTTATTTTATGCCTATAAAATTTATTGGATAAATGTAAAAACAATTAAAAAATATTTTTAATAATAGTTTAGTTAGTTCTGTTCATTCCCTCCAATATAATTTCTAGGTTTTAGCTACCATTTAAAAAAATAATATTATTATATTATCTTTCAGTATCCCTCAAAGATGTGTGCAACATAAGATTTCAAAGAAACCAGTTGCTACATGTCAAGTAAACAATCGAAAAAAGAGTCATCATTTACCTAAAATTAATATATTATATATAAATATTAATAGATATGAATATATTTTATTCTATAAATACTTGGTTCCTTACAGAAATTCGCCTATTTTGTTTCTGGTTTCAGTGAAGTCATATTTGATAGAAATAATTAATAAAGAACAGAACGAATATGGTGAGTTAGATAAAGTATAAGAACTAGTTTAAATGGGGATGTTTCCACAATTTTACCATGAAAAATATAGGGAAAGGTGATTTGGAAAAAGGTTATTTCTGCCTTGTGATTACCAACTGAAGAAAGACTTGTTGTATGAAGATCATAGTTCTCCATTTTTTTATTCTAGAAGTACTATTATTTACGTGGAATTTTTGGAGTTTTACTAGTGTGGTCTAATGATATGATATATTGTATTTTTTACCATCGAATATTTGACATGTCAACAGGTTAAAGAAGAGTGAAAACTTACAATGTGGAAGCTTCACCCATCTCTAGTGCCAGAGTAGAAATCGGAGAATATATCGATCGAAAATGCTGGGGGTCTAACAAATACTTCTCTAGGTAATAATGAAATATTGGGTTATTGAAGATTGGCGGACTAAATCTTGACACATTTTTTCAATTCGTGATACTATGTATCTGGGTCAACTTTCTCAAAAATATCTCAAATAAAATATCAGTTTACATGGAGTTCCTTGTTCTATTGTATCTGATCATGATCATAATTTCACCTAAAACTATTGGAAAGGATTTTATAAGTCAATAGGAATAGAACAAATATGAACACTATTTTTCAACATAAAATTGATATACATTCCGAGAGAACAATTCATAAATTGGAGGATATGCTTCAAGATTGTTCAATATACTACAATGGAATTTCAGATTAGCATATTTTATTATTTCAATTTTCTGATAATAAAAATTCTCATTCCATTATATAGATGGAAACATTTAGGCATTCTATGGAAAGAAGTGTCAAACTCATGATTTTTGGGATGTAGTTGGGGAATGGAAGATGATCAGACAAGAATTAGTAAAGAACTTGTTATGATGGTAAAGATGATCTAGCAACACATGTGTACATGTTAGAGTAGGTAGATAATTTATGCATATAATAGGATGAATGAGTTTTCTTTTGAGGTAGGTGATCATGTTTTTCTTATAATTTCATAATAGAAAAGTGTAATGAATTTTTTAATAATGGAAATCTATGTCCTTGATTCATTTTACCTTATGAAATATTTGAGAATGTTGGACTAGTCGCATACTGAGTTGTTTTGCATCATACTTTTTCTGCAGTACACAATGTTTTTCATGTTTAAATGTTGACAGAATCTGTTTTAGATTAATCATATATTTTGAGCCATGAATTTGTTCAACTGGAAGAGAACCATTCTTATAAAGAGAAACCAATTTAGATTCTTGATCGAATAGAACATTTATTGTAGAATAAGGTTATCCACCAAGTAATGTTTTATGGACACTTCACATGGTTTAAGAAGCAACATGGGATTCTTATATTATTGTGAGAGAAAGGTACCTTTACTAGTTTGATAAGTAAATATAAATTACAAAGATTCAATTTCTATAAGGTGGGGATAATTTAACACCCCAAGGATTTAAAAATAAATTTAAATGCATGAAACATGGAGTTTCTAAAAAATGTTACATTATTTTATGGTGGTAGTTAGAAACTATCCATTAAAAATAAATTTTTCACTTCTATGTTCAGAATTTTGAAAAAACAGACATCTATGGTTGTGATTAGTAAATTATTTGGAGTTTGATAAAAACAACTTGTTATTTGTTGAATAGTAGCATACCCTAAGGAATATTAATATGATTTATAATATGACCCATATAAATACAAAATCTTTTTAATGTATTACTTTAATAAAATTTTAATATAATGCGAAATTGATTAAATTTTGAAGGTGATACAAAATGAGTTATGGTTTTAAAATAATTATTCTTCGAATAAATTATGACATTATATAAAAATTAATTTCATCATATTTAAAAAATTATTTTTACAAAAAGTTTCTTATTTTTGAATCCTACACATTAATAAGATGTTAATGAGGATTTGTTTTTGAATTTTTGTGAAATTATTTAATTTTCTATGAATACTAAAATATTTTTGAATACATTATATATACATTTTCAATTAACTACACTATTTCTACCATCATAACTTATGTAAGAACCCTTGGTTCAAAATAAAATTCTATAGTTACTATTTGGGGTCACATAAATCATGATTATTCATTGATTTGAGAATAAATGTTAAAAAATGATTTAAATAATCATATACTCCTCCTCTCCACCACAATAAATACCACCTCCACCGCCCCTCTTCCTCTCACACCTCTCAAGAATTTATAATATCATAACTTTTACCCAATCCACTTCTCAATTCCCTTAACCACGTCCAATACCTTATGGTATAACCAAAATTCCAAAACCAGAGGCCTTACGGGGGATCTCAATGAGAAGAGTTCAAGAAGTAAAAACCAATTTCACTTTCTTTTGTTTTCTTGTCAATTCTTTTCTTTCATAACACTCTATTATCTTTTCCATATAAAGGGGGAATAAAAACTCTATACTTATATATATGATTTATTTTTATCATGTTTATGTAAAATTTATCATTATTCTTCCTCTAATGTACATCTTATTCATAAAATAAAAACACCGTCTGTGACAGGTCGATTTACCGACATCGTTGAAGATGTGTCTTCAATTTCTTTTAAAACCTTCAAGGCTATTTGAAAATCCATTTTAATGGTTAAAAAAGTTTTTAAAATTTATTTAATTACCAAATTTATTTTTATAATTGTCATATATACATATTATTAATGTGATATGCTGAAACAAGTTTGTGATAATCAAATAACTGCCAAACTAATCTAAACAAGTATCACTAATGATTTATCTAATGATTCATTGTCCTAATATATAACCAAAATAAAGTACAATATCATTAAATATTTTAGAAATATATTAAAGCATTTTAATTCCACTTATGTTATTTCTATCTTATTTTACAATGAAATCCTTTTCGAAAAGACCATGAAAATCATGTAAATAATGCACCTGAAACAATTAAAAGAACAAAATACAAATAACAATTGGGTGAAATGATGCTATAAAATGATCAGATAATGTGTTATAAACATTAATAGATTTGTTTATGATATTAATAAAACTTTTTTAACCATTATATGAGAGGTTTAAACATGTTTTTAATAAGATTAATATTAAGTAAGGTAATTCATATCTCAATCTTCATTCTTTTGGTTAACCATACACTTCATTAATATTGTGGATTTAAGAATCATTGTGTAACAATTTTTTTTATATTTTGTTTTAGTAGGTGTATTTATATATAATACACATATTCCCTTTTTTATATTGATTCTTATATAAATTATATGATTTTTAAGGGGATTTTATTATAAAATTTTATTTTAATCTTCTAGTTTTACAAAATTAAAAGTGAATGATTTTATAAAATTATCTGTGTTTTAGATTACGTTATGTTATTTAGGAATTGTTTATGATAAATGGTGGGAACTAACTGTGATGGTTACACCATAAGGTAACTGTGAGATTTAAATTTTATGGTAGTCATGAGGGTTACAAAATTAATTTAGAAATAAACCAAGATACATTTATTTCCTATTCCGGTTTTCTAATTTTTATGGGAATATCATGTTTTTAAAAGTATATACGTGATATTTTGTTGTTGAGAAGTATGAGATTGTGAAAACTAATTCATATTTATTCATTGAAAATTTGTTTCGTTCCTTGTTTTTATCCATTATGGATGTTTTTAAATTGATCCCATATTTTTTTTAAAATCACATGTTATAAGGATGTGTATGAGTAATAAGGAAGTCAAGTTAAATGTTATGAATATTTATCAAAGAAAACAAGTTGATGGTCTATTTTAAATTTTTTATATTTTGTAAGAAATTGATCATATTTTAGTTGTACCTATTTCAATTCTTGTGGGTTGATATTTATAAGTTATGTCCTAACATTATTAAACTCTAAACTGAAAAGAACATTGGGATTTTGAATATGTAAAAAATAGTTTAAATAGATGTGTTATGTAATTTTCATGTATGGGTCAATAAAAATGTTATAAGGAAAAATAAAAATATAGATGAAGCTAAATGGATTCATGAAGATGTATTTATACAAGAGTAAAATCACTTTTATACTAATGTAATAAAATATCAAGGCTGAAATTCTTTTTAGATGTGTAGAAGGTAATTACCTATACTTTTATATGAGGAGTTATCTTTTAATATTAACATGTGAAAATTATTTTACATTAATTTAATATAAATTATAAATTATTTAATCTACAAATATATATTTAGATAATAAAAAATATATAATATTCAATATAATAAATTTCTATGTTAATTATGTATACATTTTTTGATATATATAAAGTATACTTTTATTTTTTATATAAAATCTATGATTTCATGTTGTTAAAACATATTTTAATGTGGTTTTACAATTATTAGATAATTTTTTTTTATAAAATTTATTTGTTAATTATTTTTCATTTTTATTTCAATTATATCTAATTTTATGAAATCATACGTACATTTTTTATTGATTAGATATTTTCATTTCTCATAAAAATAAAAATATTTCAATAATTAATGATTTAATTTAAAAACAATATTTCTCGTATATAGTTCATTATTTTAATAAAATAATTTTTTTGAGTCAGAATACAGAAAAATATTTGGTTGGTTTTTTGGTATTCCTATTATAAATAATATTATTAACAAATAGTAATCATTATTGTTTTATTCCATATTTAGATGTTATTATTTTATATCATTTGGAAAGTAATTTTATTAAAAAAAAATTAATATCTAGAATGGGCTTAATAAAAATTATTTAATTATTCAAATTTAGTTATATGGAATAAAAATAAGTTACTAGGTTAAAATTTAGTCACCTTGAAAGATATTAAAATGAGTAAAAAATTTAAATCAAGAGTTAATATAAAACAATTTATCATTAAATTGGTAGGTGAATGATTTCACGGACATAACCAATATTATACAAAGTAATTATTATTTATATTTACATTTCTATAAATTACATCACTTTTTATATTATCGATTTAATACAAAAATTAATTCAAACCATCTCAATATTAAAAGGACCCTTTACCACATAACTTCCCTTTACACAATAATAATTCTACATGGACCATATTCTACCCACACCCCTCTTAAAACACCTTTTACATGATCAATTGGTGTTTATATCAGTAAAAGACCAATACAATGTTCCTTACGGTGATTTCTAAGAGTGGTCATCCAAAGGAAGACGTAATATTCTTATGTGCGATCTTTTAATATTATCTTCTTATACATTCTCCAAATGGATTCTATAAAACAATTTGTGACATAATTATCATAGACACTTATTTTTTATCATGTTAAATGAATATTTATTCTATACATTCATCTCATTAATTATAAAATGAAACAACTCCCCTATTATATATAGACTACAACTTATATAGATGCATGTTTTTTTTCATCACTACCTACATATATTGTTTTATTAAATTTTTTAACATTAAATATGTTAATAATAGTATTATTATATTTAGTTTTTTATTATATAATATATGATTAAAAATTAATCTTAAAAAAAATCTTATTATTAATGGTATGTAAATCCACCTTAATTAACATTCTAATAAATATTAATGGTTATATTCCATAAACCATGAAAATTGGACAACTAAAACTTATGGAATGAAATGATTATAATTTAAATACACACATATTTTTTTGTTCATGTTGAAAATTAACTTCCATAATAATAAATAAATCAAAAAATCTATGGAATTATGACATAAAATCCCTCCATTTAATATGAATAAAGATGATATCTTAATAAAAAAATTATAAATAAATATAAATGATTTTTAATACATGAAATCATTAATATAAATGTTTTTTAAGAATTTATTTAATAAAATAAATTTTATTATTCATGAGTCTTAAAAACTAACTATGTGGTTAAATAATTGAGATAAGATAAAATCTTAACCATTATTTTTTATTACAATATTATATTTTTTTTATAATCCTCATTTTTTATCACTAGTATTCTCAATTTTATCTTCTATGATTATATATCTATTTCACATATATAACAATTTTATTCTCACTATATTAACTAATTTTATAGATGTTTTTCATGGTTCCTTAAAAATATTTCATTTAAATTTGTTTTTTATGGGAAACTGTAATGATCATGAACCCACACTCACGGATCGGATAACAATAACATAAAAATTAAAAATTTCAATTCGATACCAATAAGTGTGTCTTATTTTACATCCATATCTTACAATATTATGATGAAATATTACATCACATACATACTAAATAACCTTTTAGGTTTATATATTTTGAGAACATAAGAAAACTCTATCATAATCAAAAATCAAGTCATCCAAATAATATTTATCCCACTGCAGGTAACATTTCAAATTCCCTATTATGTCTTAATCAGATCGCAAAACAATTATTCACATATGAAAAATTTATATAACCAAATCATTTTTCAACATTCATCAAAAAATTGGTAAAATGAATCATAATAATTGTAGAGACCCAAAACATGACTTACATGGACATTACATTACTTTTTCAGAATACTTAATATACAACAAAATCAAACACTCAAGGATCATAATAATTTAGTGTCTTTGGAAACTTGGAACATAATCTTCTAATCATGGTGAAAGATCTTCAATATCTCCCATAAAGATATTCCCCTTTTTTTCTTTCCAAAAACATTTATTTATATCCTGGGGAAAAGAAAATAGAAAAAGTGTGAGCTCAAATGCTCAGTATGGGTATGTATGGAGAAAATAAAACAAACAATATATATTTGAACATAAAAACATGAACTTAATGTTTAAACATCAAAATAACGAGAAATGACATAAAACATGGAAGTACATAAGGCATAGATCATAATGGAACATCAATCATGATAAAATTTTATTGAAATAAAAACTCTAATTTTGGAAAAAAATTAAGCACATGATATGATTTCCATATTAGCCAAGGCATTGCAGCCAAAACCATCTTAGTGGACAAAGTCCCTTACTGAACCGAGTTCACTCCTTGTTCCCATCCTATATCACTGAACAAAATTAGCATTCCATTCCATCCATGTCTATCTCATGAGATATAAATCTTTTCCCATTTCATTTGAGTGAAATATAGGTCCCACCCATCACAAAATGAAATAATTCTTACATGTGCCACAAAATAAACATAAATCATTCATCATAACCCAACGAATTAAATGGGTTTCATAAACATTATCCCATCATAACATAATCCATATAAAACAAATGGATATCATTTCATCATAAGAAAAGTGAAACCATGTAAATCATAGAGACATTATAATTGAAATATTCACATATGAAATAATTTCTTCTTATATGTAAAATAGTTTTGACAAAACACTTGAAATGAATTCTTGAGGAAAGTATCATTTCTTCTTCAAAATCATTTTCTTTTCACAAAATAACATGTAATTTTAAAAGAAATGATTTTGTTGAAAATAATCATGAAATCATGCAAAGGAAGATTCATGGAAATAAGGCTTTATGAAACCATAAGAATCTATTCATGCCTTATAAGTTAAAAAACATTCTCCTTGTACTTTTGTCGGAAAAGTCAAAAAGTACCTCGTATGGTAAACAAAAAAAGATTCCTTCCATACAATGTGGTAAAAGTAAAAAAGGGTAAAAATGAATTTAATCATACATGGAAAAAAGAAAAAAAAAATTATGAAAACATTTTGAGAACATATGGACATGGATGATAAACATAACACCAATAAATACTTACGAATAAACAATCTCAGATAAGAATCAGATTGGAATAATTATCCCTTACCTTATGTCCAATTTCATCCATATGTGTTCGAGAATCATGTATAGTGGGTTTAAAAATTATATTAACTTGAAACATAACCATAATAAAATTTATTATATCATAAATGATTCACTTACGTCTTTATATTATCCTTTCATTTGTCAACTTCATGTTAAAGCAGGGTTTTGGGTAAAATCGTTTCATTTATCATCCATATTTTGACTTATAATTATTAGTATGATTACTTAGATCAAGATTAATTAATTACAGAATATAAAAAATGATTTATATAAAATATATATTCAGAATATACATATATATAATAAATCGATAAATGTAATGCAATACACCGTTCATGGAGACGGTAGGCCGTACGTACGCATGAAGGCTGTTTTCGTTTCCTTATTGAATTGAATGTAATTTAGTAGATGACATACACACACACATATATATATATATAAATATAGTTGCATTATTAATTCATATATTTCATGATTACTTATTATATATAATTTATAATCATTCTTGAATTGTTAAAATGGAAAATGAATCTCATCGCGTTGGGCAGACGGTAATCTGTACGTATGCACGAGCAATGATATCGTTCCTATATTTATTAAATGTAATTGTAGTGGATGATATAATATCTTAGAGTCAGTATGATGTTATAATAATTATACATAGTTACTCTTTAAACCATTATACCGAACCAAGTAAGGTTGTGGTGGAAGAACTGATTACACCATGGCGTGGAGACGGTATTCCGTACGTACGCACGCGCGGTGATTTTGTTTTCCATAGGATGGATAGAAGGTATAATAGGGTTGTTTAATATTTATAATAACATATCATTATATAAGTAATACTTATGTTATAACTTTATAATGAATCAACTAAAGAAGAGGAAGTAGAAGAAGAAAGTAACATCAATGAGTCGGTAGAAGAGATTACCTCTTCATCGATGCCCCTCTTTTAAACTTATTCTTAGTGCACTAGAGTTGGTCTTTTGTGAAGAACAGAACCTCTATGATATAACTAGATAGGTTTATAAGAGTAATTGTCCAGGTTTGGCCGATTTTGAAGGCTCAAAAGGATGTGAAGAGAAGTGGGAAGGGGTGCCCTTTTTATAAGGGAGGAGAGGGGTACTTTTGGAAATCTCAAAAATATTAAATTATAATAAACTCAAACCCAACATAGAAACATCCAAAGTGACTGAAATTAGGATATTAGGTATGATAGTGTTGTAATCTCATCATCCAATAAAATTTATACATGATGGGAGTTTTTATAAACATTATCAACTTGATTTATCGTTATTTTATCTATTTAATTTTATTTGTGGTAATAAGATTATAAATTTTAAATTGTTATAAATAATTACTTATGTTCTGTGAATTTTCCATAATAGGATAATTTATGACATTTTAGACTATATAAATTTTATTTTTAAATTTTTCATTATTTTTGTGATTTTTAAACAATTTTATATTATGTTATTTTTATAAAATAAAAATTGTTTCAATTTTGACACTATTTATTTATTTTAATTTAACTAAAATCCTCACAAATTATATGTTCAAAATAAATGCTTTAATAGATTCATTACATGTCATATTTATCTATAAAATTATTGGAGAACATTAAATAGTTCATATAATATTTATTTTAATATTCTTTTAACCATTTATTTGATATTTCAATCAATAAAATAATTTCAACATCACATTTGTGTCTCCTTTAATGATAATTATTTAATACCTAAAAATTATAAATAAATTCACATGATTTAGGAAATTTTATTAGATTTCTGAAGATATTTATGTTTGAATTTTCATGATGTTTATCACTAAATTAAAATTATTATACTTATAAGATTTAATAGAGTGACATGTTGTCACTTTCTTTTGTTTTAATAATAATTAAATAATTTTCATGGGAAAAAGTCCATAAAATTATTCTATTCCGACCCTTAGATGATATGGGTCGACTTTTAGTCATCTAATAGAATTTTGGTAGGTGTTAGAGTAACATCCTAGGTAAATAAATAATATTACATTCTAATGTTTATCCTTATTTTTGAATAAAATGTTAATATTAATCTAAAGGGAACGCTATGCTTGATGGCTTACCCAATACACAACAACGAGTTCCTTTGAAATCATACATTGCACTCTAATAATAAAATAATTTTATTTTAAATGGTAGTTAACACCTAGCCATTATAATGACGGGAATGAACAAAACTAACTACAAAATGATTATATATATTTTTAAAATATTTTTAATTTTTAAAATCAGTGTTAGAGGATTAAAAATGTGAATGAATCCAATTTTAAGAGTAAACATTCTTATATTATTTAAAATGCCGATTAACCACCTTTTGATTGCGAACATCTTTTAAATCCACTTTTTGACAATTTTATGTGTCATATTTGACAAAATAAAATTCTTCTTTAGAATCGGCACATCAAAATTTACTTTGTGTAAATTTTTGGTATTTTTCCGATAAAGTTCATTCTTTTAATGAATAGTGAAAAATGTATTATTTTAATTCAAACCCATTTTTTAATATAATTTATTAATATGATTAGATTATATTTTTTATTGGTTTTAAAGTGAAATTAGAATATATTTTTACCATTTAATCCAATTATGGTCATTGGAATTAATTTCACTTTGAAATTGGACTTAAACTAGTGTCAATCTTCTAATAGATATTATTTCTTAAAAACATGCTATTTATTTTGACAGTGGGATTTTATTATTAAATTTATTAATAAAACTTATATGTTTTGAATTTTGTAAAATAGACATCATTTTTGAATTTAGAAAATCAAATATAGCTTTGGGTGAATTTTTTGTATTTTTCTGAAAAACTTCAATTTTGATGAATAGTGAAACCACTAAGTGGTAGTCTAAAAACTGATTTTTTGATTAAATTAATCTTTTACACTAATTTTATTTGAATTTCAAAAATCTAACATACATGTTTGTCATTAGGATGTAAAATTTGGTTCAATGGGATTAAAATCATTTTTGGTTAATAGTAACTTTTAAGTTTTTAATTGCGATTAGAGGAAATTAGTATAATTTAAGGTAAAAATAATGTTTTAATAATATGAAATGACCTAGACACATGTCCTACCCTCATTGGATGTTTTATGGACAACCAAGACAATCCATGGGTCCACTTGGGGACCCCATGGAGCCACTTTGGTAGGAAAGTGACATAAATAACTTTTTATTAAAAGTTAAAATTAAAATGACACAAACATGTATTGTTTTACTAAAACAATTTTTACATGGGGTTATACAAGTCATATATTTGACATTTAATAGTCATTTTAAAGATAAAAAATTTACTACATCATAGTATTTTCTTTATAATTTTTATTCATTAAATAAATTAAATTATTTATGACATCATGATGATGCAGCGATTACCTCATTATTTAACGATTTAAATAAAATGAAAAGATAATGTAAAATCAAAGACCTACACGTGTAAAAAACCAAATGTATGGGTTGATTTATAACCCTTATCACCTTATACTCTAAATATATAAATGTTGGAACTTCAAAATCCAAAACCCATTTGAAAATAATGTAACCTTTTTTTGACTTTCCAAGAGTACCCCTCCTCTTCTCTTATAAAAGGCCCCCAGATATACCACATTACCCACAACTCTCAAGAATTTTTCTCAGCCGACCCCTACCCATTTCATCTCTCCACATCCCACTATTCATCATTGAAGCCTCACCATTGGGCATAATCCTTTCCAAGTAAGCCTTTGAGCTCAAATCAAAAAGAGTTACCCGATTTAAAGGCAATGTCTTCCCTTGTGTTCTTTTGTTTTATTATGCTTCTCCAACCTTTTAAACTCTTTTTATTCCTTTATTTTGTAACAAAAACAGTTTCTTAAATATACTAGGATATTTTTATGTGATGTATTAGAGCTACACATACACATACATTCGTCTAATGGTTAAAAAACATACAGTTTCTGTGGATGGCGAATTCCTGCCTCACGAAATGATGATTGTTCAATATTCTCTTAACACCTTTCATGGTGGCCATTATGATGTCACTATATTTTATATATGATATATATGGTATTTATGTTTTCTATATGCTTCTGAATTTTATATTTAAAACATGCCTTTATGCTTTTCATGTCGTGCAAATGGGATAATTTCATACGAGGAAGTGTGGACTACCGCCCCCACAAGTGATATGACTCGTTAATGCAATACATGGAATGTATAAAAAATTAAATTAATGAAGATATGTGACCTATATAACATATATATTATACTTTAATTTTAATATATATTCCTCTCAATTATTTCAAATTCCATTAATATGACAAAGAAATGAAAGTAGCCTTCATGCCTACGTAGGGCTTACCGTCTCCATGAACAGTACATTTCATTTCTTATCTCCAACCATTATGTACTATTAAAATTACATATATATAATGGATATATATGTAATATATTACATCTAAATGATGTATATCATTCTGGAATTATAATATATATATCTCTCTTTTAACTTTAATTCCATTAATATGACAAAAAACATGAATGTAGCGCTCATGCGTACGTACGACCTACCGTATCCATGAACGGTGCTTTTAATTTTTTATCTCCAAATGTAATGGAGTAGTATAAAATGAATATGTACTGGATATATATGATATTTAAATCATTAATACTATTCTGGATATGATTTACTTACAACTACATGGATAATCATTTTCAAACAAGTTCATTTTTGACTCATTTACCAAACATCGACAAAAACATCTAATAAGATATCACATTATTAACCAATTATTATAACATTATAATAAGTGATATTAACTGAATAATAATATTTAAAAGAGGTCCTTAATCTGTTATAAATTTACCATAGTTTATTATTCAGGAATATAAAGAAACGAACAAGACAAGTCAGACTTGAGGTAAGGGATCCTACCCCTTTCTTTCTTTTTAAGTACACACTTTTATGTCATTCCTTTTCAGCACATATTTCATATGATTGGATGTTATTTTATATTACTCATACTTTACGTTTTATGTTCATATGAATAGAGACCCTATTTTCTCTCATCAATCCATTTTGTAAATTTTGATTGGCGCCGTTAGGCTGCCAAATTTTCGTAGGAGATCCAACCTCTCTCTTTCATTTTAACTACTCTCATATATGTCACTTCTTTTAATCACCTCTTTCTTATGTTGGGGGATGTTATTTTATATTTCTCTTGATGTATATTATATTTTAATATGATGATATACCCTATTTTATCTCATCAATCCAATTTTGGATGTTTTAAGTGGCGCTGTTAGGCTGCCGAGTTTTCGTAAGGGATTTTTCATCTCACTTGTATTCCTGTGAGATTTATGCTACATTTTCCACAATTTCCTTTGAGTGGTATTTGTAATGCCCATTATTCTACACTTTGTGTAATATAATTTCGTTTATTAGTATTTACATCAATTTTTTATTGTCCTTCTTTCATGGGGTGTTTGTTTCGAAAGATACCCAAGTCGGTAAGGGAGCCTTTCACCCTCCTCTTTTTAAAAGACTTCTTCTGTTGGGGCTTTTAATTTACATATAGTAATTTTGGTATATGTTCTTCTATATCTTTATTGATGTAAATTTTATGTCTAAGTGATGAGATACCCTTTTTATCTCTCATCAACACATTTTTCTGAATTTTGAAATGACGTCGTTAGGCTGTCGAATTTTTACAGGGGAACTTCTTAATCCAATTTTTGATTCTTTGAGATAAACTTGTAATACTTGAATATGTCGTTCTATGAATATGTGTGAATGAACTCTGATTGTTTTACACTTAATATCCACATATATTTGTTATATTCATTTTTCACACATAATCATGTAATTAATTTATCCTTAATCCAAGGATACCGTCTTTGTAAGGGACTTTGTCTCAATCTCCTTTCATTGAAGCATATATCATTTTATACACAACTATATTTTATACGGTGTATAAACCCCTTTGACTTTTAATTTTATATATAATGAATCTTCTTCTACAAAGCATTTTACTAAATGACTGAAAGGAATGTTTCTTTTAACGTATGCAGTTACAATGACCTTTTCCACAGCCTCGAGTATTATTGGGTCTTTGGCTTCCTCAATAAGCCATATGGATTTTAAAATAAAATTAATACCATATACTATTTTATGTATTTTGGTATTGAAAATGGTTTTTATAATGGATTTATTATGTCAATATATTTAAATGATATATTGTGATCAAAGTGTGGAAATGTTTTGTTTCCATTATTTTTTTTTATGTCTTATGATTTTATAATGGTAATTGGACATTTTACGGGTGGTTACGTGATAAACCATATGACGGGTGGTGCAGTGAATACTAGGACGGGTGGTTACGTTATAACCTCCAATGAATTGGGTATGGATGCTGGCCATATAAAAATTCCATTAAGTGATATGTGTGGAAGTCGACCGTATGGTTATTCTATTTAAGTATGTTCATGTCCCAAGTTACCCTTATATGTTATGTGTTCTTTATATGGGTTTTATGGTAATCTTTTGGTTACAAAAGGGGTAAGTAATGATCTTTTATTCAGTGAAGAGTGTTTTTTACTACTCTTAAGGGTGAAAAGTATTACATTGATAATGTATTCTTGGTTTACTTGTTGTTTTGAAAAACTAACAGTTTTCCTTATTTGTGTATCCTTTACTAGGCTTTTTATGCTCATCCCTGGTTTTTGAAATGTTTTCCACCGGACTTAAAGATGAATAGGGTCAATGATGAGATCATGGAAAGACATGCTATCTAAAACATGGAACTAGACAAGTTTCTTTTTAAGAGTTTTTAATTTATAGAAACTTAGTAGAAGTGTCTTCTTTCTAATCTTTTGAGATGTAATAGTTACGTCCTGATTTTCTAAAACTCTAAACCTGAAAATATCATCTATGTGAATTATTAATTTAATTCAATAATAAGTAATGTTTAAGGTCGTGGCCTTATAGTTGGTATCAGAGTACGATTTAGATAACTTTATAGGTTAGGGTATTCTCTAAGCATATGTGACATTACCATAATGGTTAGGATTTCAGACAGAGTCCTAGATTTAGATAAAGTGAATGAGTAAGTCTATCTTAGTGTTTATCTTTCTCATTAGTACGTTATTGTTTTGTTGATATACTCACACTGAAATTTATGTTTTTAGTAAATGGGTGGATCTATAAGGCACCAATGTGACAATGGGTTTAAAGGAAACTGTGGTGGTTCTCTGATTAAGAGACTGGATGAAATGAGGGATTCAATGAGAAATCTAGTGGTTTTTCTAAACCAACTATCAAGGAGTCATGATCAACCACTTGAACCTTGGTGAGTTCTATAATGCATCATGTATGAGATGACCAACGCGATGTGGAAGTTCAGGTAATAATTACAACGGTAACCATTAGGATTTATATGATCCTTACTTTTGAGATAATTATGGGTTACTATATGTTATGATGTAATATGAACGACATGAGATAAACTTGAGGTTAAATTAGGTTATGGTTATTTTTGATGATATTTTCGTTTTTTTGGGAATGTTATAAGAATAATATAGTTTTGGAAAAATGACAACACTCAGACCGTGTGACAACCCGTCACGTCGGACAAAGCTGTGGGAATCGAACCCACAACCAAAGTGCGACTGGTATTTATCTCCTACCACTAGACTACGTGAAGTCCCTGGTTAGTTTCACTAATTCTTTATAGTTAGATGATTTTATGAATCAAGAATATGTTTATTTTGGGTTATCTATGGAAATGATTATCCTATCATGGAGAATATGTGATTAGGCTAATCACTTTTCAATTCAAGACTTTAAGAGCAACTAATGTTGTTTGGAGATAAATGATACGATTTAACTTGGAAGACTATGTGATTAAATCCCTAAAATATTTGGGTTTCAATCTTAGTTTGGTTTTCTTTTGGTCTTCGTTTAACTTCGTGTCTTGTTGGATAGATTTTGGAGATTAAGAATAGTTTTCCTTTTTATAAAGGATTATCCTTTTTGGGTATTATCTGATCTCATACTAACCTTTTTGGTTTTAGTTTTGGTTAAGTTCTAAAGACATGGGAAGTATATAGTTCTCTTTTGTGGATTAGGTTATTCTCTAAAAGTTGATTATAGCTCTCTTAATGTAAACAAGTCATCCTAAATACTCGTCTTTTAGAGAAAATATGAGTTTGATTAAGGAATCTAGTAAAAGTTGAAAGTCTACGTGACAAGTATATATGTTTCATTATGATTTAGTTAAGCTCAAAAATAAATTCCTCAATTAAGAGTAACATAAAACAAAAATGTTGCCTGTTAACTTTTCTTACTGGGGAATTGAATACCATTTAACCCATCACAAGCTTGTGATTTTCTTATGGTTAACATTCTCCTAAAGATGTTTACTATCACTCTCCATTAGAACATGACCCTTTGTTTTTTCCTCCATATCCATATTTTTATACTTGGAATCATAGTATGGGATAACTCGGGTGACCTATGTACTTCTCTCCCATTCTTTTTAAGTGATAGTTTTACTGACTCTTGTTCCAATGTGGGACATTCAATGGAGTTTCAAAGCCTAATTTTGAAATTTCAAGGACGCAATTCCCAAAAGGGGGGAAGGATGTAACATCCTAGGTAAATAAATAATATTACATTCTATTTTTTATCCCTATTCGTGAATAAAATTTTAATATTAATTTAAAGGGAACACTATGCTCGATGGCTTACCCAATACGCAACAACGAGTTCCTTTGAAATCTTACGTTTCACTCTAATAATAAAATAATTTTATTTTAAATGGTAGTTAACATCTAGCTGTTGTAATGACGGGAATGAACAGAACTAACTACAAAAAGATTATATATGTTTCTAAAATATTTTTACTTTTTACAATAAATTATAGAGGATTAAAAATGTGAATGAATCCAATTTTCAGCATAAACATTCTTATATTCTTTAAAATGTCGACTAACCGAATTTTGATGGCGAACCTCTTTTAAATACACTTTTTGACAATTTTATGTGTTATATTTGACAAAACAAAATTTTTATTTAGAATTGGGACATCAAAATTTACTTTGTGAAAAATTTTGGTATTTTTCCGATAAAGTTCATTTTTTAATGAATAATGAAAAATGTTGTATTTTAATTCAAAACAACTTTTTAATATAATTTATTTATATGATTAGATTATCTATTGAATTGGTTTTAAAGTTAAATTATAATATATTTTTACCATTTAATCCAATAGTGGTCATTGCAATTACTTTCTCTTTGAAATTGGACTAAAACTTGTGTCAAACTTTTAATAGATATTGTTTCATAAAAACACGGTATTTGTTTTGACATTGGGATTTAATTATTAAATTTATTAATGAAACATATATGTTTTGAATTTTGTAAAACAGGCATCATTTTTGAATTCGGAATATCAAATATAGCTTTGGGTGAATTTTTGGTATTTTTCTGAAAAACCTCAATTTTTGATTAATAGTGAAACAACTAAGTGGTAGTTTAAAAACTGATTTATCGTTTAAATGAAACTTTACCACTTTTGTGATTTTAATTTCAAAAATCAGACATACATGGTTGTCATTAGGATTTAAAATGTGGTTCAATGGGATTAAAATCATTTTTTGGTGAATAGTAACTTTTAAGTTTTTTATCGCGATTAGAGGTAATTAGTGTAATTTAAGGTAAAAATACTTTTTTGATAATAAAAAATTACCTAGACACATGACCTAAACTAATTTAATGTGTCATGGCCGACCATGACAATCGATGGGTCAACGAGGGTCCCCATGGATCCAATTATGTTGGAAAATGACATAAATAACTTTTTATTTAAAGTTAAAATTAAAATGACACAAACATGTATTGTTTTACAAAAACAATTTTTACATGGGGTTATACAAGTCATATTTTTTACTATAAATTGTAATTATAAATATAAAAATATTTCCTACATCATAGTATTTTTTTTATAATTTTTAAACATTAAATAAATTAAATTATTTATGACATCATGATGATGCAGCGATTACCTCATTATTTAATGATCTAAATAAATTGAAATGATAATGTAAACTCTAAGACCTACACATGTAAAAAAACTTATTGGATGGGTGGATTTCGAACCATTATCACTTTATCATCTAAATATATCATTGTGGAAACTTTAAAATCCGAAACTCATTTGAAAATAATGTATCCTTTTTTTGACTTTCCAAGAGTGCCCCTCCTCTTCTCTTATAAAAGGATCCCACCTCTACCACTTTACCCACACCTCTAAAGCATTTTTCTCTTCCAGACCCTGCCCATTTCATCTCTCCACATCCATCTATTCATCATTGAAGCCTCGCCTTTGGGATGAATCCTTTCCAAGGATGACTTTGATCTCAAATCAAAAAGAGTTACCCGATTTAAAGGTAATGTCTTCCCTTGTGTTCTTTTGTTTTATTTTTCTTCTCCAACCCTCTAAAATCTTTTTATTCCTCTATTTTGTAACAAAAAAAATATCTTCAATATACTAGTATGTTGTTATGTGATTTATTCGAGCTACACTTAAACACACCTTCGTCTAATGGTTAAAGAACATATTGTTTCTGTGGATGGAGAATTTCTGCCTCACGAAACAATGATTGTTCAATATTCTCTTAACACCTTTCAAGGTATCCATTATGATGTCAATATATTTTATATATGATATATATGGTATTTATTTTTTCTATATTCTTCTGAATTTTATATTTAATACATTATTTTATGCTTTTCATGTTGTGCAAATGCGATAATTTCATATGAGGAAGTGTGGACTACCGCCCCCTCAAGTGATGTGACTCGTTCATGCAATACATGGAATGTATAAAGAATGAAATTAATGAACATATGTGACCTATATAACATATATATTATACTGGAATTATAATATATATACTTCTCAATTATTTTTAATTCCATTAATATGACAAGGAAATGAAATTAGCGTTCATTTGTACATACAGCTTACCGTCTCCATAAACGGTACATTTGATTTCTTATCTCCAAATGTTATGTACTATTAAAATTACATTTATATAATGGATATATATGAAATATATTAAATCTAAATGATTTATATCATTCTGGAATGTTAATTTATATATCTATCTTTTAACTTTAATTCAATTAATATGACAAAAAAATGAAAGTAGCGTTCATGCTACGTACGGCCTACCGTCTCCATGAACGGTGATTTTAATTTTTTATCTCAAAATGTTATGGAGTGGTATAAAATGAATATTTACTGGATATATATGAAATTGAAATCATTAATACTATTCTGGAGATGATTTACTTATAACTACATGGACTATCATTTTCAAACAAGTTCATTTTTGACTCATGTACCAAACATCGACAAAAATGTTTGATAAGAACTCACATTATTAACCAATTATTATAACATTATAATAAGTGATATTAACTGAATAATAATATTTAAAAGAGTTCCTTAAGAAATTATAAATTTACTAAAGTTTATTATTCAGTAATATAAAGAAACGAATAAGACAAGTCAGACTTGAGGTAAGGGATCCTACCCCTCTCTTTCTTTTTAAGTACACTCTTTTATGTAATTCCTTTTCAGAACATATTTCTTATCATTGGGATGTTATTTTATATTACTCTTACTATAAGTTTTATGTTCAAATGATGAGAGACCCTATTTTATCCCATCAATCCATTTTGGATGTTTAGATTGGCGCCATTAGGCTGCCCAATTTTCGTAAGAGATCCGACCTATCTCTTTCTTTTTAAGTACTATCCTTTATGTCACTTATTTTAAGATCCTCTTTCTAATATTGGGGGATGTTATTTTATATTACTCTTTCTTTAAATTTTATGTTAATATGATGATAGACCCTATTTGATCTCATCAATCCATTTTTGGAAGTTTTAAGTGGCGCTGTTAGGCTGTCGAGTTTTCGTAAGGGATTTTTCATCTCACTTTTATTCCCATGAGATTTATGCTACATTTTCCACCATTTACATTGATTGTTATATGTACTTCCCATTATTCTAATATTTTTGTAATATACTTTTGTTTATCATTATTTACATCAATGTTGTATTGTCCTTCTTTCATGTGGTGTATGTTTCGAAAGATACCCAAGTCGGTAAGGGAACCTTTCACCCTCCTCTTTTAAAAAGACTTATTTTGTTGGGTATTTTAATTTACATATTTTAATGTTGGGATATGTAATTATATTTCCTTATTGATGTAAATTTTATGTCCAAGTGATGTGATACCCTTTTTATCTCTCATCAACTCATTTTATGAATTTTGAAGTGACGTCGTTAGGCTGTCGAATTTTTGCAGGGGAAATTCTTAACCCAATTTTGATTCTTTGGGAGAAACTTGTACTCCTTGAATATGTCGTTATATGAATATGTGTGAATGAAATCTGATTGTTTTACACCTAATATCCACTTATATTTGGTGTATTCGTTTGTCACACATAATCATGTAATTGATTTATCCTTAATCCAAGGATACCGTCTTTGTAAGGGACTTCATCTAAATCTCCTTTCATTGAGGCATATTTCATTTTATACACAACTCACTTTTATACGATGTATAAACCCCTTTGAATTTTACTTTTATACAAAAGGAATCTTCTATTATGAATCATTTTAATAAATGACAAAAATGAATGTTTCTTTTAACGTACGTGGTGACAACGGCCTTTTCCACCGTCGTGAGTATTATTTGGTCTTTGGCTTCCTCAATAAGCTGTAATGCTTTTAAAATGAAATAAATACCATATACTCTTTTATGAATTTTGGTATTTAAAATGGTTATTATAATGGATTTATTATGTCAATATATTTAAGTGATATATTGTGAACAAAGTATGGAAATGTTTTCTTTCCATTATATTTGTTTTCTGACTTATGATTTTATAATGGTAATTGAACATTTTACGGGTGGTTACATGATAAACCATATGACGGGTGGTGCCGTGAATACCAGGACGGGTGGTTACGTTATAACCTCCAATGCATTGGGTATGGAAGTCAGCCGTATGACTATTCCATTAAGTGATATGTGTGGAAGTCGACCGTATGGTTATTCCAATTAAGTATGTTTATGTCCCAAATTAACTTTATATGTTATGTGTTCTTTATATGTGTTTTATGGTTATATTTTTGTTACAAAAGGGGTAAGTAATGATCATTTATTCAGTGAATATTTTTTTTACTACTTCATAAGGGTGAAAAGTATTACTTTGATAAAGTATTCTTGGTTTACTTGTTGTTTTGAAAAACTAACAGTTTTCCTTCTTTGTGTATCCTTTACTGGGATTTTTATGCCAATCCCATGTTTTTGAAATGTTTTCCACAGGACTTAAAGATGAATAGGGTCAAGGATGGGATCAAGGAAAGACATGTTATCTAAAACCTGAAACTAGACAAGTTTCTTTTTAAGAGTTTTTATTTTATGGAAACTTAGTAGAAGTGTCTTCTTTGTAATATTTTGAGATATAATAGTTACGTCATAATTCTCTAAAACACTAAACCTAAAAAGATCCTCTATTTGAATTATTCATTTAATTCAATAATAATTAATGTTTAAGTCCAGTGCATTATAGTTAGGGTAATTTTATAATCTTATTTTTACCCTTAATTACCAGATTTACCATTAACTGTAGTAAAAAAAATTTACAGCAGTTACCATTCATAATATCAAAAAACTAAAAGTAACCTATTAACATATTTGGACCCAATTAATTAAAACATGGAATCCATTTTTCAAAATTCAAAATAGATGTTGCATTAATTAATTTAAAATTAATCCTGTTGTTAGGAAAACGGGTTTTAAAATATAATTCATTGCCATAGATTGAAATGATTTTACCTATGAATTCAGTGTAAAATTATTGGTAATGACATAAATTATATTAAATGGTAAAAATATATTCTATTTATACTTTAAAACCATTCAATATTATAATTTAACCATATAAATTATTACGATGAAAAATGTTCTTTATAATTAAAATATAGCGTGTTTTTACTATTTATTAAAATATGAAAGTTATCAGAATAATATTAAAAATTTATCCAAAGTTAATTTTTATATCCAGATTCCAAATAAGAATTTTTTTTGTCAAATTAAACTTATAAACCTGTCAAAAACTAGATTTAAAGTGGGTGTTCCATCAAAGGAGGAAAAACTGCATTTTTTTTAAAATGCTAATTTTACCCGAAAATTTTATTTTTTTAACATACCATGTTTTAGAAAATGGGTAAGATGAATATTAATGTTATAAAATTCTAAATTTATTTAATACTATTCATAACAGCTATTTCATAATATTATAACAATATATCATTGTTTAATGAAACCCAGTATTGCATACTACACACACTATTGAGGAAGGTCGTGATTGCGTGTAATGCAATCCATGTCCAGGATGCATATAGTGCCATCTCCCTTTGGTGTTACATATAACATAATCAAAAAAAATTCATTTATACATTATATATAATCATTACATAATGTTGCATATAATAATTTATTAAAAACGAACATTAAATTGTGTGTAACACGAGCCAAGAATAGTGTTGTGTATACTGCATGCTAATACAGTGTTTCATATAGTACACGCTAACATTGTTGTAGCGTACAACAAATGACATCAGTAAAATTAAAAGAATATTTTTCATAAAATCTCAGGGTGTTACACTCTACCCCCCTTAAGATTAATTTCTACCTCGAAATTCACCAGGGATATAAATGGTTTACTACTTTAATGTTTCATTCATAGAAACCCACATCATAAAAAGGAATACCAAAACATAATTTTAAAAAGAAACATCAAAAACATAACAGATACCAAAAGTAACTCATCATTGGGTTTCCACATAAGAGAATACAGGTGAAAATATGGATATGGAAGAGAAATATAACCATCAAGTTCTGCTGGAGAGTGGTAGATAACATGGCTATGGAATAGCCAACAATCACAAAGCCATAAATTTGTGATGATCTAAGCAACCATCTGATTCATCGGATATAAGGACACTATGACAACATTTTTTTTTTTGTTTTCAAGACCATTTCCCCAAAATTTAATAATTGTTTAATTAAAAGATATACTTACTTGATTTTGGTACAATCTTACTGTTGCTCGTTCCTTGAACAATTTCTACTTCATCTCTTAAAGAAATGAAGTTGAATTTGACTTCCGTGAAGTGTTAGTAGATCATGAGATAGAATTATAGGTCATTCCATCTATCTCAAACATAAGGTTAGAAAAAGTTATATACATAAGTCCATCTATGGTGAGATTTATCGTATATGGTTCCAAAAATGGAATTATACTTCATCTATCATACCACTTAATAAAATGAAACTATTTTATACTAACCAGGGACTTCTTGTAGGACAGTAGTAGGCGATGAAGTCATGTCTCACATTAGTTGTGGGTTCAATTCCCACAGCCTTGTCCAACGTGACAGGTTGTCGCCCGTCCTTTGGGTTGTCGTTTTTCTAAAACTATACTTTAATAACATTTAAAGAATAATATAACAAAGTTCTAGCCTTAAACAATACTATATGATGTCTAACATAATCAATTCAAATCTTTAAGCTTACCCAAACTCACAGAATAAGGAGAAATATTGATAGAGAGGTCATCTACCAATCATGTAAATACTGTAATTTATTCCCATATATCATAAGATAGGACTTGTTGGTCATATTCCAATCATTCGAATGGCTTAATCAAGTATTCTCTTGAAAAATGAATAACCATTGAACCATAGTGAAAACATGAATGTAGTTAAAAGATAACACTTCCCACATAGCAAAATTCCAAAAAAATTATATTCTCAAACCATGATATCACTTAGCCCTTATATCAATCATGATCTCATGAATACTATCAAACATATTATTTTCTCCTTATCTCTTCATTATGTGCATATCATCTGCTTTCCAAAATATTTGAATCACATTTCCTGGTTACCGGTACCATATAAGTTTTTAAATCCAACACATAGATAATCCAAAATTCCACGATTCCATAAATGAGATTCCATGATACTATAAATTATATTCCACAACATTATTTTGGAATCTCATTAAATAAACACATAATCATTCCACCACATAGTTGTCAAACTCAACATCACCAATAGTGATCGCATGTGACATCCCTTTGTCCTTTGCCTTAAGAGGTTGTTGATATTGATCATAATTAACCCTTGGATTAGGGAATTGATTATAATAATGCCCCATTTCCTTACACTTGAAGAATTGAAGTGTTGGTGGTGTGTTCTCTGTAGTCTTTTCTTTATTCACATCATTAGCTACCCTTTTCCATTACATTAACTCTCAGCTACTCGATGACCTTCTTTTCTACACTTAAAAAAATTTTCTACTCCCTTTAAGATAATCTCCATCATGCTTCTGTCTACACTCTGAGCATAAATAAACATTCACCTTCTTTTCACCATTGTTTTGAGATTTTTCCTTGAAATCCATCTTTCGTTTCTTGTCAAAACCATGAAAAGGATATGTAACACCAACATCCAGTTCTACCTTGATATCACAACACACAATTTCTTCATAGCTATTGAAGTCTCTTATAGATAATGCCCTTTGAAGACTTTTTTTAATCCACTGATGAATCAATCAACTTAAATTTCAAGTTTAATGATAAAGACATATGCATATCTTTAAAAGCCTTGTAAAATTTTCTTCGTACATACCAACAGATTCATCATCCTTTTTTCATAAGCTCAAGGAACTCCTTTTCTGTCTTTGTTCGAAGAATACGAGGGATGTACTTACTAAAAAACATATTCTTGAACTCGTCCCATTCCATGGATTCAATTTCATCTTGGGGCCTTGTATTCTTAATTAGAGTCCACCACTGGTCTGCTTAACCTTCTAAGCGGTAAACAGCCAGAATGACTTTTACATGTTCTGAACGTCGAAGTATGGAAAGTATCTTTTCAATGGCACTGATCCATTGATCAGCAACAAGTGGATCAGAAGATCCACTGAATGAAGGTGGACAGTTCCTCATGAAGGACTCAATAGAATATTGTTCCCTTATCTGCTCATTCGGAAGTCCATAATGATTCATAGATTGTGTAAGTATAACAATAAGATTTTTCATTCCATATCCCATAACATTGGTTTGTTAAGGAGTACAATCCTTGCATTTTCCATTACATTTATCAACACGGTTCCTTTGAGTTCTAGCCATCTTCTAAAACCCAAAAAGAATAGTGTGAGAGGAAAAAAAATTCTAGGAAAACAACATAATAAAGGGGGTGTACCTTCAATATATAAAATCTTAGGTTTAATTCAAATATTTTTACCATAATTCTAGGTCTACAACCTATATGTATAGTTAACCTTAGAGACATCCCTAGTCACACCTTATAAATATCTCTATGGATTTCACTAATGTTTTCTCATCCTTGTTTCAAAAGGTTAACTAAACCTTTCTTCGAATACCAACTATAGAGACCCAAATCGTGACGTACATGAACATTACATTACTTTTTCGAAATACTTAATACATAAAAATAACCAACACTCAAGTATCATAATATTTTAGTGTCTTTGGAAACTTGGATCATAATCTTCTAATCATGGTGAAAGATCTTCAACATCTCCCATAAAGATATTCCACTTTTTTTCTTACCTAAAACAATTATTTATATGCTGGGGAAAATAAAACATATAAAGGGTGAGCTCAAATGCACCGTATGGATAATCATGGACTAAATAAAAAAACCATATATATTTGAACATAAAAACATGAACATAATGTATAATCTTCAAAATCTTGAGTAATGACAAAAAAACATTGTAGTACGTAAGGAATAGATCATAATGGAACATCAATCATGATAAAATATCTTTGTAATAAAACTTGTAATTGTGGAAAAACATTAATTATATCTAGTAGCCAAGGAATTGCTGCCAAGACCATCTTAGTGGAAAAGTCTCTTACAGAACAGAGTTCACTCCTCGTTCCAGTCTTGTATCACTGAACCAGATTAACATGCCATTTCAGCCATGTCTATCTCATGAGATATAAATCATTATCCAATTCATTTGAGGGAGATATAGGTCCCACCCATATCATAATGAAATCATTCTTACTTTTTCCACAAAATAAACCTAAATCATTCATCATAACCTAAAGAATAAAATGGGTTTCATAAACATCATCCCATCATAACTTAATCCATATAAAACAAATGGAAATCATTTAATCATAAGAAAATAGAAACCATGTAAATCATAGAGACATTATACTTGAATCATACACATATGAAATAATTTCATCTTAGATGTTAAATAGTTTTGACCAAACATGTGAAATTAATTCTTCAGGAAAATAACTTTTCTTTTTTAAAATCATTTTCTTTTCACAAAATGACATGTGATTTTAAAAGTAATGATTTTTATGAAAATAATCATGAATTCTTTCACAGGATGCTTCTAGGAAATAAGGTGTTATGATACCATAAGAATCTATTCATTCTGTATAAGTTAAAAAAACATTCTCCTTGTACTTTTGTGAGAAAAGTCAAAAAGTACCTCGTATGGTAAAGAAAAGAAAGATTCCTTCCACACGATGTGGTAAAAGTAAAAAAATAGGGTAAAAATGACTTTAAACATACATAGAATAAAATTAAACATTTTTTGAATACATTTTGAGAACATATGGACATGGATTATAAACATATCCCTAGTAAATAGTTACGAATAAACAATATAGAATTAGAATGAAATTGGAATAATTATCCCTTACCTTATGTCCAATTTCTTCTATATGTGACCAAGAATCCTGTATAGTGGGTTTAAACATATTATTAACTTGTAACATAACCATAATAATATTTATGATATCATATATGATTCACTTATGGCTTTATATTATCCATTCATTTGTCAATTTCATGTTAAAGCGGTGTTTTGGCTTAAATCGTTTCATTTATCATCCGTGTTTTGACTTGTAATTATTAATATGATTACTTAGATCATGATTAATTAATTATAGAATATAAAACATCATTTATATATAATATATATTCAGAAAATACATATATATAATAGAATGATAAATGGAATGAAATACACCGTTTATGGAGATAGTAGGTCGTACGTACGCATGAACGCAGTTTTCGTTTCCTTATTGAATTGAATGGAATTAAGTAGATGACATACATATATATATACATAAATCCAGTACAATTATTAATTCATATGTTTCCTGACTACTTATTATATATACTTTATAATCATTCTTGAATTTTTCACATGGAAAACGCATCTCATCGCATCCTGGAGACGGTAATCCGTACTTACCCACGAGCGATGATATCATTACCAAATTTATTGAATGGAATTGGGATGGATGATATAATATCTTAGATTATGTATGATGTTATAATAATCACATATAGTTATTCCTTACACCATTATACCAATCGAAGTACGGTGGTGGTGGAAAAATAGATTACACCACGGTGTGGAGACGGTATTCCGTACATACGCACGTGCAGTGATTTCATTTTCCGTAGGATGGATTGAAGGTGAAATAGAGTTGTTTCATATTTATAACAACATATCAGTATATAATTAATACTGATGTTATTACTTTATAATGAAACAACAAAAGAAGAGGAAGTAGAAGAAGAATTAAACTTGAAAGAGTCTGTAGAAGAGATTACCTCTTCCTCGATGCACCTCCTTTAAACTTCTTCTTAAGGAACTACAGTTGGTCTTTTGAGAAGACCGGAACCTCTATAATATAACTAGAGAGGTTTATAAAGAGTAATTGTCAGGTTTTTTCTGAGCATCAAGGCTCAAAAACTATGTGAAGATATGAGAGAAGTGGTGCCATTTTTATAAGGGAGGAGAGGGGCACTTTTGGAAACCTCAAAAATATTAATTTATAATAAATTCAAACCCCACATAAAAACATCCAAAGTGACTCCAATTCAGATATGAGGTAATATAGGGTTTTAATCTCATCAACCAATAAAATTTAGACATGTTGGGAATTTATTTTAAACATTATCAACTTGATTTATCCTTAATTAATATATTTAATTTTATTTGTGTTAATAAGATTCTAAATTTTAAATTGTTATAAATAATTACATATGTGTTTTTAATTGTCCATAATAGGATAATTTATGACATTTTAGACCATATAAATTTTAATTTATAATTTATAATAATTTTTTTTATTTTTAAATAATATTATATTATGTTATTTTTATAAAATAAAAATAGTGTCAATTTTGACACTATTCATTTATTTTAATTTAAATAAAATATTCACAGAATATTTGTTCATAATAAATTCTTTAATAGATTCATAACATGTCATATTTATCTATAAAATTATAGGATCACATTAAATAGATCATATAATATTTATTTTAACATATTTTAACCATTTATTTGAAATTTCAATTAATAAAATAATTTCAACATCACTATTGTGTCACCATTCATGATAATTATTTAATCCATAAAAATTATAAATAAATTCACATGATTTAGATAATTTTATTATATTTATGGAGACTATTAATGTTTGAAGTTTCATAAAGGTTATCACTAAATTAAAATTATTATATTTATAAGATTTATGAGAGTGACATGTATTCACGTTCTTTGGTATTAATATTAATTAAATTGTTTTCATTTTTAAAAGTCCATAAAATTAATCTATTCCGACCCTAAGATGATATGGGTCAACTTTTAGTCATCCAATAGAATTTTTGAAGCTGTTAGGGTAAATTTATAATATAATTTTTACCCATAATTACCTGATTTACCTTTAAATGCAGTAAAAAAAATTACTGTAGATACTATTCATAATATCATAAAAACTAAAAGTAACCTATTAACATATTTGGACCCACTGAATGAAAATATGGAATCCATTTTTCAAAATTCAAAACACGGAAGTTTTAGTAATTAATTTTAAATTAATCCAGTTGTTAAGAAAATGAGTTTTAAAAGATAAAACATTGCCAAAGATTGAAATGTTTTTACCTATGAATTCAATGTAAAAATAATTGTAATGACATAAATTATATTAAATGGTAAAAATATATTATATTTATACTATAAACCATTCAATATTATAATTTAACCATATAAATTATTACGATGAAAAAAGTTGTTTTTAATTAAAATATATTGTGTTTTTACTATTCATTAAAATATGAAAGTTATAAGAATAATATGAAAATTTTATCCAAAGTAAATTTTTATATTCTGATTCCGATGAAGAATTGTATTTTTTAAAATTGAACTTATAAAACTGTAAAAACTAGATTTAAATTGGGTGCTCCATCAAATGGCGGAAAAACAACATTTTTTAAAAAATACTTATTTTACCCAAAAAAATTATTTTGTTCACATACCATGTTTTAGAAAATGTGTAAGATGAATATTATTGTTATAAAAATCAAAATGTATTTAATACTATTAATAACGGATAGTTCATAATTTTATAATAATATATCATTTTTTAGTGAAACTCGGTATTGCGTACTACACACGCTATCGAAGAAGGTCGTGATTGCGTGTAATACAAGACAAGTCAGAGATGCTTGTAGTGCAAGCTCCCTTCGGTTTTGCTTATAACCTAATAAAAACTTTTTTCATTTATATATTATAGAAAATATATACTTAAGGTTGCGTAGAATAATTTCTCCAAAATTAACATGAAATTGTGTGGAACACGAGCAAAGAATATTTGGGGTGCATATACTGCAACCAAATACAGTGTTGCGTATAGTACAAGATAACATTGGTGTATCATACCACACAAGACATCAATGAAATTAAAATTATATACTTCATAGAATTATGGGGTGTTACAATAATGGTGAGCTAAAATGCTCAGTTAGGTTAAAAATAACCATTACTATTGTTGTGTTCTAAATGGTATTGAAATGAGAATTGTGGTATGATAACATAATAATAGTGCATGGGAATTTCAAAATAAACATTATACCTATAAATACTTCAATCATCAACCATAAAACATTGAATATATGATAAATAATGTCAAGACTCAAAAATTATCAGGAGACATGTCATGAAAATATTGATCAAACGATTCATTTAAACACCTTATCTTGTCACATATAAGATGTAGGAAATTCTTTTAATAAAATATTTTATCATTATATTATCATGTGAAATAATATTATTTTTATAAAATAAAATATAAATAATAGATAAGTCGTTTATATAAGAAGGGAAATCATTTCCAATATCACTCACTCAAATGAAAAAACCATATGGTTTACTTCCATACGGAATTTATTTTAGGGATTTAATATAAACATGCATCCATGTATTACAAAAAAGAAATCATCTTTAGAAAATAACTCAATCACAAGTCCTTATTTTATAAATAAATTTCCCATCCATGTCCTATATTAAATCCTCCCATAATCTTAATAAATTTACATGAAATAATTATGAATAAATTGTATAGACCATTTATCTCATCATTAAACTCATAGAAACATCCATTAATACTATTATAACATGAATAAACTATGGCAATGAAATCGGTTACATTGAATTTTTTTAAAAAATCATAATCCTTCTAAATAAAAATCTAAGAGGGAATCATAATAAAATATACCCAACAAATTATTAGTAACACATAGGTTTTTTTGAAATTGGTTCATTGATATACCATTACAATATCTTCAAATACATTCTTGAGGAAAATATCTTTTCAACTTTTAAAATAAAATATATAAAATTAAGAAAAAACATAAATGTTTCAGAAATCATATTCCATGAAAATAATCTTGCATAATTATAAAGTAATACTCTTAAAAAATAATGGATATCATGGAAGACAACCTTTTTACGTTGTTAATGTTAAAAATAAACATTCATTTCAAATATTTTTATTGGCGGTGTAATGTGACCCAATTAGGAAACATTATGATATTTCTATTTTAACTCATTCTAAAAAAGTTCAGATACCATGTTTAATATATTTGATAATTCATAAATTTATATATAATTAATTTCATTAATGAAATTAGAAATATGGATATTCCAGATAAATATTCACTTTATAAAAGAATATCCATTATCTATATCACATAAAAATGTATATCTAGATGATTATTTAATAAATAATTGATAATATAGAAATTTATAATATAAACAACTATCATAAAAATTTAATAATAAATGAATTTTAGTTCATGTAAATTTTAGCATATAATTCCCCCAATGATCCTTTAATAAAAACAATCATTAAATGTAAATGGATAATAACATATAGCCCTGAGAACTTTCGTAATTATTCAATCATAATCCTAATGAAAGAATATTATCAAATGAAATTGTAAATAATATGGAAATAAAGATATTATTGAAATATTTTGTAAAATGGGAAGTATATGAACCACATTAAGGAAGATAGGTGCATATCATAAACGTATATCCAATGGAAACAGAATTTGAGAGGAATAACCCTTATAAAAAACATATCATATGAATTATTATTAATCATTGGCGATATTATGTTGAGAAAAATGAAATTTAAATAATAATAATGGAATTAAAACATAAATCAAACAATGTCTAATTAACATATACTGTTTGAACAATATAATAAATTAAAAAACAATATAACCTAATGAATAGAAATTGTGTGAAGAAACCATTACCAGAAGGGATATTTCCTGAAAAATAACAATTAATTAAATAAATTAAATTAAATAATAATATACCATGATTTATGAGTGGTTAATAATATAAAATGTAAAGGAGTTGGTTTATAAAATTCATAAATATCTAAGCTCATAACATTAAATAATGCATCAATGATTGGAAATTGAGATAAAATATCAGACCATGAGTCAATAATTTCTATGGTTGTCCATTAACACAAATTTAGAAAGATTATATCAAATATAAAAAAAATTTAAAAACCTTAATCTATTTGAATCAAATTATCAATAATAATTCCTTCCATTTAATAACTTGAAAATTTTAATTCTTAATAAGTTATGTTAATGGTGGGTTTATGGTGGATTATTGGTTCATATTTTCAAAAAAAATTGGGCACATTGACCAAGAGTAAAGGGGTAATAATGAAATAATAACTAGATAGAAATAATAAAATAAATATAAAATTTATACATTATCTATACCATTAGAAACCCATTTTATATATTTATTAAAAATGAAATATTTTAAAATTATTGAGATTGTATAGCATACATATGAATAAATATTATTTTTTATATTTCAATGATCATTATAGAAATAATATCCATATCAATTTATCTTTATATAATGATAATAATATTATAAATACCTTATTATTTATTTAAAAAACATATATATTTTATCCATGTGATTTGGTGATGGAAAATGAATCACATTTCTTCATCGAGGTGGTACTCTACACAAAGACATGTAAGAAATTATGATTTTTTATTATATAAAAACATAAAGAAATATGATCTATTATAATTACATTAAGGATAAATATTTTTGGAATATTATAAAAATAAATTTAATTGATCATTAAAACCATCCTAGAGAGATGATGCTGGAAAATGAATTATATCAGTACACGAGACAGTAGTCCACCATACACTCGGTTGATGGTTTTTTCTATTTAATATAATGATAAATGAATATAATATTTGATATTAACATAAAAAATATTACTATTTAATCATTAATTAATAATATTTTTCAAATGATGAAGAATACATAATAAAAAACACTTGGTTACAATTATTATTCTTCCCCAGAAAACCACATAAATATTACACCAAATTCCCTCTAGTATGGTCTTCTTATTCAAAAAAAGATGCAAATATGTTAGGAGGGATTCCGGGAATTTGTTTGGTTTGATATTCGTTGATCCAAAAGTCATATCAAGTATGGGGATATGAGAAAAGGAGGTTCCAATTTATAAGGGAGGGTATGTGAACTCTTGGTATTTCGAAAAATATTAAATTAATATAATTAAAATTTAATATCTAAATAGATCATAAATTAAAATAATAAAATATAATATGAGTGTGAGTATAAAAAATCAAATCCATTTTTTTCATTTTTGGAATAAATTTTTACCGCAGGAATATTTAACCCTCCAGTATCACATTTGAATATTATGGTGATTTCAATTTTTTTATTTAAAAATTGTTAATATAGTTATGATAAATGGGAATAGGTCCCTCGAATGTACCATGGTTGAATTTATCCAAAAAATTAAATAAAATTTTCTAAATATGTTATTATAAAAAATTCAATCGTTTAATAAAATATTTTTTTCTATAAAATTACATTAATATAAATTTTAGAAGTTTTTATTTCATTATACTTTTAATAGTATGCAAAAATAATGGAATTCAAAAACAATTCATAAATACCTATATAATATTTCATGCTTACAAAAAATCAAGAACATAAAAATTGATCCAGATCATATTTTTTCAATTTATTTAATGTTATTCTATAGATTTTTTTCCTGCCTACACAAACATTCTATTAGTGTTTTCTGATCAGTTAAGGAAATTTTTCCCAAATTAAATTTAAACTCAATTACCATGGTGAAATAATAATTTTTCTTTAATATTATGGTTTGTAGTGGAACATATCATCTTCGTATCATTATCTCAATTTTTTAAATATAATAAAACAAAGAGAATGACATTTTTAATATATATATATATATATAAATATAAATAGTTAAAATAATTGAAAAATAGAAACAAAAGGCTATATATTTTAAATATTAGGATGATTATGAACCTTATATAAAAATAAAAAAATTATGGATTTTGTTAAATTTATTCTTCAGTTGTAATCATTTTATTTTTAACTTTATTTACCTGATTTACCATTAACTATAGTAAAACAATTATTAAAGACACTATAAATAATTTTTCAAAATATTTTTTCCCCATATATAAAAATTATAACCCCTGATAAAAAATATTGAATCAATTTTTATAGATTCAATTTGTATAAGTCAAATAAATAATTTTCAATATAAAGCCCTAAAATGAATCAAAAAATATTTTTAGATTAATATGTTTTATGTTACAAATATGTAATTGTATAGATATAAATTATAATGATGATTAAATTGAATAAAGTTATACTATGTATTATTAATTAGTATTTATATTAATTTGAGATCAAATTAAAAAAATAATGATATAGTTTAATGAAAATAAAATGTCAGATTTTTAAAAATAATTACTTTTCACTATCCCTCGACAACTAAAAGTATTTAGAAATATATCAAAAATTATATCAAATATTATTTAGTTATGATGATTTAAAGAAGTATATTATTTTCATAAGATATTATATCTAACAGTTTGGGTAATTAATTGTAATATTAGTACGGAAAAAATAATAAAACTTTCTGAAGAAAACATATTTTGATGGTTAAAATTTATTTAATAAGAATTTAGTTCTAATTTTTAAAGTATTAACCAATATATTTATATTTAGCTGGACCATTATATGGATGTTTTAGATTATTTAATCTTATTATGTCCCACCAATTTAATTTCAAGTTTATTATTTTTATATAATTCTATTTATGTTATTTTTAGGCTCAGTGTTGCATATCTTGTATGCTAGTGAACAAATTATTTCATTTAAAATATAAGTATATTAATGAATCATCACTAGTAATTATTATTATTTTTTCAAATGCTATAAAACATTTTCCATTAATATTGCATAAAATAATGATTATTTTATTGGAATCTATTATAGTTTACTTATATTTTAATAGAAAATACCATGTTTCATCCCCCATTAATGGTTCTTTACCCATTTCATGAAACATCATCTAAGATGTGATAATTTATACATACTTTCCACTACTTATTATGAAATTTTCTTAACACCTAATCAATATTCAAGACATATTTTTATAATTTAAAAAATTAATGTCTAAAAAATATCCTATGATTATGTGTAGAGATATCCTAGGATTATGTGTTGAGATCAGATTCTGTATCCCATTTCCTTCTCATGGTTTTTTCATATAATTATTCATTTTATATGATTTCCTAATGTGAAAAAATATTCATGCATATGTTTTTATGTGTATGTTTTGAAAAAATTATATATCTATAAAATCTCATTGGTGATGTTTTCATTTTATGTGATAATAAGTAGCTTTCATATGTAGTTATACAAACACATTATGTTATATTGACATGGAAAATAGACAACATTTTTAATTATGATGCAACATCTTAAGTACATTCAAAATTATTATTATTCAATTTCTCATAGAATCCAATTAATTATTATAGGATTTAAGATTATAAAATATGATCTTTCTCTTTTATGACATCATGTTTTTTATTATTTAAAAAATATTGTAATTCATTATTATTTTTTCTCTCATAATGAGATATATATTTGATAAATTTAATTTTGTAATTCCTACCAGTATCATGTATAGTAAAATGAGGTAAAACTGATTTAAGAAAACATTTATTAAGTCAAAATAATAAATAAGTAGTTTTTTATTAATGTATCATGGGTATAGTACCAGAAAAAATTTGTTAATATAAATTCTTGGTTTGTGTTTCATATATTTCAATATTAAAATTATTTATATAAAATTTGTATAAAACTCATGTTTCTATATTAAGATATTCCAAATTATTTATGGTAGGTCCTATTTAATCATAAGCTACCATTTTGGAACTAATTTTAATAGATTTTTTACTAATGATTTTTCGTTAAATATGAAATGATTTTATAAATGGCTGGGTATTTTATCACAGTAGGAAATCCATGTGTAATTTTTTTTATGATTTTTTGGAATCGAGCGGAATCATAAAAGATAGATTCATGTGGATCTCCTCACTCCCCTTATGAAAGAAACGTGGTCTAGTTTCACTCCCATATTGATTTCAGTATTTCAAATTTTGATGATGGAATTTCTCCCCATGATTCATACCTTATGGTTTAAAATAAAATTAATAATAATAATAATGGCCTCCACCAATTTATCCTACTATTTAAAATAGAAATCTGATATAGAAATTTATTTTTTACATTTCTTTATTTTGAAACTATGACTCGTATAGTAAAATAATTACATATGATTGATAAGGATTCTTATTTTTGGTATAATTTTCACTATTTCATCAGCATGTTGCGCCTTGGCATGGTTGTGAATGAGTCTGATTGAATATGCTGATTAGAAATACTTACAAATACCAAATTTTAATTTCATAATTTATTATACTGTTGGATAAATATTATTTCAATATAGGTAAATATAAGTTAGTTTTTTGTTCCACATTTTAGGTTAATTTTTTTTAATATCGTTTATATATTGTGGTTATATTTTTAATTATAACAGAATACTAATGTTTAGAATATGATTAGTTATGAATATTTTTTTCTCAAATAATAAAAAATTAGTCACGTTATGATTGAGATGGAATTAGATTTTTTTTGGTTTTTGATCTATATGGATGATGTATTTCTATTAATCTTTTCAACACCACCATAATGTGGATATTCTTGAATTATAAAAAAATTGATTTATAATGTCTATTTTAAAAATAAATCCATATTCTAAAATCAATCCAAGTTAAAATCCACAAATTACACAATTTTATATAATCCCATTGTTTAATTATTCAATTTCATGGTTTTAAATCACTACTGAAACATAATTGTTTTGATAATGATTCATTAACTAGGTTTGATATCACTTTTTTCATCAAATAGGGTACATAATTTTTCCATTATAGATTAACTATATGTAGTGACCAAATTAATTACTTTTTCATTCCACACTCATCATATAGTTATATCCTCTTTAATTAATGGCGATGATCAAGATTTTTTTATAATTTAATTATTTACTACTTCTTTGAGAAAATTATCTTTGTTGGTTTATTAATTATTTTAGAAAAATCCCCATCTCACTCACTTATATGGAAACAATATTTGTCTTTGTAAAACATAATTTTAATGATTGAATTCTATTATGTCTTTGGATATTATATTTTTTGTTTCTATACTCATTATCATGATAAAACATGATTACACAAATATATTCTCCTTCCAATACTTTTCATATTTCCCTCCCCTAGGATATCCATCTTAACAGTGTTGGCGAAAAACATAGAACATTGTATTTCCCATTTTTATCAATATTTGATGAATTTAATTCATTATAACGACCCTAAATCCATTAACCTATAGCTATAGGCCACTCTATTAAACTAAAATAGATACAAGGGAACCAGTCTTAAAGAATCCATTTTTTTAGTTGGATTCGAAATACAAATTCATATTTGATATCCATTTTATATTGGGAATAAAATATACCACATGAAAAAAATATTTATTTTCATCCTTAAAACTCAGTGATAGAAATTTTCTTCATATATTGAGGAATGTAAAAAAATAAGGGTGCACTCAAATTCTCAATAAGGATTATGTACATTGTAATATATAATCTGTATATAATTCCTTGCAAATATGGGAAGCTAAATAACTGAAAAAACAATTCGATATAAGCAATTAAATGTTCAAGAAATTAATCCTTAGATAATATCAAGATAATAATCTCATGAATAAGAATAAATAAATTATCATAGATGAAAATGAGTAATATTTTATTTTAGAGACTCAGAAATCATGATATTTATATTTTCAGAAACATGGACTAAAGAATTTTAATTAATGGATGGATATAAAACAAAACACTTTTTATTTTGGTCAACTGATTCACCTAATGGGAATTTTAAGGCATTAATGGGATTTTCAATATGAGGCTCAACCTTTATTGTTATATCAATTGAATTCTTATTATATTTAAAGATCAAATAAATTAATAAAAAAATTATCATTAGTAAATATCCATATTCCGAAAAGAATATTGATTTATCATTTTTTTCATAGTAAATCAAAAAAAATTAATAATAAAACACTTTATATATATATAGTATTGGGATTAAGAAATTATCATGCCCCTAATATAATGAATATGAATATTTGTTAAAAAATGAAAATATACTCATCAAAATAAATGTAGTGTTTTATGAAAAGGTAATGACAATAAAATTAATTAGATAAAAGATATGACTATATATTATTCAAAAAAATTATTTTGTAATGGAATCATGTCCATTATGGAAATAATGTAAATGGATGAAGAATATCAAAAAAATCCTTAAATTAATATATTTTTGTGTAAATCCATTTCCAACATGTAGAATAATTAGAATCAAAAAACAATTACAAATGGCATGAAAGTCTATTAAGTATTTATATGAAAAAACCAATCATTTTTACTTTTGGTAAAGGATGTCGAAAATGATCCTTTTAGAATTTATTAAACATATTACATTTATAAATTCAAAATGATCAATTAAAATATATAATTATATTAATATATAATTTTTATAGTATGAAATTTTTTAAATAATAACAATATCAACATTTATGAAAAATATACCTGACAAAAAGAGAAATAATATATGCTTTCCTTTTAAATATTTATTTCTTTGATTCATGTTCTAGTGAAAATAATTGTTATATTAAAATAAAGAAAGCACAAAATATCCATTGTAAAAGAATATTATACATTCTTATGAATGATTAATTATAATACTCCTTTTATTGAAATACACGTATTCCAAAAAAATTTCATTATAATTTAAATTCATACTAGTTTGGTATCTTTTAAATTACAGATCATTGAATGAATTTAGATGAATTTGGAAACTAATATTCATGAATAAAAATGTTTCATTTCAAATAAATCAAATATTATTTATATGATTAGAAAAAGGGAATAGCTTGATAATATCAAATATGTCTCAAATGATTGAAAATTTCAATGAAATCTCATACCTCCCACTGCCCTTCGTTTGAACTCTCCTTAATGCATTTTATAATGGTCCTAATCATTACATTAATTAATAAAAACCCATATTCATATTTTTAATATCGTATTTTATCATATTTTAACATTCTATCACCAGTTTGTTAATTTTATTAAATTATTATTGTTATTTTGGGAGTTAACCCCATCATTTACTCAAATTTTTTCTTGAATTTAATGTTTTTTGTAATTTTTTATTGTTTAGTCATCCAAAAAAATTCTATTAATTCTATAAATAACATATATTTTTGTTAGATATATGATTAAAATCAATATTAAAATTTTAACATTTAAAATAAGTCACATCGCTTCGTGGAGATTGTAGGTCATACATACAAATACGTAATGATATTATTTCCTTAATGGGTGAAATGATAAAGAACTGGGTGATCTATTAATTTTTTATATGTAATAACTTTTAATTATTGTCATATATAATAATTGTTTACAATATTATTTCAATTTATGAGATTTTGTGAAGGAAAATAATTAAATTAGTTCATAAGTGGGTACTCTTCAATAAACATGAGCAATGGTTTTATTACCAAATTGATAGAGATGGGGATTTATAAATATTATTACATAAAATATTATAAGAAAACATTATTTGGTAGATTATATTGTATTATATTTTATCTTTTTTGACTAAATCAATGTGGGTTAAAGAGTAGTTTAAAATGAATGGTCTTTGGGAAGAAAATTATCATCTCTTAAAAAATATCCATTTGATCTATTATTATGAACCCTAGGGTATGTATTTTAAGATTAAATGAATATCTAGAATATTATAAAGATATTTTTGAAAAATATTTGATGTAATTTTTGAGTTAAATGTCTTGATATATGTGAATAAGTGAGTGTATGAGGTGCGCTTTAATAATTGTGGTCAGTGGAACACCTATATTTTTAAAAGTTTTTATATAATATCATGTCATGTGTTCAGAAATATTTCTCTATAATGTATCATATAATAAGGGTACAAGGATAATGTATTAATAAAAAAGTAATTTTTTGTAGAATGATTTTAGGACATTTAGACTTCTATCAGTTTAGATTAACTAACAATGTACTCATAAAAACATTTACAGATATACATAATTATTTCATAGTATTAATTTTAATTATGAAAAAAAATTTATTTTTAACATTTTACCTAAATTTCATTATTCTAATTTCATATATAGAATACATTTTACCAAATTCAATTTATAGAATAAGAATAATTCTTTTTCAAAAAAATATAGGAAAATGTATTAAAAATTTATTTTTCCTCAATTGTATTTTTCCTTAATATGATATAATATATTAAATATATAAAAATTAATCATAATTATTTGAATTTATGTTAATATAGATAGATATATGATATGTACATTTCATTGGATTCATTTTTCCTTAATGATAATTATAAATAATTAAAATGGGATGACATTATTCATTTTTTTTTAAAAAATCAATTTTCAAAAAACATCCCTTTTGACCTCCAAATGATCCTATATTAATCATTTTCAAATAAATACTCTAACAATTTTTAACTCAAGATATTATAATAAAATTTAGAAATAGAATGTTTTATATTTAAATAATAAATTTTAAATTATTCATAATTTCTTATTTCTAATGGAAAATTTCAACATATCATTCTAGGATTATTTGGACCATATAAATCCAAAAAACAATACCCATCTTAAAAATTATAATTTTCATGCACTAAGTTTTTAAAATTTTACTTGTATTCATATTATATTAAATTATAATTTTGACATTATACAATTGAGGATCGGGTGTTACAATATTCCATACTATGAAAATTTCATACAAGAAGATTTCAAAGATATTACATTCTAGAAAACTTTGGGTTGTCCATCATAATTACATTCTACAATTCCCACATTGCAATGTAAATTTAATTATTTTCCAAAAATACATTTACAATTTAATACATTATATTATTAAATACATTTTACCTACGGTCTTGAATCTAGATATCCTCTTTATAGTAAGATAGATTGTTCCACCAATCTATTTCATCATATGTTAAAACATGACTCAGGTCTGGAATGTACATCCTCAACAATGATATATAGATTAAATCATGTATATTCGAGAATCTTAGTGAAATTTCCAAATTTTAATCCATAGATCCAATTATTTATAAAATTTTAAAACGTCAAATATACCATGGGGTCAGCGACCCTTTCTTACTGAAATTTATAACACCCTACCATGGAGATACCTCTTTGAATAAATGATCTTCCACATGATATTACAAATATTTCATTCAGTTATTATCATAACTATTTCATTTATTTTATCTTGTGACACTATGTTCAATCAAATGGATGAATAATTGAAAAAGAAAAAATCCTGGGAAAAATGAGGAGAAAATAGATAGGGAAAGTCAAGATTTTAAAAGGGTAAAATTGATATCACCCATAGTAGACAAAGTCACTAGTGGCATGACTATAATTTCATATCCCACACTTACACGCCACCACTTCACTTTTTTACCATGTCCCCATCACTCATGGAACCATATATTCCAATAAATAGAAACATGGGTACATTATTTTAACAGACAAATTTCCCAAAATCCCGATTGATTCCCCAATCTTTATAGTGATTCTGAAAACTCATCTGAAACCTCACACGTAGTTTTATAACATCTTAAGTAGGATAATTAAATTGGGATAGTGAGAAATAGGTTCTCCAAGTATTAAAAATAAAAGAATACTACATGAATCATTTTCCCAATCCCCTAATTTAATTACACATGTGTGACAGCCCTTCCTCGAATGGGATGTTGTGTTCCCCCATTTCATGAAGACTAATGTAGAATCTTCATGTCTTGAGCCAAGTCTCTCTATAACCAGAAATCCAATAAGTTCATCACATAAGGTGAACAAAATTCTCTTAATCTTACATGTGTGCCTCATACCAATGTGTCACATACAAGAGTGACCTTTATTGGTTCCCCTCTATCTTTCAGTCTACTCAACCCTTTCATGAATACTCATTAAAAGACACTCATGGATGGCTATATCCATCATAGTCTCCCTTTCCTAAATAGGATTATGTTTAAACATCCGCCAAGAACTCTGGATTTACCAAATATTATAGAAAGTCACATCAACATGTCTCAAATTTCTAATTGTATATATATGGTTAGAGGTTTATAAATCATGTCCTACTCTATGGTAAGGATCCTCATGGAGTCAACGGATTTGTATATTTATGGTCACATAGAATATTAACCCAAGTATTATGTTGAGGATTCCTAGGTCTAGTTTTCTAGGGTTAGACTCTATCATCCCCTTTTCTTCTCTAAGACCTAGATCTTCAGGTTCCTAGAAGTGTGGGTATGGTTCATACATTCTTTTCTATTAAACATATGATAAGTCTCCCTCCCCGCAACAGGACACATTTTATGGAAGCCATTCTGGTGTAAGCCTCTATCCTTTTATGTGGGAGGTTGATGTATCTCCCCTCTCAACAACATCCTCATTCACTCCATCCTTACATTGGACCCTATTCTAACGTAAAGTTAAGAGTGGGAAGTGTCATAGCCACCACATCTTCAATGGTCACCATGGCCTCTTACACTATAGGCTCGACCTCTTCCCCCAGTGAAGTAGGAAGTCTGTGTGTGATTTGTTGAGTATTTCACATCCTATTATTTATCACACCAATCATGACTCATATGGGATTAGAGGTTTGATATGATCAAAACCCCCACCCAATCCACCAATCTGAATGAACAATGTAAAATTTGATTCCCATAATAACTAGGATACATAGGATACCTTCTCAAGGTCTAATCAGCACAACATCTCATCCATAAAATGAGAAATAATTCCCCCCTTAATGGGCCTACTAAAATGTGTAATCCCCCAAAGTAATGTCCTATGTGAACATTGATTTCAATAATAACAAGGATACATATGAATCCTTCACCAAAGCCTCAAGCTCCTTGGATATTCTCCTCAAGAGTCCAACCATAATTCTCTTAATATGGGCACTCTCCATAGGTGTTTTCCTTAAATTAATACCCTCTTCAATCTTCGTGAGTTATGATAACTCTCATGGATCCTGTTATAAGGGAATAATCATTAGCATAAAGCCTAAAACTATTTCTCTCAACATATCAAACACTCATTTGATATTTATTTAACTATCTGGTATTTGATTCCGTTCAAAATGGGATACATAGGAATCCAAAACATAGGTTCAAACCCATAATTACCAATCCACCCTATTATAATCAGTTCATACCACCAAGTAGCATCTAATTCAACATGGGAGCTCATATTTCTTTCATGTTCTTGGTATCTTCATGCATAAGTCTGACATTACGCTTTGATTAGGAACCTTCTACCAATATGTGCTTACGAAACGACATTAATCTATATAGTTGGGTCCTTGTCACACAACGCTAAAAGGTATGGTGTGTCCCATTAAGTGACATAGAATTTCATGGGTTATGATTATTTTCCTGAGGATTTGTAGGTATCCCATTATTGGTTTGATCCCTACATCAAAACAACATTCCTCCCCCTTCATGATGATAAAATCAAAAGTAAATTATTTCTACATATTTTGAAAATAATCTCCACAATAAATTTTTGTCTTCTTAGATGACGATAAATTCCAATGTTAAATTCATATCCCTATATGACCATAAACACCATATTCCCCACTGAGTGGCCTAAAAACATACATTTTTGTAATAACAACAAAATAATATCTATGTATTATATGAGGAGATACCATTGATAGAGAACATTAAATGCATGCAAATACCTCTATTGATGAATAACCTCAAATACAAATGGATGACTCAGAATACCACATATGCTATTAATTGATTGCAATTTTTTTCCAAAACAACATAACTCTTGGTAAACTAAAAATGATTCACAAAAATATATTAAATATAAAATAGTATCTTATTTTAGGATATAATTTCCACAAAATGGTGTGATGAGCCTGACCTAACATCCCCTTTCACATTGTGAGTTATTTAGTATCATAGGTCAACTAACCTAACGAAATCAAGCCTTTGTAAAGAACTTACACATGGATATAGAAATTTTTGGATATTCTATATCCATAATAAACATTAGGAAACCATTCAAAAATAGTTCTTCTTTACTATAATACACATTCCGGTGGAAAAAACCATGGTGAACCTTACATGATTCCTTAACCAACATGATAGTGTTACCCATCTGTCTAACCCCTATCATTTGTTAAAAGATGACCATAAAAGGAAATCAATCATTCATGTGTCCATCCAATGGATGTGTCTTTTCAATATTTCATTTTCTACATTTTCACATATAAATTCACTTCCTTTTATGAACTCCATTCATTCCGAATGGATTCTTTTGTGTTTAAACTTGTGAATGAACCAAATGTTTCTCATGTTTGATATTCATATGCTTAATGGATTCCATCACTGACTCAGAGTCTTCAAAACAATTTCTCAAATGCATTGGTTTGAGGCTACAATCAACATGATACCATTCTATCCTTTAATTAAGTCCTAAGGGACCTGAAAATTGAAAACAAATCTTAGTTCATCTGACCAAAAACGATTGGTGGTCCAAAAGAAGATAGTGACAAAAAACATCATCAAACATTTCATGATATTATCTCATTATTTTAAGCACAAATCACTCCAATATTCCTAGGAGGTAGACCACGAGGCCCCCAATGGACTCCTCTCAATGTCACAGGGGTCCCTCTGATAGTCTCTTACCATTAATAACTTCCACCAACACCATAAGAATGAAATCCCTAAAAGAGATGAGGATGTTTTATTTGGTTGTCTGGACTATGTCCCACATACCCAGGCACACAAGGCAAACATCCATGGACAATAGTTGTCTAACTTGGATATGGTTCTTACATTTTCCTCCCATCAAAGATGAAAACCTAACCGGCTTGGTGTAAAATATCGAGTGAGATGATACACATTGTAACACCCCAGGTAAATAAAGAATATGACATTTTTATATTTATCCATATTTCTGAATAAAATGTTAATATTAATTTAAAGGGAACGCTATGGTCGATGGAGTACCCAATATGCAACGACGAGTTTCATTGAAATCTTTCTTTGCATTCTAATAATAAAATAATATTATTTTAAATGGTAGTTAACACGTAGCCGTTGTATTGGAAGGAATGAATATAAATAACAAAAATATGATTATTTATGTTTGTTAAATGTTTTTACAATTATCCAATAAAAGATAAAGGCTTAAAATAAGAATGTAATTCAATCTTAAGCATAATTACTCTAATATTCACTAAAAGGTCGATTTATCGCCTTTGGATGGAGAACCATCTTTAAAATAGTTTTGGTCAATATTTTTCATTATCATGGACCACATAAAATCATTCTTTAGAATCGGGACATCAAAATTTACTTTGTGTAGTTTTTTGGTATTTTTCTGATAAAGTTCTATTTTATTGAATAGTGAAAAATGTTGTATTTTAATTCAAAACCACTTTTAATCTAATTTATTTATATGATTAGGTGATATTTTGAATTGGTTTTAATGTGAAATTAGAATATATTTTTACCATTTAATCCAATATTGGTCATTGGAATTAATCTCACTTTGAAATTGGACTTAAACTAGTGTCAATCTTTTAAAAGATATTATTTCTTAAAAACACGCTATCTGTTTTGACAGTGGGAATTAATTATTAAATTAATTAATGCATCTTATATGTTTTTAAAATTTTAAAATATACAAAATTTTTGAATTTGGAATATCAAATATATCTTCGGTTGGAATTTTGGTATTTTTCTGAAAAACTTCAATTTATGATGAATAGTGAAACCACGAAGTGGTAGTTAAAAAACTGATTTTTCATTTAAATGAAACTTTACAACTTCTGTGATTTATTTTTCAGAAATATGACATACATGGTTGTCATTAGGATGTAAAATTTGGTTCAATGGGATTAAAATATTTTGTTGGTGAATAGTAACTTTTATGTTTTATTTATTGCGATTAAAGGTAATTAGTGTAATTTAAGGTAAAAATAATGTTTTAATAATATGAAATGACCATGACACATGTAATAACCTTATTGGATGAGTCATTTCCGACCAAGACAATCCATGTGTCAACTTGGGGACCCCATGGATCCACTTTGGTAGGAAAATGACATTAATAACATTTTATTTAAAGTTAAAATAAAAATGTCACAAACATGTATTGTTTTACTAAAACAATTTTTACATGGGGTTATATAAGTCATATTTTTGACTATAAATATTCATTAGAAATATAAAAAGATTTCCTACATCATGTTATTTTTTTATAATTTTTAGATATTATATAAATTAAATTATTTATGACCCCATGATGGTGCAGCGATTACCTCATTATTTAATGATTTAAATAAAATAAAAATATAATGTAAAATAGAAGACCTAAACTTCTAAAAAACCCATTAGATGGATGGATTTCGAACTCTTATCACCTAATACTATAAATATATAATTTTGGGACCTCTAAAATCCTAAAATCATTTTATAATAAAGTAAAAGAGTATAACTTTCAAGGTGTGCCCCTCCTCTCCTCTTATAAAAGGCCCCCACCTCTACCACCTTACCCACACCTCTCAAGCCTTTGGCTCGGCCAACCCCTGCCCATTTCATCTCTCCAAATCCTTCTCTTAATCATTTAAGCCTCACCTTTGTGCATAATTCTTTCCATGGAAGCCTTTGAGCTCAAATCAAAAAGAGTTACATGATTTAAGGGTAATCTCTTCCCTTGTGTTCTTTTGTTTTTTTTTTTTTGATTCTCCAACCCTCTAAACTATTTTTATTACTTTATTTTGTAAAAAACCAGTATATTAAAAATACTAGGAAGTTTTTCTGTGAAGTATTCGAGCTACACTTACATACACCTCCGTCTAATTGTTAAAGAGCATACTGGTTCTGTGGATGGCGAATTACAGCCTCACGAAACGATGATTGTTCAATATTCTTTTAACACATTTAAAGGTAGACATTATGATGTCACTGTATTTTATATATTATATATATGGTATTTGTGTTTTCTATATGATTTTTTATTTTATATTTAAAACATACCTTTATTCTTTGCATGTTGATCAAATGCGATAATTTCATATGAGGAAGTGTGGACTACCGCCCCCTCAAGTGATGTGACTCATTCATGCAATACATGGAATGTATAAAGAATAAAATTAATGGACATATGTGACCTATATAACATATATATTATACTAGAGTTATAATATATATATATCTCTAATTTATTTTTAATTCCATTAATATGAAAAAAAAATGAAAGTAGCTTCCATGCGTACGTACGGCCTACCGTCTCCATGAACGATGTTTTTCATTTTTTATCTCAAAATGTTATGTAATAGTAAAATATGAATTTATACTATATATATATGATATTTATATCATTAATACTATTATGGAGATGATTTACTTATAACTACATGTAAAATTCATTTCCAACAAGTTCAATTTTTACTCATGTACCAGACATCGACAAAAACGTTTGATACGAACTCGCATTATTAACCAATTATTATAACACAATAATATGTGATATGAACTGAATAATAATATTTAATTTAGTTCCTTAAGAAATTATAAATTCACCAATGTTTATTATTCAGGAATATAAAGAAACGAACAAGGAAAGTTGGACTTGAGGTAAGGGATCCAACCACTCTCTTTCTTTTTTTAAGCACTCTCTTTTATGTCATTTATTTTAAGCTCATAATTATTATGTTTTGGGATGTTATTTTATATTCATCTTACTGTATTTTTTATTTTCATATGATGAGAGGCCCTATTGGATCTCATAAATCCATTTTTTGATGTTTTAAGTGGTGACGTTAGGATGCCAAGTTTTCATAAGGGATTTTTCATCTCACTTTTATTCCTGTGAGATTTATGCTACATATGCCACCATTTCTTTTGAGTGGTGTATGTACTAACCATTATTCTACTCTTTGTGTAATATAATTTCTTTTATGGGTATTTACATCAATGTTTTATAGTCCTTCTATCACGGGGTGTACGTTTCGAAAGTTACCCAAATAGTTAAGGGAACCATTCACCCTCCTCTTTTTAAAAGACTTCTTTTGTTATGTCTTTTAATTTACAAATTATTATGTTGGGATATGTTCTTCTATATTCTTATTGATGTAAATTTTATTTCCAAGTGATGAGAAACCATTATCTCTCTCATCGACTAATTTTCTTGAATTTTGATGTGACGTCGTTAGGCTGTCGAATTTTTGCAAAGGAACATCTTAACTCAATTTAAATTCATTGGGTTAAACCTCTACTTCTAGATTTTATTATGCCGAGATTATGTGTGGAATATCTATGTTGTAATTTCCAAAAACCATTGTGTGGAGATACTATTTCTACACATAATAATCTCATTGATAAATTCTTACGTCATTTAGATGAACTTGTATCGGAAATCATAACTCAATCTCATTTCATTGAGTTAAATATCTATGTCAGTGGTTTTTTTACAAGATTATGTGTGAATGACCTCTTATTGTTTTACATTTAATATCCACTTATATTTGGTGTATTCATATTTTTCCTACATAATCATGTAATTTATTTGTCCATAATCTAAGGATACCGACTTTGTAAGGGACTTCGTCTCAATATCCTTTCATTGTTGAATATTTTTTTATACAAAACTTTATTTTATACAGTGTATAAACCTCTTTGACTTCTACTTTTATTCAAAAGAAATCTTTTCTATACGAAGCGTTTTACTAAACGAAAAAATGTTTGTTTCTTTTTAACGTATACAGTGACAATAACCTTTCCACCGTCGTGAATATTATTTGATCTTTGGCTTCCTCAAAAAGCCGTTATATTTTTTTTAAAAGTAAATAAATACCATATACTCTTTTATGTATGTTGGTATTGAAAATGGTTTTGATAATGTATTTTTTATGTCAATATGTTTAAGTGATATATTGTGCTTGAAATGTGGAAATTTTTTCTTTCCTTTATAGTTTTTTTATGTGTTAGGATTTTATAATGGTACTTGGACATTTGACGGGTTCTTACATGATAAACCATATGAAGGGTGGTTCCATGAATACCAGGATGGGTGGTTACGTTATAACCTCCAATTCATTTGGTATTTAAGTCAGCCGTATGGCTATTCCATTAAGTGATATATGTGGAAGTCGACCGTATGGTTATTCCATTTAAGTATGTTTATGTCCCAAGATACCTTTAAATGTTATGTGTTCTTTATATGGGATTTCTGATAATCTTTTTGTTACAAAAGGGTACGTAATGGTATTTTATTCATTGAAGAGTTTTAACTACTTCATAAAGGTGAAAAGTATTAATTTGGTAAAGTATTCATGGTTTACATGTTGTTTTCAAAAACTAATAGTTTTCCTTCATTTTGTATCCTTTACTGGGATTGTTATGCTCATCCCAAGTTTTTGAAATGTTTTCCACAGGACTTAAATATGAATAGGGTCAAGGATGGGATCAAGGAAAGACATGCTATCTAAAACATAGAACTAGACATGTTTCTTTTTAAGTGTTTTTTTATTTTATGGAAACTTAGTAGAAGTGTCTACTATGTAATCCTTTGAGATGTAATAGTTATGACCTAATTCTATAAAACTCTAAACTTGAAAAGATCCTCAATGTGAATTATTCATTTAATTCAATAATAAGTAATGTATAAGGTCGGGGCCTTATACACATGTCCTCTTTCATTCCATCATCCATTAGACTCGTTTGGGGGAACCCAACCCATCATGACTTCCAAATCCAATGGAGTACTGTGAGTAGGCACATACACCTACATAAAATCTATTAATAAACTTGAAGACTTGGTGATAGCACTCATTTAAGCTCTTCCACAAAATGTGGTGGCAACATGTATACGATATCATAAACCTGCATGCACTCAACAGGCTTACAAGCAATCTCATATTGAAGAATCTGAAGAAGTGTGGTCATAATTCTTGTTGGAAAAATACATATAGAACATACACCTATCATAATCCATCAATCATAACAACAATCTCATTTGGCATCACCTAGAGAAGTTAGTTGAAATGCTCTGATGAAAATCATGGGGGAGACTAAACTCTCTACAACCACACATGAGTACTATCAGTATCCACTAATAAGAAATGGAGGAAATGAGTTGGTATATAAACTTAATAAAAATACAAAATCGGAAGATATTCACATTCTAGATATTGATGTCTCCATGAAAAATTTGGAAATAGTGAAAGTGAAGTCACCCATTCCATCCCATATCCTAAAAAATTTCCATAATATAATAATGTAAACATCTATTGTACCATAGGTATATGCACATAATTTTTTCTCCTACCAAGTATGACTAATCAATAGGCCATCCTAGAGTAGATACACACCAATGTTCCATTCTTGTATGGTAATGGTGTATAATCCACCATATCATACAGAGAACCGGACCGAGAACATACATATATTCCAAGTTGATATAATCATTGTATTCTGAAAACCACTCCAAAGTATGAACATACACCTATAATTATAACCACTATTCCTACCATGTGGCCCCAACTACTTATAAAAATTTATCAAAGAAGAATTATTATCAAACACCGTTTAAAAATAAAGAGCCAATTTTTGATTTGGCTCCCCTTCATGATGGAATTTTTGAATCCCTCATACATTTACCTATTACAGATCAATATCCAATATCCACAATACCGAATTACTGGAGTAGTTGTTATAATTATGATGTTCCTCCATGTACTAATTACCATGATGTATTTCTTTCATGAAAATTTGGCCAATCTCGAGAACCTATCTATGGATGAGAGACACATAAATCCTCTACATGTCCTAAAGTCAAAAAGGAAATAAGAATTATTCATTAATGTAATCCACCATGGTGGTCCTTACCATTATGGTAGTCACTATGAATGTTCTCTCTAAAATAGTGCTTCCCATTGTCAAAGGGAATTCTACAACTGATAATGTAGTTATGAGAAATCCCTCATATCATTGATGCACATGGAAACAAAACTCTAGAAATTTCAAATGACATGTTAATAAAAGGTGAAATTATTTCTCATCTAGGATATAGCATAAAGTGATGGTCATTCTCTGAACCTCCTTTGGGTTATTTTCATTATAATATAGTGTACCAAATACCAAAAAATACCATTTCTTATCGTAAAAAAATCATGAAGTTTCCAATATGGTTGGACCAGGTTGAGAAATCTGTAGAAAAATATGAAGAGGATATGTTGAACATGAAGAATTTACTGGATAAGGGTGAAATACTATTTATGTATGGGACTTTGGAATCCATTAAAAACAATGTTGCATTAATGTTGGAAGAAAAATGTATTCAGGATATTTTCCTCACTATTTGGGATACAATTTTTCATTTAAGAACCAAATTATTACCATATTATGAATATCAAATTCATTTCAAGGTAAGATAAGGGTTGAAGTGCCTAATTGACTGGGAATCTCCCCATGTTTCCGAAAATTAAAAAATTGAGAAGGAGTTGGGAGACCATCAATTTTAAAACCATGATGTATTAATGAGGTTATGAAAATTGATTACAAAAACCCCATTTCTATTAATATCATAGGATGGCGTGCACATGAAGAATTTAATTTCACTACAATCCCAATCAATGAAATCCCACCAAAAGAGGAATCAAGTAATTTTATTTCCCCAGCCAAGCTAAAACAAGCATATTCTGTTCTTGACTAAAAAAATTCCAATTAATAATAGACCCCGGCCAATATTCACCAATGTCTAGAACAAATAGAGAATTCAATTTATACACTTTAGCATCAATAATATAAAAACATCGAGCATGCCTCTTATTTAGAGGATGTCATCCATTATATTGAAAAAATTCCAAAATTAGAACAATATTTTTCCAATGATGTAAAAAAGTGAGTGAAGCATGATGAACACATACAAAATTCAGACTAGAATTCATAAACTCATAAGGGAATCTATGCTAATATCAGCCATATAAGTGAAGGATATACCTCATCCAACTATGCAGGGGTCTTTTTTAACCCAACCCACAGAGCCAAGAAACAATTCTATAAGGGTTGAAAAGATGTACCTAAGTAGTCGCAACCTATTTGGCTATATGATTTTTCACATTCACAATATCTTCCTCAAATTAATTCAATTTTTACTTAATTAAAGAATAATCCCCCAAATCAGTGCATAAGTTAACTATCAAATGATTCCATTCATATTACTATCTACCAAACAAATAATGGAGTTTTAGAAAATAAGAGGACTCGGTACCATGGAGGGCCCAGAAGAATGTGATCTCACAAAGATACCAAATGAATTCTAGTAATAAAAAATGCACCCATGAGTTTTATCAATTCCATCATAGAATATTCTCTAGAAAATGAATCTCATTTATGGGAGTCAGAAGATGATGCTCTTCTAAATTATATGATCAAAACCAAAACAAATGAAAGAGATGTGTGTACATGAAATCATAGGATTACCCAAAATTTTGGTATTCCATACAATATTCCACTTCCAATGTTTCTAAAGGCACCTAATAGGGAAAAATTAAATGGTCACATTACATTTCACCTTCTACATGAATAGGGACAATCACTTTAATTGGAATAATGATTTTCCCAATAAGAGGATGAAATGAAGGATTTGAGACGACTAAATGTAGAGTCACTCTAATGTAGAACTTCTTCTTGATATTCTCCACAAGTACATTCTTAGAATTGACTTCATGTAGAAGCACAACAACAAATATGGATTGTTGATACTACCAATACTGATAATGATTTCTCTCCATTGGGTATATATATACAAAAAGGTAAACAATTTCCATACATTTATGTCCCCATGTGTTATCCAAGACAATTACATGTAGCACCACTATTGGTGGACCAACTAGTAGCTGCACGAGTTAGGGCCCCAACCCTCATACCTATTCAGGTATTAGCTCATCCATATGTTTCATACATTATTATGAACACCATTGAGTCACTAATGACTAGATTGGAAGCTATAGAAGGATGACATGAAAAAATAAAACCAGTAAATAAGGTCATCTCGAAGGGTTGTATTTGTCTCCTCCCCAACAAAATATAGGAATCCTAAATTTTCAGTTATCAATGGCCTAGATGATCCAGAGAATCATTGGATGCATTTAACATCTCACTGTGATCCTACGATGGGGATCATTGGACAACAAGAAGTAGTGAAACTCGGATGCTTTGTATTATCATTGTAGGGGTTATCCCTTCTCTAGTATACATGATTTCTATCTCGATCGATTATTACATTGAAATATCACCATCATAATTTAATATATGAGTTCACTTTAAAACTATAGAAAAAATGGACTTTTATCTCACAAACTACAAGATAATGAACATGGAATGTTTTTTAGATTTCATTTCTTCATGGAAGGGATTGACATACTATTGAAAAATCACACTCCCTCAAGAAGAATTATTTCCCATTTGTGTAGAAAATATCTTTTATGATTTTCTCACACCGTTAATCCTTATGAATTACACAAGTGGATTTAGGGATATGGATTAAATTTATCAACATTTATAAAACTACATAATATAGAATATATCAAAATCACGAGAAATCCCACTACCTCTTGGAAGGAGATATGGAAAGGAACATGCCTCTATAGTAACACATTAGTGGGTCCTTGTACTAGATCATTCTTCAAATACCTCATTATAAAATAGGGGTCCACTTCTTGAGCATCCGCAAAAATGACCACCTAGTCAAGATGATAAAAAATATCAATGGCGGAGACGATTTGATGAGTTAAAAAACAAGTTCTATTATTATCAAAATGACCAAGTCCCCAACAACATCATATCAACTTTTGAAAACAAGTTATTTCAGTCACCAAGGACAAAGAAAACTAAGCAAGATGATTACGAGGACATACCAAACCATTTACCTTCCATCAAAAATTATGGCACCCCATCTATGACTGTTTTGTTTTTATGTTCCTCTTAAAAATGATAGTAGACTGTGGGAAAGTGATGCTGAAAATGTCACTAGCCGATGTTAGATGTGTTACTGCAACCGATATAGAGAACAAGGTGAGTTGTAGGATGTCAAAAGTCAGAATTCTCAAAAATTAAATGATTGGATGTTAAGGAAAACAAGCTACCATTTTCATTCCATTCTACAAACATAGTGGAAACAATAAAAAATGTCTCCTTCAACTTCTATTATAGAAAATATGTCTTCATCAAAGGCCCAGTCCTCTGATGTTCAATCCTCAATGAAGAAACATAGTCATTAGAATAGGTGGAAGAGGAATAATATGAGTTTTTGACATGGAAAATGTTTTCCTTTACCACAATATATTTCATTCAAACATTATCAAAAGCACAAGCACCAGCCTAACAAATGAAAAACAAGAATCAACCAATAAGGTAGAATCATCATTAGAAGAGGAGATGCTATTTTTTCCCTAAACATAGTCCACTTATAATAAAAAAATGATGCGGATGATTATGATTATGAACATGAGTTACCCATAATTGATTTGGGAATTGTGGGAAGAGGTGGTCAAGGTTAATGATGCAACAAAATATATGGGTATGCTAGAAGCCAATATTTCAACAACACCCTTTCTTGAACATTTTATATTTTAGAATCTAATGGGAGAGCACTCCAGTAGGCCCAACAAGAACAAGGGAATTATCTCATAAATGAAAAGGTATTCCATGGCATGATTATCTTGGATGATCAATTAGTTGTTATTCCACCACCTTTTTAGCGAGTGGGAAAACCTTTCCCCACCTAAAATACCAACTGTATAAGTATTTATAGTTTCTGCCCTGAAAAATTCTCTATTCACATTTAGAGAATCAACATCCATGGCACCTGAAAAAAATAATCTCAATATTGGAGAACATTGAAATCTAAAACAAAATTATGATGCGTTTTAGCATCTAGCACGTGTAACAGCCAAGGTATTAATCCTAGATTCTGTGAATTTGTCAAAAGACATATAGGAAGAACATATTGAAGCATTTTAATTCCCTCAAGTGTTTGAATTGAAGGTTTCTATAGAAGATTATTATCATATAGAGAATGTCCTAGCATAATTCCATGCTATCAAATCATTCAAAAATCATGAAACGGATATTGTCGTATGTGGACACATAAAACCCTTTTATCTATCTGGAAAGATAAATTATATTTATGTTTGAAGAGCGTTCATTGATATTAGAATATGGGTTAACCTTGTTCCCATTTGAAAACATCGTTGATTGGCCCCCACTAAATCCTAATTGTCTCCCTCTACATAGATGTTACAGTGTCATGACAATAATGAGAATGAATCTTTTAATGGTATTATGCTCAAAACATAGTTTGGGGATCTCATATCTGATTCAGAGTTCATGGTTTTTTGGAAGGACACAGCTGTCAAAATTCTGTTGGGGAGACCATGACAACATCAGCATGCAGCCATTCTTTCATCATACCATCAGTGTCTCAAATATTTTATCAATGGTCTAATTAAGACATTTCATGGGGATAAGGAACCATTAAAAAATTTAATTTCATTGCATTGTTTCATTGTTCTGTCACAAGAATAAAAAAAGTACAGGGTGAATGATGTCACTATAATAAATTCTCTAAATGATCTGGAAAAGATCCAGGCTAAACCATTCAAGAATCTCAGTGCATATTATGTGATTCCCATTATCCAAATTTAATGGGTTGGCCCAAATCCAATCACTGGCCCCAATATTGTCAGTTGTGGAAATTTATTTTGACAGAATAAGTGAAAAAATTGATTCACCAATAATAAATGAAATCATAAATAGAGATTTCTTAATTACATCCACTGATCTGCAATATGTATTCACATCATCATCTAGGATAGAAGAAATTATTTCATTTATTGAAAAAGATAGGGATTCAACATCACATTCTATCATATTTTCATCAAAACGTAACAAAGAACCTTCATCATCAGTTTTTCTCGATAAGGTTGCTTACATTTTATTATTTCCAAATAATGACTCTTTCAATATCTCTGAAAGACATGTTTCATCACTGAATCTTCAAGTAGAGGCTGAAGAAGTAACATGTGAAGAATAATAATAGGATGATGTAGGGACTCCACTCATGCATTTGAGGAAGGCGTATAAAACACTATGAATGAACTCAGAGAAATAGAAATGTGTATAGAGGAAGACCTATACCTCACTTGGGTTAGTTCGGCCATGAATTAATAGGAACAAGTGGTCTAAACATCATTTTTGAAGTAGCACATGGATTTTTTTAATGGAATTAGACATAGATTCCATGTTTTGACCATGAGGTGGACACCTATAATTTGGTCTTACCATAAAATCATCTGGGTTACAAGCATGTTGCATGAATAAGACACACGACTGATGCATCAAAAATTGAGGCAAATTTTGAAAATATTATCAATGATGACTTCATTTGAGAGGTTAAATATCCAATGATGTTATCCAATATTGTCTTAGTAAAACCGAATAATGGAAAAATAATAGTTTTCATTGATTTTATAGAGCTTAACAGTAATTTTCACATTGATGAATCCTCGTTTCCTATCATAGAACTATTGATTGACGTATCAACCTACTTTGAAACACCATATTTCATGGATGTAAACTATGGGTAGAAACAATTATAGATGTCCTCAAAATATGTGATATATGTATCCTTTTGATTCCCTCAAGGTGTATTTTTCTATAGAGTAATTTCATTTATCTTGAATAATGATAGTGAAACATATTGATATGAAATGAAAAATATCATCAAACACTTCTTGGGGGAATTTATTAAATTCTACGTTTATGATATAGTGTTCAAATCCATAGAATTTTTGGATCATCTGATAGAATTGGATAACATATTTTGTAAACATCAATAACCTTATTTGAAGATGAATCCCCTAAAATGTGTTTTTTGGGTATCCCCTGGAATATAATTTGATTTTTTGTATGATACCATGGCATCAAATTCTATCCCATGAAAATTGATACTATCTTTAACATTTAAATTTCTAAAAACATGAATGTGTTGAGATGAATTTAAGGAAACATGAAAATCTCTATTTCGTCATATGAAATATATGAGGAAAGTGTTTTTTGCTTAAAAATTTAGATGAAGAAGGGGGTCACATATCAATGGATCAATTTCTACAAAAAATTATTTGATATTCTCAAGAAATACCTCTTGAGTATTATGGTATTGATTCCAATAATTGAGGGGAAAAGTTTCAACATTTATGTGAATGCCTCAGAGGGATCATTGTGCGCCTTCTAGGGGAGAATAATGATGTTGGGAATGAAAATAACCTTTATTATCCCGGACAAAGAATGTTTGATACAAAGACTCGATATTCAGATATTGAGATGAGTTAACTAGAATTAATCTATGAAATTCGGAAACTGAGAAACTACATGTAGCATCATGAGGTCAACTTAGTCTCTCTCAATAACTCATTAAAATTTAACCTTAGTCATCCTTTGTTCAGATGACATATGGCATGGTTAATAGTTTTTTTATAGCAGTTTTATATATAGTTCTTTCCTAAAACATATGTAAAAGGACATTTCAAGGTATACTTCCTTATTGAACACCCATCTTCATCAAAATGTCACTAAATAATGAACTTCCTAATGAATAAGCCTTCCCTATCTATGATATTTCATGAACATGGGAAAGTTACATTAGTAGTGCATTCAAACCTTTGAGAGGGAAGATAATAGATGATCCAAAACTCAATAGTGTTTGGCTAGGAATTATGGTCATCTCACTATAAAATGGTATGTTTCAATATGATTTTTTGTTATAAGAATATTTTACCAACAATGAATCTAAATACCAATATCTCATTATTGGGGTGGAATTGGCACTCCCAGTATTGGTGGATGACATAGAGGTGAAGGGTGATTCTGAATTGATAATTAAAAATTACAGAGGTGTTATACCATCAAAAAAGAAGAACTAATCACCCTGTGTGATTATGTCTGAGGGATAATGGAATTGTTTCCCTTAGATCCCAAATTATATTATGTCCAATGATCCGAAAATTCAAAAGCTGATGCATATAAAAATGAACCCACAACCCTAGTAGATTAAAACTGGGATGAGAAAATCATCATTATTTCTCATTATCATGTGGTTTCAAATTTTGTTAAAATTTAAACAAAGTAAATCATTTAAATCAATCCCATTTCTAACACATATAGTCAAATACTGGGATGAATGAAACCCATCTAAAAGTATCTCCAATATGGACTAAATTTATAGGATAGAGTTGGAAAAGTTAATGTATGGTAGTGATCAATTAATTTCACTCATTATGATGGGCCAAATCACAAGACGATCATCTATATATGTGGAATTGAAGTAATTGTCCTATGATGTGTTGATGGAGTTGAAACATAGGCTGTCATGAAATAATTACATGTATGGTCATGTGGTTCCCAATAGTTTGGGTAAAAATATTCTCATCAAGTCTGAAGGATTTGATATTGATGGCCTTCAACGACAAAGGATTGCACAGATATCACAAAGAAGTGTTATCCCTACCTTTTTCATGACAACATCATTCATCAACCCTTAGAGTTTATACATAGAGATAAATACTCTAATCAATTTTCTTCATGGGTAATGGATTTAGTGGGACCATATCATATAGCTAGGGAAAAGTTGTTCAAGTACATCGTTAATACTACAAATTTATAATCTAAATGGGATGTGAAAATACTTCATAATTATGTCGGATCTAAAATCATTTTTCCTTGTAAAATATAATATCATTACCTAATTTGGTTCCCCTCATACCATATTGATGGAAAACAACAACAATTTCTATTCTACAGAGGTAGGGAAGTTATGTTAGGAATATAATATCAAATCCAACCATTCGCCACGCTATCATCTAGTGGAAAATATATAGATAGAGGATTTAAATAAACATTGAGAAACATACTCTTGATGATGGTGGATAAATAAAAAATTTATTTGCATATTATACTCCTGAATACCATATGGGGTTATCCTACTACTACTCATACTTCCATAAGGTCAACTCCATACTAATTAGTAAATGGAATAGAATAACTCTTTCCCATTATAGTTCAATTTAATCACTCTATGATTTTATTTGTGATCAGTTATCTATATATGATGTGTCTCAGAAGAATCTTAATGAGTTGGTGTGATTGGATGAAATGTGATTTCATAATTTCCATCAGTTTGAAGTCAATCCGAACCAAATAGAATGATATTTCAATAAGAATATTTTCCTCTATTCATTCCCCCCAGGATAATTGATATTGGTCTCTAGGACTCTAATGATACCTGGAATGAAGCTTCCAATGAATGACCCAATTTTGGAAGTACCATACTCAATACATAAGGTCTACTCTAATGGAAAATATTCCTTATACTCAATGGATTTAGAAATCACTACAACACTAACCAATGCACTGTTCATGATGAAATACATTATTTAATCACACAATGTTCATCTGAGTAGCATGACATCAAAATGCTTAATAACCAAATTAATAGATTCAGGAAGTCAAACTACATAACACCACATGTCTATGTTTTATGATGATGGAATGCATATCATCTTCATTTTTTTTGCATGACGTTAAACTGAATAACAATCAACACCATGGTTTCATGATGATAAACTGTATAACACCCAACATCTAGGTTACATGATGTTAAACTGCATATCATTTCATGTATGTGATGTATGATGTTAAACTATGTAGAGTCATCATCCATATTTCTTGACATTAAACTCCACGGAATTTGGTCCTAGTTGGATGACCTAAAACTGAAATACAACATTTCTCCTCACCACATGAAATTAAACTGTACAGTTAACATCACTATCAACTGTTGTTAACAAATATCCCTAGAAAACAAAAAATTACATTCTTTTGGGGATCTTGAAACATGAGTATCTGTCATGTGTAAGCATTAATCAAATCATTACCACTCCTTAGGAAAATATAAACCCAATTTGTCTATATTTTTTAAATCATAATTGTATAGGGACCCCTTTTCAATAACTATGTGTGGCATGATTTTAATTCCAATGTGATACATAGTGACACCCATATTACTTATCTTGGGCCCATCCACAACCACAAAAAGAATAATATCCCATTTCTTTGTATAAAAGTTAATTCTATACAAATAACTGGTCCATGAAATATGTCTTGATTCTCATACCATCATGTATTTTGTGCCAAACCATTATTATGGAATGTATTAAAGCTCTCATTTCTCATATAAAAATTCCACTATTTTGGGGAACCATCCTCAAGAAATACGCCAGTCATGATACTAATTCCAAAGAGATATGTAGTGAAAATTGTGTCTTATCCCCTACTGCAGTTGTAATATTTCAATCATTTCACATCAGTTCATATTTTTCTACACTACTTGTTTTTAAACAACCTAGAATATTCAGGGAACTACATGTGTCTTGATTCATTCCCCTACAAGATACGTAGTGACACCCATATCCCCAATCTCATGTCCAGCCATAATGTTCAAATATTCCCTTAACCCTATATGCATAAAAATCAAACCTACATAGGGATGACCTTCCAGAACTACATGTGTCTTGATTCTTTCCTTAACAAGATACACAAAGATTCTGGTATCTCTAATCCTGGGTCCAACTGCATTTAATCATTAAACCCATTTACATATTATGTATGAATAATATCTACACTAAGAAACTATCATGAACTACTTATGGACTAATTCTTTCACCTAGCAAGATACCTTGGGATTCTTTGCTCTTATCCCCTGGTACAGGTACAATATATCTTTCATGTCAGGTCATCCACGTCCTTATCACATGAAAATAATTTGCACGACAAGAAATATGTATGGATTTATTCACATTACAATGGTATATGTAGAGATGTCCAAATATCCAATCTCAGTACCAACCATGACTAAAAAACTCCTTACACAAATCAATATATGGTTGGTGAGGGGAATAATCTTCAAAAACTACGTGTTTATTGATTCACAATCCAATGAGATAGGTAATGACACCTAGATCTTCTATACCAGGTCTGGATATAAATAAAATAAATTCCCTCTTTCCATATGTGTATTAATCAAACCTACACATGGAATATTTCATTAACCATGTTTTCTTTATTCTCATCCCATTGAAATACATAGGGAGTCTCAGATATCCAAAACTAGGCCCATCCATGATTTTGGATGAGAAGACCCCTTCCTTTTCATCTTGAGTGAGTCATATCTGTGTGGGGATCTCCTCCCTGACATGTGAGATAATTCTATTTATAATGGGATTCATGGTGATTTAGATCAATTATACTTTTGTTCAATCCATAAGCCTCAAAATTTTAAATTACCCTCTCCCTAGTGTCAAAACTAGATTGATATAGGGAATAACTTCAAAAACTACATGATGATTGATTCCGTATCTAGAAATGAACATACTAAACCTAGGGTCCTATACCTTATCTAAGCCGCCATTTAATTATCCTACCCCAATCCTTCACTTGGGTTACCTTTGTGTTTTAGAATAAACATTTCCCGCTCTTTGATTCTCACATCGATCATAACTCGCGTGGGATTATGAATTGGGTAAAGAGATTCTATGAATTAATTTGGTTGTTCAATTCCTATATGGGTTATCAATGGTCGAAGATGGAAGACCATAAAATGCACACTATATTTCCTCACCACACAATGATAATCTACATGGAACTTCATTCAATGACAATGTGTGGCATGATTCTCATCCCAGTGATATACATAATGACATCAAGATTTTCAGTCAAGTTCTCAGTCGCATCACAACTTGAAAAAGATTCAACTCTTCATGTATGAGTAAGATTTACACAAGAAAGTCCAATATGAGTTATCACATTATATATTAACTTATTTTTGTTAGAACTACACCTGAATATATTCATTCTATGAAAATATATGTTTTGGATCTTGAACCATATGCCCGAGATGAGAGGCATTGAATTTTGACATTTCATGTCATGTCACCTGATGTCCTTGTCACATTACATAAAACTGCAAGGATCAACATTTTCACTTCTTTTTCATGTCAGGTAATTCATCATCCCCATAAAATGATTTTAAATGACATGGAAATAGTCATCACCATATGATGATAAAATCTGTAGAATTAAAAGAACTATGTATGGCTTGATTCTTATATCATATGATATACATACTGAAAAATAGGCCTCAAAATTAAACCCTACCCATGGGATAAATCAAATTTCCCCCTCCAGTGTAGGATAAAAATCATTTTAGGGTATTTTATTTTGGGACCACTCTTCAGAGAACCCCTTGTTGAAACATGTGATGTACCATTTTAAAAATATTAGTCAAATCTATGTACGAGGCCCAACATTTAGGGCCAATATAGGTCTAAGCACTTCTCATAGGAAATAGAAGACCCTCCTTTCTCATGTAATATAAAAAATCACGAAATTCTTTCAGATAATCATAATTTTTTTTGGTTTTTGGTGATAGAATTTTTGATACTGGACATATCATTGTTCATGACTATTAAATATGTGTGCCAATTGTATTTTCATAAAATTTTCCTTCATAATGGTCCTATCAGCCTAAGGATTCAATTTTTTGGTTGTGCAGCACATGCCCATGTTGGACCTGCATAATAGAATCCCCATTATGGGTTTTTCACATAGTGGTGACATGATTCCTGGGAGAAGTCACTTCATTTCCTTTGATCTTTAATGATTGTATGAAGGATCCCACAATTTAAGGCGGTAATCCTTTTTAATATTTATCATAACCATTATCCCGACATTAAAGTCTCAAAGGTAGTGGTATAATTTTTTCCACTCCATATTCTCTAAGAATATTATATTGAAATTGGTCCATTTGACCACTTATCAGCCATTTTTTCATAATATTATGGTCATAGTCATATGAACTAAACCGACAGGCACCATGTGTCTTATGTTTTGGATGGACCTTCAGAGAGAGAAAATTTCTCCCATTCCTTGGAAATCACGACTGGAAATATAGCTTCTATAGTCAAGTATATTTATCCATAAACTAGACTCAACACATGTGGATATCCATGTATCCATATAAAATCATCTTCCTTCATCAATATAATGATATAATTTGTGATAAATACTCTCCTATTAAATGCAGTACAATCCCTAGTTGGCCCTCATAAAATTCGCCTACGTGACTGGCCTTCTACTAAAATGTTTCCACTGTTAGTCTATGGATTACATTCCCTAGTTAGTCCAACATCATATTCCCCTTATAATGGGTTTTTCAAAATGTCGTAACTTTTTTCTTGGAAGAAACCTCATGTAAATGGTAATTTCCCTTTTCCCATCTCATTATTAGAATTCAGAAATCCCCAAATCACAACCTAATATTATCACTTTCCATACCTGAATATGGTTTCACACATCCATAAATTTATGCAAGAATTTTAAAATCATCAAATCATTTATCAAACCTAAAGACCATAAATAAATTCTCTTAATTTCCTTATTTTACAACATTAAACTACACATCATAATGTCCTTTATGCATAACATTCAACTACATAGCCCCTAATGTCCTTTCTTTAGTAATTTAAACTATATAACATATTATCAAACAACCCATAACATCCATGTGACATGAAATGAAACTACAAAAAATAATTTCCTTTAAACATTAGATTAAAATTTAAAGAAAAATATCAGAAATATCATTTATTAAAAAAATACTCTCCTTCAGACACAAAATTTATGTTTGGGTGGTTCCTCATTTGTGTCCTATATTGGCACTGATGGACCCTTTATTTTTTATACACATTTTGTTGGAAAATACACCTATTTTGGTTTTGAGAAATCTAAATCATAAACCCCTTTGTCTAAAAAAATTAAACTGTAATAATTTGGGTAACTACTTTACCTGACTATATAGTGCATTCCCATGTGGCCTTGAATAATTCTCCCACATAATGGTCATGTTAGCTAGAGGATGCCAAAGTTTGGCCATGCAACATATTCCCTAGTTTTCCCTACACAATACAACACTCATATCAAGTTTTTCTAATAGTTTCATCTTCATTCTTGGAAAATACCTCATATATTCTTATACATTAATTTTTAGATTTGGTGACCATAAAAATCATGACACAAAATTCACATTCGATGTATCTAAAAATTATTGAGACCTTCTCAAGGGTTAATTCATTGATTGGGTTTTAATCTCAAAATTCCTGGACAATGGTATTTGACCTAAATGACTATATTTATTATTATACAAAACAATTTATTTAAAATCCCCTCAAAAAGAGACATAAAACTCAATAGGATGAAAAATAGAACTGTAAATGTGAAAAAAAGTTGAGTCTCAGCTTGCTAGACCTACACTATGTACAATTTAGCCAATATCAAGTGGTAAAAAATGTTAAAAGGGAAAAAATATTTGGTTGTAAACCTAAAAAGATAAGCATAAGAAACATCCATGTCATCACCCAGTACGTCCTATCTATATTGGGATTATGAAAAATTAGGATAATTACATAAAAGGAAACAAATTTATATGTTAGTCCAAATTACCCTAGAAACAGTAAAACTATGCACAGTATGCCCATTTTATTAGGTAAATATTAGAGTGGAATATATTATTATCATTATAGTTAGGATTTACTAGAATGACAATATCATGTTATGGAAATATGCTTCAATATTGTAATTTTTAAAAAAATTGGATGAAGACATAAATGAATAAAAAAAATCCTTTAATATGTGATAAAAAAAGTCCCAAGAGGAACATCAACAAATTAAATTTTCTCTATTATAAATCATATGAGTCCATTGATGTAGCTTTTTATTTGTTGAATGGCCTCCAGATCCCCAATATCTATATATTGATGTTCTGTCAGTCAACCAACCTCAGTATACTCAGTCTGATGAGGTGATTACATTTTTTCTACAAAGAAATATCAAATTTATTTCATAGTAGGTTCCCATTCAATTTTTATTGAAAATAATTACAATTTAACAAAATTAATTAAGGTGAAGAAGTTAATCTATTTTTCACAAGTACGTTACTCTTGTTTGGCGTGCATGTGTAATACATAATGTACATGAAGGAACATGTAAATCATCAGTTAGTGCATTAAAAACAAGCAAGGACTGCAAAGTTTTTTGAATTGATTGGCGATTTCACTAATGCAATTCCCATACATATATATATACGGAAGATTACTTTCACGTCACTATCTTAGGCAATATCCAAGAACTTGCGAGACCCATTTTTTCATCCCATTTTACCTCATCATTATTTCCCCATTTTCTTTCGTATATAATATATAGGAGGGATTTTATTGGAACTTCATTCCTTCACATGTATAAAAATGTGACAAAGGTAAATTCTGTGGAAAAAGGAGGAGAAAACAGATGGGAAATTCAATATTAAAACAGGCTAAAAATAGAGTTTTCATAATGTAGACAAAATCACCAGTGGTATGCATGTACTTATGCGCAACTCACTTTTATGCCACAACATCATAGGAGTTCCAATTCACCATCGCTTAGGGTACCATTTTTTCTTATAAATAGACAATTGGACATTTAATTTTATGGAATAATTTCACTAAATCTTGATTTCTACTAGGATCCCCATAGTGATTCTCCCAATACCTTTAAATCCACAAATGTAGTTTCATAACACCTAATGTGATGGAATTAAATGGGGATAATTTGACATATGTTATCCAAGGGTTGAAATATAACAACACTTGTCTGAGTCATTACCCCCCCCCCAATTCAAGAACACTTTCATGACTACCGATTATCAAATAAAATATTGTACACCACACTTCAAATAATATATCTGAAAACTCTTGAAGGCTTGATCCAAGTCTCGCCAAAGTTAGATAATCTAGGTTGTTCGTCACTTAATTTGACATCAATTTGTCGAAGACTAAATTTTCACCACATACTTATCTGCCACTTATATTACATCCCTTTATTAATTTGCCTCCCCACATTAGCCTTGCTGACCTATTCAGGAAGAATCTTTCAAATCCACTCATGTTAGGGAACCTCTTTCATTGGATCCCTTTCGTAAAACAATTTATGCTGAATCATCAATAATAACCACCGAATATACCATATCTTATGGAAAGTCAAATATTTATGTCTCCTATTAGGATTTGGATATCTGTTGTCAGTGGTTTCCAATACTTGTACTTCCAAGGGGTAAGGATCCCCCCGGTGTCCCTGGTTTGGATATCTATGCTAACATTGACCCATACCACAGAGACTATGTTGATGAGTTCCTGGTCTTAGATTTTTAGGATAAGGCTATCTACTCCCCTATTAATATCTAGAACTTGGAGACTGTAGTTCATATTTGGGAATGAATGGTTCAAATCTACATTTCTTTTTAAAAATTTAAATGTCTCCCTCCCCAATAAGAGACCAATTTTAGGGCTTCTATATTGGTGTAAGCATCTGTACATTCACATAGGTTGATCGAGTCGTGCTCTTATCTACATATTTCACCTCCACTACTTCCATACATTGGACCATCACCTTATTTAATGTGAATAAATTGATGTTTCTTATCCACGAACACTTCGACATTCACAGTGGACTCATCTGCCATAGGCCAAGCCTCTTCCAACAGTGAAAGATGAAACGTATTTGTTGTGTTTTGAATCATTCTAATCATTTTGTTTCTCAAAAAGACCATGACTCATGTGTTCAAAGAGTTCTATAATGATCACAACACCCTCACAATTCACCCAATCTAATGAAAAATGAAAAACCTAATTCCCATCAGGACAGTGATACGTAGGAAGCCTTCTCAAGGCCCGAGCTCCACATCATCTCATCCATGAAATGAAAAATCACCCCCTTAATGGTCCTCCACATAGGATTGAACCCCATATGGATTAACAATGAGAACTTTTATTCCCATCATAACTTGGATACCTAATAAACCATCACCTGGGGCCCGAGCTTAACAGACATCTTCCTCAAAAGAAAACCCTAATTATCTTAGAATAGGAGTCCACCGTAAGAGTAAGCCCCAAATTATGCCCCTTGTAAATCTCCATTCTTTAATACAACCCTCATGGACCTATTTTAAGGGATCTCTATTTATAAGTAATACCAAAAATATTTCTCTTAAAGATCCATACTCCCTAGTGAGAATTACTGAACTACATGGGATTTCATTCACATAAAAATGGTATATGTAGGAAGCCTCCATCGTTTTCAAAACAAACATTCCAAATCAACATGGTTCTATTTTAGTAATACCCCCCCACAATAGGGTCTATTTCAACTAGGGAGCACGTATTCCTTCCATGATAATTGGGTTTCTTAGGCATAAGTGCAACAACCTATTGTGACTAGGCACCTTCTAACTAGATATCCATACAATATGAAATTAAACTGTATGGTTGGGTTCTTGTAAAACTACTATAAATGGTATGGTTTTTCCCATTAATAGACCCCTATCTATGGGGGTTCTAATTCCATTCATGAGGATATGTTGGTAGCCTATCTATTCATTCAATCATAACATCAAAATAACATCCATCCCCATTGGTGATTATAAAATCTAGAGAAATATCTTTCTACCTAGATGAAAATAAAACCTATAGTGACATTCATCTTCCTTAAAGATGGTAAACTCTAGATTTCCCCACTATGTTTTTTAAAAACTAAATTTTTGTAATAATGACCGGAGAATATCTAACTAGTAAACTAGAGGACACCATTGATGGAGAACATTGAATACATACCAATACATGCATTGATGAGGAACCTCAAATATATACAGATTATTATAAATTCTACATATGCTAAAAAATGATTTTAAATATCACAAGAAACTGAAATTATGCTTGGTAAATTAATTATTATATATGAACTTATCTTAAATCTATAAGAGAGTCATAGAGTAGCAAATAATTCCCCCCAAAAGTGTGTGATGACCCCAAACTCAAATCATGTCAACCAATATAAGTTCATAAGTATTGTAGTTCCACAAAACTATTGAATTATTAACTATGAAAAGATGGTATCTTTGGATATATATTTTCTTGGGGTTCAGAGATCCATAAAATAATTCATTGGAAAATGTTTAAAAATTGTGGTTCATAACGATATCACGTGGTCCAAAAGAAATAGATCTACATTAAAATTAATCTAAATATTAATTACATTGTTCCCTAATCAACATCATAAACGAATAAAACATTCCCTTCAACAACTTCTTATCAACATGTTGGAGTAAAAAATTTCATTCCTTATAATACTTCATAAGACCCTATTTAGAAACATGAATGTAATAACTTGTTATAATACAACTCTAAAAAAGTTAAATGATGATCTCATATAAATTTAAAATCAAGATATCATCACAAAATAATTTTTTTAATGTTAGAATATTACTTTATGATAATCTATCATTTTGAGGATTGCAGGTGGTGGTCAAATGAAGCATAGTATCATGATCCATTTGAAGACAGCTCTAGAATTTTGATGTTAATTAGGGATAATGAATAAAACCCAATTGAAATTTGTGCACTAGTAAGACTTTTAAATTCATTACTATAGATTATTTCAATTATATCTATAGGCTAATATTACCTTATAGTAGGGAAATCTGTATATTTGGTTTGACGATAAAGAATAACCCATATTTTATCATTCTTTATAAGAATATTTTTTCTTCTTGTGATAATGTCCGTATTAATTTCTACCCATTTTCATATCATAATAGGTATAGATTTTATGAATCCTCTATGATATTTTCTCTCATAATTCACCTATTTTAATATAAAGAATCTATATACATAAACATAAATTTCCTACATCACGTTATCCCTGAAAATATGGTCCCCAAAATACATATACATATTGGTTCTACCATGGTGTATAAAGTTACTTATGGTTTGAGATTCACTCCATAATTACATTTTTAGTATAGGTATATATGTAAAAAAAATTCGTTCCATATTTTAGAACTACATATTCACAAATAATGTATTTACAATTCCTTACATTTAAAACATTAATTTTCTTCTGAAAATTATCATCATCAATTTTGGATCACGTTTATCTTTTATAATAAATATTTTTTGGTAGATTGTTTTCAATTTATTTATATCTCAACATAAATATTAACACCAATATCCATATTTACATAATCCATGATTATATGATCCTTACTAATACCCATTTTTTTCAAAATCCATGATCCTTCCATCTCAATGAATATGTTTCCTTATTTTCCTTCACTAAGTGGTAGGGTGTTATGAAATAATAATACAGGAGTTATTTGATCCATCATTATTTCCACATATTGAGATATTTCAATGAAAATATTTATTTATGACTCTTAATTTCTAGGTATATCTCACATAATTCTCCATAAAGATAATTTCATCATATCCTAAAAGAAAATATTATGACAGCCAACTTAACATCAATAGTGGGATATGTCTATTCATGAGAAATTGACATTATTGAATCATATGTAGTAAGATTATCATTATATATATCAAAACAAAAATCCAATTATTTTATTCATCATAATATATAAAAAAACCCATTATTTCATTATGGTAGTGCCAATATTTAAGCTTTGACATATCTACTCTTCAATTCTTCAAAACATTATTCGCATTCATTTAATCTTGTAATATTAACATATTTACAGATTATCTTCATTAATGGCCAAGATAATTGAGATTTTTTTAATAAATCTCTAATAGTAACATTCTAATGTAATGAAACATTATGTGTCAGTTATGTTTTTTAGCATCATTGATTCTTTTAATACATTTGGATTTTTATAGTCAAATTCTTCCACATCCACATATATAATATGTCCATGAAAAAAACAAATTGAAGATATATTTCTAAATTTATAAATTTCCCATACACCTCTTTTCCTCTAAGATTCTCAATATTAATACATATTTTATTCATTCATCCTTATAGATTATAAAATACCCCAAGATATCATCAACGAATATAAAAATGAAATTATAAATATATTACTTGAATATGATTTTCATAAGATCCTTAAAAATAAATAGTTCATTATTCAATCAGAATAGAATATCATTAAATATGAAACACCCATTCCCCACTCTAATTTTTTTCATAATATATTTAATATTTATTCACAATTGATAATCCCTATAGTAATGGTAAATATTTGAAAATTCTTAAGCTCCATTAATTTTTTAAAATAATTCATTAATTTGATATATATGATACATTTCACTTATTTTAATAGCATTGATTTATTCATAATTAATTCACAACAATAATGATCTATGTATCAATATAATAATGTTAATAGGGGATACCCATTGTGAAAAAAAATCTTAATAAATCTCTTTTAACACAACTAATCATGTTGTTCCTTTAAATACACTAATTCCACAGAGTCCATTCTATATGGAACTTTAAATATAGGACATGTATAAGGGACTAAATCTATATAGAACATGACATCACTCTCTATTGGATGTCCATGTAAATACTCATGAAATGCATCAATGTAATACTATAAAATAGGTTCATAATAAATTTTAGGATGCCATTTTCATCCATATATGTCTTTTTTTATTCTAATCAAGGATTTTCATTAATATATGCTAATGGGGGGGTATAAAAGAAAATGAAATGATGATTTCTCTTATATAATGATAAGGAATGACACATCTAAATAACAAACAATAATTTCATTCTATGTTTAATAAATTTGTGCATCATATTTTGAAATATAATTCATACTAAGGATTATTTTAATGAAAAACATAGGTATAATAATAACGTATACTAATGAGGAATTTGTATGTCTACATATGAGAACATCCTAATGTATATTTTTTGTGGTGATATTTACATGAATAGTTTGGATTATCAACTCCCATAATAATGTTCTAGGATAATATCTAATTTTATTGGAAAATATCAATCAGATAAAATACATAGTGGATAAAAAATATTATAAATAGTTAAATAAATTTTTGGAAATGAATGAATTAACTTGTTTCCCATCATTTTTAACATAAACCTTTTTTGTAGTGATTTTATAATCACATCCTTCTCCCTTTGGAATCATCTATGGTAATTTATATTGATGCATGGGGTATTAGTTTGAATAATGAGCCACTTAATTATTGTTAAATATATTTATATAACTTATTTCATTATTTCCCTTACAATCATCAGATAGATGACCCATGTCACTATACATATAACACACACCCTTCCCCTTTAATCATTTTACAATGTTTTTCTTTTCATAATTTTTACATGATGGTAATTAGTATATTATCATCTTTATCTTCAACACATTACTTTCTTCTTGATCTTCATATTATATTTTCATTCTTGAATATCCTTAAATTTATAGTACCAAGTAAAATTCTTTAGAGTTTTTATTTCACATAAAACAATATAATCACATAATGAAGAAGACAGAAAACTCATGCCCTTAGGAGACATGGATTATTATATTCAATGAAATTATCAATGTTACATCTATATTTCGTATGTAATGAATATAATACTTGTAAATTATTTCAAAAATATGTAATCATACAATTAAACACTTTCTTTTTCCTATTTCCTGATGTTGATTAATTTTTCTTCAGTTCAATTTATTTTTCATGAGGGAAATTTTTGTAGAAGAATGTTACATTAAAAGATTTCAAATACATGTGTTTTATTTTAACATACTCTATATTATTTTTTATTAATGGGCACCATTGATCACAATAAACATTTTGATGTTATACTACATTTATAACATTCACTTTTTCATCACATAACATGGACAAGACTATCTTTTCAATGGACTTAATCCAATTCTCACATACAGGTGGATTAATTGATCCACTAAATGATTTTATCTTATATCATATGTAATGATCCAATATAGGTGCATCGTTAGGTTTAAAATCATCATACTATATTTAGGAAAGATTATCCACCATATCCTGGGTTAGATTCCCTAAAATAGACATGATCCAATCAGCTCTTACACCATACGTATTATACATCTTTACAGGTTAATTTAACATTGACCTTGAGTTTTTATACAATTATTTAATCCTGAAACTATTTAAAAAAACATGTAATATATTCTATTAACTCATATAATTATTAATATTAAATAATACATTAGTATTTTAATTTTTTTGTAACATATTACACAAATTAAAACATCATGCATTGTTAATCTCATAATCATAAACATGGTTTCATTTGTAATATCATTAAATACTAAATATATTTTTAAATCCCTCACAATAGTTTTTAATTTAAATTTTTATTGACCATAAAATATTCTCTGGAAGGGTTAAACCATATGTTCATTAAGGGAACACTCACCGTGAAACAAAATGTTGGTTTTGATATACACAAACAAACTCATTTCTAGTTTATGAACCCTAGAATGAATGGTGAAAAATCCATGTGTTATTCATGTATTTGAATATGTATATATTGTAATGTAATCCATATAATATATCCATTAGAAAAAATATAATTTTATTCCACAATTTAACATATCATCAAAGACTACTAGAGGGTTGTATTCTCGGGTTTATATATTTCTAAATCATCTAACCATGTGTTCTATTAAACATACTCATATACCAATAGTAGAAAAACTAAATCCAATAACATAGATTTGGTGGTAACATTATTAATTTTTCATATATACATGGGGTATAATCATGATGACCTGATCAGTTTAGTATTATCAAAGAGATAGATACATACATGATATACAAAATAAATTTGAAATAAAAGAAAAAATATAAAGAAAATGATTTGTATACCTCTATGAAACTCCTTAAATCAATTAATACTTAAATAATGGGAATGATAAAAAATAATCTAAATCTCAAATTCCTAGTTAGGTATATTCATAGTGTAAACCATCATGGGTTAAAAAATCATACCCAATATGAAAAATTGTATCACTGAAAACTAATTAAATTCAATCAATATCATGAGTAAAAAATAGATCAATTGATAATATCAATGAAATAATCACATTTATAATAATAAATGAATTAATAATTAGAGAAATTGATAATATTTGACCAAATAAGTCAATAATAATGATATTTATACCATCAAAACCTTTCAAAAAGATAGTTTAATTTATGGTTAGTTTGTCACGGAACATCCAAATGGTGCATGTGCTATGAATCCCCAATCCTATTTCTATAAGGTTAGGGGTTGGTGATTACTGACGAGTAGAAATATTAATAATAAGGTATGCCTTTGCCGATTCACTTGTACACACGCACATATCTACAAACCCATATAATTCTAAATTGTCAAAAAACCTGAACACCCATGCATGAATATATCTAAATCCCATTAAAAATTTATAACATTAAGTAAAGGAAAATAAATAAGTACAAATAGAATCCAACCAAATAGAGTCAAAAATAATGACCACCTTAATTAAATACTTTGGAATACTATCGAAAATCTATATGAGCATAGCATGGAATATCTACTCTAAGTATTCACCATCGGGTCCTAGTCAATTCAAGACTATCTCAAATGGTCAATCCACTCAACAAGGCACGACATCTGTTATAAATCTAGGGATGTTGTGAGTATACAAATACCGAATAAGGAAACATAAAAAAATACAATAAAATAAGTACAATATTCTTTATAGATGTATATGTCAATATAACATATAATAATAATATCCAGATATTCTCAACAAAGACAAACAATTTGAATTTATATCAAAACTATAATTCATTCTAAGGATTCTAGCGCAATGATTACTCAAATCACTCAATAGGGACAACACAATCCATTAGTATGCTAACAGCGATGATGTCCTTCCAAAAGGTAATTCTCATCCGGTACCTCAATTACAAGTACACACTGATGTCTAGAGAGATCAAAAATACATATGATAATCACTCCCAATGCAATGGGGTATACCAATGACTCAATCTGAATTTTCCCACTTTGTAGAGAATTGATTCCCGCATTGGGTTATTCACAACGATAACAAAAAAAACCCCACCGTGGAATGAAAAATGAATAGAGGATATCACTTATGGCCACATGGATAGATTCCAATAGCTCAATCCAAATTTTCATGTCGAGGGGATCATTGTCATATGAGTAAGTTGTTAAACAAAAATAACCCCAGGGGAATGGATATGGGAAACACATCCTATCAAAAACAAGTCTAAAATATAGTTTAAAAGGTATCCCAACCATGTTTTTACATGTACAGTGTGTGTATTAACATTACACATTGTTTCCCTTCATCCATAGGTCATACTCATGTAAACATCTTGTGTCCCATGTCTATGTTCATGTAATAGTTCATGAAATTTATAGATTACCATGTATTCAACCCATATACCGGCAAACATGTACTAACATGTAATCTATGAAAAGCTATGTGTGTGTGTGAGTATATGAAATGTTGGATTCCCATGTACTCCAGCCTCAGCCTCTATACACTATGAGGTACAAAAAAAACCACTGGTGAGTTTTCACACACCATGTGACAAACTCCCATGCTCTGTGATCCATAAAATACTCATGAAACCCTAGTCACCTCTATGAGGTGTTCCCATGGAATGTGGATTTGTGTTACATGTCCTGTAGTGCACGAATTTTTTGATTGAAAGATCTAGTTTTCTTATCCACATCCATTCCATAATGATTTTATCTATAAGCCACCTTGATGAAAAACAAAAAATCTCTATCACTATATCTTCTTCATCAAAGAACAACATGCTTTAGCAATTAGACATGTTCAATAAATTAAATCGAATAGTTTTCTTCATTATGTGATGAAGAACATGAAAACTAGGTTACTATATCATTACATATATATCCACTTCTATAGTTTCACAATATTTATTTCCCTCTGATCTCGGATCTATGATTTCAAACCATGTCACCATGAATCAGGTGCACAATGTTTGAATATCTTGTATAAGTCTAACTGAAAATGAGACAAAGAATACTCGTGATGAAAAAAGAAATGGGGGAGAATAGAAAAACCATAAACATGAAGAATTAACCTTGTGAAATGTTTATTTTGGATTGGATATTTCAATATTATATTGATACTAAAGTACAAAAAATCAAAAAAAAATCTCCCCAAATAATATCACAAAATAAGCTATATTCTTATATGAACGATCTAAAAATCAATACAAGGGTTGATAGATTTTTTTACATCCTAGATATTTAGAAAGGGGAATGAATACAAATAATAAAAATTCCTACATTGATTTGGCTAGATCATTAATGACTAAAAAATTTACTCTATGGTCGTTGGGGAGAACCATTGATTCCATCTTGCACTTCTCATCGATCTCTAATACAGTCATTATCTGCCAAAAATATATCCTCCAATGTCTATAATGGATCTATAAAATTAACAGGTTTATGAACCTAATGTAAAATATTTTATATAGCCATATATTTAATTGGGAAAAATAGTTCATTGCTTCAATGAAAAAATAAAATAATTTTTTTAAATTTTTTAGTCATTTTATTCCAGAAAAAGCTTTTATACAAATACCCCATGCCAACAACGATTATGTCACATTTATGGAAAAAACCCATGTTTTAAACTCATCAGTTCTCTTGGATTTATTACATGTCCCCCTTTAGATGTTATTCAAATTTTTAGGAAAACCATGATTAAATGATATTTAATATATTTAATATATTTTAAAAATTTATTCTAGGAAGACTGTGATTCAAAATTCAAAGTTGTATCAATGCATGGTGTTGAGAATAATCTATATAATATCATGAATGTAACAAATGGAAAATATGAGCCATTAAATTCTCAATTCCTCATGGCTTTACATCTAGAGAAGCCCAAACTAGGTCTATACAAAGAAATGTGGATACTAAGAATGAATACGAGTCTCCCGCTCCCCTGTACTCTCATAAATATTCACATCCTACCACTGGACAAGTAGTTAATTAATTAATCATAAAAAAAGTATCCTTACTTGTAGACCCTCGATATCTACTGGGTACTCAATTAATGTATCTTTATCCTCAATGTCCTGATCAACCTTGTCGATAATATGTAATTGGTCATGCACGTACAACCTCAAATGTGAAACATGGACAACATCATGTACCCAGTCATAATTTGAAGGTAGAGCTATTAGATAAACCACATCACAAACTCTACAATGTATCTCAAAATGTCCATTATATATTGAAGATAGATTTATACAATTTCCATGTCTATTAATCTAGTCGATGTGAGTCTATCAATAAAATATTACCTCCCTCCATCAATTCTGAAGGCCCCTCACATATATCACCATATGCATTCAAATGTCTCTATATAGTCTTTATCGGCTCATGTACGATCTTTAAATTATATATAGTTTCTTCCACCACATATATGACTTTGAATTTTTAATATATTTATCCATTCAAGAAATGTGGTGAACATTAGGGTGTCCCATACAAACCCTATAATGGTGAAATACCAATGATTTAATGGTAAATATTGTTGTACACAAACACCACAAGCGATATGTGATCCTTCGAACTATAGCAAAACCCAACATGGAGGATCAAAACATATCCTCTTGAACCAGAATATTATACACTGTCTAGCTATCAATTTATTGTTGAAAGCCTATAATCAAGTGAAACTAAGTCACAAAATATTCTTATATTCAAATTTTTAATCAATATATTAAGAAATCATTACATTCGAAATTGATCATTAATGGGACTCCCCAGAGTCAGACAATATCCTAGGCATAGAGGTGTCCCATACTATCTATTGAACCCTACTTCTGAATAGATTTGTAGTAGTGGAAATGAATGAGTTAGTATATGATCACCTAGATGGATTCATTTTCCTTAGACATATGTGATAAGATCCTCATGGGAACCATGTATATCCCATAACACTTCCTCTCTAGAATAATAATGTGTTGATCTAAACCTGATGTAACTTTGTGGCTATCATTGACTTTTCATACCTTAAAGACATAAAGGGACAAACTCTAGAATCCCATTCTTCACCCCTGACCACCAAAACTGATGTCTGATTCCCTATAACAACTTTTCAGGACCTATATGTACCAATAACAGTGATTTATAATACACTCTCAAAACCTTCTCCCATAATGTCTCTAGTACAATCATACTCCCTTTAAAAAGAATGTAATTCTTCCCACATTTAAAAATGAAATATGTGTTTTTATAGTAAATAACTGATTATATAGTGTCTCATATATGGTATCCCCATAATTTTTTCACCATTACATGCTATAAGAGAAGAGTGGGAAAACCATATAGGGGATGAATTATTCAATATATTTATACATGAAGGATAACACCAATGGGGAAAACTGCTTAGACACCAGGTTTAGAAACTACAGACAAGATCTCATGCTTAGTCCATCATCCACCAAATTCCCCTTCTCTAGAGTGTAGAAAATCATGAATTCATAATACTATATAAATTGCATCCATCACCTATATTTCATGTTATGATCCTTATAATAGAATATATAGATGATATTCTTTTTATCATAATAGTAGACGAACCTCTCTCCCATCAGGTAGTTTCACCACATCTCTAGTATGAATACTTCCTTGGAAAACTAAATATATTGTCTTCTGTAGTTGTTCACTTGTGGAATCAAATTACATGAATCATATTAAATCTTATCTAGTGTATACCTTAAAACACAACCATGAATAGTTCATGATGTAGTAGAGAACAACACTAACTGGACAACCTCTACCATAAATCACATGATTTGAGGGCCAGTAAAAATATTCCCCAATAGTGGAAAAGATTATTTTTAACTCTCTACACACATTAAAGGTTCCAAATTTGGGTCAATTCTATAATGGTTAATGATAAATTGTATAAATAATGTATTAATATATGGTACTATACTTGCAACCAAAGGAAGATATACACCTCTATCACTTATTTAGGTGGATCCCAGGCGAACACTTCCATGAAACTGGTTGGGTCAAATTACACTCAATCTACATAGATAAAATGTCCTACAATGTGGGCCTCTGGAATCCATATGTATCACTTAGAGATCCTCTTGTATGTTTGGTTCTCTCATAGTACATCGAGAACCATCCTTAAGTGCCACATGAGATCCTCCTAAGATTCAATGTACATAAGGATATCATTGATAAATACTACCATGAACCGGTATAAGAAAGGCTGAAATATCATTATCATGTGTCCCATGAAAACTATTGGGGTATTTTTTATGGATAAGGGAATCACTCTGTAGTCATAGTGACTTTAGGAACATCTGAAAGTTTTCTTTAGTATATCCACATCATGTTCTCAAAACTTCTGATAAACTAACCTATTGTCATTCATCGAGAATGATCTCACCCATAGAGAATGATAAAAGAGGTCATTGATACTTATTAGTGGATAATTATACTTTGAATTCAACTAGTTTAATCAATAGGTAGTAAAAAAATAATCCCAGGATTCCATCCTCCAAATTTTCTAAAAAACAAGAACTGCCTAGGGTGAAAGAATGGGTCTAACAAAGGCCTTCCTCTGTAATCCCTCCAATATCACCATCACCTCAAGAATATCTATGTGAGACCTACATTATTATATCACATATATATATTTCATACTAAGGTGTATATCAATATATAATTATATCAATCATTGAGGATGTAAACTTAGAACATCCTCAAGGAAGATGTTGGTGTTATCTTCTACCACATCAGGAAATTGGTAAGTCATAAAATCCACTACACTAAGGGTAATTATAACCAATTGTAAGTAATTGGAATCGCATTCATATGAATGAGTCTATCCTATTCTTCCTAGGATTCCTCTTCCCTAAAAAATGGAAACCTGGTTATGACATTGTGCACATACTACATAATCCTTATAAAAGTGTCAATGTGTGCCTGAATTGTGGATAAACAGTTCACACATAAGATGAGGTCATAAGTAATCATTGTTTCTATAATGATATCCCAATAGAAACTATCTCCTCTAAAAGTATAGTTACAATTTCAGTACAATGATGTGATTTATCATTAATCTATAGTTCAATTCTCTATGATAATGGTCTAACCCAAGGGTTCGACCAGAATCTCTTTGTATTAAAAAATATATGTGGAGGAAATGGAGTCACATGCACATATGTCATTCAATAGTATTACTATTATTGAAACAACATATATCATACTGAATACTATTCCTAGAACCTCTAGGTCATATGCATCAACCACCTACATCTATCACTACCCATGGCCTCCATCTCCCTAATCTAAGAGTGAAACGCCTAGGGTGGTGGTGGTATCAAGTTAAAGTGTATACCACATATTTAAACTCTAGAAACTCTTTTACCAGAAAATCCACCCCACGAACCTATATGTTCCTTCTACATCCTCAGCCTTAACATCCCATATATAGTCTCCCAAACATCCGTACACGAGGTTTGACAATCCCATAAAACATGTCACATGTCATCACATGAGTATCACTACCTCTTCCTAGGCTACCAATACGCATCCTAGGACCCCTTAACCATATACCATATATTTTGGGACATCTGCTAGAATATTCTCTCATAAACAGTTCACTAAGATTGATTTCAGCCACTTACTACTAATGTTTCTGAACATTCCTTCCAACTACTAGTAACCACTCATTGTATCTTATTTGTCAATAAAATCACATTGGCCAAATCATTCCCTATAATCCATAAATAAGATGCAATGTAATGAAGAATAAAATTAGAGAAGATGTTTCTATTAATCCATATATTGATGGTCAGGCCTCGAAAGAACTATACATGAACTATATCCATCGACTACCTGGAGATGATGGTAAGCTAAGATGAATACTAGGCTACTGTCTTATTTCCCTACTAGAGCTACACAAGCATCTAGATACACATATCCTTCTTTATAATGGGTTATAACTCCAATAAAAATGACATTAATACTATGAATCTGTTAGAGTATCATTTACATAAGGCTAAGTAACTAAACTTTTACATCATCCTATTGATACATGGAGAACGCTCACCGTCGAACCACCATCTGATATACTATTATTGTGAATAGTTAGAAAACATGGTTCATTACCTCAATCCAATCCGAAGTCACCTTTTGTTCAGGCTCTCCATAGAACCTGAGGAGACTCTATTGCTAAAACTCATTGAGTGCACTCATCCTTCCAAAATCATCTACTGATAATTCAAGTATCGTGTTCTAATATACAAGACTTGGTATTGCTTGTGCACCACAAAGAGGTATGATAAGGAGAATTGGTCCATGTATCGATGCCATATAACTGATGGGATGATCATCATCATCCTAAGGAATAAACCAAGCCTAAATACAACATGGATCCATCCAAATATTAAAAAATATGTACGATGGTCAATTATTTTTTTTAAGGATTCGACATAAAAAATAATGGAAACCACAACACATTCATATATGATGAATTTACCATCATTATCATTACAAACAATTGTATCCTAAACCGATTCAGATAGTAGTTGATCAGAGTCCTATTGTATGGATATGTAGGCCATCAAATCAACCTTATAATACATGACCTTTAATCTGAGATTGAAATATTTAACATTGTTTCCCCAAACCAATCTCATTGACTCTGGTCCTAAGATAGAACCAAATTTTTGGATACCACACTGTGAGGTACCTTTCCAATGAGGCTCATCATGTAACTTCCCACTCATTCACTAATATGCCAAGGGCTGTGGAATAGAACCAATTAGGAATATCACTATTATAGGATACCTTATCCCAAATATATTCACAAACACACACACATCTATGAAACCATACTGTGCTAAAATGTGTCAAAAAACAAAACACCCACACTTGAAAACCTCTAAATACCACAACCAATGTATATAATGTGGTAAAGGAATTCAAGTAAAAAAATTCAATCTCACCAAAAAGTATCTGATAAAATGTCCAGCCTAAATAAAATACTGGAGATTGCTGCCAAAAAGAAATATGAACACACCTCAGTAGGTCTTCTCTCACTAAGCACCATATTGTCCAAGTCCATTAATTAAATACTCAAAAGTTGGATAATTTTCACAAGACATGATACATTTGGGGAAATATTGTACAAGGGTGTGTATAAAAAAACTAGTATGACCACCTAAAAGAACAAATAATACTCCAAATGAATTATAATAATCTCTACATAAGTATATCTATTCAACCTATATTAAATTAATGTCATGATATACTTAAAAAAGTAACAATGTCTAATGGTATGTAATAATCATAATCCCAACAAGGAATAATATATCATATATTCCATAATGCACACACTTGGGAGAAAACACTCCATGAGGCTGGTAGCATATATGGGTTGTGTAAGAGAGATAATGCACATCATGCCTCGTGTTATAAGTACATGCTAAATTACGAAGTGAAATGTTAAATTTAATCGGATCCCTCCCAATGAGAAGGAGTATACCAACAACTCAATCTATGAAAACCCTCTAATTAGAGGATAAAATATCATATAGTGTTGGTAATGAAGATACCAAAAAAACAACATAGGGAATGAAGAAAAATAGGTGACATCACCAGGGTCCTCACGGTGGGATTCCAATAACTCTATCCAAGAAGTCCTACTAAAGGTATCATTATCCTATATGTATGTGGTGATTTGGTACTAGATGTTAGAAAAAGGATATTATTAATGAACCTCAACTAAATTTTTCAAATATATGGAGGAAATAATATGAAATTCATGTTTTTAAGAGTACATAGATTGTATTTGGGTGTTTATGCCCTTTCCCATTAACCCTTGATCCTTCCCTTGTAGAAGTAACATGTATCATGTATGTGTCTTTTTAGTTGTACATGAATTGTTTTCTGAATGTGTACTCTACCCATGTACTAGTACACATGTATTCTCATGTACACTACGATAAGATGTGTTTGTGTGGGAGTACATGGCCTACACACAGCTCGTGTACTCTAGACCATGAATTCATACCCTCCTAGGTACATACTGAGACTCCGAGGATTCTCCACATTCTGTTTGATCCATGATATTCTCCTAAAAACCTTGTCTCTATGATTAGGGGTCCACATAGTGTTTGGAAACATGTTACACAACATGTAGTATGTGAATATCTAGAGTCAACGATTTTTCTTCCATGTCCTCAGTCATTCCTTTGGGCTTTGATTCGGAAACCCCCTCATCTAAAAAACATTTATGTCACTCAAGCATCACCATAGACTAACATCCTGTTTCATCCATTAAATTCATTCAAAAAATACATTTGAATAATGTTCTTTTTTGAGTTCCAATGAACATGAATATTTGGTACCTAATCTATTTGATCCACTACCGCCTCTATCTTCACACCACAATCGGGACATGCTGAGCCTCTATCTATGAATTTAAACCATGACGCCATGTTCTAGGGGAAACACATTCTAATTTTCAATATATTTTGATCCAAATGATAAAAAATATACACCCATGATGAAAGAATAATTGGGGGAGAAAATAACAACCACAGAAACAAGGAACAATCCTTGTCCAATGATCGTGTTGGGATTGATCCATATTCATTAGAATGAAAATGAATAATAAAATAAATTAACAAATCTTGACAAAATAACACCAAAAAATTAAAAATCCATAAATATTCATGATCCATGAATCAATTCATTAGTTTATTGATTCATTTTTACATGTAAATTATCATATAAATGAATTGAAATCAAAAAAACGTCCTATACCGATTTGGATTGATCGCTAAAGGAGAACGAAGGCAGTCGATTATCTTTCGTGAGATCCTTCAATTCTATCTTACATTGGACGTTGATATTTTTTCTTGTCATCATCTACAGATGGAATCTCCACTAATGGAGCTCATCAATTCATAGAGTTATGCTATTAACACATATATTTTTTAATAAGAGGGAATTTAAAAATGAAAAACAAATCACTATTCCAGAAAAAAATAAAATAATTCTTTTAAATTTTTTTATTTTATGCACACACAAAATTTACTCCAAAAACCCCACACTAAGAATGCTATGTTGTACTAAGGATAAAACAAATGATATTAACTCCACATTGACCATTGATTTTTTATATAATCTCTTATTTATATCTTATTCCACTTTTTAATAAATATGACACATGAGTGTTATTTTTTACATATAATATATTTGAAACATTTTTCTCAAACACAGTAGGACTAAAAATCATTCACAATCTTAGTGACAGTTACTAAAAAATAATCCATATATTATCTATCAAAAATAAATGGATGATAAGATTAATTGCATATGTATACATAGGATTCCAGTTTGAAGTTGCCAGTATATTTGTCTATTGAGACTATTGATTCATTAATGGGATATCTATAACTAGGACCTATCCATCACTAAACTCTTAATTAATTATCCATATATTTAATGATTAATTAAATTCATAATATTATTTTAAATCAACATATATATGTATGAAGTAATGTGGGAAATTTATCTATTTTCCCAAACCAATAGAATAAATTTCATTGTAAAACACCGTATTTTAAAATGGTATATGGAATAAGAAATAAACTTATCCATGATAAAAATATTTAGATAATTATGTGAAATTTTTATGATTATTTTCATGAGAAAAATATTAACAATAGACAATAGATGACCATATATTAATTTGAAACATTGGTGTGGAAATAAAATCAATTTCTTTGGTGAGATAAAGAAAAAATAATTAAAATATTGAAATAGTCCTCCATTTCATTGTATTTTTAAAAAATCAATGAAAATGTGTTGAAAATGATATTTGTCATAAACGAGTTATTTCGGAGAGACTTTAAGTAAATTTTATATATTCTAAAAGAATTATTTTTCATTACATTTCATCAAAAATTAAAAACAATAAACAATTAAGAAATAATTTGAATGAATCCTCTTATTTCTTTCAAAAATTAAAGGGTAACAAAAAATATCATTATTAAATAATTTATTAATGAAAATAACTTTTAAAAATGAATTTTTTTTAAAAAAATATATACATGGAATAAATGTTTTTCTAATTAGGAAATAATTAAAATTAGTTGTTCTTTTATAGCATTAATTTTCAGGACTTGAGTTCGAAGGATAAGAATATATAGAAGAAAATATGGATGTTGCATAAATATCAATATAATAATAAATTTCATTATTATTATTATGGAATAATTATATTAGTACATAAAATTAAAAAAATAATAAATCCTAGAGAATATATATTGTGAAAAAAATTCAGACCTCTTTAGTAATATTAAAAGTAAAATCTCTTAAAATAATAATGTTTAATTGTAAATTTTATCATCCAGAATAAAAAATTATTCATGTTATATATATCATATGGGTAGTTTATATAGCATATAAAATTGTATAGATTTTTCATATCAAATAAGACACCATGGAATGGAATTTAAAATGAATTCCCCTATTTATTAATTCAATTTAGTTAAAAATTATTTCACATGTAATATACTATGTTTTGGAAAATTGTAAATTTTTTAAAAAATAATATTGAAACTCATAATCCCATATTAGATACTATAATTACATCAAATCAACATACATCAATAATTTTACATTAGTAGCATTCATTCTGATGTTATTTATTTTATTTAATCATTAATTTTTTTATGGAAGTTCATGTGCTTATATATATGATGTAGTTTATTTCATTAAAGAGATATATTAACGTAATAAATATCTCATTAATTAATTATATAAATGATTATAATAATTATTAATATTTTAATATAGAAAATGAGTCACATTTATTCATAGAGATGATAGTGAGTACAAACACACAGTCATCGTTATCATTTCATTGATAGGGTAAATAGTATGTTTACTAATGGAATATTTAATTTTTTATAACAAATATCATGTCATCAGTCTCATATATAATTACTATTTACATCATTAGGGAAATCAATGTGAGTTAGTGATGGAAAAAAATTGCAACAGTGTATGAGGTGGTAGTTTGTCATACATCTGGGTGATGGTTTTGTTTCCCATTTGATAGAGAAGGAGATGGATAAATATTATAAAATAAATCTAATAAAAATTTAGTATATAGTATTTTTTTTATTAAAATTTTTAATATGTAATTGAGTGTTGTAAAATAATTATTAAAAAAGAAATATCTTGATGAAGACAATTACCTTCGCTTAAAAGAAACTCAATTGAATCTCTTTTTAAGTTCCCTATGAATGATGTTTTCAAAAATAAAGCGAATATAAAACATGGATAATGAACATGGGTAAATGTTATTTTAATTATGGGTAAATGTAACACCCCAGGTAAATAAAGAATATGGCATTTTCACATTTGTCCATATTTGTGAATAAAATATTAATATTACTTTAAAGGGAATGCAATGGTTAATGGCATACCCAATACACGACAACGAGTTTCTTTGAAATCTTACGTTGCACTCTAATAATAAAATAATATAATTTTAAATGGTAGTTAACGCCTATACATTGTAATGGCAGGAAAGAATGGAACTAACTTCAAAATTATTATATATGTTTTTCAAATATATTTATCCAATAAATTTTAGAGGCTTAAAATGAAAATGAATCCAATTTTAAGTATAAATCTTCTAATATTCTTTAAAAGGTCGATTAACCGCCTTTTGATAGATAACCCTTTTTAAATATACATTTGACAATTTTATATGTTCTATTTGACAAAATAAAATCCTTCTATAGAATCTGGATATGAAAATTTACTTTGTGTCAAATTTGGGTATTTTTCCGGTAAAGTTCATTTTTAATGAATAGTGAAAAAATGTTGTATTTTAATTCAAAAACTATTTTTAATCTAATTTATTTATATGATTAGATTATCTTTTGAATTTTTTTATGTTAAATTATAATATATTTTTACCATTTAATCCAATAGTGGTCATTAGAATTAATTTTACTTTGAAATTGGTCTTAAACTAGTGTCAATCTTTTAATATGTATTGTTTCTTAAAAACACGCTATTTGTTTTGACAGCAGGAATTAATTATTAAATTAATTAATGCAACTTATATGTTTTGAATTTTGTAAAATAGACATCATCTTTTAATTTGGAATATCAAATATATATTAGGGTGAACTTTTGGTATTTTTCTGAAAAACATCAATTTTTGATTAATAGTGAAACCACTAAGTGGTAGTTTAAAAACTGATTTTTCGTTTAAATGAATCTCTGCAACTTCTGTGATTTGAATTTCAAAAATCCGACCTACATGGTTTTCATTAGGATGTAAAATGTGGTTCAATGTGATTAAAATATTTTTTTGGTTAATAGTAATATTTAAGGTTTTAATCGCGATTAGAGGTTATTAGTGTAATTTAAGGTAAAAATGGTATTATAATAAAATAAAATTAACTTGAAACTTGTCCTAACCCTATTAGATGAGTCGTTTCCGGCCAGGAAACCCCATGGGCCAATTTTTGGGACCCCATGGATCCACTTGGGTAAGATAATGACATTAATGACTTTTATTTAAAGTAAAAGTAAAATTAACACAATCATGTATTGTTTTACTAAACCAATTTTTACATGGAGTTATAAAAGTCATATTTTCGACTATAAATAGTCATTGGAAAGCTAAAAATATTTCATACATCATAGTATTTTTATTATAATTTTTAGACTTTATATAAAGTAAATTATTTATGACATCATGATGATGCAGCGATTACCTCATTAATAAAGGATTTAAATAAAATGAAAAGAAAATGTAAAATAGAAGACCTAAACATGTAAAAAAACCTATTGGATGTGTTTATTTAGAACTATGTTCACCTTATACTAGAAATATATAATTTTGGGACTTTTAAAATCCGAAATTAATTTTATAATAATGTTATTTTCAAGACCTTCCAAGAGTGCCCCTCCTCTCCTCTAATAAAAGGCCCCCACCTCTACCACCTTACTCACACCTCTAAAGACTTTGGATCGGCAAAACCCTACTCATTGTGTCTCTCCAAATCCCTCTATTACTCCTATAAGCCTCACATTGGTCAGAAGTCTTCCCAAGGAAGCCTTTCATCTCAAATCAAAGAGAGATACCTGATTTTAAGGTAATGTCTTCACTTGTGTTCTTTTGTTTTATTTTCCTTCTCCAACCCCCTAAACTCTTTTTATTCATTTATTTTGTAAAAACTAAAGTATCATAACTATACTAGGATGTTTTTATAATAAGGATTCTAGCTACACCTACACACACCTACATCTAATGGTTAATGAACATATTGTTTCTGTGGATGGTGAATTTCTGCCTCACGAAACGATGATTGTTCAATATTATTTTAACACCCTAAATGTTGGCCATTAATATGACATTATATTTATATATGATATATAATATTTTTATGTTTTACTTAATATTCTTTATTTTTCATTTATTGCATACCTTTATGGTTTCCATTATGGTTAAACGCGATATCTTCATTTTAGGAAGTGCAGACTACTGCCCCCTCAACGTGATTTGATTCTTTAATACCATATGTGGTACGTATAAAGGATAGATTTAATGATATTATATATGATACCATAATGGAATTATAATACTATTATGTATCATTATTTTTTAATTCCATTAAATAAGAAATAGAAATAGAAGAAGCGTTCATGCGTACGAACGACTTACCGTGTCCATGAACGGTGCATCTCATTTCTTACCTCTAAATGTTACGTAATATTATAAATTCATGTATATAATTGATATATATGATATATATGATATCTACATAATGAATATAAATCTGTATATAATATATATTGTACTACATGAACAACCTTTAATTATAAAGAGTTTATTTTTGACTCAAGTAGCAATGATCTACAAAAAGACCATTATTTACTTAAATAATTACATAGTGTTCATAGCATGGTAGTAAGTGATATAAAAGGAATAATGAAATTGAAAAAGGTTCTTAAGAAAGTATAAATTAACTCATGTTTATTATTCATGAGGTTAGAGAATGATCGAGTCAAGTCGGACCCGAGGTAAAGGAACCTACCCCTCTCTTTCTTTTTGAGTACTCTCTTTTATGTCATTCCTTTTAAGTTAATCTTTCTTATGATTGGGATGTTCTTTTATATTAATCTTGCTGTAAATGTTATGTTATTATGATGAGATTACCTATTTTATTTCATCAATCCATTTTTGGAAGTGTTAAGTCGCGTTGTTCGGCTGCCGAGTTTTTGTAAGGGATTTTTCATCTCACTTTTATTCCTGTGAGATTTATGCTACTTTTACCACCATTTCCTTTGAGTGTTATATTTACTTCCCATTATTATACACTTTGTGTAATATAATTTCGTTTATGAGTATTTACATCAATGTTTTATTGTCCTTCTTTCATGGGGAGTATGCTTTGAAAGATACCCAATTTGGTAAGGGAACTTTTCACCCTCCTATTTTTAAAAGACTTATTTTGTTGGGTCTTTTAATTTATATATTGTACTGTTGGGATATGTTATTATATATCCTTATTGATGTAAATTTTATGTCCAAGTGATAATATACCCTTTTTATCTCTCATCAACTCATTTTATTAATTTTAAAGTGACGCCGTTAGGCTGTCGAATTTTTACCAAGGTAACTTCTTAACCCAATTTCGATTTCTTTGGGGTTAACATACAGTTATTGAATAGTCATCCTTTGAATATGTGTGAATGACCATTTATTGTTTTACACCTAATATTCCCTTATATTGGGTGTATTTATATTTTTCACACATAATTATGTGATTGATTTATCCTTAATTTAAGGATACCTTCTTTATAATGGATTTCATCTAATTTTACATTTATATTGAGACTTCATTGTTGTTATGCACCAGTTAGCTCTTATATGGTGTATATACTACCCTTTGGAATATTATATCATTAATCCATTTATTCTCGTGATATTATAATGTTCTGATTAAATGATATTCCTTAATGATTGTATTCAAGTGTCTCTCATTTTGTTAAAAACCCTTTAACTAAAATATCGTTTTAAATGTTTTAATGATTTATTCTTATAAATATTTCTCTTTAATATCCATGTTTTCAAAATGGTTTTAAGGATTTATTTATATGGATATTAATGGTTTAAAATGTTAGAATCTTCAATGTGGTATGGGAAACTTTGATTCCAAAAAATCTCTATATTAAAAGTTTTAAATGGTTTTGAAAATGGTTTTTAGAATGGATTCATTATTTCAATGTCTTAAAATGTTATATTTTTATTATGATGTGGGAATGTTATCTTTCATTTATTCATAAGTTATGTGATATGATTATGTCATGGTTCGTGGGAATTTTTTATGAAGACGGGTGGTTCCATTATAAACTTAGGGCGGGTGAGCTCGATATAGCTCTCCAATGCATTGGGTAATGTGAAGGAGTTAAATGTTAAGGTTTCTCTGAAGAGATTTAGGGAATATACTGTGATGGGTATTCCAAATGTGACCAAGAGGGTTACTCCCTACGTAAGAATGTTATGAATTCCTCAAGTTACCATTATGCATTATGATTTCTATGATTTATTCATGATTTGATGAGGTATGTTAAAATGCTTATGTTTTATGTGTAAAGTTTGATTTCAGACATGGACTAATGTTTTCTTTTCATACTTTTATATCCCTTACTGAGATTTTTATGCTCATCCAAAGTTTTTGAAATGATTATCACAGGTCAAGGGAAAGGTGCATGTTATGATGATAGTTTCAAGGAAGTGTCAAGAAAGAATCCATGTTTTATTTTAAATATGTTTCTATTGATGGGGGGAAACAAATACTATCTTTTATGTAACCAGTTTGTTTAAATGTGTAATGTAATGAAAGTTTTATGATCTAATTCTCTAAAACTCTAAACGTTAAAAGATCCTCAATGTGTAGTCTTATAATAACTCAATATTAAGTAAGGTTTAATGATGGGGACTTATAGTTGGTATCAGAGGTCGGTTTAGATAACTTTAGAGGTTAGGGTGTTATCTGGGTATAGGTAAAGGATCCCATATAACAAATAGGGATATTAATATGTGGAAAAATCAGGAGGGTTATGGTAAAATAGGTCGATTTGTTAAAAAAACCTGAACAATGGAGATATAATTAGGTTGATGGATTAGAGTAATGGAAAAGTTTTTATGTTATCTATAAAGGATTCATTATTATTATTATTATTATTATTATTATCGTATCATGTTTACATATTGATTCTTTTTGACAGATTAATGATCAATTGTCAATATGTAAGGAAAGATATCTTGCACAACCTTCTTATCCCTCCCTGATGATTTGATCATCCCTATTATGGGAAAATCCTGTTCGAATGATTTTGATAGCTTCTTGAGTATTCAAATCACCTACAAGAAATTGTTTGAGCTATCCAACACCTACTCTTTTATAAAACAATTTTATGGGTCATGGTTTCTTTCTCATATGATTTCAAGATCTCAACTTTTCCAATTCTATTGAAATGTGAAATTATATAAGTGGAGTGAACGTTTACTTTTTGAATGTACGACAACATGCCGGAAGAGAAAGAGAACATCCTGAAGATCATGGTATCTGGATTCAAGGTATGATTTATATTTCTTATCCTTAAAGAATGAAGCATATTTTTGTTTATGATTATAAATAATGAGGATATTCAATCTACATGAATTGGGTATTAAGAAATAAGGTGGAAATGTATAGATAATGGATCAGGAAGAACGTTGAATGAGTCAGAAGTCTACATATAAGGGATTCAAGAGTTATGGTAGATTTTAGGATGGTGAAATGCTTAAAATTATTAATGCTCTTTTGATGATGGGGTAACATTAGAAGAATATTTATAGTATGTGTAACCCTGATGTTTGATATATGAAAATTTTATTCAAGGAATAATTATCCTTTCTTTTGTGGATATAGATATAATGAACAATTTGGGTTTATATGATCCTTGAATTTGAGGCAATTACTGGTTAATACATTTTGGGTTGTAAAATGGAAGTTATCAGATAAACTTTGTGGTTAAAATATGTTATGGTTATTTTGGAAGATTTTAGCTCTTTTTTGGGAATGTTTTAAGAATTATATAGTTTGGAAAAAAGGACAACACACAGACTGTGTGACAACCCGTCGCGTCGGACAAAGCTGCGGGAATCGAACCAACAACCAAAGTGCAACTGGTATTTATCGCCTACCACTGAACTACATGAAGTCCCTGGTTAGTTTTACTAATTCTTTTTAGTTATATGATTTTATGAATCAATAGTAAGTTCATTTTAGTTTATCTATGGAAATGATTAACCTATCATGGAGGATATGTGATTAGGTTAATTACTTTTCAATATGAGAATTTAAGAGCAACTGATGTTATTTGGAGATAAAAGTTAATTTTTACCTTGGAAGACTATGTGAATAAATCCGTAAAATATTTGGGTTTCAATCTTAGTTTGTTTACTTTGATGAATTTTATGGACAATTGTTTATCGAATGGTCTTCGTTGAACATTGGTATTTTTTTCTTGGACAAAATTTGGAGATTAAGAATAGATTTTCTTTTTATAAAGGATTATACTTTTGTGGATTATCTGATCTCATACTAACAATTTTGGTGTTAAATTTTGTCTAAAGACATGGGAAATATATAGTTCTCTTTTTTGGATTAGTTGATTATCATGAATTTGATTATAGTACTCTTAATGCGAACAAGTCTTCCAAAATACTCGTCTTTTTGTGAAAATTTGAGATTGATTAAGGAATCTAGTAAAAGTTTAAAGTCTACAGGACAAGTAAGTATGTTTCATTATGATTTAGTTAAGCTCAAAAATAAATTCCTCAATGAAGAGTAACTTAAAACAAAAATGTGTTCTGTAAACTTTTCCAAATGGGGAATCGAATACCGTTTAAACCATCACAAGTTTGTGATTTTCTTATGGTTAAATTTCTCTTAGACATGTTTACTATCACTCTCCCTCAAAACACGGCCCTATATTTTTTCCTCCATATCCATGTTTTCCAACATGGAATCCTAGTATGGGATAACTCGGGTGACCTTTGTACTTATCTTTCTTTATTTTAGAGCGATTTTTTCACTGATCTTGTTCTGATGTGGGATTTTCAATGAAGTTTCCAAGCCCAATTTTAAGATTCCGAGGACGTAATTCCAAAAAGGGGGGAAGGATGTAACACCCAAGGTAAATAAAGAATATGAAATTTTCACATTTATCCATATTTGTGAATAAAATATTAATATTACTTTAAAGGGAATGCAATGCTCGATGGCGTACCCAATATGCGACAACGAGTTCCTTTGAAATCTTACGCTGCAAACTAATAATAAAATAATATTATTTTAAATGTTAGTTAGCGCCTAGACATTTTAATGGCGGGAAAGAACATAACTTACTACCAAATGATTATATATATTTGTCAAATATATTTATCCAATAAATATTAGAGGCTTAAAATGCAAATGAATCCAATTTTAAGCATAAATCTTTTAATATTCTTTAAAAGGTCGATTAACCACCTTTTGATGGTTAACCCTATTTAAATATACCTTTGACAATTTTATATGTTTTATTTGTCAAAATAAAATTCTTCTTTAGAATCTGGACATCAAAATTTACTTTGTGTAAATTTTTTGTATTTTTTCGATAAAGTTCATTTTTTAATGAATAGTGAAAAATGTTGTATTTTAATTCAAAACCTCTTTTTAATCTAATTTATTTATTTTATTAGATTATCTATTGAACTGTTTTTAAAGTGAAATTAGAATATATATTTACCATTTAATCCAATAGTTGTCATTGGAATTAATTTTACTATGAAATTGGACTTAAACTATTGTCAATCTTTTAATAGATATTGTTTCTTAAAAACACGATATTTGTTTTGACAGTGGGAAAAAGTTATTAAAATAATTAATGAAACTTATATGTTTTGAATTTTTTAAAATATACATCATTTTTGAATTCGGAATATCAAATATATCTTATGGTGAATTTTTGGTATTTTTCTGAAAAACATCAATTTTTGATGAATAGTGAAACAACTAAGTGGTAGTTTAAAAACTAATTTTTCATTTAAATGAAACTTTACCACTTCTATGATTTGAATTTCAAAAATCCGACATACATGGTTTTCATTAGGATGTAAAATGTGGTTCAATGTGATTTAAATATTTTTTGGTGAATAGTAACTTTTATGTTTTTAATCACAATTAGAGGTAATTAGTGTAATTTATGGTAAAAATGATATTATAATAAAATGAAAATAACTTTAAACTTGTCCTAACACAATTGGATGAGTCATGTCCGACCAATTCAACCAATGGGTAGATTTTTGGGACCCCATGGAGCCACTTTGGTAAGATAATGACATTAATGTCTTTTATTTAAAGTAAAAGTAAAAATAACACAAACATGTATTGTTTTACTAAAACAATTTTTACATGGGGTTATACAAGTCATGTATTTGACTATAAATATTAATTGGAAACCTAAAAAGATTTCCTACCTCATAGTATTTTTAATATAATTTTTAGACATTAAATAAAGTAAATTATTTATGACATCATGATGATGCAGCGATTACCTCATTATTAATGGATTTAAATAAAATTAAAAGATAATGTACAATATAAGACCTAAACATGTCAAAAACCTATTGGATGTGTCTATTTCGAACTATTATCTCCTTATCCTCGAAATATATATTTGTGGGACCTTTAAAATCCGAAATTCATTTTATAATACTGTTACATTCAAGACCTTCAAAGAGTGCCCCTCCTCTCCTCTTATAAAAGGCCCCCACCTCTAACACCTTACCCACACCTCTCATGCCTTTTGCTTGGGCAGCCCCTGCTCATTTTGTCTCTACAAATCCCTCTATTAATTCTATAAGCCTCACTTTGGGCAGAAGTCTTCCCAAGGAAGCCTTTGAGCTCAAATCAAAGAGAGATACCCGATTTTAAGGTAATGTCTTCACTTGTGTTCTTTTGTTTTATTTTGCTTCTCCAACCCTCTAAAATATTTTTATTAATTTCTTTTGTAACAAATCCAGTATCTTCAATATACTAGGATGTTGTTATAAGAAGTATTCGAGATACACTTACACACACCTACGTCTAATGGTTAAAGAACATACTGTTTCTGTGGATGGTGAATTTCTGCCTCACGAAACGATGATTGTTCAATATTCTTTTAACACCCTCAATGGTGTCCATTAAGATGTAACTATATTTATATATGATATATAATATGTTTATATTTTACTTATGCTTCTGTATATTTCATTTATGGAATACCTTTATGGTTTCCATTTTGGTTAAATGCGATTTCTTCATTTTAGGAAGTGCAGACAACCGCCCCCTCAAAGTGATTTGATTCGTTAATACCATATGTGGTACATATAAAGGATTGATTTAATGATATTATATATGATACCATACTGGAATTATAATACTATTATGTATCATTATGTTTTAATTCCATTGAATATGAAATAAAAATGGAAGTAGCGTTCATGCGTACGTACGGCTTACCGTCTCCATGAATGATGCATCTCATTTCGTCCCTCTAAATGTTATGTAATATTATAAATTAATGTATATAATGGATATATATGATATCTAATTAATGAATATAATTCTGGATATAAAATATATTTTACAACATGAACAACTTGTAATTATAAAGAGTTTCTTTTTTACTCAATTAGCAAATATATACAAAATGACCATTATTAACTTAAATAATTACATAGTGTTCATAGCATGGTAGTAAAGGGTATAAAAGGAATAATGAAGTTGAAAAAGGTACTTAAGAAAGTAGAAATTAACTCAATTTTATTATTCAGGAGGTTAAAGAACGATCGAGTCAAGTCGGACCCGAGGTAAGGGAACGTACCCCTCTCTTTCTTTTTAAGTACACTATTATATGTCATTACATTTAAGATAATCTTTATTATGATTGGGATGTTATTTTATATTAATATTGCTGTAAATTTTATGTTAATATGATGAGATACCCTATTTGATCTCATCAATCCATTTTTTGATGTTTGAAGTGGCGTCGTTCGGCTACCGAGTTTTTGTAAGGGATTTTTCATCTCACTTTTATTCCCGTGAGATTTATGGTACTTTTACCACTATTTTCTTTCAGTGGTATATGTACTTCCCATTATTCTACTATTTGTGTAATATACTTTCGTTTATGATTATTTACATAAATATGTATTGTCCTTCTTTCATGGGGTGTATGCTTTGAAGGATACCCAAGTCAGTAAGGGAACTTTTCACCCTCCTCTTTTTAAAAGACTTATTTTGTTGGGTCTTTTAATTTACATATTGTAATGTTGGGTTATGTTTTTCTATATCCTTATTGATGTAAATTTTATGTCCAAGTGATGATATAACCTTTTTATGTCTCATCAACTTATTTTCTGAATTTTAAAGTGACGTTGTTAGGCTGTCGAATTTTTACCAAGGGAACTTCTTTACCCAATTTTGATTTTCTTGGGTTTAACATACAGTTTTTGAATATGTCATCCTTTGAATATGTGTGAATGACATTTTATTGTTTTACACTTAATATTCACTTATATTGGGTGTATTTATATTTTTCACACATAATTATGAGATTTATTTATCTTTAATTTCAGGATACCTTCTTTATAATGGATTTCATCTCATTTTACATTTATATTGAGACTTCATTGTTGTTATGCACAAGTTCACTCTTATATGGTGTATATACTATCCTTTGGAATATTATATCACTAATCCCTTTATTCTCATGATATTATAAAGTTCTGATTAAATGTTATTCCTCAATTATTGTATTCAAGTGTCTCTCATTTTGTTAAAAACCATTTAACTAAAATACCATTTTAAATATTTTAATGATTTATTCTTATAAATATTTCTCTTTAATATCCATGTTTTGAAAATGTTTTTAAGGATTTAATTATATGGATATTAATGGTTTAAAATGATAAAATATTCAAAGTTGTATGGGATACTTGGTTCCAAAAAATCTCTTTATTAAATGTTATAAATTGTTTTGAAAATGGTTTTTATAATGGATTCATTATTTCAATATCCTAAAATGTTATATTGTTATTAAGATGTGAGAATTTTATCTTTCATTTATTCTTAAGTTATGTTCTATTATTATGTTATGGTTCATGGGAATTGTTTATGAAGACAGGTGGTTCCGTGATAAACTAAGGGTCGGTGAGCTCGATATAGCTCTCCAATGCATTGGGTAACGCGAAAGAGTTAAACATTAAGGTTTCTCCGAAGATATTTAGGGAATATACTGTGATGGGTATTCCAAATGTAACAAAGAGGGTTAAGCCCTACATAAGAATGTTATGAATTCCTCAAGATAAAATTATGCCTTATGATTTCTATGATTTATTCATGATTTGATGAGGTATGTTAAAATGCTTATATTTTATGAGTAATGTATGATTTCATTCATGAACTAATGTTTTCTTTTCATACTTTTATATCCCTTAATGAGCTATTTATGCTCACCCCAAGTTTTTGAAATTTTTTTCACAAGTCAAGGGAAAGGTGCATGTTATGATGATAGTGTCAAGGAAGTGTCAAGAAAGAATCCATGTTTTATTTTAAATATGTTTCCATTGATGGGGAAAAACAAATACTATCTTTTATGTAATCACTTTGTTTAAATGTAGAATATAATTCATGTTTTATGATATAATTCTCTAAAACTCTAAACCTGAAAAGATCCTCAATGTGTAATATTGTAATAACTCAAGATTAAGTAAGGTTTAAGGCTGGGGCTTATAGTAAATATAAATGGTTTGGAATATGTGTATAAGTGAGTAGAGGAGGGGGCCATTATTAATAGAGGTGAGTGCCACGCATGTAATATTTCAATTATTTTCAATAATTTCATACACCGTCGTAGAAGGAGTGTTCCAACTCATTTTATAGGGTAAAAAAGATAATGACATATCAAAACTATCTAATGTTGTTTCAAATAGTTTTCAGTTAATTTTAACATTTATAACACTAGATTGAACCATGTTAAACATGTTTTAAGCTTAACCGTATGAATTTTTTTTTCATTTTTATTATTATTTATTACCAAAAATTATGTAAATATTGTTACTTAATATTAATTATAATGATTCTAAAAATGGAATACATTTTAACAAATTCAATTCACAAATGGGGTTTAATTTTATTTAAATATGAATATGAAAAATGGGTCAAAGATCAATTTATCGTGTAATGGGGCTTTCATGAAAAATATTGTATTATATTAAGTATATGATATTTAGTAATCATTTGATTGATTAAAATTAATATATTTGTATATATAATCTACAAATATCATATAAATCATTTACCATTAATCTATATTTAAATATAGTATAAATGGTTTACATTATTCAATTTAAAAAATAAATTATTTCCTAGAGAAATATTATTGTTTACCACTATATGATCTTATCTTTGTCTCTATAAAATTGATAGTAAATAAGTTATTAATTTCCCATAGTATAAGATATTTTTATAAAAATATTTTAATAGTTAAATAAAAAAATTCATTATTTGATAAAAGATAATTTATATGGTAAAATTTCCAAAATTAATTCTATGTTTATTTTTTATGAAGCCAAAATATACCCGCATTGTATAAAATTTGAATTTGTGTCCAATGAGATATTTAAATTTACCTTTTTTATTATTTTATTTAAATATAATTTTCATGTATATAATTTTTAATATTATTTATTACATCCATTCCTACTATATTTTATATTTTTATTCTTCTTCGACACTATATTTAGTGTATATTAGATCTATGTAGATTAAAGGAACAGTTTAATATTATTAACCTTGTAAAAAAGGTTAAATTTTGTATTCATAAATTGTCATAATCATATTATATTAATTGGTGGTTGTAAAATCCTTATTATGAGTAGTTATTAGGGAATATGATTTAGTCCTATAAAAATCAATTCTAATTCTTCTAAGCTATAGTGGATCCCATTTTTGTAAATTGTAACCATGATTAAATTATTTCAGTATCATATCTCCCACTTTCTACTGTTGGAATTTATATTTTCAAAAAATATATATATTTTTTGAACGAAAAATATTTAACAAATATCACTTAGAAACATTTATCCCTTACAAATATCAATCATGATATTTCCCCTACTAGGATCACCAATAAATATTGAGGAAAATATTCTATTGTCCTCTTGAATACCTCTCACTATTCCAATGTATGGGTACTAGAATCAAAGTCCTAATTATTGTACAGTGTGTAGAATATTCCCTTTATATGATAAAAAAATATTGTTGGAGATTAATATAATGTAGAAATAGTGGAGGGATAATTATTAACTTATAGTCAATGAACTAAGTAATATGTATTAATACAACATTATATGATTAAGAACTATCAAACCAAGGTATTTATCATATTATACACAAGTACATCGATAGATAAAAATAAATAAACAATCAGATAGGAAAAACTTATATAGGAATTCCTAATACATTCTATGTTGATATCACCCATGTGAAGTCATAAACACAAATAAGTAATAGAAAAAATCACCAAACAAGTTCAAACATAGATATTTGAAATAATATTGGTTAATAAGTAGTGGCCAGAGTAGGGTTTTATTAAAACTTTCTTGGCCATCATCGATTTTTTTAATGCATTCATTGTCTTTGGTATTTATACAAAATATTTTGTGGAATATAAATAAGAATTCATTATTGTGAGGTTGAACCAAAATAATTACATATTTTTATCATAGTTCTATAATTTTTAACTCAAATGGGTAATTTAGTAGAAATAGGAATAATTTCTATAATACTATGTTCTAAAGAAAAATAATAAATTACAAAACCTTGGAATGTTCCCATGAATTCCCACATATCAGAAAAAAGAAAATTATATGGAACCCTACAACTCATTCTACATTTACAACATATAATTGAACACATACGGATCATGCCATTTTGTTTAGAATAACACTAGAATCTAAAAGATGAACCCTTAGTATTCCACCTTTTAAGGGGGGTCTTACCAATCTTGAGATGAAAGACCACTGTAATCTCATGAGATTTTGGATTGGAATCCAATGAGATAATAATAGGCATTTTGTCTCTGGTGACATTAAGAAACATTTGGGTTCAAATTGCAATAATTGTAGTGTTTTTGAAGTTTTTAGGTAAATAATGATCACTAGGATGAGACATTTAAAAAAATAACACATTAACCAGATCCAATATGTTACTACACCATGTCATTAAAATAAATGATTCTTGTTACATCCATAATGATTATTCATATAATTCAACACATGAATGGATGACATTCTTGTGGAATATATCACATTTAAATGATAAATAGTCTAATTATAATAATACGCCTAACAGTTATATGTTCATTAAGAATGAAAACAAATGATCTGAGGTAAGAACACATTATTTCCCAATGACATTTAGTTCATGAATACCTTAAAATGTTCATTAATCCTAAAACCTTATAATTCCTAAATCATATTCTCATGTTATCATATTTCATTAGGGGGATTAAAAAATTCATTCATCCTTAAATTAATTTATATACTCCAAGGTTCAAATAGCTACAATTCATAGGTTCCTTGTCCATCTAAAAAGGGAATAAATGGAATTCTTAGTATAATTCCATTGTGCAAGTATTGTAATTAAATCATGAATTTTATTAAAATTAAATAAAATCCTAATAGGTTTCATCTAAGGTTTCCCATAGGGTAGTTATATCACTTGAAAATCAAATTAACCTATTTAATATTAGAATTGGATAAAAAAAAATGAACATGGGATATACATAATATTATTGACACGATATGTTCTTAGAAGTATTTAAATAAAACAAGAAATATTTATTGTTTGTATTAGATTCCCATTGTTTTTGTTACAAGTATATCACAACATAAGGGGTGATTGATTCCATATAGAATTTATTATTTATATTAAAATAAAAAAACAAACTTAAAGGGGGGAGTTCTAGTTAACAGATATGTATGATCCCTAATGAAATAAGACAGAACCTAAGGTGTGGGTTTATTACAAAGGGGAAGAATAAATTTGGTCTTTAATAAATTTCAATCAAAACACTCCATTAGAGGTATTTTTTTAATAAAAAGTACGTTTTTCATTGGTGTAATGTTTAAATCACCCCATTATGCGATCCTAGTTGAGTATTCCAACATCCATTGATGTATTCATGGACTGTACTACAATACGATTGGGTGTTATGAGGAAAAATAAAAGAATTATAAATTTTTATGAGAATAATTCTAATTATTGGTGTGAGGAAAAACACATTTTCAAAATTGAATGAATTTAATGTGAAAACATAAAAATCACCAATATTATCCTTAGAATGACTCATTCAATAGGTATCATGTTTTATATTTGATCTAGGATAGATGAAAATAGGTAACCAAACAATTATAATAATAGAGAGTTAACAACATAAATAGTGTGTGGTAGCATGATAGAAGGAAAAACAAAGAAAACAGGCATGTAGAATATAAGTCTCACCTATTGGATTCAAATTCATATAACATTGACTAAAATTTTCCATGATTTATCTAGAAATCTGATTATGTAATAGAGTAAGATGATGGTTTTTATGGTGGAAGTCCAATTAAAACATGGTAGGAAAGAGGATGTAAAACAATTAAGGGAAATGGTAGAAACATTATTTTTTCCTCATTTAATGAGGTCCAGATTTTGGCCAAATTGTCAGGAAATCCATGAACAATCCATAAAGACTCACATTATAAAGTAGTCCCAACTGACATGGTTATAGTGCATGGTTTTGAAAACCACATTCTATATATTAAATTCTCCATTCACATTAATTTAAAAAAAATAATTTGTTTACCATCTCATAAATTAGATAAAGTGGGTTCTTATTAAAAATAGGTTGTATCATTGTGGTGAACTCTTAATACCAACCTTATTCCCTCAGTTTCAACTCTAAAAACAAAAACACTATACCCCACGAAATTGATTATTACTCCAACGCTGAACACACATATCAAGCCCAAATAATTATCATACACACTCCACATTACGATATTAAAACTGTTATAATTCCATTTTGATTCATAGTTTAAAAAAATACCCATCCATAAGGATAAAAATATAAATTCTTATCGAACTCTAAATATATATTGGGAACATATACCCCCCTTTGCATAAGAAATAAATACCCTAATCAATGGTAAAGGGAAATGGATTTATAAAAATTCCTTCTTCCATAATATAGGATACACCAACGAATTGAATTACATCCTAAGGATCAGTTTCAAACTCAACTGCACTTTCTAGTGTCACAATATGACATTTTTCAAATTAAAATTAAAATTAAATACTCAAAGAGTGTGAGTCCAAATGATCAAAAAATAGAAAATAGATTTTTTTTCTCCTCGTTATCAATCCACTACATTTTCCTTGAATTTCCAAATGTTATTTGATAACACTAAATGGTTAAACCATCTCATTTCAACCTTTTATTAGGTCAATCGTATAACTATTACAATATGAAATGTTTGGAAACATAGATAGAATTTACAAAAAGCACATTTTATATCACAATATCATTGGTCCATCTATTTCTGACTAACATCCAACATGAAATATCATCCTTAACCATGCACACATTATTAACTATATTATTACTCTACTCGACATTTAAATCCATTGTTGGATTTACATATGTATTTACATCAAGAATTAAAGGATGATTTTATCGGCCTGACATAATCCAATATTATCCAATATAAATATAATAAACCAATATGTCAATCCCAATAAAACGAGAAGGAATGGGTTTTAAACAATCCTCATCCAAACAAACCAAAATCAATTAGATTAAGACACTAATATTCCAATAACATTATAAATCATGATGCAATAAATGTAAGGGATTACTATGATCATTTTAATATACTCACTAAAATCCAATAAACAATTATAGTGTTCTTTAGTAGTTTCATACCCAACCAGCCATTTTAGTATTTTTCATTATTATAAGCACTGACACACCACAATATTATATGTGTTCTAAAGTAACTTATGCACCCTGAGCCTAAAACTAATATGGGGAAATAGACCAAAAATATAACTTAAATTAAAATTTAGTATCTCATATAATATTAGGAACCTCAAATATAATAGTTGTTTTTTCAATAAAATTCATTCAATCCATTTTTTATTAATATGTTTATTCAAGATATCTTTTCCTCTTTAAAGACATGCTTTCCACAACAAACGCGATTTTCCTCCCCTAAAGAGTTTCCAAGGAATCGCATCACTAGAAAATAGAAAAATAATTATGGGGAAACATTTTAAATCATCCATCTATCATGGTTTCATCTCTAAAATAACATGATTATAAAAATCACCAAAATGAAACTCTATCTTGGAATATGTAGTAACCCCATCTCTATGAAGATTCATTCTATTAATATATTATTGTGTAACTCCCATAATAAGGATTTGCTTTGGGTTCTTGAAAGAGTGGAAAGAATATTCCCATTCACCTATATACATGTGACACTCTCCTCATATATGGTATGCCACATACTTGATATTGGACACTAATTTTTTGAAATTAACTTAGATCAATCGGTGAAAAAAATAGATTCTTTTTTATTATTATCCCTAATACTAGGGTGACTCAGTTTATTCTTAATTTTTTTGTCACTCTACATCAAATGTGACACATAAATACAACCTTTAATAATTCATGACCCCTTTATCCTTGATTTCACTAAATTTCACAACTCAATGTGTTAGTATGATTTCTTTTATAAAAGTCAAAATACATGATAAATTTACACCGCACAGAACATGGCTCATACTACCAAGAATTAATCTAATGGGAACCACATCTATAATAGTTCAATTAATCATTATTACATCAACACAATTGGAGAAACCATTTCATTTGATTCATGGGTAATGTTTTACAACAGATCCCAAGAATTTTCTATCCAACTAAAAATAACAAACCCAATTGTGAAGGTGCTTTACATTACATATATCACATTATCAAGTTTTTTTTCATTTATAAAGTTTAAATAATGGTCACATGAATAACTTACCAAACATAGATTCTAAAGTCTGTGACTTTTCCTAACATTATCTTTCTTTATTTTCCCATATATATCATGGATCGACATTCCAATTGACCACCTAACTACACATGAAATCCCTTCCACCAACTAAGAGTCCTTATTAAGCTAAAAATTCATTCCAACAGCTCTTCCCATTATTAAAAAATAGTAAAAACAACCCATTGTGATTATTATATCCATGGGTGTTACCTCAACATGGATAACCTTTAACATTACAATATAAATTGATTCTAATACTAGGGTTCTTCTTCAAAGGTCACTAGACTAACCACTACATGCAAAAAATATACAATTGAGAGTCTTTGTAAATGTCAACATTATTAGATAAGGTATTAAGGAAGTAATTATAAAACTATATTACACACTATAACCTTTATTATAAAAATATCCATAGGGTTTCATTAAATACATTTTATAAATTAAAATTTTACATAAACATTATATAGGCTAATGGAATTTTAATTTTATCTACTTGTTTTGGAGGAAAATATATTATAAACAGTACATGGAACATTATTTCTCTTAACTGAAAAAGAACACTCCAAAAATTATCTTAAATTTTCCTTTCAACCATTACCAATTCATAGGATATCACAACAAAGATCAATTAATTAAATAGAAATCATTATGTTATATAGGGGATATTGTTTAGGTTTTAATACAAATTTATATTAAATGATGCCTCATATCAATAAGGTCGCAAAACAGAGAAAAGTTCTTTTATGATTTTAAGAGAATCAGTTTTGTAAGATGCTACTATAAAATTAGATGTAATATTATATAAGTGGATTGAGAGACATTAAATAAAAATCCCACTTAACACAAACAACCCACCAAGGGATTAATTACCATGGGATTTTAGTATTTTATTGACCTAGAAATATTATGTCATGCCAACACGGGTTTAGTTATGTTGGGATCTATTTAATGTTTATGGTTGAAAAAAATAGAAATGGAATTTCAATCACATTTTTATGTTAACTCATTAATATAAAAATTATTCTTGTGTAAAAAACACTTTTATAGTGTTTATATAATTAAAATATAACTATAATATTGGTGTAAAATGGATGAAATAAGAAATATATTATCTTGTTATAAGTGGTACCCATACCATGTTAAAATGGTAAAATCCAATATAAATTCTAATTAGAACTACATTTAACCAAAGTCCTTTGTGAATGACCTGAATTTATAAAATTATTAATTATATTCATTTAACATAAATTTTTCTTATTTATAAATAATTTATCGTCTAATTGGACTATTTTTCTATTTAAACTCATGATATTATGATAGAATACTATAATTGTGCTATATGGGGAAAAATAGTTTATTCTGAAAGATAAATATTTATTATTGAACCCTACACCATAAGGATTACAATGAAATTTATGGAATAATAAAAGATAAATGGTATATAAATATGGAACCAAAAAATAATTTTATGAATGAAAACATTTTAATGGAATGTAACAACTTTGAAAATGAGATGATTTATAAAATAACCTTATACCTTTCTATGAAAACATTAGAGTTAAATCACCTAAATCAATAATGAGTGTAGTGACTAATATTTTCTCAATGTGAAATAATTGTTTACTATAAAATAATTACATGATCAATAGTCCCATACAATTAAAAATGGAATTTACCTTATATGTGGGTTTCCATTTCCTAGTCACGAGGTATTTACCATGTCCCAAAACATTCCTATCATCATTTATTCAAGCATAAAAATTTCTTAAAATTGAAAAATACCACTGATACCACATTGTGACATCCTTATAAAGGTTTCCTCGTATGTAACTGGGTAATAGGAACCCTGACCTCAAGCATGCCTCCCATTACAACAAAGGGGGTCTACTAGTAGAGAGGGAGAAATGGTAGTAAGGTTTGAAAAATTTGGATCAGTACTAAATATAATATATGGCTTGAAACAATTAATAAAATATGTATGGATAATAATCAAATGATAATTTAGAAACTAAAAATAAGTATATATACCAAATATTTTGATGAATAAATATAAAAAAATACATGAACCTGGAACTAAACTTATATGGATTAATGAAATTTAATTAATAAATAAACAATTTCTAAATACTATATGAACTATAACTGCATTATAAGTGCACAAATTCCTTTTTATGTCCTAGCATGAATCATGTACCAACAATAAAGACCATCTATGTCTTAACCTTCTACCATTAGATCCTTTTAGGAACTAAGAGACAACCTTAATAATGTGGGAGTAAAAATAAGTATTACACCACCAATGGTGGATAGTGCTTTTCCTGTCTATGCGTATAAAAATTAAGGTTATATAAATTGTAGTTTACAAATCTATGAATTAAATTAGAGATCACCACATAATTATTCTTAGAAAAGCTTTGTCTACCCATATAGCTTGTAGAGTATAAATAGGACACCTATGTATAACCCTTGTAGTCTATGAAAATTAATCATAAGTGAATCCTTGAACTGGGATGTGATTTCCCATGTATAAAAATGACGATAATTTAATGAATAATCCAATGAATTCTATATCCGGAATTAGATATCGAACCCATGGCGATTAATCCATACTGTTTAGCTCTAGAGTATAATCTTAGCGATGAACTATAATCATTCCATATAAAATGTGGTCATTTACCAGGCCTATGGATAATATATAATGTAATATCATGACAAGATAAATTGTAATTCAATGAGATAATATATTCAATTATATGTTTAGGGACATCAATAAAAGGTCAAGAGCTGATCTTAGGCATTTTAGTGTTTCTAGATTTTCCATGTGAATAATTGATTATGAGATTATGAATTCATCAATATAAAACAATGAAGGAATCCATGGTGAGATTTAGCCATATAATTATCATCAATTAATTTTTAGACATCTATCAGGTACAAGTTTGGCATTCCCAACTAGAATCCAAGACATTGCAATTGAATGTGTCTCTTTAAAAACATAAATAGTGTGAGTTCAATTATAAGGATTCCCATTATATCAACATTTGTGATGAATAATAAATGTAATAAATAATTAACACATTATTTATCAATTAAATTTGGTTAAAACATATAAAAATGCATTCATTAAGTTAAATAAAATTTCATTTTATAATACCACTCTAATATTAAAAAAATCACTATTGGTATCAAAAAATTACAACATTATTAACCTTATTTTTAACCACCCTACTTCATATAGTAAACAGTAATAATTTATAAGGAATTGTAGATTGGGAATCAAATTAAATCATAATATAATTCATATGTGATTATAAATTCAAATGATCAGTGATTTTCTAATAATTAAATTACAACATTGGATTTTTCCATAAGGTTTCTCATAAAGTACTTATATCAAATTATGATTAAATTATTCTATGTCATTTAGAATGTTCATAATAATAATTGAACATGGAATCTACAATTTATTAAATACACGATATGTGCCTAAAATCTTTTATGTATCCCAAGACATTCACATGGTCCATTTAGAGTTCCAATTTTTAAATGACATTCCAAGCACCACAGAATGGGTTATTTGGACAAAAACTAATTCTGGGGTTTTTCTTATGTTTCAATATAATCAAACCATAATTGGGTGTTTTATTACACCATATGTCAGGTGAGTTTTTATTTTAATTATAAACACAACATATGGGGTTGTTTCACAACATTGAGTAAGAATAAATTAGGGTTTTACATTGATTCAATCCAAATGCACCTTATGAGGTGTTTTGGATTTATAAATACTATTTTTTTATAGGGTGTTAATAGACAGTAATTCAAAACGGTTGTTCTGAGTTGAGTTTTTCAAACCTCTAATAGTGTCGGGGAGGATTGTACTACATATTGATTAGTAATTTGGAGTCTAATAGAAGTAATTATAAATTTTAGATGAAATGGTCATTATTATCTGCATGTAGTGTAATGAAACATTTTTTAACTAGTAATATATTTATTGATCTAATTTAGACCACCTAACATAACCTTAACAGTAATTACCAGCATTATATAGACCCTAAATTTATGCAAAAGAGGATAAAAATTTATAACCATACAAAAATAATAAAAGTGAGAAATATCATAGATAAACATTAGGAGAAAGCTTGTCAGCAATTAAAATAACAGAAATGGGGATGGGGAATATTAAAATCATCTCTAGAAGTCTAATGGATAATAAATTAAGTGAAAAAGAAAATTAATGAAGAATAAATCCCATAAAATAATGTAGAAGGAGGAGGGCACACACAATGGATCTCTTTGATGAAATGGGGACGAAACGAATGTGAAACATATAAGGTAATAAGTTAAAATTCATTATTTTTACTCTTTAAAAGAGGTGCGAGGTATGAAATAATTGTTTTTAAAACCATACACAAATATTGAAGATTCATTTTTTGAAGATCCCTGAATGCACATGGTATATCATATAACTTATATATTTATTCCCCGACCTCATGGATCCCAATGAACATTTATTGAAAACTAAACTATTTTTTGATCCCAATAAAATTATTAAAGAATGAGTGCACTTTTACCAAATAGTAAACATGGATTTGTTATGTGGTTAGCAAAACCTAAGTCATACTAATTCACCATAGATTAAAAAACTAAAAAACATGAAATTTATGCCACAATCAATAAATGGTTTCTTATGAACCAGAAACACATCTCTTGTCCCAAAATTTATACAAAAATAACAATGTAATCTATTTAAACTGTCGTAATTCCATTTTGATTCACTGTTTAAAATATACCAATAAAACATATTGAAAATTAATAATTCCATTAAAATTATCAACCTGTATAGACATGGGATGTTAATAAAACGTTTATACTAGTCATAATCTAAATTATTTTTATAGAAAAAACCACACTTAAAATTTTTATGGAAAAATAAACAAATAAAACATATGATAAGTTTCACATTTATAATTCGAAATAAAAGGGAATACTAATAAATTATATCTAATCCCATTGTATTTTGTTTTTCTCAATTTTGTTTTGTGAGAAATTACAATACCATGATATTATTTTATTTAGAAGATCTGTAAAACATGGGAAGTCATTTATCGAAAAACACAATAAAATTGAAATTTTTTATGAAAATTAGTATTAACAAATAATTAATTTATGTGGATAAAATCATGAAACAAATAACCATGAAAATTATGGGTAGTAAAGATCATTAATTTACATGGAAACCCCAAATTGGATAAAACCAAAAGTTGATGTAGTAATGAATTTTCATGTAAGAAAGAGATTATCAGAGAAACATTACAATGCTGCATAATTAAAAAAATTGAATTATTTCTAAATATTAGTTTATAGAATTTATACATATTAAAATTTGATTAATTCGTAACATAATTTAATATAAAAAACTCTACCCCTTACACTGAATCCCCTTAAAGTGAAAATAATCCTTACAAACAAAAAAATACAATTAAATGGTTCAAATTGGATATGAAAAAAATTATGGTGTGCTATAGGATTACCACATGTACTTACCTTTCACACAACATTATCTCAAGGCGAAATATTATCACTTACCAAATGATATCTAATATCATTATAGTTTATCTACTCATGAACCATCTTATCCTTTGTGAGAAATATAAAACTTTGACTATAAAACTATAGTGAATAAATATATAGATTTCTATTGAGTTTACCAGCTCTAACCCTTAAACAAAAAGACTCATTAATAGGCTCTTTTAAACCCTTATAATTTAACTCAGTGGTTAATAATGTAATATTATTCATTAATATTTCTTTCCAACTAATAGTAGACGCACCAACGTATAAGTTATCACCTATAAAAGATTATATCTATTCAAAAACTCATGGAAAAAAGAGACTACATATCTAATCACAACATCATTTGAACTCCTAAAATACAAGAAGACATTTTTAATCCCATGTAGACATATAAATATCCACTTTAATTCTTTATAATTTTGTTTACTAGGGTTATAAATATTTATTCTAACATAACTAAACTAATGATATACATTTCAATGGGTTTATACCATCTAATAAATCGATGAAACCAATGAAGTATAATATGGAACTCGAGACATATTTTCAACCAAATCTTTTAATTAGGGAAATAATGAATATGAAAGTATAAAATGATCCCCTAACTAAGTACATATAGGATTTTAATTATTCATACTAATCATTTTAAATGATTTCTCAATGTATCTATTCTATGTAAAATACTAGATACAGAAATATATATCCCTCTGCATCTCTGGGGAAAAATATTTCTATATATCCCCAAAATAATTCACTTCCAATAATGAATTAAAAAATTCCTAGTTAATATCTTTAATATCCTCATATATAATAATCATTTCATAAATATATATTATTGAATAAATTAACGACCCATAAAAACATTTATTAAGATTAATAAAATAATCATATCTATTGCTTCCAAAATAATGAAAGGCCATAAAATATTCAAACCACTTATACCATAATCTTTAAGGTAACCCTATAAAAACATATATAAATATTGAATCATTTTAGAAAAAAGTATAATGAAAAACAATTTTACACATTCCCCATAACTAAAAGGTATAATGTATTTGAAAAATAGATAAAAAAATTATTTCATAATGGATCATCAATAAAACCTATAATATTTCCTATATTAATACCCCACTAGATATCACATTCCTAGAACCTTCTAAACATCATGGGGAAGAAAAATAGACTCCAGGGTGAGATCATATGATCTGTACTATTAATCATAGGAGATATTTATCAGTGATTATACATAAACATATGTGTATGATAAAAAATAATATCATAATATTGATATTACAAATGTGATAAATATATTTATTAATTATCCAAGGAATAATTCATCTTCATAACAAATGGAAAAGATTACAAAAATACAAAATCATAAGTAATCAATTGTTCGTTCTGAGAACATATTATAATCAAATGAATGTGGAAAAAATATAGTCATAAAAAAATTTAAACATGTATAAATAGTTTTAGTTTCTCCCATTAATTTGATATCATGATATCAAGTCCTTGTATAATCATATGTAGATGATATCGGGTCTACACGTAAACTCATTGATAAAAAACCATGTCCATTAATAAATATATGGACATTAAACTGTGTTCATGCATTAACTTGTAGACCTAAAAAGAGGTCCATGCATAATATTATAAACATGAAACTTGGTTCATTCATAACATATATACCACATGAGTTATTTATTATTAACCAATTCATTTGTGTAATATAGTGGACCCACACTTACATAATTATAATCTATTCATATAAAATCAATAACATCAAAAAAATCACTTCATCATAGCATAATTTGTATAAATATAGATTGTTTTATTAAATATTTTTTACTCAAAACCATTATCCATCTTGAAAATGAGCCAGTATTGTATTTTATATTTATATATCATGAGAAAATCATAGATAAAATATTCCTTTGAATGATAATTTTCAACATTTATTGGTGAAATGCCCTTTTCATTTTGAAATAACATAATTAAAATTTAAATTTTCTAAAAATATGAAGGAAACAATTTCATTTAATGTAACCTTGAAAACAAGTAATGTAATCCTCAAATCATTTAGCAGCTATAATTGAATGAAAAATTTTTCATGGCATATATATTAAAAGACATAATTGTTTTTAAAAATTATGAAATTTAAAAAAATGGTTAGTTTAAAAATGATAGAAATAATCCTTTATATATTTTTTTAAATAAAATAAAATTTACTGATAATGACCATTATATAAAACAATTTCAAAATCTTTTGGCACGATAAAATATTATTTCAAACCAAAACATAAATATGGTTGAATTTTCATTAAAATTGAGTTGTCATTAATTTTAAGTAAGAAATAGTGGAAAATTGTACTTAAAAAAATTCCATAAATAACATGTGGAGTATAAAATTGATGTGTTTTTTAGGAAAATATCCATATAACATTCCTTAATATAAATTTATCATTTATATTCCTTAAAATAAAAGAACCTAAAACATATATAATTTTCATATACCACATATAGATTCGTATTCATTCAAATATGATGTATAAGAAAAATCGATTTTCTAAAGGTATATTCTATAAAATTATTCATATATAACATAAATTGTCTCCTTACATTATAATTTAAAATTTCTCTTTCAGGTATAATTTCATAATTAAAATTCATATTTTGGAGAAAACACTTTTGTTATCCATGTAATTTTTGGGTAGAAGGTTCTAGTACATACACCATGGTAATGGTTTCATAGAAACCAGAATATTAATCACAAGTTATGTGTTGTAATAATTAATTTATACAGTATTATAATAATTCGTATAAAGTGGTTTTGAAATTTGAATTACATTACTATGTCAGGCCCATAATATATTCAGACACAAGAGTAATGTTTCCAATTCTTGGTGGATACAATAAATGAAAGATAAATTATAATTAAACATTCCTAGATGTTTCTTATATCATTAATATCTAACATATTAATTAAATATATTTTTATTATCAACCATGTAAAAATAAAATGAATAACTAATCACATCGCTTCATAGAGGTGGTAATCCATACATACAAACTGGCGAAGGTATCATTTTAAATGTATGGAATTCTAAAAAGGTATATAAAATAATATACTTAAGAAAGACAAATTTTATCATAAAATTATATATAAAAATTTAATACATCATAATAAAAAAAATTAATGATGGGGATAAAAAATTTAATACTACACATCGTAGGGAAGTAGTCTATATATACAAACTATCTATGTTTTTGTTTACCATGTGTTGAAAAAGAGGGATGATAGCTATTTTTCCATTATTTTGATAAAATAAAATTTTATTAATGCTGATATATTTATTATTTTATTATTAATACATTAAATATTAATGTGGTAGGATAAGATATAAATTCAAATAGGGTTGGAAATTTTATTATTACTTATTCGATATGGATCGAATTGATCCCTTTTAGGGACCCTTAAAAAGTTGATTTAATAAGATTAAAATATATAATTCATTGATAGGAAATCACAGAAGGGAATTTATAATTTTTTATTTATGATAGGTGGATCTAGTGGGTGTAAAGATGATAAGAGTAGAGGTTATCTTTTATAAGTATGGTGGCAGGGGGGCAGACACATGTTGAAGATTCTAAAGGATTTAATTATTAGAAAGTCTTTTTCCTAGAATCATTCCCCAAAAAGTGAAATTTCAATTATATTATTATAAGGGTTAAAATAACATCTTCTAATATGAAGATAGATAAAACTTTATTTCAATATTACTAAGTTTAAATGAAGGTTAACCAATTTTTTTATTTTTACTATGGTGACACATTTTTAACCAACATTATAATTCATAATGAGGAAAATTAATGTTCTAATAATTAATAAATTTCTAAATGATGATTAAAAACATGGGATTCATTTTTTATTTATAAAATTACAATAAAATTTTGAAATAAATTTACTTTTAAAATTAAAAATGAAACGTAAAATTATTTTCTAAAGAATAAATTTTTCTGTATCAAATTATTTTAATACAAAAATTTGGAAAAATATTGGTTCCAATAAAAGTATTTCAATTTTGAATATTGAAAAGTAATTAATGAAAATTTAAAAAACAAACATTTCAAAAATTGAATTTTAAATTACATTCAATGAAAAAGGGATTGTATATAGAAACTTTTATTTTTTTACTATTAATATAAAAATCATATCTTTCATAAAAAACAAATCAAATAATTAACAATGAGATAAATTTAATATAATTAATTGAAAATAAGGTCTATTTTTTGATATTATAATTATAAAAAAAGAAAATATTAATTATAACAAACACCCATAAAATGAAATGAAATCATTTTTTTATGAAAATGTATTTTAAATAACTAGAATTACTTTATTAACAACTGAGTTCTTATATAATAAGAAACTATAAATACATTTGTTATAATAAAACTTTAATATAGATATTTTTAAATTTGGTTATGCCTATTCATAGCCACTAATTTTGGGGATATATAATATAATATATCAAGATTATTTTAGACTCACAGTTGCATATAAATCAAGATATCATGTAATTCTAGTTTATTTCAATGGAAATACAAATAAAATATTTTGGTGTCACATTTTATCGCATTTAAAAGGAATTTCCCCCAATGAAATTAATTCCCATTGATATAACTATATAAGGATATCTCTTTTTCATCACATTACCAGGTACCCTTGTCTCTTCCTCGAGTTTCTGATTCCAATAGAGAATAATAAACATTAATGTTGTACTGTTATGTATCACTTTATATCTACTATATAAGATCTATACTTTTCATTATTTTTAGAATAGATCATTCACTATTCATAAAAATAACGACTTCAATAAATTTTAAGGATTATGTATATTCTTCCTAAGGATAGATCCATGAAAATATTCATGAAATTTAGAATGGTTTGGTGTAAGAACCATATGATTAGCCACCATCCCAAATTGATCTAGAATACGAAAGTGCCCAATATTCCTGTGGATCAACATTCCCAACTTTAAAAATATCATTACCCTCATTTATAGATAAATTCCTAGGAATAACTTCCCACAAACATTATATTCTTTATTTTATCAACTATTTTCAGTATTACTTTTCTGTAGACATTGAACTGTCATGATGTAAAACTTAATAGTTCTAACTTACTATTCCATGTCATCATTCATCTCATTTAATTAATATTTTATTTCCAAACTTCATAAAAGAACATTTGAGTTCGATATTTCAATCCATATATTTCATCAGAAGGGTCTATATTAATTCTCAATTGAAGCATATTATCAAATAAAATTTAACAAGAGGATTTGGATGATTCCAACCACATTAAAATCAATAAAATATGTTCACAATATATCTACAATGGTTTAATGCTCCTCTAATATTTAATTTCTATATGAGGATGATATACAGTTCTAATGTCTAACTCTATATTAAAATTTTGTTAAAGGATTCTCCATAGAAACATATAAAACCTAAGATAAAATTTAGATATAACAAAATGTATTACTTGAGGAGACCATACCACTTCTTTATTTTATATCATGGAATTCTAACCAAGAATATAATACCCTCTTACAGAAGGGAAATGTGATAGCTTCGTAAGTAAACCAAATTTAAAGAAAATAGATGTTTTCAAATTCATCTTTTTAGGGGGGTCTAATAAAGAAACCCATTGTTATTTTCCATTTTAATTATTTTATGGGTAATGGTTATAATAAAAACATATTCTTCTATATATCCTCCTTAAATGTTTAACATACTAATAATCAATACACATATTTAGTAATATATATTTTCAAGTTACCCCATCAAAAAAATCATTCATTGCCCTATATATTGTTATACATATAGGATGAGAAGATAATTATGAACTAAAAGATTCATATAATGATTTATTCGTAAGGTCTGGTATAGATGGGACACATACGCAATTAATAAAATATACCATTCTATCACAATTATGCTTCAACTCAGGATCACTTCCCCATTCTATTAAAATTCCACAATCCTATTTTTCACCTCCATAATCTTCATATTGATTGATGGTAAAACATTAATCTGTAAAAGATACAGTTAGTCCCATTTAACTATGATTTCAAGAAAAATAATTTAAAAATACATAAATATTGGATATTTTTATGTTACTATCATAGAAAAATTTTTAGTTTCCTTCCAACTCACAGTATCATTTAACTTCATCACCATCCTTGGGTGCTTGTATATTGAACAATAATTATAATTAATAATTTCTCATAATATCCTTAAGAATGTATTCATATATTTATATATTAATATAGATATAATGATTTAATGATTAGTATATATATCACAATTTTCACATACATTTAATTACACCATAGTTTCAGTGAAAATATTCATACTATTAACATCAAATCATGAGCCGTGTAAATTTTCTTATCATTTTGACATTTTCACTTGAGGCATAAGTTATCACCATGTCATTTTTCATGAGGATTCATACCAATCAATTATTTTAGGCATTACTATATAACACAAACCAGTATTTACTGTATAGAACTATAATAATAATTTTTTTGTCCAACCATCTTTTCACCTCACCGAAATGTTTCTCATATTTATCCATCAAAAGGAACTTGTCTCGCACAAATTTTATATGTCTACTCTATTAGATATCATTAATAAACTATCCAAATTTTTTATATAATATAATACCAACACATGAAAAATATGAATTTTGGTCTTAGTAGTTTGTCTAGGAAAATGTTTAATAATATCCATCTTGGATAAATCTATCGATATTAACACCCTTGAGATTATATAACCCACATATAAATAATCATATATCAAAAATTCAAAATATAAAATTTTTTCATATAGGTTATCCTTCCTTGTGATCTTTACTAATATCCTCATATGAACTTTTTGATCATAGTTCATCATATAGTATTTATGAATTTCATCTAAAAAGAATACCACACACTAACCATGTTATTATCTAATGACTCTATTCATCAAATCAATGAATATACAGAGGAATTATTATGATAAAATAACATCACATTAATATCATAGTTCCCACACATCGTACTAAATGTTTTCTTTGATATATAATCACTTTTTTCCCATAATTGATTATATACAGATCAAATTACCACCATGGAAAAATATATATCCTTACATAATAGATTATACATTTCATAAATATGGTGTATAGAATACTTATTATTAATAATGATCATGATAGGTTTCAAATGGTCAATTAAATTTCATGTTCAACAATATATAATCTTAATAAAAATAAAATGTTCACCCCATAGTGTTGAACAAATTTTGACAAATCATTTATCAATTACCTCTTAGATTTTATTCATCAATTCATGCATCTCATATAGGTCCATTTTATAGGGAGTCTTTGAAATATGTGTAAGAACTTGTATGATTTTTATTGAAAAATCAACATCACTCAATGTGGGAAAACAAATAAAGTATAAATGAAAAACAGGAGTATAATTAAGAACAATAGTCATATCAAAACTGAACAGTTTCCCCATGCCATTTGAGATATATATCCCTCGTATATATATATATAAATATCAATATAATTAATGCATCCTCCATTTGATGTTAATATTCATCCTCACACCATAAAAATATCAGAACATAATTTGGAATATCAATTGTTGATTTCCTACTCCATATGTTGATATGGGATCTATATAGACATATCCAATCCCGACCTAAAGTCACATCAAATTCAACTAGTTGTATAACCACAATATTTTCAAGAAGAATATTCCCAAATTTTTTATTATAGATGTTTTATAGACTTCAGAGGAAATCATCGTACCATTATAGGGTTTCACTACAATGTCAATGTCAAATCATATGGGTATTAACTAAATTTACATGAGAAATTTCATGACATAAAATAAATAATTTGAATTATCATATATAAAATAATAAAATATTTTAGAAAACCTATATCCCCATAAGCTTCTACATTTCATCTGCAATCCCTTTCTGAATCCAAAATGGTTAGTATATCCTTTAAGAACCATTGATTAGATAAATTAATCATAAAAAATTAAAATTATGACATATAAATAATGATACGTTATTTTCAATATATGACACTATAGGATTAACCTATTTCATCGATAGTGATTAAATATTTTAATTATTCATAATATATCCTAATGAGAATTTGAAGTATCCCATGCCTTTACCCCAAAAGTGTCATGAATACAATGCAATATTAGGCCTATTTACCATCAACTATGTCACAGTTGAGATAATACCTTTCAAACCCCTTTATGTTTATTTACTTTATGTACAATTATTCCAGTGCTTCACCAATATTACACTATCCAAAAAGAGATGTATTTTCTAAAAAATCAATAATACTTTATTTATAATATCATTGGATATTCCCATATACATAATAATATCCTAAGGGTTCAGACTAATGTTTCCTCCCCCCAGTTTCCTAAAAAACCTTCTCTAATGCCAATTTAGGTTAAATGAGAAAAACATATATAAATATTAGATCATTTTAGATGAATATATAAGGAATATCACAGTTATACATGCCATGAAACCATAATGGTTTAGTTTTGTTGGTGACTATATATATAATGATATTTTTTTATAATGGATTCTCAATATCTATAATAATTTTATTCAAATTCATACACTTCTCGGTGTTACATTCTTAGAACCCTCCATCAAAACATTTGGATTCAGAATATAAAAAATAATGAGATAAGATACACATTGATGGGAAATGAAGGAGATATCTAGCAGTGACCATACATGAGCATTTCTTATGAGATAATAATAATAACATACGAAATTCAGTCAAAATTTATTAAATATGACTAAAAATGAGTAATTTAGTAATTCATTATAATGGTAAAATCAAATTGACAAAAATTGTGGAGACATAAATAATCAATCATGGTCTATGAGAGCATATCAAAGGAATTTCAATGTTGAAAAATAATAATATATAATCATTGGGAACATGAATAAATAGATACATGTTCTCTCTTTAATTTATTTACATTATATAAGGTCATAAAATCAAATTATGGGTTTGAAACCAGGTCAATGAATTATGTTATATACACAAAACTATGTCCATGCACCAACATATTGACATTAAAGTTGGTCCTTGCATAATATTGTCAATATGATATCTTATTCATAGAAAACATAGTTATATCATGGCGTATCATTATAGCTAATTTATTAGATAAGAATAGCATAACCAGACATCATAGAATCCAAATTCAATCATATATCTTCAACAAAATCATGGAAAATTTTATCATTTCATCAAAGAATAACCAAATGAAAAGAAAAATATTTTCAACAATATTTCATGTTGAAAACAATAAACCATTAAGATAATGATTAAGGATGTAATTATTGAATAATAACCCTAGTGAAACATTATTAACATCAATTTATTTAATCATAGATTCAAATTGTCCTTAAAAATCACTTGGAGAGTTTATTGAGGAATATACTCTTTGTAACATTATATAACATAATTCAAATATTAGGAATTCAAGAATATTATGGGAAACTATTTATTTACAAGGAACCAAAAAATAATTTTAAGTTATTTCTAAAAATTAAAGTAATTACTTGAATAGAAAACATTTAGAAATATTACTTTATAAACATTTATAACTAAATTCAAATATTGTAGAAATTACATTTTTAAAAAAGTGAGGTGTATATGAAAATTTCCATAAAACAATTCTGAAGAACATGTACATGGATGGATATTTTTATTGAATAAAAAGGATTTTTGGATGAATTCAATTAAAAAATATTTTCGATATCTTTTTATGATAAAAACATAAAAAATGGTACTAGTATATAAAAATTCTATTAACACAAAAATGGGAAAAAATTTTGTCTCAATATATAATACTAATTTAATTAGCCTTTATGTATATTTAGGGAATATTGTACCAAGTTGAAATGAAATATCATTTTTAATCATTGCCTCATGTCATTCCATTGACCATATGTGTTAAAATATACACTATAATAAATAAATATTTATTATAAATATATTAATGAACTATATTTATGAATAAACGACTATTTATCCTTCATTTATAATTTTCACGTATCCATTTATTAAAAATGTATTCATTAATGTTAACAATTGGGTGAATTTTTTTTTTACATGTATTTTCAGTTCAATGAATTTAGAACACAGACCTTGGTCGTGGAATGATCATAAAAAAATCTTAATCATGACATAAGTATCAAAATAATACATTATATAAACTTTTTTAAAAAATCATTCAAATTGTTGATGAAAAATGAATACATCACTTTGGCTCGATGGTAATCAAAATATACGAAGGAGGGATATTTAAACTTTTCATTGGATATAAAAAAGAAATATAAATATTATATAACCCTTCCAAAATCATTGTTATATTAAATATATCATATATATTCAATAAATATCCCCTTATCATCCATATAAGGAAAGGTAAAAAATAATCGCATAGCCTTGTAGAGGTGATAGTCCACACATATACATGAGAAATTTTATTATTTTCAAATGGTTGGAAATGTAATATTTTAGATAGAATAAAAAATTATTGAAGAATAAAAATTTAAAAAATATCACTTATAAACACTAAATAAATAACATTAACCATCCATTAATGATGGTGATTTAAAATGGAACACATCGCTTCATGTTCATGTAGTCACTGTGTACACAAAATTGATGATTTGTTCACCTTTTTTTAAGAAAATATTGTGTATAATCATGGTTCTATAATTATTATAAAATATCAATATATTTATGGTACTATAGTTTTTATGTTATGGATAATTGATTATATTTTATGGTGGTAGAAGAAGAAATATATTTAAAGATGTTAATAAGATTATTACATCTTCATAAGTAAGTATCTATTAGGTACCATCTTAAGAATCCTTAGAATTTTATCTTAATGTGAAAAATGATAATAATTAATATGGATGATAAGAACATAATTGGGCGGTGTTTTTTTGATATACATTTCCCTGAAAGTTGGAAATAAGAGATGAGAGGAGGTGATGTTTTGTAAGTGGGGGAAGGATGCAATATAAAAATTTTAAAAGAGTAAAACATTTTGAAGTAGTTATAAACTAAAAGTGTACCATTAAATTTTTCTTGTAATCATAATGTGATATGGGTAAAAACAACCCGATCCCTTGTGATTTACGATGAAATATTTTTGAATTGTAACTTTTTTTACCTAGGATATCCCTATATACCCTTTATCCATCTTGACAGATTTTTACTGAAGGTAATATGCATAATGACCAAAATTAGAATTTACCTCAGTACAAAATATTGAAATACTGATTTCAAGAATGAAATCCATTTATCAATGTTCTATTTCAATAAATTGGAATATATATTTAAATCAAAATAGAAAAATGAAATGAAAATATTTTTTCATAAAAATACCCTTTTTATTTATAAAAGTGATGTAAATTAAAATTAAATATAATGAGGGCTATATTTTTAATACATGGATTATATATTTTCAAAAGAAATGAATGAAAATTTTACACTGATCATATATGATATTATTATATTTAAATAAATGAAAATAAATGGATATTTTATATAATAACCTATATTTTCTAATATTCTTTTAAAAATTACATTGTTCGTAAAAATTAAAAAAAAACTCACTATTGGATAATTTTTATCTGATGATTTTAAAAACTATTTTAAATTATTCAAATAAAATACTTAATATATAATAAATGAATTATAATCACCATAAGAAAAGAAATAAACTCATTTTGGATGAAAATTATTTTTCTAAAACTTAAATTTATATTCTTAATAAAATTATTACTTAATAAATTATAATAAAAACTGATTTTTTATATGAATCCTTAAAAAATTAAATTTTATTATAACTATTAATAGCTACTAATTCATTGTGCATGTAATATTATATATTTCATTTATTTTTTAATTGTTGTTTTGTATGATGAAAATAGTCAAATACATCACATTTATTTCAAAGAATATACATTCAAAGTAATTTGGTGTTACATTTTAGGTGTTTTCCCCATATAAATATTTATTCAATGAAATTATAGAGTATTGCATTACTAAAGATGCATATCCCTATGGAATCTATGTATAAATATCCACCTCAAGCACTCTATGGAGAAAATAATTCTTCATATCAAACAGCACCATCTCTAGATTTGGAAAATCAATATTAACCAAAAAACTATAAAAAATATATAATTTAAAATTTTAGATATGAATATATTAACTCCCCACATGAAAATTTATTGTAAACTTTAGAATCTGACCATTTTTTCTTTCTTTCTTCGTCAAATCCTAGTATAAAATCCTTCTTTTTGAACACCCATTTGTTGTGAAGTTCCTTCTTATCCATAGTTAATTTAACTAATTGCCATATTGAATTTTTCAAATGTTACTCAATCTATTATTTTATATAAAACATTCATATACCTAAATCCTTAAAACAAATTGAATCTAAATAATTTATTGGTGCTTAATTTGAATCATTATGTTAAACCAAATTTTATTATTAAGATACCATGTCATCATGAGAATTCTAATTTGTTTGTTTAATATTTATGTTAGGCCAACAACAACACATTAACTACACTCTTTGGTTTATTGATAAAATAATTAAATACTTAATTTATATAATTGATACTAATAATTTTTACTAAATCTTTTACATCCATACCATACAACAATAAGTTTTAAAATTGGATTTCTTTCACTCTAATGGTCTTTTTTATTTTATTTTTAGATTACTAGGAAAACAATTTTCATAAAAAATAACCACTAATTTAAAAGATTTCTTCTCCCACACAACCTAATCATTTCATATATATTATTAATACATCATTATCATCAATATAAAACCCTTCAGTGAATAACTTGTGGAAAATCATTCTTGAAAAAATGGGGAATGAAAACATAATAACGGTGAGCTTAAATTCTCAATAAGGGTAATCATAACCATTATCCACTGAATGTCATCAAGGATCCTATGGAGTAAATATGGTTAAGATGACATATTCATAGTACATGACTAAATTATAAATGAACTCATACCCATTAATATATAAATCATCAATAATGAAATTAAGAATAAATATTTATTAAGAGGAAGATTCGTAATATTCCATAATTAGGAATCATGTGATATCAATCATGATCAATGGAAACTTGAGAAACTCATGGAATCCAAAGATAAAATGTATTCCTATCATGTAACATAATAATCATCATAATAACAATATATTTTTAATAAATATACCACTGACATCTAATATAATTATCCATATACATAGGTGAATCCTAATGCATTAGAGTGTTATCTAGGTGAACATATCATTTATGATATAATAGGATCACTTAGTTCTATCTACGCAACTCCAATCCATAAGCTGTAATGGGCTCACTCAATGTTATCGGGGTGCAAACATCATATATGATTACTAGAAACTACAACATTAATATAGTTTATCAATCTATTCTTTCTTCCTAAAACACATAGAAAAAAATTAATATTATTTCAATTATATTATTAACCCATATAATTTAAATGGGTTTCATGTCAATCTATTTGAAATATTATTTTCCAATGGAAAATAATTGGCTTCCATAATAATCTATTTGATACATGGTTGAAATATAAAAATAAATAGGTTCTATAACAATCCCTTCAAAATATGGTTAACCCATGGAATAGAAACGAGGTTTCTAAAAATGTACTTGATGCATGGTTAAACCATGGAAGAGAAAAATCCTCCATAATAATACCTTTGAATAAATAATATACCATCTACATAAAGAATGTATATACTTTCATTATAAAATATCCCAATTGGTGGAAAAATAATAATAACGGTTTCAGATATTAATGTATAGAAATACAATTAAATGATCAATAAATAAATATTGCCGAAAACACATTTTTATTTTAATAATAAATTTTTTAAAATAAAAAATTTCATTAAATATTGATAAAAAAACATTCATTAAAAAATCATTGGAAATATATAATCCATGCATTAAAATATTATTTAAAACATTTATTGAGGAAAATATCCATTACATTTTGAAAAGAAAATTCAATAAATTATGAAAATTATTATTTTTAAATATCCATGAAAACATATAAATCAATATTCAAATAAAATATTGGTGAAGATAGAGTAAAATTATGTTAATATCATAAACATCAAAACATGTGTTCCTTCTATAATCTTTTTAAAAATAGTCATTGTTTGCAAAATGATAGGAATATTCCTTTCAAATGATTATGTAAAAAAGTAAAAATGGGTAGAAATTATTTATAAAATTATTATAAGAACTCTATACTTGTTTTTGAAATATATTTTTGTAATTCCTGAAACCCCAGTTGACCGAAGCTAGTGTTAGAACCTGTCGTGTAAATTTTTTATAAATGAAAATGAATTATTACACAACACATTGTACAAAAAAGGATCCTTACCAGTCTCGAAATTTTATAATTAGATATAACTATTAAATTTCCTAAAAACAATAATGGAATTAACTAATCTAAATAATCAGTATTGTGCTTCCACCCCATATAGAAATATTTCACTTAGAAATAAACTAAACCAATAAAAATAATTTTAAAACATTGGATGGGCATTTAAAATTCCCAATAAGTGGGTTCAAAATAATTAAAAAAATTATTTTAAAACATTTAATTAAATTATTCATAAATACTTAAAAGTATATTTTTATAACATTTGAAATCTAAGTATTAACAAAACAATTAATATCATAAAATAATTATAATTAAATGAACGTTATGATTAATCCATTGAAAATAATAATATTCTGGTGGGTCATTCATGATTCCAGGTAGACCATAATAAAAACGATAACATATGGTTACAATTAATAACTCATATGGAATAATCTTCTCTTAATATATATGTGTTCAATCTTCATAATGTCACATAAAATACAAGATAAATTTTTTAAAAATACTTATGATGGGCCTACTTTTCTCAATCATTGCCTAAATCATATCAAATATACATACATAATATTATTTTAATTTAAAAATAATCTAAATTTTTTCCCAACATGTCATCAACATTTTCTATACTGTTTGTTAAAGAATATTTATGAGATTATCTTGTATGAATTAACAGTTATTATTTATAAATTTTAAATATAATGGATAAAGAATCGAAATTGAAACATGATGTTAGAATGAATGGGATGTCATTTTTTATTTAGATGATGGCCATTCATAATTATGCATGGCATACTAAGGGTTGAATAAATTTTTTTACATGAAATGATAGCTTCTTTAAGTTTTTCAAAAAAATGATAACAATTATCATTTAAAAACCAAGGTTAAAAATAAAAATAAACTATAAACTGATAGATTAAGAACAAATTGTACCTTTATATATATATATATATATTGAAAAAATATATTTTCCCATTATTAATAAATAAATTGATATAAATGTATGTATATACGTAATTATATATATCATTATGCCTTACACATAAAAGGTTGTTTTAAAAATATAAGAAACCCCATTGGTAAATGATTTCTCATTCAACATAATTTTTTATAGATAAATTTTATAAAATACTTTTTAACTTATGAAAAACATAAATTTTTATAGATATATATGAATATATATATGTATGTGTATATACATATTTATATATTTTTAATCAAAAATATTTGATCAAAATAAAATCTAATCTTACCCACCATAAATTATGAAATAAAACATAAAATATAAAACCCATATCATATATGGTTTGAATATAAATAAATATATACATATATACATATATATTTATAATTCATCATAAAATGAAAAAAAAAATTGATTAAAATAATTTAAACCCATTCAAACCATAGGCATAGTATAACGACCCATACTTTACATACATTATTATTACTTCAGAATTGAAGCACACTTATTACAACATATAACAAAACCATGAAATGACCGTATAGGTATAGTGTCTTTAGAAATTGGGAAACATAAACAATTGGTTCATAAAGCATCTACATTGCCTCCCATTTATTTCATCATATCTAGAGTCCCTTTTTGGAATATCCTACTTAATAACCTTCTTCCTGACATGGGGAAATAAAACATACAAAAGGGTGAGGTCAAATTCTCAGTAAGGGTAAACAAATGAAATATAAATCACATCATATACATAATAACATAACTTTTAGAAATCCTAACCTACAAAAGAGATCATAATTTCATAACATGGGATAAATCATAGTAGTGAAATATAATCCCAATAATCATAACATAAAACATGAATCTTTGTGGCATAAACACATAATAATAGAGATTCATTTCTTATTAGTCAATACTCATTGCCAAGAATATCTTAGTGGACAAAGTCCATTTCTGAACTGAGTTCACTCCTCGTTTCAGTCCTATTTCACTGAACCGGTTTAACCAGCCATTCCATCCATGTCTATATCATGAGATATAAAATAATTACCCAATGCATTAGAGGGAGATATAGGTCCCACCCATCTCATAATTATACCATTCTTATGTGTTCACAAAATCATAAACCATACATCATAGCATAACCCATGTAATAAAAATTGGAATCTTAAATATCGTGACATCATAAAATAATTCATATAAGATAAAGGAATTCATAAAAATGTTTAAATCACAACATAATCAAATCCATGTAATAATAGGGATAGAAACAGAACCCTATATTATCTTATATGGAAAATAATTTTGATAAAACTCTTGAACTTCATTCATGAGAAAAATAACCTTTCTACGTCAAAAACATTTTCCTTTCTTAACATGTCATAAAATTTTATACTAAAATAACTTGATTAAAAATAAACTTCAAAACATGTAAAGGATGCTTCATGTAAATAATGTTTTAAAAATACATTCATGTCGTATAAGTTAAAAAAATCATTCTTCTCATACTTTTGTCGGAAAAGTCAAAAAGTACCTCGTATGAAAAATGACAAAAGATTCCTTTCATATCCATTACTAAAAACTCCCCGAAGGTTAAAATTGGATATAAACTATTTTAGAAGGATATAAATATTACATATTGAGTAAACATGGATGTGGATGATAAAATACACCCCAGTAAATACCAAAGTATAAACAATCTTGGATAAAAATGAGATTGTGATATTTTCCCTTACCTTAGGTCTGATTTGCTTTGTAAGTTTCCAAACCTCATGTATAATGATTTAAATAATATTATTGAATTATTCCATAATCATACGTATTTTTATGATATCATATATGGTCATATTATTTGCTTATTATTAGTAATATTTCATTGTTACTTGTTATTCGGGTGTTTATTGCTTTTTGTTCTTATGCATGTTTTGTCGAATAAATTCTTATTCTTATTTTTGGGTTATAGATACCTCATTTCCAGAATTTTATTAGTGTAATTATATCATATTAATTCATTCAATTCATTTATATAATCATTATGCAATGAAGATCATGTAGAACGAGTCGCATCACATCGTGGAGACGGTATTTTGTACGTACGCACGAGTGATGATATCGTTCCAATGATCGTGGAATTGTATTGGAGTGTATGTATAATATTTCAGAATCAATATAACTTTTCAATAATCATGTATAGTAATTATTTACACCATTATACCCATCCATGTAAGGTGGTGGTGGAAAATAGTTTACACCACGACGTGGAGATGGCAGTTCGTACGTACGCACGCGCGGTGATTTCATTTTCTGTAGGATGGATAGATGGTGAAATAGGGTTGTTTCATACATATAATTACATATCAGTATATGATTGATACTTATGTTGTTACTTTATAATGAAACAACTAAATAAGAAGAATTGGAAGATGAAATAAAGTTGAAAGAATCAGTAACAGACATTACCTCTTCTTTGAAGCGCTTCTTTACGACCTCATTTTAGGGCACAATAATTGGTCTTTGAAGAAGACCAGGACCTCTAGGATATCTCTAGGGAAGTGGAGAGGTGAAATTGGAAGGTTTTGGTCGAGCTTGAAGGCTCAATGTGGTTTGAGGAAGAGGGGGAGGAGGTGCCCTTTTATAATGGAGGATAGGGGCTCCTTTGGAAAAACTAAAAATATTATTTTATTATAAAGCAAAATTCGGTTTTGAATAGATCCAAATTTATTTATTTCTAAGATAAGGTGGTTATGGGTCTAAATATTCTCATAAAACATAATTTAGATAAGTTTAGGTTTGTATTTTAACCTTATCATTTATATTTACCTTTAAGTTAGATAATTTTACTTTTACCGTGTCCTTTTGTGTTCTTACACTATATGGTTAATAAACTTACTATGACAAGATAAAAGAACCCAAAATTGTTTATTATTAATATATATAACCTTATATAAGTCATTTTCCGAATCCGTAGATTTTTAGGAATAAACTAACAATTAATAATATAATATTTTTTTAAAAAAACTATTTTATGTCAAATTTGATACTATTTAGTAATTTATTTTTTTGAAAATCATAACAGAATTAATAGTTAGAAAAAAGTTACTCAAATCAATAATAACATGTCATATTAACCTATAAAATTAGAGGAATTCATAAAAAGTCTAAAATTACATTTATTTAGGTATTTATAAAATCAAATATGTCAATATTTCATTAATAAGATAATTACTGCATCATCATTGTGTCGTAAATAAATTACATTATATAATGTCTAAAAATTAAAAATAAAATACCATTATGTAGGAAATATTTTTAGATTTCTAATGAATATTTATAGTCTAATTAATCTTATGTATAACCCTATATTAAAAATTCTTTAGTTACTAAACTTTGATTTTAACTATTTTAACCCTTCTTTAAATAAATTGATAATAAATGTCCTAATCTAATCCATGTGGGCCTAAATGGTCATATTTTATTCCTAAGGTTGTTTTTTGTCGAATTACAGTAATCCAAAAGAATTAGGACATGTGTTAGGGTAATAATAATATTCTTTTTACCCTTAATTACCTTATTTACATTTAACCGTGGTAAAAAAAGTAAAAAGTTATTATTCACCAAAAATTATTTTCATCTTATTGAACCACATTTTAGTCATTGAAATTAACTGTGTTTCTCGGATTTTCGAAATTCCACTAACAGAAGCGGTAAAATTATGTTTTATGAAAAATTCAGTTTTTTTAACTACCACTTAGTGGTTTCACTATTCATCAAAAATTTAAAATTTCCAAAAAAATACAAAACATTAGGCCTAAGATATATTTTATATTATGAATTCAAAAATGATGTCTATTTTACCAAATTCAAAACACATCAGTTGCATTAATTAATTTAAAAAATTAATTATCGTCATCAAAACAAATAGCGTGTTTTAAGAGATAATAACTATCAAAAGATTGACACTTGTTTATGTTTGGTTTAAATGTGAAATTACATTCAATGACCAAAATTGTATTAAATGGTAAAAATATATTCTAAATATACTATAAAACCACTCAAATTAATAATTTATCACTATTAATTATTTCGATTAAAAAGTTGTTTTTAATTAAAATTTAGTAATTTTCACTATTCATCAGAATATGAAAGTTATCCAAAAAATACCAAAATTTCACCCTAAGCTAATTTCGATATTCCGAATCCAAAAATGAAGTCCATTTTGAAAAATAAAATTTAAAAAATTTAAAAAGGTGGTTATTAATATTCATAATGGCTAGTTTTAATAATATTTTAATAGAATATCGTTGTTCAGTGAAACTCGGTATTGCGTACCACGCAAGCTGTCGAGGAAGGTCGTGATTGCATGTAAAGAAAGACAAGAAAGTTTTGTGTGTAGTGAAAGATTCCTTTGATGATTTATATAACATAAAAACAAAATATTTCTCATAAAAGTCTCAGGTGTTACATTCTACCTGCCTTAAAATGAATTTTGCCCTCAAAATTCGTCACTTTGTAACAAATATATGAGGATACCTCTCCCTCATCATATCCTCAAGATCCCATTTAGCTTCTTCTAATTGGTGGTTCCTCCATAAAACATTCACTAAGAAAGTGTTCTTGTTTCATAGTACTTTTTCGCTACGATCCATAATCTCTATCGGCTGTTCTTCATAAGAAAGATCCTTCTCCAGCGGTACAACTTCTGAGGTGAGTACATGTGAAGGATCAAGTATGTACTTTCTCAGGAGAGATACATGGAACACATCGTGAACATGAGAGAGATTCGGTGGAAGCGCCAATCGGTAAACTACCTTTCCAACACGATCCCGTATTTCGGAAGGACCGTTATATCTAGGGCTCAACTTACCTTTCTTTCCAATTCTCTTGACCCTCTTCCAGGGAGATATTCGTAAGAACACTTTATCACCCACTTCAAACTCTAGGTCTTTTCTTCGGTTGTCGGGATAACTTTTCTGTCGACTCTGAGCTTCTCTTATGTGTTGTTGAATAGATCAGACCTTTTCTGCCATCTCATCAACAATATCAGGTCCTAATAGATTTCTTTCCCCAACTTCATCCCAGCAAGTTGGAGTCCTGAATTTCTTTCCATAGAGAGCTTCATAAGGAGCCATCTGAATACTGTAGTGAAAGCTATTATTATAAGAAAATTCCACCAAAGGTAGGTGTTGATCCCAACCACCTTTGATATCCATAGAGAAATTTCTCAACATATCTTCTACAGTTTGAATTGTTCTCTTAGACAGACCGTTTGTCTATGGATGATAAGTTGTGCTGAAACTCATCTCTGTATCCAGAGTATGCTGAAGACTTTTCCAGAACATTGAGGTAAACCTTGGATCCCGATCAGATATAATAGAAAGTGGTAATCCATGCAATCTTACCAATGCCTTTACATATATCCTGGAAAGCTGATCCAGAGGGAAATCCTCTCTAATAGCAATGAAGTGTGCAGACTTTGTAAGATGATCAACTGTGACCCAGATAGCATTATTGCCTTTGGATGTTTTAGGAAGTCCTGTGACAAAGTCCATAGTGACGTTTTCCCATTTCCATTCTGGTATGGGTAATGGTTGTAAAATCCCCATAGACTTCTATCTCTCAGTTTTAACTTGCTGAAAAACCAAGAATCGAGAGACATATTCAGCAACATCTCTTTTCCTGTCATCCCATGAGATGTACTCTTTCTGATCCCTATACATCTTCGTTTTCCAGGATGAATAGAGAATGAAGAACTATGAGCCTCATCCAGCAGCTCCATCTTTAATTCTGGGATGGGAGGAACATAAACTCAATTCCTGAACTTTATTATCCCATCACAATAACGGTTGAATTCAGGTAAATTTCTCACCTTCTTTTGAAACTCTACATCTTTTTTCTGTGCCTCTTTAATCTTCACATGTATAGATGGTTGAACATTCATTTGAGAGAGATATGATTTTTCCCCTTCCATTATAATTCCAGGATCCATCCTTTGTAAATCCATAAATATTGGATCTTTTGTGATCCTCATCATGGATAAACTGGCATGGACTTGTCGACTTAATGCATCTACCACCTTGTTTTCTTTCCCAGGGTGGTAATGGATTGAGCAGTCGTAATCCTTAATCATCTCCAACCATCTTCTTTGGTGCATATTCAGCTCATTTGTGTGAAAATATACTTTAAACTTTTATGATCAGTATAAATGTCACACCTTTCTCCATAAAGATAATGCCTCCAAATAATTAACGCAAAGATTATCGTAGCTAACTCCAAATCATGAGTTGGGTAATTTTTCTCATGGATTTTCAACTGTCATGAGGCATAAGCTATCACCATATCATTTTGCACAAGAACACACCCCAATCCATTCTTGGATGCATCACTGCAGATCACAAACATTTCTCCACTATAAGGCAGTGTGAGCACAGGTGCACTAGATAACCTTCTTTTCAACTCCTTGAAATTCTCTTCACATTCCTCCGTCCAAACAAACTTAACTCCTTTCCGAGACAACCTGGTGAGTGGATTAGATAATCATGAAAAATCGTTCACAAAACGTCGATAATATCTATCCAACCAAGAAATCATCGGATCTCAGTTACTGTTGTTGGTCTCAACCATCTTTCGATAACCTCTGTTTTTGCTGGATCCATAGATATCCCCTCTTTTGAGATTATGTGACCCAAAAATGAAACTTTTTGAAGCCAAAATTCACACTTGGTAAATTTGGCATAAAGCATCTCCTTTCTCAGGGTCTTCAATATAATTCTCAAGTGATCTTCGTGTTCTTCCTTTCTCTTTTAATATAAAAGAATATCATCTATAAAGACTACCACAAACTGATCAAGATAGTCTCTAAAGACTCTATTCATCAGATCCATGATGATAGAAGGGGCATTAGTAAGACCAAATGGCATCACTATAAATTCATAGTGTTCATACCTTATACGGAAAGCCGTCTTTTTTATATCCTCCCTTTTGACCCTTAATTGATGATACCCTGAATGAAGATCAATCTTGGAAAAGTATTGAGCTTCGTGTAGTTGGTCAAAAAAGTCATCAATGCGTGGGAGAGGATATTTGTTCTTGATAGTGATCTTGTTAAGTTCTCGATAATCAATGCAGAGTCTCATTGATCCATCTTTCTTCTTAACAAATAGAACAGGTGCTTCCCAAGGTGACGCACTAGGGCGTATGAATCCCTTATCAAGATTCTCTTGGAGTTGCTTCTTCAATTCATGCAACTCAATTGGGGCCATTCTATAAGGTGTCTTTGAAATAGCCAAAGCACCCGGTACTAGTTCTATTGAAAACTCAACTTCACGATTTGGTGGAAGACCCAGCAATTCCTCTGGAAAGACATCATCAAACTCCCATACAACGGGCATATTCTTAATTGTGAGTTTCTCTCCAACCATTTGAGATAAATAGCCCTCATTTGGTGGAATCAAGACCCATAAGATGGAAGAAATTTCCAATGGAAAGTTATGTTCATTCTTTCATCGATAGACGATCATAGATTGATCTGGAATATGAAATGTGACTTCCCTTCTTTGGAAATTTATATGAGCTCCATATAAAGAAATCCAATCCATGCCAAGAATCACATAAAATTCCACTATAGGAAGGATCACAAGATTTGCAGGATGCACTTTCCCAAAAACTTCAATCGGGGAAGAATTATAAACTTTTGATGTGATATTTGTGCCATTAAGGGTTGTCATAGCTAACTCAACATCTAATTGTTGAGGTAATACAGTGATACTCTTAGAAAAATCTTCATAAATAAAAGAGTGGGTGGATCCAGAATCAGGTAAAACAGTTTCTACTTTAGAGTGGATGGTAAGTGTACCTTTCACCACATTGTTATCGTAGTCCACATCGCTGATAGAAATTTCATGTGACTTTCTTTGGACTTTTGTCTTAAGAGTTTGTTGACATCGACCATCATCATCAACCCTTGGATTTATGCATTGATTGGCATAATTCCCCATCTCCTTGCACTTGAAACATTGAATTGTAGTAGGTTCATTCTGTATATCCCTTCCATTAGTTACATCATTAGACATCTTCTTCCCATCATTGCGCCATTCAAATGTCTGATGACCTTCCTTTCCACATTTGAAACATTTACTTGTCCCTTTAATACAACTCCCTCCATGTTTCTTTCCACAGTATGAGCATAAGGGAAATCTCATCTTCTTTTCAGTGTGCTCTTTATATTTTCCTTTGAATTCCATTTTCCTATTATTATCAAACCCATATGACTGATGGGTTACTCCAATCTCCATCTCAACTTTGAGAGAACATCGAACGATTTCCTTATATCTATTGAAGTACCTTATGGCTAGTGCCCTTAGAAGACTTGGTTTTAAGACACTAAAGATTTGATCTATCTTACTCTCAGGTTGGATAATAATACCGGAAGCGTACCTTGAATGTCTTGTAAAATTTTATTCATAGGTACCAATAGATTCATCATCCTTTTGCTTCATTTCAAGAAACTCTTTCTCTATCCTTGTTCGTAGAATACGAGGGAAGTACTTATTGAAAAATAAGTTCATGAACTCGTCCCATTCCATGGACTCAATTTCATCCATGTGCCTCATATTCATAATAAGATTCCACCATTGATCAGCATCTCCTTCCATACGATACACTGCTAGGATGACTTTATCATGTTCAGAACATTGAAGAACTGAAAATATATTTTCAGTAGTACTAATCCATTGTTCAGCAACTAATGGATCAGTAGACCCACTGAATGAAGGTGGACGCTGCCTCATGAAGGATTAAACAGAATGTTGCTCCTTCCTTTGCTCGTTTGGAAGTCCTGCATGATTCATAGCTTGAGAAAGTTGTGTTAGCATGGTTACAAGATTTTGCATTCTAGCTCCCATAATGTTTGGTTGCTCAGGGGGACAATCATTGCATTGCCCGTTGCATTCCGCATTAACACGATTCCTTCGAGTTCCAGCCATTGACTAAATCCAAGAAGAATAGTGTGAGAAACCCTACTTATAATAGGAAAACCACATAATAAAGAATAAAATTTCACACTTAAGGTATTATCCTAGGTTATTCATGGCCATTTCTAAAACACTAAGATTGTGTTCTATTCTTAGACTTATCCTTAGGGTTCTTACTAAAGTTTTCACATCCTAGTTTCCAATGGTTGACTATAACCTTTCCTCTGATACCATCTATAATGACCCATACTTTACATACATTGTTATTACTTCATAATTGAAGCACGCTTATTACAAGATATATCAAAACCATGAAAGGACCATATAGGTATAGTGTCTTTAGAAACTGGGAAACATAAACAACTGGTTCATAAAGCATCTACATTGCCTCCCATTTATTTCATCACATATAGAGTCCCTTTTTCGCATATCCTACTTAATAACATTATTCCTGACCTGGGGAAATAAAACATACAAAAGGGTGAGCTCAAATGCTCAGTAAGGGTAAAAAAAGAAATATCAATCACATCATATACATAATAACATAACTTTTGGAAATCTTAACCTGGAAAAGAGATTATAATTTCATAACATGGGATTAATCATAGTAGTGAAATGTAATCCCAATAATAATAAATTAAAACATGAAACTTTATTGCATACACACATAATCATAGAGGATCATTTTTTATTAGTCAAGACTAATTTCCAAGACTATCTTAGTCGACAAAGTCCATTTCTGAACCAAGTTCACTCCTCGTTTCAGTCCTGTTTCATTGAACCGGTTTAACCTGTCGTTCCAGCCATGTCTATCTCATAAGATATAAAATATATACCCAATTCATTAGAGGGAGATATAGGTCCCACCCATCTCATAATGATACCATTCTTATGTGTGCCACAAAATCATAAACCATACATCATAGCATAACCCATGTAATAAAAATGGGAATCTTAAACATCATGACATCATAAAACAGTTTATATAATATAAAGGAATTCATAAAAATATTTCCATCACAACATAATCAAATCCATGTAATAATAGGGATAGAAACAGAACCCCAAATTATCTTAGATGGAAAATAATTGTGATAAAACTCTTGAACTCCGTTCTTGAAGAAAATATCCTTTCTACTTCAAAAACATTTTCCTTTCTTAACATGTCATACAATTTTAAACTAAAATAATTTGATTAAAAATAAACTTGAAAACTTTTAAATGAAGCTTCATGGAAATAATTTTTTAAAAATCCATTCATGTCGTATTAGTTAAAAAACATAATTCTCGTACTTTTATCAGAAATGTCAAAAAGTACCTCGTACGAAAAACGACAAAACAGTAATTTCATATCTTTTACTAAAAACTCACCGAAGGGTAAAATTGGATATAAACTATTGTATAAGGATATAAATATTACATTTTGAGGAAAAATGGATGTGGATGATAAAATACACCCCAGTAAATACCAAATTATAAATAATCTCCGATAAAAATGAGATTGTGATATTTTCCCTTACCTTAGGTCCGATTTGCTTCATAAGTGTCTGAACCTCCTGTATAATGATTTAAATAATGTTATTTACTTATTCCAAAATCATACGTATTTTTATGATATCATACATGGTCATATTCTTAGCTTCTTATTAGTAATATTTCATTGTTACTTGTTATTCGGGTGTTTATTGCTTTTTGTTTTTATGCGTGTTTTGTCAAATAAATTCTTATTCTTATTTTTGGGTTATAGATACCTCATTTACAGAATGGTATTAGTTTAATATATATCATATTCATTCATTCATTTCATTTATAAAATAACTATGAAATGAAGATCATGTAGAATGAGTCGCATCACACCGTGGAGACGGTATTCCGTACGTACGCACGAGCGATGATATCGTTCCAATGATCGTGGAATTGTATTCGAGTGTATGTATAATATTTTAGAATCAATATCACTTTACAAGAATCATATATAGTCATTATTTACACCATTATACCCATCCAAGTAAGGTGGTGGTGGAAAATTGTTTACACCATGGCGTAGAGACGGTATTCCGTACGTGAAGGCTCAATGTTGTGTGGGGAAGAGGGGGTGGAGGTGCCCTATTATAAGGGAGGATAGGGGCTCCTTTGGAAAAACTAAAAATATTAATTTACTATAAATCCAAATTCGGTTTTGAATAGCTCCAAATTGATTTATTTCGAATCTAAGGTGGGGATGGGTCGAAATAATATCATCCAATAGAATTTAGACAAGTTTAGGTTCCTATTTTAACCTTATCATTTATATTTAACTTTAAGTTAGATAATTTTACTTTTACCATGTCTTTTTGTGTTCTTACACTATAAGGTTAATAAACATACTATAACAAGTCAAACGAACCCCAAGTTGTTTATTATTAATATATATAACCTTATATATGTCAATAGGCCGAACCTCATATTTTTAGGAATAAACTAACAATTAATAATATAATATGTTTTTTAAAAACTATTTTATGTCAATTTTGACACTATTTAGTAATTGATTTTTTTGAAAATCATAAAAGAATGATTAGTTCGAAAAAAGTTAATTAAATCAATACTAAAATGTCCTATTAAACTAGAAAATTAGTGGAATTCATAAAAAGTCTCAAATTACATTTATTTGGGTATTTATAACATCAATTATGTTAATATTTCATTAATAAGATAATTACTGCATCATCTTTGTGTTATAAATAAATTAAATTATTTAATATCTAAAAATTACAAATAAAATACCATTATTTAGGAAATATTTTTATCTTTCTAATGAATATTTATAGTCGAATTTATCTAATGTATAACCCTATATTAAAAATTCTTTTGTTATTAAACTTTGATTTTAACTATTTTAACCCTTCATTAAATAAATTGATAATAAATGTCCTAATCTAATCCATGTGGGCCTAAATGGTAATAGTTTATTCCTAAGGTTTTTTTTGGTCGAATTACACTTATCCAATAGAATTAGGACATGTGTTAGGGTAATAATAATATCATTTTTACCCTTAATTACCCTATTTACTTTTAACCGTGGTAAAAAAAAGTAAAAAGTTACTATTCACCAACAATTATTTTCATCCCATTGAACCACATTTTAGTCCTTGATATTAACTGTGTCTCTCGGATTTTAGAAATTCCACTCACAGAAGTGGTAAAATTATGTTTTATGAAAAATTCAGTTTTTTAACTACCACTTAGTGGTTTCACTATTCATCAAAAAATGAAAGTTTCTAGAAAAGTACCAAAAATTAGGCCTAAGCTATATTTGATATTATGAATTCAAAAATGATGTCTATTTTACCAAATTAAAGACACATCAGTTGCATCAATTAATTTAAAAAATTAATTCTCGTCGTCAAAACAAATAGCGTGTTTTTAAGAGATAATAACTATCCAAAGATTGACACTTTTTTATGTTTAGTTTAAATGTGAAATTACATTCAATGAACAAAATTTTATTAAATGGTAAAAATATATTCTAAATATACTTTAAAACCACTCAAATTGATAATTCATCACTATTAATTATTTCGACTAAAAATTTGATTTTAATTAAAATTTAGTAATTTTAACTATTCATCAGAATATGAAAGTTATCTGAAATGTACCAAAATTTCAACCTATGATAATTTCGATATTCCAAATCCAAAAATGAAGTCCATTTTGAAAAATAAAATTTACAAAATTTTAAAAGGTGGTTATTACTATTCATAACGGCTAGTTTTAATAATATTATAATAGAATATCATTGTTTAGTGAAACTCGGTATTGCGTACGATGCAAGCTATCGAGGAAGGTCATGATTGCGTGTAAAGTAAGCCACTAAAGTGTTATGTGTAGTGAAATATTCCTTTCATGATTTATATAACATAAAAAAATATTTCTCATAAAATTGTCGAGTGTTACATATATGACCCAAATTTAAAACAAACATTCGTGTATTATAACATTTTCAAATATTAAGTTATATACATAGATATGAAATTCATGAATTCATATATAAATATGTATATCTGTGTATAAAAATGTAGTTTAATGAAATAAAATAAAAATTTAAAAATATAATTTGATCAACAAAATATAAAACATAACCCATACATTTTAGTGAAAAAAGAAGTGGGAAGGAAATTTCCTTCATGCTGGAAGAACATGTACCAAATGATGGGTCTTGGATGAGTTTTCTAATAATGGAGGAGGCATTCTATTTTTTTCCCACATATTTATAAAAAAATCACTCCTTAAGATTCTACGAGAATATGGGATATATTTTTTTAACAAATAACAAAAACACTATCATGGGTTTACATTTTTTATATCTTTTTTGGGTTTCACTTTTTCTCCTCATTCACTTTTTCCCTCTTTCTCTTTTGTTCCATGTTTCATCTATTATAGTTATTTATTAATAGAAATAAAAGTTATCATCATTAGTGAAATATTTTATTATTTTATCACACAATCATTCATATTCTTACCTTATATTGACTATATTGTTATCATTTATTGTTATCCATTTTTTAAAAATTCTAATTTTTAAAAAATAGAAAATCACATTTTATTACTATATACATATGATGTTATTTTTTATAAAAGAATTATTTTATATTTATAATTAATAAATTTTATAAAACAACAACATTTTATATTATCATATATTTATAAAACCTATCATATTTTTTAATATTTAAATTCATTTTTATATTTATTTAATTATATGAAAACCAAAGTGTAACTTTTTCATAGATGTATAATTTGGTTTTTTATTATATATATTTAAAATTTAAGAAACATCATTACTCATATATTTTTTTATAAAACTGTTCACTATAATTGGAACTTTTAAAACCTATTTATTTCACATCACTATAAAATTATAATACCACTAATTAAAATAATATCACATAAAAAAATTCCTTCCATTTAATGTTACAACTTATATTACTTGAAAATTTAAATTTATTTCATATACCCAAATTCGGATAATATAATTAATATATTATTTATATCATCTCAAAATAAATAATTATATTAAATAAATTCATTGAAAAAATTATGTTAAGTAATCTTTGGATAAAATAAATTTCAATTTTAAAATACATTAATAATTATTTTTATGTATATAATCAAATACATATATCAATATTAAAATATTAAATTACAAAAAATAATACTATAAAATCAAATTTTATTAGAACATTAATGAAAATTTTATTTTAAAAGTAATTATTTATATTTTTCACTATTAATTTAAAAACTGAATTTATATTTTTTATATCTTAATGTATTATGAAAAAATATTATTGGTGTGTTTCATTATTCCCCATAAAAAAAGTTTCCCCTCAATTCTATAATTCACATAAGAGAAAAAATTATAAGGAAAAAAGTCTAAATGTATAATTTGTTCTAGTTTTTAAAAATTATTTACACAATTCCTCAGATACCAACTCTAATGCCTTGAACCTAGTGGCATGGATCAAGTTCAAAAAGAACCTGTGTGATTTTTTTTATAAAAAACCAGATTATTACACCATTCAGTACACAATAGTGAATCTTTATCGGTCTAGGTTTTGGATAATTAGATACAACTATTAAATTTTATTAAAATGGTCAAAGAAAGAAATTAACTAGATAAATTAATCTTCAGTGCACTTATTCCCCATAAGAAAAATACATGAGTAATAAATCTAGTAAACCAATTACAATGAATTTAATATTTAGGGTGAGCATTTAAAATTCCTAATAACCTTGTTTAAAAAAATTAATAAATTCTATTAAAACATTTTATTAAATTAAAATACACATGTGAAATTAGATTTCCAAAACATTTGAAATCTAAATAAATAAATTACGAATAAATTAATTTCATAAAATAATTATAATTTAAATAATATTTATAAAGAATTGGAATTCCCATGTAATTTTTTTTTAAAATGAGAATTTTACGAGTCTGTGAAAATTGACATCGTGTGATTCTAAGGCTCAAAGTGCCTGGATTTTAATTTCTGAACTTTTTTCACATAGGTTTAGTAAACATAAAAGTCTGTATTTCTAACATTGGAACCAATGCTCAGAATTGAAATCTGAGGGCACCGTTGAACTCGCAGCGCCGATATTCCCTTAATGAGACTTTCACCTCGATGTCAGTTGGATGACGGTGAAAGTTAGTTTTTGGGTTTTTCATGGAAATAATAAAATAAAATGATCCCACGTTTTATTTTATTTTGTTGTATCCAACCTCCCATGTGGATGTTCAGTGGTGGGGTCCACCAGAACAAAACCTCCTCCTCTAGATTTGTTGTGGTGGGGACCACCCGAGATCTCAAAACCTCCCAATTTGAATTTGGGGGTGGGGAGCAACTGACTGCTATTAATGGGGGCAAGGAAAACCTCTCAACTCCCTCATTAATGTGGAGGAGCCTCCTGGTATTCCTCCATAATTAATTGTACGAAACCTAAAGCTTTAATTATGCCACCCACCATAATTAATGTATCTTTTTGAATAATTCCAACAAAATAATACATTTCATAATATATTATTTTGGAAAACCGTTAATTTTGTTGGAATTGGGGAGAGGAGGAGCTTTGATAGAATGATGTCCAACAAAGAACACTCCGCCAATGAAGAACATTACACTGACGAAGAATGCCGACCTCCTTCGACCTTATTCCTCTGGACTTCTTCCGACATGGGTTGTCCTCATATTTGACAAATCGATAACCGTACTACCTCCTTGCTTCAACGTCAACATGGAAATGAGGTAGGGGTTTAATGCTATTTGTTTATCACATTCCATTCACTACCTTCTTTTCTTGGGCAGATTGGGAACAAATATTTCCGAAGATTATGGTTTGATGATCATGACTTCATTCCTGTGAACTACTTGCTACCACTCTAAACGTGGAGGGTGCAGGCCAAACTAACATGGCCCGACCCCTATTTTGTTCGTCATTGGTGTGTTCTTCGAAATGGAGGAAGGTGACAATGAAAATGATGCTTCGCCACCCGCGGCCTCCGCCACTCCGCTTCGCAACCGAGCTGCCCACATGTCGAGCGATCGAGCTGAGCTGCCGCCCTTAGCTGATCCCCCTTCACCACACACAGTGGTCGGGCCACACCTTTTATAGTGCCCCGACAGGATAGAGCTGCACCCCCACAGCGCCACAGCCGAACCGGTCCACTCCCCCCACGGCGCCCTGGCTGAACCGGCCCGCGCCCTCCACGGCGCCCCAACTGACCCCCCCCCCCACGGCGCCCCGGATGAACCGTCCCCATGCCCCCATGCATTCTAGCCGAAATGGACCCCCTGCCCTTCTTTCCGGCCAAACCGGCCCATGCTCTCACAGCACCCAAGCGGCATAGCCGCCCTTGCGGTCCCTCGCGTCCCACATGGCATGGCAGACCCCCAGCGGGCAGGTCCGCATCACGGGCTGGGCTTGACCCAGCAGGTCGGGCCGGGTCGACCAATGTCAGGTCGGGCAGGGTCGGTCCGACCGGGATAAACTATACTCTGGCCCACTATGACTCATTTACACTCCTTCGACCATATCTTTGGAACCAGATGTCTGTTTGACGAACCATTTGTGGTGCTTGAAATCGTGGAGCATGGCGGTCCCATTGAATATAACCTACTATAGTTGTGGTTATAGTTGAGGTATGGTTAGGTTGGATCGAGCACGAATCCCACCGAGCCCCCGGAACTAAAATGATAATAACTCACAGACCAGGGATCTGATTGGCACGCCATCTGTTGCGTTGAAAACCCAATGACATGGAGGACCTTTGAGATAAATCATCGTGGGAATTCATGACATTTGGAGTATCCACCAGTAGCTCGTGGAGTGGATCCTCCCAGAGACGAGCGAGCTTAGCGAAGAGACCTAGTAGCTGGCTGAGACCTGGCGACTGCTGACTGATTCGACTCGGAGAGACTCGACTATCCCTGTGGGGAGTGCCTTGGTGTCGTGGAAGACCCACTGTGGGGAGCACCTTGGTGTCACGATAGATTAAATTTTCTGAACAGGAGAAGTACCTCACCTGGCTATGAGGAGGAGCACCTTGGTGATGTGACAGACCCACGGTGGGGAGCACCTTGCTGACACGGCAGTCCTACAGTACTCGATAGGAGGAGAACCATAGTAGTCCAAGGTTAGTGGGAAGCGCATTGGTGTCATGGCAGGCCCACTTTTGTTGATAGAATAAGAGTTCTCCAGAAGCTGAGGTTTTGACAATGTGACTAGAGATATTACTTGATACTACCCCTCGAATAAAATACTGGGATGATCTGAGTCAGTTTTTATGTGTTTTCCTCATGATTGAGATGGATTACATGATAACATAAGTATATGTATAGTCATATACCTAAGTAAGGTTATCTGTTGAAATCATAATTTATTATTTATCCTTATTAGATTTTATGAGACCTAGAGGGTCTAGGTGTCCCTATTCAGTATTGTTATACTCACCCCTGCACGGGTTGTGCCCACTCCTTGTTGTGTTGGATGCAAACGACGGACATCGTTGACTGAGACTGAGAGTGCCAGGACTATATGGTGCCCAGAGGTGGACAATAGGGCGTGTCAATACATGGAGAATATGGACAAACATGGAGTACTGAAGAGGAGATCTGTACTTACCATTCATGTACGAACCCCAGAGGACGATCCAGTAACTTTCTTTTCTATTTCTTTAGTTGTTTGTATTTCTCTTGTATTTGTACTTTCCAGATGGGATTGAATTCTTTCCCCATTTACTTAATGAACTATTTTTTTATATAGTTAGTTGGCATTTCATATCTAGATGTGTGAATTCTTGAGTGTGTGTTTATAGGTTATAAATTCAATGCCTTCCCAGTTATAGGGAATTACGCCTTTGGTGCTAGTCGTCATCCCGTAGCCTATGGGAGTCGGGCATGGGGTACTCACGGCACAGGCCCTGGGGGATGGGTCATGACCAATTGGTATAAAAGGAGTCAGTTCAACCACCGAACATAGGACTCTGATAATTTCTATAACAAAATTGTGTTAAAGGTATTGTGTGTGGTTTTCAGTTCAGGTAGTCCTGTGTTGGCGCGGCAGCTGACGTATCCTTACCCGAGGACTCTCACATCTGATTTTAGACTCAGTACACGAAAGAAATTATTGTGTGTGTGTTTTCAATAGTTTTCATTAATTAGGATCACTAGGTCAGCTCACCAGGTATACCTTTTTGACCGTAACAAACCTTTTTCTTTTCAAAATGCCTCCATGCAAACTGCCAGGTAGTGTTCCGAGAGTTGTACACACTAATAGCCCACCAAGCGATGAGGCCTTAGTGCCGGGACCTTTTCCAGTGGAGGAACCAATGGTAGTACATCATGTTGGGCCACCAATGCCACCATCCCTAGAAGCAGATGGTGCATGCTGCATGAGTAAATTTCACATGTTCCAGCGCAAAAGTCACCCATGTTCCAGGGAGATATGGACCCGCAGGCAGCTGAGGATTGGCTAGAGGCTGTAGTGAGAGTCTTTCGACTCGTAGGGACACCAGTAAATATCATAGTGATCCTTTCCACCATCCTTCTATAGTCAGCATCCATACAAATGTGGAGATTGATGATCTATATTCATGACAAGATGAAGTTTCTCTGGGCAGACTTCAAGAGCCTGTTTCGGGCAGAGTTTGTCCCAGTGACTCTTCGAACAATGCGCTTACATAATCTTCTTCATCTATAGCAGGGGAGCATAACTGTGGCTTAGTACTCAGTGAGTTTCACTGACCTTTCACATTACTCCATCGATATAGTGCGTACCCATTCTTTATATATCGGACCTTCAAGTAGGGGATCAGGTGAGAGATCTGGCATTCGATTATCTCACTCAGCATCCCGACGCAGGCGGGGGTGTTAGAGAGGGCCCTCTTAGTGGATAGTTTTCTTAATGAGCAGTCACCAGTATCGAGATCTATCACCAGTCAACACGTATCAGAGTCTTATATAGCTAGAAGTAGACAGATGACGCAGATGTCAAAGAGGACCAGACATACAGGTGGATGACTTTCGGATTCAGAGTCGGTTGTGTAGGGAACCAGAGGTGGAGACAGACATGCCAGGAGTGGGTAGTGTTTCACATTCGGTGGGTAGGTTCACGTGGCTTGTGACTATTTGACCTTCTGGATGGATGATCAGTAGGCGGTTGAAGGACCGCCCAAGCAGAGATAGATATTCAATCAAGGTAGACCACATGAAGCTGGCGGACATGGAAGAAGAGCTGGTCGTGCAGCTTGCAATGGGCGACGATTCGAGATATTACCTCGACCACCACCAGAAGGACCACCCTGACTATAGGGAGAAGGTGGATATGGGAGATCTTTTCTAAAGGAAGCTAAGGCATATGATCATGGCACTCCGGGGATGATTTGTGGTACGATTTGTGTCTACCCCACAATATCTGCATTTCTTATAGACATAGGTTCCAATAATTATTTTATTTCCACTACTATCGTTCGGAGATTGGATATTATGACGGAGCCATTAACTCAATACTTATGGATATACACTCCTACCTGAGCAGATTCGATGATTACACACTGGTTTAGGAAGTTCGAGCTTACTCTAGGAGGCGAGAGCTTTAGCTGGGATCTCCTAGTAGCGGTGTTAAGGCCTTACATCATCATCCTGGATAGGAACTGGTTTCTAGATTCCATGCTCAGATTGACTGTATTAGGTGCAAAGTGTGGTGTGTCTACACATATGGGACCAGGTTTACCTTCACCGGTGAGAAGGGAGCCTTTCAAGCACATGATGGACTTACCCAGAGGAGAGTGCAGCCGATCACTCATTAGTTGGCTAGCCGTACCCTCAGAGCTATTGATTAGGAGAGTCTTAGCTATCCTGTAGTGGTGGAACAGTATGCAGACTTTTTCCCTGATGATGTCTCATGTCTAACTTTTCATAGAGAGATGGAATTTTACATTGACTTGTACCTTGTTAAGACACTGATATCTACACCAGTATATCAGATGGCTCCCGTGGAGCTTCGTGAGTTGCGGGTATAGCTAGAGGGCTTTCAGGGGAAGGGATTCATCCGACCCAGTGTTTCACCTTGGGCATCCCCGATTCTTTTCATCAAGAAGCCGGTTGGGTGCTTGACGATTTGGGTTGAAAACTGGGGCCTTAACCAGGTGACCGTGAAGAACAAGTACCCACTCCCGATGATTGATGACCTCTTCGATCAGCAGAAGGTAGTACAGTGGTTCTCAAAGATATACCTCATATCTAGTTATCACCAGATCAGATTCTAAGAAGAGGATGTGAAGAAGACGACCTTCAAATGTCGATATTTCCATTACGAGTTCTTTATTGTGCCATTTTGTGTAACCAACACTCTATCAGTGTTCATGGGACATAGGAACATGATATTTCAGCCATACCATGATCACTTTTTAGTGGTCTTCATTGACGACATTATGATCTACTCAACTACTGAGGAGGATCATGCCTATCATTTGCATGTAGTACTGGACACACTTTGAGGGCACCAGCTTTATGGTAAGCTCACGAAGTTCCAGTTATGGATTTGAGATATTCACTTTTTGGGACATTTCATATCAGAGGATGGAGTTGCAGTGGATCTAGCAATGATTGACGCATTGCTTCCTTGGGATCCACCCAGGAGTGTGACAGAGGTACGAAGTTTCCAGGGATTTGATGAATATTACTAGAGGGTAGTGCTAGATTTTTCTAGTGTTGCAGCACCACTATTAGCCATGACGAAGAAGGGGAATCCCTTCTTGTGGTCGGAGAGATGCCAGCAGAGTATCTAGGAGCAGAGGCTAAGGCTGACTAGTTCCCCCATCTTGAGGCTTCTAGAGGACGGCGTAGGGTACATAGTCTACTGCAATGCATCAGGGACCGGACTCGGATGTGTTCTGATGCAGGAGCGAGCAGTGATCACATATGGTTCTCGACAACTGAGAAAACACAAGACAAACTACACTACCCACGACCTGGAGTTAGCAGTAGTGGTCTTTTCCTCAAAGATGTGGTGGCACTATCTGATGGGTGACCATTTTACAGTGTTCTCTGATCACATGAGTCTCAGTTATATCTTCTCCCCGAAGGACCTGAACTAGAGACAAAAACGTTGGCTTGAGTTCCTCCAGGACTATGACGTCAAGAAAGTGTATAATATTTGGATGGATAACATTGTTGTAGATTCAATCAGTAGGAGGTTTGGTATACAGCTTCTACGTGAGGCGACGATGCAGCTGGATGCTTTACAGATATCTTTTTTGGATAGAGATGGTGGAGCTTTCCTTCAGACTCTTACAGTCACTCCCCCACTTCATTATCAAGTCAGGGAGGCACACTGTGGGGATTCTAACTATGAGGCACTACGTGCACAGATATACATTGTCTAGGCACCTGATTGATTTTATGAAGGTGGGGAGCACGTCATCCTCTTTAGAGGATGTACCATGGTACCAGTGTCACTTCAGGAGAAAGTGTTGAGGTAGTTCCATACATCTCCACTAGAGGTACATCCAATAGGGTCAAAGATGTACCAGGATATCTCATGACAACACTGGTGACCAAGAATGAAGAGAACAGTTGTAGGGTTTCTTTCTCGATGTCTCGCATGTCAGCAAGTGAAGGTGGAGCATCAGGTACCAGCAGGCTTGGTTCATCCATTTGAGGTCCCAGAGTGGAAATGGGATGGGTATCCTTGGTCTTCATGATGAGACTTCCATGTATATCTAGGCGATGTGACTAGATTTGGGTGATCATTGGCCGACTCACCAAGATAGCCCACATCCTACCGATTTGGGAACAGGGTTCAGTAGAGAGCCTGGGGCACCACTATGTGCAGAAGATTACGTGGCTACATGAAGTACCCATGAAGATTGTCTCCGATTGTGATACATGTTTTACATCTTAGCTATATAAGGGGTTGTAGGAGGCTTTCGGGATGCATCATCATTTGAGCACTGCCTTCCACCCTCAGGCGGATAGCCAGACAAAAAAGACCCTTCATAACTTAGAGGACATGTTTCATGTTTGCATCCTCGACTTTGGTCACATCTGGGATGATCACTTACCTTTGGTGGAGTTTTACCAAAGTGATGACACCTTTCAAGTCTTTGTACGAGCGACCTTGTAGATCACCCTTGTGCTGGACTGACCCTGGGGAGTTAGCACTTGTGGCACCAGAGATGGTACATGCTACCATAGAAAAGGTGAAGATCTTCCAGGAGTGGATAAAGACTGCACAGAGCAGACATAAGTTATATGTCGATAGGAGACGGAGACCTCTGGATTTTGAGGATGGTGGCCACATCTTTTTACGGGTCTCACCTCGATTCGGTTTGCAGAGATTTGTCCGAGGCGGCAAGTTATCTTTGAGGTTCATCGGACTTTTCAGGTTTTCAGTAGAGTTGGCGAGATGGCATACAGATTATCTCTTCCACCTCAGTTGCACTGGGATCAGGATGTCTTCCACGTATCCCAGCTAAGGAGATAAATACATGACCCCTCTAACATCGTCGACCATGGAAAGATGAATGTCGACGAAGGGGAGACTTTTACAGAGGTTACAATAGAGATTGAGGATCGACAGGAGTGGGTCCTTCGAGGACGGTCGATACCTCGGGTGCGCGTTCGCTGGAAGCATGGGAACCTCCAGGAGAGCACATGGGATATGGAGGCTCAGATTCATGCTCAGTACCCCAACTTGTTTTTCTAGTTTGATTTGTTTCTTACGGGGACATAGAGCACTGAGGTGGGGAGAATGAAAATACCCAGAATTTCCATGTATTTTTTTTAAAATAAATGTAATTTTACGAGTCCTCTAAAATTGACGGCACATGATTCTGAGTCCCGGAGTGCCCAGAATTAATTTATAAACTTTTGATCATGTAAATTTAGTAAACATGTGAGTGGGTTTTTTTAACTTTTGAATCGGTGCTTGGAATTGATATCTGAGGGTTCTGTTGAACTCGTAGCACCAGTATTCACTTAAAGAGACTTTCTCCTCGATGTCAGATGGTCAAGGCTGAAAGTTAGTTTTTTGTTTTTTCATGGAAAAAATAAAATGAAATAAACCTACCTTTTATTTTATTTTATAGTAACCACATTCCCATGTGGATTTTAAGGGGTGTGGTCCACTGGAACTAAACCTCCTCTTCTAGATTTATAATGGTGGGCACCACCCAAGATCTCAAAACCTTCATATTTGAATTTGGGGGTGTGGACCACCTGACCCCAATTAATGGGGGGAGAGAAAAACCTCTCAACTCCCTCATTAATGTGGAAGAGCATCTTGGGAATCCTCCACAACTAATTGTGCCAACCCTCATGCTTTAATTATTCCACCCACCATAATTAATGAATCTTTATGAATTCTTCCAAAAAAATAATAGATTGCCTAATCTATTATTTTTACACACATTTCATTTTGGTGGAATTGGGGAGCGGAGGAGCTTTGAGAGAAAGCTCTCCAATGAATAATACTCCGCCAATGAAGAATGATCCACTAACGAAGAACGTCGACCTCCTTCGACCTTCTTCCTCAGGACTTCTTCCATCATGGGATATCATCATCTTCGACGAATTGAGGACCGTACTACCTCCTTGCATCAAATTCAACAAGGAAACGAGGTAGGGGTTTAATGATATTGATTATCAATTTCCATGTACTCCCATCTTTTATTGTGTGGATTGGGAATAAACACTATTGAAGATTATGTTTTGAAGTGAATTGCATTGTTCTTGTGAACTCGTTGCTATAACTCTAATTGCAGATGGTGTGGGCCAAACAAACATGGCTAGACCCCTCTGCCATTATTCATTGGTGTGTTCTATGAAATGGAAGAACGTGATAAAGGCAACGACGCTCAGCCACCCACAGCCTCAACCGCTCTGCGCCACTGCCGAACCGCCGCCGTGCCGAGCTGCCAAGCTGAGCCCCTGAGTCAAGCTGAGCTGAGCCACCTTCGCCCCCCGTGGCACCCCAGCCACACCCGTCTATGTCCCCCGCGGTGCCCAGGCCGAACCGGACCACGCCCCCCCATGGATCCCCTTCCTAACCAGCCCGCACCCTCCACCGTGCCCCAGCCAAACCGGCCTCGTGCCCCCCCCCCCACCCCTCTGACCCCGTGGCACCCTGGATGAACTAGCCCTATGCCCCCACGGCATTTCGGCCGAACCGTCCCCACGCCCCTGTATAATTCTGGACGAACCGGTCCACACCCTTGCGACACACCTGTGGTTGAGCCACCCTGTGGCACCGATGGCACCATGGCCCCACGGGGCCCTCGTGGCTTACCAGAACCCCTGCGGACCAAGCCGCATCACGGGCCAGGCATTACCCAATGGTTCGGTCCAGGTCGACCTGAACCAGGTCGACTCATGCCAAGTCGGGTGGGGTCGGTCCGATAGGGTCAGACCAGACCCGTGGCCACTACGACCCATTTACGATCTTCTGTCCATATCATTGTCACCATACATCTTTTTTATGAACCGTTAGTGGCGCTGGGAATTATGGAGCGAGTCGATCCCTTTGAGTATACCCTAAAGAAGTTTTAGGTATAGTTTAGGTACAGTCAGGTTGGATCGAGCACGAATCCAACCAGGACCCCGGAACAAAAAGGCTAATAACTCACACACCGGGCGTCCGAATGACATGCCACCAATTGATTTGAGACCCCTATGACATGCCATAAATTTTAGATAATTCTTCGTGGGACTTCGTGATAGTTGGAGTATCGACCAGTAGCTCAGGGAGCGGATTCTCTCAGAGACGAGGGAATTTAGTTCGGAGACCTTGTAGCTAGCTGAGACCAGATGACTGCTGACCGATTCGACTCATAGTGACTCTACTAGCCTATTGGGGAGCACCTTGGGGTTTTGGAAGACCCACAACACTCGACAGGAGGAGTACCTCAGCAGTCCAAGGTTAGTGGGAAGTGCCTTGGTGTCGCAGCAAGCCCACTGTACTCGATAGAGGAGGTGTTCTCCTGCATCTGAGGTTTCGACAATGTGAATGATGATGTTACTTGATACGAACCTTTGATTAAAATCTTGATTTGAGCTGAGTTTATTTATCTATGTTTTCCTCATGTTTTATTTGGATTTCATGATAACACAAGTATATGTATGGTCATATACCTAAATAAGGTTATCTATTTACATCATACTTTTTGGTTTATCCTCGTTGGATTTTTTGAGACCTAGAGGTTCTCGAGGTCCCTATTGAGTATCTTTAAACTCACCCCTACATGGGATATACCCTCACCTTGTTGTGTTCGATGCAGATAGCGGACAATGCTGACTAAGGCTGAGAGTACCAGGACTGGAAGGTGCCCAGAGGTGGACCTTACGGTGTTTCAATACATGGAGGAGACAGATGGATGTGGAGTGTTGGGGAGGCGATCTGTACCTACCCTTCAGGTTGGAACCCCGAAGGATGATTCTGCAGTTGTATTTTCTATTTCATCAGTTATTTTTATTTCCATTGTATTTGTACTTTCCAATTGGGCTTGTATTTTGTCCCCTTTTACTAACTGCACTCTTCTATTATACAGTTTACTTGGTGTTTTGTATCCAGTTGTGTGCTTTCTTATGTGTTTCTTTATAGGTCAAAAAGTAAATTCCTTCCATGTTTTATGGAATTACGCCTTCGGTGCTAGTCGCCAGCCCCTGGCCTATGGAAGGCAGGCTTAGGGTAGTCATGGTACGGGCCCCGAGGGACAGGTTGTGACAATATTTTAATTTCTATATTGAAAATAATAATTTTATGGTTGGTCATTCATGATACTAGGAAGACCATAATAAATACAATAACATAAAGCTGCTAGTCATAACTCATGCGACACAATGTTACCTTAATACATATGTGTTCACTCCCCATAACATCACATACTATACATGTTCAATTTTTTTGAAAATACATTGGATTGACCTTCCTTTCTCAATCCTAATCCAATACATTTAAAATATACATACAAAATTTTATTTTCATTAAAAATAAAATAACCTTTCTCATAAAATGTTATCATCATTTTCTTGAGAGTTTCTAAAAAAATTTATAACAATACCATCCACGAAAAACCTATTATAATTTTTTAATAAAAAATACAATGTATAAGGAATTGAAATTCATAGATGATCTAAAATTGAATGGGATTTTATTTATAATGTAGATGATGGCCATTCCAAATAATGAATGACATACCAATGGGTGCAGATATAAATGTGCACATGAAATGATATCTTATTTGGGATTTTCATGTAAAGTGATGAAATTTATCATTTAAAACCCTAGGTTACGCATAAATATAAACCATAAATTTATTGATTAAGTAAAAATTCTATCTTAGTAAATATATTTGGAAATAAAATATTCACAAACTTTTAATTAATAAATTGATATAAATATATGTATATACATAAATATATTTATCATTATCATTATTCCTCATACATAAAATGAGGTTTTGAAAATTCAACTAAACCCTTTGAAAAAAAATATCTTACATCATATTATTTTAGAGATAATATTTAAAATAAAATATTTATAAATTATAAAAAAGAAAATGTTTTCTAGATAAAAATAAATATATATATTGAAACACACACACATATATATATATATATACATATTTATTTCATTGTAATCATTATAATTTGATGAAAATAAAATCAAACCTTACACACCATAGATTAATAAATAAAATATAAAATATAAAATAACTACACTATATTTTTGGAAAATAGTTCGTGATATACATACATATATATAAATATCAATATATATATACACACACACACATATATATATATATATATTTAAAATAAAAAAAATTAACTAAAGAATATAAACCCTTAAAAACCATATGCTTAGAAATAAATTTAAAAAAATCATTGTTTTATAACATCTAAAAATATTAAGTTATATTATTATACATAAAGTTCATATATATATATATAGCTTTGTATAACGAAGATTTTCTAATGAAATAAAATAACCCCATACAAAAAAACATTAAAGACAAAATTTAAAACATAACCCTTACTTTCATGTGCATTATTACGTGTGAAGGAAATTTGTTTCCTTCATTGAGAACATGAACAAAGGGATAGGGTTGGATATGGTCTTCTAACTATGAAAGATGCGTACTTTTTGTGTCCCCCATATTTAAAAAAAATTATAGGTTTCTTATGATTTTTTGAGAATAATTGTTATATTTATCTAACAAAAACCCAAAACCCAATCAAATGTTTGACATTTTGTTTTATTGTATCTTTTTTTAACATTTTCTTCTCATTCACGAGTTCCCGCATTCTTTTGTGTGCCACATTTCATGTAATATTTTTATTTGTTATTATAAATAAAATAATTCATCAATAGTTAAATAGATTATTATTTTACCATACAATCATAAATTTTGTTACCTTATATTGACTCTCTTTGTATCATTTGTTATTTTAGGTTTTTATTAGAATTATTATATCTTTTTTAAAATTATATCACAATTTTTATTATATACATATTATGTGCATGTGTTTTATAATAATATTATTATATATTTATGATTTATAAGTTTTATAAAACAAAAACATAATATATTGTCATATATGTATAAAATAAATCATATTTTTCATATTTTTTATTTTTTATTTTTTTATATTAATATATTTAAATTAAAATAAAACCTGTAAAAAATTATATATATATAAATTCATTTTTTATTATGTATAAATATAATTTTAAAAACAACTTAGTTATTATATTTATATTTTATAAAACATGTTATTATAATATAAAAATTTACATTTTATATATTTCAAATCACCATAAATTTTTAATACCATTATTTAAAATAATTTCCGTTGAATTTATTTTGGACATTTTCGTGTGAAAACTTTTAATACCTGTAAATAAAAAATTAATTTAATATATTACAATTCTAAGAAAATAATTAACATATTATTTCTATCATCAAAAAATAAATAATTATGTTAAATATATTTATTAAAAATATTTTTTAAAATAACAATTTGTTAAAATAATTTTTTTATTCAAATACTTTTATAAGTATTTTTATAAAAATAATTAAATACATATATTCATATTAAAATATTCCATTACACAAAATAATATAAAATAAATTTTATTTAGGACATTAATTTAAAATTAAAATTAATTATAATTATTTATAAGTGTTGATTTTAATTAAGACAAATAATTTATATTTTTTCCATAAGATAGTGTAATATTAAACAAATTACTAGGTTGTTACTTTTTTTATAAACATGATTATTGAGGAAAATGGTTTTCTATATTAGAGAGAATGAAAAATGATTTTTATAGAAAAAACTTTCTGAAATATTTTAGGTACCGGAGAGTGGGAAAATAGTAATATTAAATTAAAGGTAATTAATAACCATATAGGAACAATATTAATGATAAAAAATGAGAGTTAGATCATAATATGTTAGTATTGGAGACTTAATTATAAATAATCATGATAATTGATTAGATAATATGATAAATCTTGAAACACATTTATTCAATAGTAATAATGATAATATGATAACAATTTATTTTGCATAAAATATCATGTTAATAAATAAATTCATAATAATAAATGTAAAATTTCTATTATATACATTTCATAAAATAATATATCTTTTTAACATGTCAAAAGTCTCAAAGATAGAAAAATAAGAGAAAAATCCTTTACATATCTTATATTATTGAAGTGGGAATTAATAAATGAATTGATTACATTTGTACAATATGAATCCACATAGAAAAATTATAAATACAACATTAAATAATCATGAATCATTACAAATATCATCAAAAGAATACATAATCGGTAAATTAGATGATTAACCTAATGATATGAATTGAGTTACGAAGTCCATTATCACATACTTCCTTTTAGATAAACATCATTTTACATCCTATATAGAGGTTGTAAAAATATTATTAATTTATTAAAAATATATACCATTTATAATATCTTATATAATACTTTTATAAAATCTAATCATCTATTCATTTATAATCATTAGTTATCTTTATTATTTCAGGTGTTAGTTTCCTCATTTCCTCATACATGCTTTGTTATTGCAGTTCTAGTTCTTGTTCATATTATTTAGTTACATAATATCAAAAATAATAATATAATAAAATTATAATATTCTCATTTCAATTACATTTTTAATAATTATCATTATTATTTTTTAAAATGAATTATGTTACAATCTTATTGATGTTAGGTCATACGTACACTTGAGTAACATTTCAATTTTTCAATTAATGATATGGAAGGAAAGTAATTCATATTTTTCCATTCCCAAAATAACTATAATAACATATATATACCATTTTATTTATTTAAATATTATTACATATATCATCCATTTATTGTGGTGATGAAAAGAGTGTCACATTTCTTCATAAAGGCGGTAGTCCACATATACACAGACGATATTATCATAATTTTTGTGGAAAAATAAGTTGATATATAATAATTCTATAATGAAAAATATTTCATTAATATCATATTTTTTCATTTATATCACAAATAGTAATTATATTTGTCTTTATTACATTCCATGTAAATCATTTTTAAAAAAATGAATCACATTGCTTTGTGATATGGTACTTTGTCATAAACACTAGTTATGTTATTTAATCAACTATGGAATGAAATGTAATATGTTATATATGACTTAATTACTCTATATGTATAATTTTGATATAAATATTATATATATTCTTCATATCCAAAATCATTCCCAACCATGATGTGTTGTAAAGGAAAAAATCACATTTGTTAATGAGTCGGATGTCTGTTCTACACACAAATGATGATTTGAAAATCAATTTTCTTGATGTGGAGAGAGTTTTAGGTAATTCAAATAAAATAAAATATATAATTATATTTAAAATATTAAGTTTATACGATCATCATGGTAATATAAAAATGGAATTTTACTGATGAATAAATTAAATAAAAACAGTCATTGAAGAACAATACATTTTCTTCAGGAATCATCCATTAGTTGGCAAAAAAATCCTTCCTATGAGGGATTTATATTCTATAATGTATCGTATTTTCTGTGAATTTTTTTTATATATTTTATGCAATTGTTATGAGACCAATATTTTCGACGGTGTGGAATTATGGGGCCCGAAGATCCCAGAATATATGTTTTAAATAAATTAAACATGAAATAGTGCACACGATATGTTTCCAGAAAAAGTGGAATAAAATTTATATGGGAATCCAGATCCAAAATCGGAGGGCACCATTGAGTTCATCTTAGTTAAATTATCTTAGGAGAGGCCTAACATCGACTAGTGCATGTCGACTTCAAAGGTTAATTTTTGGACGTTTAAAAGGAACTAAAATTAATTAAAAAAAAATTTGAATCGTTTTAATGACACAGTGACATGTATGATATTTTTAAATGAGAAGGATCCAAGGGTTATGCTCATAACCTTGGAAAACTCCCTGGAATCTTATGGATCATTTGATAGAATCCACCCATTGAAATTTGTGGGGAATGATAATGAACAAAGACACGTGGAACATTTTGCGGTGAGATCAAACCCTGCTGGATGACCACTCTCCATCAATGATCAAGAAATGGTTTGTTTTTTTTTTCAATTCCTTTCCTCGTTCAAGGATTCAGATGGAGAACGTAGATCAACCCATGAACATGTTAACATACAAATCATTCGTTCTTATGGGAGGGTCCTTTATCTAGTTTAAATTGGGGAATTAATCCATCCATAAATTGATTTAATTTGATTTTATCTGTTTGATCCATCTAATGGGAGTGGATCAATGTGGTGAAGAATCGTGGTGGATGTTTATTCCTGAATTCATTATGTGGAATTATTATTCCCATTTTTACCCCTCATTCATCACATTGTTTGTGGGGTTATGAATATGGGATTGATGGCTGTTTGTTTCACAATGCAATGAAACAATTTGGAGTTCCACAATCATGATGTCCCAATGGCGGTTCAACGAAAATGGAAGTGGATGAATAGACTCAGTTTGAGAGAAATATTTCTTCAATGGGTCTTTTTGTGGGTGAATTGAAACATGTTTGTCGGTCCGATTAAAGGCTTGAACTGAAAATTATCATCTTTACAGTGTCAGGGTGACCACAAACCATGAGTTTCATGGAGATCAGACATAAGGATCGAGAGATAGAAGATCACCTGAAGTGTCTGACGAAGAATTTCGGGTTCTTAGAAATCACAAAGAAGGCATCATGTTATTGAAGAACATGGCGTGCAGGATCGGATCCGTGGAAGCTATAGATTATTGATATAGGAAGGGATGACATGGTGTGTGAAAACCTTCACATGACATGAGGGTCCTTATATGGTACTCAAATTTTATCTTGGACGATATAAGGGCATGTGGTAGATTACGTGACATGAAATCCACCACACTGCCAAACTACACCAGTTACATGGGTTATCCAATGTATCATTACATGGGTTGTAAGACATGGGTTGAAGCCATATACGAGCACATGTCCAGTGTACAAAGAGTGACCTTCAAATAGTTGGGCATGACGTGTCACGTTATTAGTCACCGTTTATATCTCTTTCTTTACAAAATTCAATTCGACACGAGCCATTGAACATAAACAGTACCTGGGGTCATAGGACACGGTGTCTAACCTCTCTACATGCTGAGTACATTTTTCTACATGGATTGATCTTCTTATCCACATTTCCTTGAAAACTGTTTTTTTTGTTATTTCCCCCTTTACTCGTTCCCCTGAAGGTCATGTATTATTTCAATCCAAATGAGTATGATCCAATTTTGATGATATTTTCGATAGAGTCATAATCCCTCCGAGAGGCCCGGAGTGAGATACTCTACCATTTTTCTGACACTTGGTACAGTTAGTTATCAACATGACCAATCCTACAGGGCACTGATACTCATCATAGTAGGTGAATAAGGGTGAATCATGGTATAATCTAAGGAACTAGCAGTTATCCTTATTCGTGTATCATGATCATTCCCCACTCTATAATGAGTTGTCTTAGAATGAGTGTATATTTCCTCTCATCAGATCTATCGGTGAATCATTATCTCTCGTGACACATCCTGACAAACTAACTTCTAGGATGTATGTCATCAGAGCTATAAGAATCATGGAGTGAGTTCTCTTAGATGAGTGCTTCTTGAATCGTCAGACCTAATCCCTAGCATCAGTATGTGGTTGTTATGAATTACCTCTATACTACGGGACTGGGTTCTATGTATATCTAGATACATTTATCTTATAATACGTTCTATAGACATATAATGTGAAATGATGAATATAACTTTACTTTCAATAATGCTTTCTGGTATTCAGGTTCCCATATGATGTATTGTTATACTCACACCTACATGGGATTTTCCCACATGTGTGGTGTCTTGTGAAGAAGAGCGGCCTTTTGATGGTGTCTAGAGAAGGCTAGGATCAAACCATGCTTTGTGAGCTTCCTTATATACTGAGGGGTTATTAAAACTACAATCAGTATTCCCAGTACATTATATATTGGTTACAGGTAGGATTTTGAAGGTTGTAGACACTTTTTTCTTCTGGGATAGTATTCTGGACCAGTTTACATTCCACACGTTACATTTCATTGTACTTATTTTGTTGTGCTAAGTAATGTTCATGAATTTTGTTCCATATAGGCTTTTGTATTTTGGAACTCGTGGTATTTTATATGTTTGTGTGTGTTCTAGTGGTTTGTAAATGCCTCTCATTCCTATGATATGCTTCCTTGATGTTACATACCATCCCCTAGCCAATTGGAGGTGGGATTGTGGAGTCGCAGCTTGAGCCCCACTAGGGCGGGTCATGAGAGAGTTGTTTTATATGTGGTTGGTTTTACTTTTGGACAAAAAGTCTGTAATATTGGTTTGGTGAAATAGTGATAATTGTGTTGGGTTCAGATTTTAGGAACTTGACTCTAGTGTTGGTATTGGGGGATGGCATATCCATACAATAGGACTCTGATAACCAGCTTTTTGACTCGTAACATAGAAACACGAGTTTTAAGTAAGCAAAATAATTGTACATGTATCATATAAGAATAGAATTTATTTTCCATTTCCATTATTTCATATATCCAGATATACTCTTTGACACTGTTTCATATTGTTTTCTGGTTGGATGACTCTATGATGCATACCTACTAGGATTCCACCGCTCAATCAAGAAAATGACAACCTTAGTGACGAGGCTTCAGTTCAGTGACCAGTTCTGTAGGTGTAACCTCCTAGTGGTTCATCTACTATACCTCCACTAGTAGAGCAGTACATCTTACCTGAAGTACCAGCAGGCGAGGAGTGTAGGATGAGTGTACACCATGAGTTTTAGAAATACATACCCCTTAGGTTCTGTGTTGATCCTGACCCTTAGGTAGCTAAGAACTATTCTAAGGTTGTGACCAAATACTTCCATCTATTTAGGACACCAATGGACTAGATTTTGATCCTTGGAGCGATCCTTCTTCAGGGTTTGGTGGGATGATGATGGTGTTTGATGTTGCAGACTCACGATGAGGCGACTCTTTTTTGGATGGAGTTCGAGTGACTTTTTAGGGATGATTTATCTTTAATAATGCTAAGAGAAGTTTATAACCAGGAGATTCTTATGATATATTAGGGAATTTTAATTGTGTATTACTATTCATCTAGGAACACAAACATTTCCAGGTACACGATGGATATGGCTAGGGATCAGTACATTATAGCTTGGACCTTTGAGTGAGGTGAGTGATTGTACATTAGAGATCGTGTCGTGTCTATATGCATTTCAACATTGACAGATGTGATCAAAATAGATTTGAGGGTCGATAGCTTTTAATATTAGAAGTTATAGCTTGTGGTAGTCAGCACTAGGTAAAAATGTACAACGACCAATTTTCTTTGGGAGTTGATGTCCGGCAAAGGTATATAGACATAGGAGATGTCACATGAGGACCCAAGATAGGGGATCTATAGTCTAGATATACCAGTTCAAATCCAATCATCCTAGGTAGAGGTGATTATAATCGTGCAATGACAAGGGACCTCTCACTAGAGATTTCACATCCCGTGGAACTGCTGATAGAGAGGTAGTGGATAGAACACTAAGGCAGGGGGAAATAGGGGAGCAGGCAGACCCGCCTGGTGACAGACATGGAAGATAAGCATAGAGAGGTTGTGGAGGTGGCATATTAATTGAACTACTTCTACCACCACCCTAAGGAGTTCCTCACCATATCCATGGACTTTAGGGACATGGGAGGGGAAAAATACATGAGTTCGAGGCATACAACCCATGACTCTAGGGGTGATATGAGGTAGGATCTATGCCTTTTCAACAATAACTTTCATACTTAAAGAAAAATGATCTAGTCCTTATTCCCTTCCCACAAGTCATCTGTGAATCCTTGAGATTTTGTCAGATCTATTGACTCATACCATATTCTTCGGGACACCTACAGGAGGAGATTTTATGATCACACATCTTTGCCGATAGTGTTATAATACCTCGGAGGGAAGAGTTTCAGTTGGAACCTCTTAGTGGCAGTGTCGAGGCCTTATAACGTAATTCTTATTATTGATTGGTTATCTTATGTCCATGCCTAGATTGAATACATTAGGTGAAGATTGTGGTGTGTCTGTAATGATATAGCTTGGTTTTCAGTTATTGTTGAAGGGAACCCCAAGAAGCATTGATTGGGTTCTTTCATAGAAGTGTGCAGTCAATCACTCATGATTTTACTAGCCTTACCCTCAGAGTAGAAGATGTTGTGATATTATAGTTCCCAGTAGTAGTGGTAGAGTATGAAAACATCTTCCCATTAGATGTTCCAAGACACTATCCATGACAGGAAATCAACATTGTCATAGACATAAACCCTGAGATGTCACTAACATCCTCACTAGTGTATCGGATGGCTTCCTAATTACATCACATGCGGAGGGTGAAGTTGATGGATTTGTAGAGAAATGGCTTCATAAGATCAATAGTTTCACCCTGAGTGACCACAATTTTGTTTTCCAAGAAGGAATATGGGATTTCTAGGTTGTGCATGGATTATCGGTACCAGATGTAGGTAACAGGGAAGAATAATTATCAACTACCAAGGATAGATAACCTCTTTTATCAACTAAAATAGAAAAGATGGTTCTCGAAGGATGAAATTTGATCGATTTACCACCAATTATGAGTATGAGGTGAGAATATATCAATGACATATTTCATATGACTCTACAGACACAAATAGTACTTTTTGAAGTCATTTGGACTGATGAAAACCCCTACGATGTTCATGGGACTAATCAATCAGATCTTATATTATTACATAGACCTATTTATGTTGGTATTCATCAATGAAATCCTTGTTTACTGGGAGTCCAAGGAGGAGTGCACGAGACACGTGTAGATGGTACTAGATGTACTCTAAGAGAACCAGAATTATGGGAATTTCTCAATGTTGTAGCTCGGGATTAAAGAGTTCCACATTCTAGTATATGTTTTCTTAGTTGATGGAGTATCAGTGGACCCATCCAAGGTCAAGGAAGTTTTTATAATTCGAGCAACCCCTGAGTGTGACATAGGTGTGGAGATTCCTTGGGATGATAAGATACTGTTGGAGATTTATCCCTGTTTTTTTCTAGATATTAGCACTCATTATAGCATTAACCCATAAGAAGAGCATTCCATATGGATGGAGATGTGCTAGAAGAATTTCAATTAGTCTAGGGAGATTTTGACTTGCACACCGATCTTAATATTGATACAATATTATGTCAACTATATATTTTTTTAAATGCATTAGGGACGAGGCTTGACTGTGTCTTGATTCCGATAAAGGTGGTAATTTCATATGGTTCATGCCATCTAATTCAACATGAGCATAATTACCTTACCCATGGTCTTGATATGGATGTGGTAGTCTTCACATAGAATATTTAGTGACACTACCTCATGGGAAAAATGTTTTATCATCTAATCTACCCACAAGAGCTTTACGTACATATCCACATAGAAGTATCTGAATATATGGTAGAGGTGATGGATAGGGTTCCTCCAGGATTATGAATTCAAGAACAAATACATTCCTGGAAAGGGGAACATTCTTGAAGAATCTCTTAGCAATATATTGAGTACGTAGCTTTTGAGTAAGGTGTTATAGTAGTTGTCCTCACTACATTTATCCTTTTTGGATGAAGATGATGCATCTTATATCTAGTTGATAGTTCTCACCACTCGAGTCATAAGATGAATTATGGAGGCAGAACTAGGGGACATTTATTATGAGAAATTATATGCTGAGTTATCCACATTACATTATCTTGAAAAATATTCTCAAGGTGGGAGAATGTCGTCCTATTTATAGGATACATAGTTGTGCAAGTGCCATTATGGGAGGTGGTTCTATGTTAGTTTCATACATCCCCCATGGAAGTACTTCATGGAGTGGGAAAAATGTACCAAGACCTCTTTCACTAGTCATTGTGGACAAGTATAAAGAAGGAAGTAGCAGAGTTAATTTCTCAATGCTTTACAGTCCAGTAGGTGAATTCTGAGCACAAGGTTCTAGTCGGGTTATCTCACCACCTAGAAGTTCTAGAGTATAAGTGGGATGGAATATCGATGGACATCGTGATGGGTTTACCATGAATCTCCTGGGTACAAAATTTCATCTGGGTGATCATTGAATGACTCCCCAAGTCATCCCAATTCAGTGAAATCAGAAAGAGGAGTTTTGTAGTGATATTGGGATGCCTCTACATGTAATAGATAGTTCTGCTTCATGGTGTCCCTTTAATGAGATCATGAGATCACGTTGATCATTTCAAATCCTGGATATATGATGGATTGTAGGAGGCATTTGGGACTCAGCTATGATTGAGCACAATGTTCTATCCCTTGATAGATGGTTAGATGGAGAGAAACATTGAGGTCTGCAATATATGTTGGGGGCCTATATCTAGGATTTTGGTCAATGTTGGGAGGACCACCAACCACTGGTGGAGTTTTTGTACAACAAAATATATCCCTTCACCATTAGTATAGAACCATATGAGGATTTATATGGGCAACCCTGTCAGTCACCACATTGCTTGAATGGACCGAAGAGTTAGCCCTCATGAGTCCATAGTTGGTTCAATCATCCACTGAGAAGTGGCAGATCTTCTAGGAGTGGATGAAAACTACACAGAGAAAGAAGAAGTTTTATGCTAATAGACAATAGATACCTCTTGATATATAGGAGTGATACATTGTCTTCCTTCAGGTCTCACCTCATAGAGGGTTGCAGAGATTTAGAAGTGGAGGCTAGTTATCTCCATTGATTATCAAACATTTTTAGATATTGTGCAATGTTGGAGAGGTGGCATATAGTATAGCTCTACCATCGTAGGTGCACCAGGTAAATGATGTCTCCCACATGTCGCAGCTGAGGAGGTATGTGCATGACCCATCACACATCATCAACTGGGGAAAGCTATACATCGAGGATAGGTTGAACATTGTATACTACCCAGTGTAGATTGCAGATCAAGATGATACAATCCATAGAGGGAATGATATTCCCCTAGAACATGTTTGATAGTTGATTGGAAACCTTAAGGAGAGAATGGGGGAGCAAGAGGCTCATATTAATGCACAATACCCACTTTTTTTAGAATACTTTTGTTTTGGATTTTTTGGGATGTAATATCTCTACAATGGGGATAATTTAATGTCTCTCATTTTATATTTATTATTATTAAATATTATATGGAATTATTACGAGACGAGGATTTTTGATGGAATGCGATTCTATGACCCGGAGTGCCCAGAAAAAAGATTGAAATAAATTAAACTTGGAATAACACTCAGGAGTGGTTTTCCTAAAAATGTGGATTTATTTTTAAATGGGTACATAGATCAGAAATCTAGGTGCAACATTCTATTCAGAGCAGTTGATTTTCTTTATGTGAGGCCAGACATCTACCAGCACGGGTCTGCTGCACAAGTTAATTTTTTGAAGTTTTAAAGGGAAATAAAATAAATTAATTTTTTATGTTGAAAAAATTATTAATGTAGTGAAGAATCTTATGTTTTTAAGTAATAATTATCCTAGGGTCAGGCTGAAAACCTTGGAGGACTCTCTGGAATCCTCTGGATATTTAGAGGGAAGTGACCGGTGTAAATTTACCAATGAATGGAAATGAACGAAGATGCCCAAATCATTGCAAGGAAAGATCAAATCCCGAATGATGACTGCTCATCCTCTTCATCAAAAATTGAGGTAGTGGGTTTTTTTCAATTCATTTCCTCATTCATGGATTCAAATGACAAATGTGGATCAAACCATAAACTAGTTGGCCAATGTAACATTCATTCTTATGATAGGGTTCGATAACAGGTTCATTTTGGGGAATTAATAAGTTCATGATTTGATTTAATTTATTTTGATTGGTTTTATCCTTCTAACGGGAGATTATCAACACCATTAAAAATTATGGCATAGTCTCACTTAGCAATTCGTTATGTATAATTTTTCATCCCCCATATTACCTTCTGTTCTTCACATTCTTCACAGGGTTATGAACAATTGATATTTTCATGTCTCTATCACATCACAATGATAAAAAATTAGTGAAACGACATCATGACAACCCAGAGGTGGTGTGAAGAAAATGGCAGTTGATGAATCTACTGAGTTTGAGAGATATCATCCTTCAATGGTTCTTCATGCGGGTAGATCAAAACATGTTTGTGAGGAGGATTAGGGGCCCAAAACCAACAGAATCAGGTTTACAGTTTCTGGGAGACCATGAACATTGATTATCATGGAGATCAGATAGTAGTATCAGGAGATAGAAGATTTCATGAAGTGTTAGTTGAGGAATGTCAGGTTCTGGAAAATAGTGAAGAACACTGTGTGTTCTCCGAAGAACACAGTGTGTGGGGATGGCTTAATGGTAGCTAGTATTTTTCTTTTTAGGAAGCAATAACATGGCACGTGAGAACTAGAACATTCCATGTGGGTCTTAATATGGGACTCGGTGTATATCTTGAATAATACACGGACACTAGGTGGAGTACACGTCATGTAGTCCAACACATGACCAGACTATGCTGGTTATGCTAGATACCCCATGTAATGGTACTAGGGTTGGAAGACACAAGTTGATGTCTTGTATAGGAACATGACTGACATACATGGTGCCTCCCCTAGATAATAAAAAATAGATTTTCGTGTTCTTACATGTCATGTATATATTTTTCTACACAACATCCTCTTCAATATAGGCCATGGTATATGGGGCACTACCCAGGGTCAAAGGACATGGCGTGTGACCTTTCTACACACTGTGTAGTTTCCTGTACATGTCATGATCTTCTTGGACACCATTCCTTATAAAAGTTTCGTTTGCCTTAATAACCCATTTTCTCATTCACCATATGTTCATGTATAATTTCCATCCAAAGGAGTATGATCCCTTCAACATGACATTCTAGATAGAGTAATAATCCTTCCGAGAGGCCCGGTGGGGGATCCTCTACCCATTATTGTTCCAAGGTAATGTCATGTATCGATGTGAGCAGTAGTAAAATATTGTGATCCTTTACTTAGTAGGTGAATCTAAGTGACTCATGGTATATTCCAAGGCCCAAGATGTGATCCCCATCTGTGTATCGTGATCTTTCCCATCCCAAGAGTGTGTTCTCTAAGAGTGATTGTATATGTTCTATCTTAAGATTTATCATTGCTTCTATCTCTTTCATGACACTTCCCACCAAACGTACTTCTCGTACCGATGTCATCAGATCTATTATACTCATTAAGTTATTTCTCCCGACTGTGTTCTTCATGAAATCCTCAGACTGAATCCTTAGCATGGGTATGGGGTTTTTGTGACTTACCTCTATACTATGGGTCTGTGTTCCATGTATATTAACACCTGATATTATTGTAATATTTTCTATATACATATATTTGGTAAAGAAGAAAATAAATTTAATTTTTGTATTTATTTGTGGCTTTTGAAGTCACTTTTTGAGTATTATTATACTCACCCCTTTATGGGCTTTTCCCACACATATCGTGTCTTGTTCAGACTACAGGCCTTTTGATTTAGTGTTGGGTATACCTGGACCCGACCAAGCTTTGTGAGTTTTCTTACCAGCCAAATAGTTCCTAAAAATATGAGCAATAGTCCTAGTACCTAAATTATTTATTACTGTTTAGAATATGTAGTTTTCAGACAATTTCTATTGGTGGGCTTGTATTCTGGCCTACCTTACTTGCCACCACTTTACTTTTTGTTTTACTATGTTGGTTGGGCTTAGTTGTTTGAAGTCATTTTGATCCATAGTGGATTTTACATTTCATCATTGGTGGGAATGAAGATGTTTTCATGTGTATATATGCTTAGGAAATGCCTCCCAGGTTTGTGTCATGCCTACTCAGTGCTAGTCACAAATCTCTGGCCTAATAGAGGCGGGCATGGGGAGTCGCGACATGATCCCCACTAGGACGGTTGGTGACATGTCCAAAAAAATGATTATTGGACGAGAGGAGGGAATTTAAAAACTTATTTTCATAGGTAATGTCTGACTAAAAATAATTTTATGTGTGAAGAGGATATTATGTTGAGTGGACTTTTATAAGTTATGTGAGTGGCCCACTAGTAATCTATTTAAATGAAATAATCCCATAAACATCTTGTTCATCTTTAAAGGTAACAAAAATAGATCATTATCCCAAATATGTGGGATATGATAAAATAATTCAATAAAATGGTCTTTTTATATATTTTTGGTCATGTATTACATTTATATTTATATTAGAACCCATTATAATCACAATTTCTCTTTAACCATGGTAAATAATTTTAAATATTTTAAATATTCATTTCTTTTAAAATTTCATGGTCAGAGTATTAGCTAATATAAATTAGGATGTTTCAATATAATCAAACCATTTTTTTTAATTTAATTTCACATAAGTTTCAAAATAGAATTTTGAATTAATCATGAAAATGCGAAGATAAATATGGCTATCAAAAAAATATTCAAATTTTTACGATGTTTTTATATCTAATATCTATATGAAATCGATTAAACTAAGAAAAATAATTTTAAAAAATATATAAATTAACATTTATTACTTTAATAAAAATTTCATATATAATTTATCCTTAAAAATATATTAAAAAAAAGAAAATTTCCAATTATAGTTATTTGTTCACTATTCATCAAAAAATTAATATTTTCAGAAAATTATCAATGATTAAATGTAATATAATTTTGATACATTTTCAGAAATTATTTTTATTTTTCCAAATAAAATATTTATTATTTTGTGAATTAAATTTCCAAAAAATTATAGACGTGAAGAATAAGAGAGGTTTTGATAAGTGTACTTTTCAAGCATAATATTAATTTATATCCACTATATATCTAATAGTAAAAATTTTATAAATCACAATTAAAATAAAATTATATTGAATATGTCAATTTATTTAAAAATATACTCAATATGGATTATTTTAATTTAATAAAAAGAATATAATTTATGAACTTTAAAATAGTTATAAAAACTCCAATTTTAAACCTAAAAACAATTTTATACTAAAATAAAATATAATAATGAATAAATTTTAATTATGTAGATTTAATTTTACTAAATAGTAATTGTTTTACATTAAAATAATTTTTTAAAAAACTTTTTCTTTTAAATAACTATATCAATTTATAATATGTAATTTTTTTAGAATTTTATATTTTTCACTATTCACTAAAAATTTAAATTTGCTAAAAATTTATAAAATTTCACATAAATAAATTTCTTATATTACACATAAAAAATGAATTTCATTTTATCATATACATTTTCTAAATTTTCTAAGAAAAACTATAATATGTTTTCAAGAAAATAAATAGAAATATTTTTTGAAGAAAACAAATTTTTGAAGAGTAAAATAACATTACTAAAAATTAAATTATTATTTAAAAAAAACATCAATAATTTATAATTAGTATGGAATATATTTTTTTATAAAATATAATATATTATTCATATCTTCTAATTTAATTTATATGTTTTGACTATAATATATATTGTGGGTCATTTAATGACAATGTTTTGTTTTGAATAAACTATCGAACATAAGAATATATGGGGAGAGGGTACCATATACACCACAACATGAATTTTCAATATTTTTTATTGTGAGTAATTTTAATTTTTTGATAGCATGTGATGTAGGCAACACCAAGTTTAAAAAATCATTATTTAGCAATGCCAGTCAAAATTAATTTAGAATTAAATTTAAACATGTTTAAAAATACAATTTAAAAGATAAATTTAATTTTAAAAATTGAAATATCAAAAATATATAATGCTGATTTTTTGGGATTTTTTATAAAGATTAATATTTTATTTGAATAGGGAAAAATTCAGGATCATAATAGAAAAAATTTATTTCATCAAAATTATTTATAATTTTATATTAAATTTGTAATTGTTTTAAAATTATATATAGATCAAATATAAATATATTAATCAAATTTGGGTTATTGAAACCATTTTCATTTTAAATTTTAATATATAAACATTATAATGTTTTGAACATTTTATCTTTAAAACCCTTCTTTCTCATCACCTATGAGGGGTTATTCTTAAACTAAATTTTAATTTTTTTAGGTTCAAAATTTACATATTCACTATTTGTTTGGAATCACTATTATTTATATAATATAATAGAATAAACTCAAATTTATGACCATAATAAATTACTAAGAACTATTTAAATTAATTCATTCAACGAAAAAAAATAATGAGTTTACATAGTGGTTAGACTAGGATTATTATATTTATAATAACCTATATTATTGTCTAATTTTTGGAATGATTTTATTCAGACTTTGGAAATCAAATTCCATGAAATATGGTACTTTATTTCCACTTTATTTTAAATATGACCCATATAATAAGTTAATTATGAAAAATTAAAAAAAATATATTTCTTCCCTTAAAAAAAATATAATGACTTCGGTTGGGGAAAAAACATTTCATAATTTATACAAATTATTTTTAATTATAAATGAGAAATTTTTTTCATAATTTTTAATCTTCAATTTTTTTGGATGAACTAGTTTATATAAACTATGATAAAACAATAAAATAATAATTATTTAGTAATTATTTAACTAAAATAAATAATAATAAAACTATTAAAATATATATTAATTAAATTATTTATTATATTAAATTAATTTTATCTTTTAATATATTAATATAATAATTATCCATAATTATATTGAATATTTTACTATAAATTTAAATAAATATTGTTTAAATTGAAATTAATGTCATGTTTTAAAAAATTATATTTTATTAAATTATTTAAAATCACTAGAGATTATATCCTATGATTTTTTAGAGGTCAATATATATCAAATATGTCCCATTAATGGAAGAATATATCTTTTTTAAAGATAATATTTATCCTAAAATACTAAAAACATTGTTAGCACAGTTATGGTTAAAGCAATGCTTTTATACTTTATATGAACATCTGATAATATTAATTACTACACACATATTGTTTTATCTTATAAATGAAATATGATATTTAAAAAAATTGTTATAATTTTTAGGATAAAATTCACTTTAATTTTGTAAAATGGATTGATTTTCTCGGTTGTAAATTTAGTTATCATAGTGAAAACTAAAAATTGTTAAAATTTGGGAACTTAGCTATTATGAGAAAATTGATTAAAACATGTGTTTCATTGTTTGGTGGAGGTGTGTCTCGATAATATCATACCTCCTAAACTTTAATTATCAATTTTGGATCCATTTTAATAATGGTTTTCCTCACAAATAGTGAATACTTTTGAGTATTTATAAGACTATTACTCCTCATCACCTATAAAAGGGAACTCACTCCCCTCATAAATTTAAATATTGAAATAAAATTTCCATGTCCAATACCTAACAAAATAACTTCTAAAATTCACCCCTCTTTTCCTATATTTCATATATTGTGATGAAATCCATCCTTTTATGGATTTAATGAAAACATAAAGAGAATTGCCAAAGAAGATTTATTATTATTCAAAGAGCACCTTTATTTTACTTTTTCTTCCAACTCTGTTAATTTTTATTATTCCATGACTATATAAATAAATAACTATATTACATATAAAATTATGTTTTTTATAGACTTTTCATCACCCTGAATGTTCTCCACTTCCATAAAATGGGTTATAAAATCATTGTTAGTGTGTTCGGTGAACTACCGGCTCGTGAACTAATGCCCTTCATTTTCCCATTAACAACACTAAAGTTTAGTTATGATTATACATAAATTTTATATATATAATATATATATAATTCTAATTCCATTGAATTTTTTATATCATATTTAACATATTACATTCTATTCCATGAGAGACTTCTTAATGTCACTCCGGTGTATGACGGACTACAGCCTCACGAAGCGATGTGATTTATCATTCACAATCATTTTAAATGGACGATGATGGGTAATGATTATATGTTTTATAAATAAAATATTTATTATATAAATTATATAGTAATAATTATGGAATGATAATATATCATTTTATCTTTTTCACTCAATGATTGACGATAACATTGTTTATGTACGTATGAAATTCCACCTTCAAGAAGCGATGTAGATATATTTTAATCACCACACCACACAAATGATATATATAAGTATATAAATTCGAATTAATAATATTTTTATCACTATAAATTTGAAAATATTACTTAACATATTTCCAAAATTATTTTAGAAAAATGGACATCGTTACTCATGCATATATATGGCCTACCATCTCTATGATCGTAATGTACATACTTTTTCATAACCATCATTAATTAATGGTTTTAAAATTTTAATGGATGAATAAATATATTAATTATGGGATGATAAATATTATGGAGGTGATTAATCTATAAAATATGTGCAATAACAATATCATTCATGACCAAACACGCAGGAGAAAACAAGGCAGTCAATACCCAAAATAGTGAAAATAATGAAATAGTTTACATTAATGGATGATAAGATGTAACAAAAAGATAATGTATGATATAATATGTATTAATATGGATCTATTATAAATTAGTAATATTATAAAAACTGTTATAGAAAAATTTAAATCACGTTTAACAAATATAATGCAAGAGGTGAGGGATTTTTTTACAATTCTCCTTCGTTGGCATGTATGTTATATTATAAACCTATATTCTTTCACCAGATGTATATAAAATCCATTGAATATGTAATATAATGAATACACCATTTATCATTGTATTTTATTTTTTAATTTGAATTATATCATCCCATGGGATTTGACTTTGAATATTCTATATTGTAAGTTTTATATGCAATCTCACTTTCTCTTATTATTTTTGATATTCTTTTAGAATGATACAATTATTGTAATGATTTTTCATTGTAATTTAAATTGAAATTAAATATTCATATTCTCCTGTTATGGATATGCAGATTTCTTATATTGATTACCATTTTTACATATGGTGTTTCCTTTAAAAATTATTTTATTAATTGAAAAATAATGACAAATATGTATCCTTTACTCAATATAGATATTTAATAAGGCACATTAGTTATGAGATTAATAAATTATCTGATATTTGAAGAATGATTTTTATATTAAATACATGGGTTGTGTAATAGTTAATGAAATCCCATGGATGCAATCTTAGTCTCATGAAATGAAATCAGTTGGAAAAAACATTTCATGATTATAACCAACTATTTTTAATATGTATTGGGGGTATATCTTGATAGTAAGGGTCTTTGAAAGTACCATGAATAAAATAATATTTGTTTTTAACATGCATTTTTTAATATATCTTGAGGGAATATCATTATGGTAATGGTATCAAATGTATGGGAATCATGATGTCTAATAATTAAGCATTTTCTTCAATCAGATTTAGGTTACATTATCTATGATATTTTCTCATTTATATTATATATGGATGCATTTAATTCTCATATTATTGATGAAATGGTATTTTTATTTATTTATTTATTTTATCATATTTATAGTTCATTATCATTACATGTTTTCATGTTATTTAATTAGAATGTGTGTTCAATTATTTACCTTTATGTATTAATTATGACAATTGATTAATGATTTCAGCTATTATAGTTAAAACTAAATAATCATTTGAGAACACCTTTATTTTGTTTCATTTTTCCTGGAATCCTTGATTTCTACTATGTATGAAATTCAATAATTTTTGTGACGGAATAAGTTTATTGTCTGAAAAAAAAAATTATGTTGTAATTTGTGTATCCAATTTTAATTTTAGACCTAAGTATGTATCATGTTTACTAAGACTAAAAAAATATTTTTTCCTTATGGATGAAATTACATTTATCTTAGTCCAATGACATAAACACACATAATCTAAAGAGTAAGCAAGATTATTTCATATATGAATTGATTCTAATCTTTCGAAGGGAAGTATTATCCAGAACAATTTCCTTATATAAGGATATAGTATCATGTGATAAAACTATAGAGAAATAATTATCGATTTTTATTGATTCGATGTAATAAATGTGGATAAGAGTATATTATATATAAATATAGATAAATGGATGAAGAAAAATATTTGTTTTCCAATATCTGTATATTAAATAATGATACATCATGATTCTTCTTTAAAGGGAATTGTATTTCTCTTTATGTGTGCGGATAAAGACCTACAATATCGTAATATCACAGGAATAAAAAAAGATTACAATTTTCAATGCTTCAACTATAATGATATGGGGATCTTAAAAAATTAATTATCCATGTTTCAAAGGAATATAACTCAAAAAGGCTAATAGACCATGGTTAGGCTTATACTATTACCACATAATGATAATAATGATTAATGAACCTATGATTACATTCCAAAATTATTCCATTTATCTAATTTGTAAATGATTTTATGGTTATAATAATTTTAAATATATAAGGACTATACTAGGATAATGTTTCAAAATGTATTTGAATGAATATGTTGAAAAATATAAATGACAAAGAAAAAAGGAATCAGTGGAAATTATAACTTCATGTAGAAAAATTAATGGGGGGAAAAGAAGCCCTTAATAAGATTCTAATGATGAGATAATTATGACTAGATAAAGGGATATTTTATTTGGATAATTTAAATTTGATTGTACTAACTAACTTGGAACTAATTAACGAATTTTCAAAAAAAAAATATGTTTCCATTGATGGTGTTTACAAAATATTTGGATAAATCTACTATATCCAATGAACTATTTTTTATTTAAATAATAACATAGAATGAATATTTTAAATAATATTATAAGGTAAATCAGGTTATTACCATGTTTAAGTAGAATAAATCATAAATTTATTAATATTATTTGTATATGTTTATGTGGAACCACATAATGTGGTTTGAAAGATTAATGGTAAGTCCATTTTAAAAATTTTGTGACCTTCATTATAATGTTTTGGATATTACATTCTTGAATTTTTTCAAGGGTAACCATTAATGAAATTGTTGATGCTAAACATTGAATGATATTTTTTAGAGCATTTTATTACCTCATCATAGTGAGAAATATGCATATTAGATGATCTATTCAGTCAATTATTCATAATAATATCCAGATATTCAAGATATGACATATCATTGTATTATGAATATTATGATCCATTGAATGTAAATTTTAGTGCATCATTAATAAAAAAAATACATTTGGTTATTCATTTCAGAAAATAAGGGGTTAATAGAAAAACAACAACCAATGGATGAAATTACACTTATGAAAAAAAAATCAAGTTTATTTACTTATACTATTCATGTTTAAAGTAATTCATAAACATTGGGAAACAAATTCTGGAAATAAAACTATATCCAATTTCCAAATTTATGATGATATGAATTCCTTTTCACATCAATTTAGTTTTTGGTATTGTGGTCATTAACATTCTTTATATCACCCATTTTCTTGTGATCAATGTTCCTTATCACTCTGAATTTTTATTTGGGTGTTATTTTTCTTGATTTCCATGTTTTTATATCCCACCTATGTTTCCTACTTGAAAAGAAAGGTATGTGATTATATAATATGAACTTTTTAATTCACTTTCTCTCATATTAATAACATATTTTATTAACCTTTTAACGATATGGGGTTATCAATAAGGGTATTTCCCAATATTCATCCATTGATGACCATGATCTTGTATAAATAGTGAGGAATAAATTCATTTAATGTGGGGATAATGTAACACTTTAGGACTACAAAATATTTTTCATTAATAATAAATTTAATTTGCTCAATAACATGTGATTCTCCCATCACCGGGTTTAAAGAAAGCCCTATTTCTCCATGACCTACACACTTAATTTAAAATTAAATATTGAAAATTATTTAACAATTATTTTAAAATATAAACATAATTTTTGAAATCTTATTAAAAATTTATCTTCAGCTGGGTTATTTATATAAATATAAAAATATCATTTTTAAATAGTAAAAAATTCTAGATTTTGGTGGACAACTGTATTTTCATCAATATAATTTTTAAAATTAAATTATTTTTTTTAAATTCAAAATAGTTCAATTTTAAAACCATTTAATCCAAGTTTAGACATTTGAATAATTTTAATATTGAATATTTATATTAACAAATTTGTAGTTTTTGAACATTTTCACATTTCAAACGCATTTTCTCATTACATGTGTATGATTAATTCTGAAATAAATTATTCCACTGATTTAGTTTAAATTTGGAAAAAGTGATTTCATATTGGGTATAATAATAATGTATATTATATAATAAGGTCAGCATAACTTTTTTATAAAAAAATTTAGTGGAACCCTTTAAAATTAAATATAATGATTAATTTAAAAATGAGATTAAATAGTGATTAAACAAGACTGTCAATAGTGGAAAATGAATTAATATATTATCTAAATTTTAAAGAATTTTTTTTTATAATTTTGAAATTAAATTATATGAAATTTAGAAATTTAATTTTACATTACATAGTATATTACACATAAAGTAAATTGTATAAATAAAAACGAAACATAATATACTTTTCTTTAATTAAATATTTATAATGCATTTGGATAGGGAAATAATATTTGTATAAGGTCCCATCCTTAATAATTAAATAATTTTATGTTAAATCTTGATGTCTTACTGATAATATATTCATGGTTAGTTTTATAATGAATTATAACATAATTATTACATAATAACTCTGATATTACAAAGTAATAAAGTATACTCAAAATCAATTTTTTCACAATAAAAAAATTAACAAACCAAATTATTTTGTTCATTATAAAAATACTCAATTCATTCATGTGGACATGTTCCGTTATTTTATACATCCTTATACCCTGTGAAAAAAATTTCTAAAACTTTTGAGGACCAAAAAAAGCATTATAAAGGGATATAAAATAATGAATTAAAACATTAATCCTTAAATATTTTAAACTAATGAAATAATTTTCAAAAAAATATAATATATATAGCATACCTAATGAATTCATAAGATTCCTAAAAACCCTCTTATCTATTATAAATCAAAAAAAAATTAACTTGTGGAATCCAGATTATACTTATGTTATAGCTTTCACAACTACAAAGGGGGTGACCTTCATAGTTTGGTTTGGAATACCCATCATAGTATATTCCATAAAGACCATAGTATAAACCCACATATTTTACACAATTTCAATACAATATGCATTGTAGATTTATCATGGGATTTCCCACCCTTAAAATATTATTGAACCACCCGTATACATAACAAACACCCAAGAACTGTAATATAATCCAAACACCATAAAAAGGAAAAAAGAATAAAAATAACACTTCCACCTTGAAATCACAATATATCATTAAAATAATAAATCCAATCTCAAAACCATTTTAAAAATAAACATCAGAACATAATTTTTTATTTATTTTCTTTTTACAAACATTATGTCGTGTAGAGGAAACCCAATATAAAATAATGGTCACAAGAAAAGAAATTTTGTTGTCACCATGTATGTTAAAAAAACATTATTTTTTTCATTTTATAAAATGATTCCTGGAAAAAAAATCCGTTAGAAAATCATTGAATGAAATTATATTTCAAAGGGGTTAATTATAAATGGTGTAAAAGAAGGTGGTGTATACTATCAAAATATTCCTCAATAAAAGGTGATTGAGACAGATTCCCTTCACTCGAATCTGAATCCTCTCTTAGGTTGTTTCTTTTAATGAATAATAAACATAGGATATTATCTATTTTCTTGAAAACCATTTTATTGTTCATTTTAATTTTATATGACTTATTACTAGGTTATAAAATTTATAGAATTATATATGTTCACATCGTAAATTTTGTCGATATTTGGTACTTTAGTTGAAAATGAACTTCGTACAATGTAAATAGAATATGTGGTAATAATTTCATCATCTCAAAAATAATATTCATGAAAGTATTATTATTTTTATATATAAATTATTCTTTCATATAAAATTGTAATGTGTGGTTATAAAAAATGAACAATATTATAATCATGGAGAGGTTATGTTTTTCATACACATGAGTAACGTTTTCCATTTGTCATAGATCATTATGAAAACAATTTTATTATTATTTTAACATTACAGAATGATAATAATATTATTAACATAAAGATAATCATTAATATATACTTATAGATATAATATAAGTGATGTGGTGAATAAAAATGATTCACACCGCTTTGTGGTGTTTTTAGTTCTCACTAACTCATGAATGACGTTATCATTTATTTTTTCATGGAATTTAATAATATAATTGGTATATTATTATATTATAATGATAAATAAATCATGAAATAAAATATAAATATTAATTATATCATTATGACCAGTCTTGAGAGATAGTAACAGAAACTGATCTATATCAGTTCATGATTCAGTAGTCCTCCATACACATAGACAAAAAGTACATTTTCCATTTGATGGAATTAAAGAGGTATTGAGGTGATGATTATATAATAATAATATCTCGGTCTATTAAGGATACCAAAGTTATTATATCATATTGGAAGAATAATATTTGAAGGTAGTGGAAGAGAAATACAATATAATTACTTACTGAAAACGATACATTTTCATTGATTGATCACCTTTGAAGAACACATTAAAATCACTGAAGAAGTTTTTATACCTCAAATATGGCTTCAATATTTTTGGTAGGGATTATAGTAAGGGTTTTGGGTAGATATTATCCAATTAAATTTTTTTATGAAGTTTGATAAATAGATAGGAATGGGTAGCTTTTTTAAGAGAGAGGATGGGCACCGAAGGAAGCATTTAAAATATTTCATTAATATAAATTTATTTTTGAATTTAAAAGAATCCAAGATGTGTTATATCAAATATATGATAAGGACGGTTTTAAATCCTCTCATCCAGTATTTTTTAGATCTGTGGTGATTTTATTTAAAATATTATTATTATGGTTTACCCTTAATTAATATATTTTAAATTTAATTGTGGTAACAACACATTCAATATTAAGAGTCTATAAATTTTACTTATATGGGGTGAATGTTCTATAAATAGACTTGTTATTATATTTTATGCCTTATCATAAAAAATTTCAATTTAAAATGATATTATTATTTTTAAATATCTTAATAAAATATTATTTCTATAAAATATCAATAGTCTCAATTTTGACCCTATCCATTGCATTGAATTTAAAAAAATTCAATCAATGAGTTAAATTTGAAAAAAAAAATTAAAAGACTTATAATATGTCATATTCATCTAGATAATTGATGGAGTACCCTAATAAATAAGAATTATATTTATTTTAAAAATTTTAAAATAATTTATTGGATATTATTAATAATACAATAATTACCATGGCACTATTTTGTCAGTATTAATGGTAATTATTTACTTTATATAAATTTTTATGTAAATTCCCATGATTTAGATAATTTTATTATATTTCTGAAGAATATTTATGATATAGGTTTTATCATGTTTATCCATATATTAAAAATTTTATACATATAAGTAATAAGAGGGTGACATGTTGCCACTTTTTTTAAAAAAAATATTTATATCACTATCATGGAAAAAGTATATTAAATTTGTTAATTATGATCCTTAGGTGTTAGATGTAGACTTTTGTTCATTTGATAGGATTTTGGTAGGTGTTTGGGTAATTTTATTATACATTTCAAATTATTTTTTACCATAATTTACTTGATTAACCATTTATCATGGAAAATTAAAATTTTTAAATACACTAATCATAACATAAAAAAATGGAACTTATTAAAGTAATTTGGGACCACATATACCAAATAATAAACCATTTAAAAAAATCTCCAAAAAAATGTTTTAGTAATGATTTTAAAATTATTCCCAAATTGTCAAATTAAGAAAATGTGTTTTTAAATGTAAAAACCATCTAAATATTGATATGTGTTTATATCAAATATTAGTGTAAATTTTATTACAATGAAAAAATTTAGGGTAATGATAAAAAATTAATCCTATTATTCTTTAAAAAATTTTAATATTATATTATAAGAACATAAATAAATTAGATAAAAATACATTTTTTAATTAAAATGTAGTATTTTTCACTATTCATTAAAATATGAATTTTATCAAAAAAACTAAACATTATCCAAACAATATTTTTATGTCCAACATTCATAGAAGAAGTTATTTTCACAAATATAACATATTAATGTTTCAGAAAATATATTTATAATGGGTTATCCATTAAAAGGATGTAAAATGTCCTTTGAAAAATATTAGAGCTTTTATGGATAAAATTGGAAATATTATAACTTTTAACACAAAAAATATATTGTATAAAACTAAAAAGAGTTTATTAAACAATTTTAAACATAATATAGTTAGATCTTTCCATTTCATAATATACAAGGTCTATGCATTAACTACCATTTTAATGAATAATTTTAATAATCTATCTTTTAGTATAACGATGTCTTATGTGAAACATATGATTTTAGTGAATCTAGTTGTTGTGTGTCGAGTACGCTATTGGAAATAGCTTCCCCATTAATGTGAAATAATTATATATTAATATATATTAAAATTTTCTTACTATATAATTACTCGATATGTTACATCCAACCCCCCTTCTGGAAATTATATCCCTATAATTTTATTCACTAATCAAATAAGTAGATATATTTCTCCATCATAGAATTTTCTGATTCCCATGTTGCCTCTTAAACCATATGGGTGTTTCACAAAACATTAACCTAATGAATCAGCTTATTTCATAACATGCTCTCCCTATGTTAAAAAATTTGCATTGGTTGTTCCTCATAGAAATGATTCTCATCCAAAAAAAATTACATCTTGACTGAAAAAATGAGGATGATTTGGTATATACTTATATATCATTAAAACATGAAAACAATGAGTTCCTTGGATAAAATCGAAGGTAAATACACTATTTAGGAAACTGATCCATATTTCTCCCAGATTTCATGGGGTTTAATGAACTGTCGACTCATATTCCCTTTGTTACCAAAACACGTCACATTTTTTAACAGAGAAACTTTGAGAAAGTCATGATCATATAACTCTAACAAAATACCATTCTTCTAGCTATCTGCAAGACATTTATGAATTATTTTATGTGTCATCATGGTTTTTTAAATCAACTAAACGTTTTCAACCATATCTTATACACAATTGAATTCCCATTAACATCCTTTCACCTACTTCATACAAAAATATGGAGTTTGAAACTGCTTTAAAAATAATGATTAAAATGGTTCCATCTATATACATGAATGAAAAAAGTAATTATAAGAAATCATAACCAAAAAATTTTGTTTATCCCTTGTTTAATGAAAATCCATTGAACCTTATAGTAACATATCATCCAAAGTATGAATTTTTTGTTTTGGCTGCCCATTTTATTGAGGATGAAAATCTATGTGGAAATTTAATTAAGTACCTAGTGACTACTGATGGAATTTTAAAAATATAGATGTGATCCAAGGATCATGGTGAGATAAAATGGAGAGAGTAACACTATGTAACATAACTATCATTTTATGATACAACTAGTAAATTTGATCTAGATATAATGTATCTAGAAAAGGAATAAAATGAGAAGATTTAGACTATCAACCAATAATAACCCATATCACATTGTGTCCTCAAGAATTGTTCGGTAATCCCACTAACAAATCCATGGATATAGTCACCAATTTCTACTCTAGCACTGGAGAATGATTAGTCATCCCCTTTGTAAAATTCGTCACTTCTATAACATACTGAAAAGTAAAACACCATACAATAATGTCTGCAATATCTGTTTTCTTTCTGTCCCACTGGTAATATTTTCAAAGGTTTGTGTACATCTTTGTACAACCATGATAAACATAATAAGGAGATTAATGATCTTCACATTAAAACTCGTTCTTCAACTATTAATCACAATTAATATAAAATCTCTTTCCAAATATCAAAACATAAACATTGTTAATATTAAATTCACGCAACATTACACTTTTAACCAATACTACCTTTATTTACAACTCACTCTCTTCATTCTATTCTTTATTAATTCTGTCTAATATAAAAAATCTCACTGACACCTAAAACAAAATAGAGTTCTTTCCTAGACCAATAAAATCAACTACAAGGGTCATCAAATAACTAATGAAAGGGTCTTATTACTAACATATCATGAATAATTCATCATTTCTATTCTAACTCAACGCATCAGCCACTTTTTTTCTTTTCTATGATTGTAATGAATCATGTAATAATAAACATTCATTATTTATAAACATATTCCATATCAAATGTTACATTATTTATGAGTGAATCTATACTTCAAAAAAATTTCAACTGTATATATTTCACATTTTAATCCATAAAGATTATGCCTCCAAATTATTAAAGAAAAACAACTGTAGTTAATTAAATATAATGAGTATTGCAATTTAACACTGGATGTTTTATCTAATGTGAAGCATAAGAAATTACCTGATTATTTTGAATTAGGACACAACCAATTCCATTCAGTGACACATCACTATAGATAACAAATTCACCATTTTTAGAAGGGAATTCCAAAATGAGACCATTCAAAAATATACTTTTCTATTCCTAATAATAGCAATCACATTATTTTTTCTAGAATAATATAACACTATTTCGAGTTAGAAGAGCCACTGGGATATATTATAATGAAATTTTTTTAAAATCCCTCCGATAATATCCTACTGATCCCAAAAAACTACTAATATTAGATATATTTCTTATTCTTGGCTATTCTTCAACAACTTTTGTTTTAATAGAATTAACCGCTATTCAATAATTAGAAACAATGTGACCATGGAATGAATTTTATCGTAACCAAAACTCACATTTTCATAATTTCCCATAACATTTTTTTTTGGGTTTGAAAGACAAACATTAAATTAATTTCATTATCTTTTTTACATTTAGAATATATCAAAAATATCATCAATAAATATAACCAATAACATATCCAATAACTCAGAGAATATACAATACATTATAAAAATGAATACAGTAGTTTCATTAGAAAATCCTAATAGAATTACTGAAAATTCTTAATGGCCATATTTACTATAAATCCCATTCTTCAGAATGTATGCTTCCTATGGTTTCAATAGATGGTATCATTAACACAAGTTAACATTCAAAAAATATTTTTCTCTCTAGGGATTATTAAAAAAATCGTCGATATGAGGAAATAGATAATATTTATTAATAGTGATGTTATTCGAGGATCTATAATTAGGGAATATTCGTGATGGACCTAATGTATTTTTAACAAACAAAATAGGATAACCCAATGGGGATGTAAATTTTCAAATGAAACCATTTTTTAAAAAAATTAACAATTTATTCTTCCAAATCGACAAGTTAAATTCGATCCATTTGATAAGGTCTTTTGGAATTGGATTATCACCTGGAACTAATTCAATAGAAAATTTGTCTTCTCGATCTGTTATAATAATAGGAACTCAATGGGTGAATCATTAAATTTCTCATTTTCCACTACCATTTCATTAATATGAATAGTTCATTTTTATTAAACAATATGTTATATATAGAATTAATTTCCTTATTATAATAGCTTCTCAGTATCAAATATGTTATCAATAGTAAGGGTTCATTATTTTACATAAAATATTATTTTTTATGAAAATAAAATTATTTAGCTCTATAATCAATTTTAGCTTTGTAAATAAAATGCCAATCTATACAAAATATAACATCAAACTCAACTAGGGGAAAAAAAGGTTTTCTAGTAGACTCTTTCAACCAAAAAACGACTTGAATATTCTTATATTATGTTTTTGCCTAATCATTTTCCCCAAGTATCATTACTATATGTTCTGGACTCATTTTTGGAGGTGGAATATCAAATTTTCTAGAAACTTTATTAGAAATGAAATAATGTGTAGAACCGGAATCAATCAAATCATTGGAAGAATCTGAAAAAACAAACAATGTACCTCCTACTACTTCATTTGATGTCTTATCATATACATAATTAGTTGTAAAATTATTACACATCATATATACTCTTGTAGTCTAGCTTCTTTCCCATCATTCAAATTCATCATCAAACACTCATTTTCATAATAACCCATCTCATTTCATATAAAACTTTTTAGAGACTGAAAATAATATTTATAACCATTACCACGCTCCTTTTTCAGTATAGTTAGGGACTTTATTTCATTTTTTATGAAATCATAAGAAATTACTAGAATTCATGAGGCATTCTCCATTGTGATTTTACAATACTGGTCAAAAACTATAAAATTAATTTTCTTACGATCAGATTTTTTGAGAATTCTTACCATTCCTTTTCCATATCGACTTCCTATTCAATTGATTTTCAAAGAAAACATGATCATCAAAAAACACCATTTCCACCTTCTCGTTACATCAAAAATGTTTTTCATTACATTTGAACTCACGAGATGCCAATTCTCATATATATATTATCTCTAATCTTTAGTCAAAATGAATGATTTTACTGTCGTGATCCCTGGTGAAATTTAGAGTGTTCTTTGTCATTCGGTTGAATTTTTATTCGTATGAATATAAATAATCCTCATCTTTCCACTATTTAAAGAATTGTTTTTCCATCCAATTTCGATAACCCATAGGAAAGTATTTCAGAAGAAAGATATTCAATAATTTAACCCATTTCTATCTCATAAATATCTTTAATGTAACTAATATTAATAACCATATAACTCCGCTTAGTGAATTATATTTCTAAAAAAATATACAACAAGACTAACATTTTTATTTTCTAAAAACCCCATAACATAGAAAATATTTTCTAGTTACATAATCCACCCTTTAGCTATCACATGGTCAGATGATCCTCTGAATGATCATGATGTTTCCTCAAGAAACACTCCCCTATATAAATATTCCTCTATGGTTGATCTGGCTGAACTTATGGGTGGATAGCACCACAATTTATATATTTCTTCAATTGTGTCATCACTAAAAATATTTGTGCATCTTCCAATTCCAACCATCTTCAGTATCTGATTAGGAATTTTGTTTTCCTATAGATGCCATCCCACCATAGCTTCCTTATTTTCTCTATAGAAAAACATTATAAATAAAATGTCACAATTGAAGTGACATGTTAATCCTCAAATTACATATCCTTTCAATTTCACTATAACATAAAATAATTTATTTATATTCTATAATCTATATCTTAATCCCATTTTTTATATAAATGACCTCGGATGCCAACTATAAGGCCCCATCCTTAATCATTGAAAAATCTTGAGTAATATCACGAATTCACATTTTGGATATCATCTGGTTTAAAGTTTTATAGGATTGGGTCATAACTATTACATAAAAACTCTAATATTAAAAAATAGAAACATATACTAAATATACATTATTTAATAACCTAAAACATTTTAAAATGAAATATATATTTTTCTTGTTAAAAATATTCACGAAATTCATCAATTTTTCTTCCTTTCATTAACCCTTCCTTATACACTGGGAAAAATATTTAAAAAAATGTATTGATCACTAAAATCTAAATATGGGATATAAAATAATGAATAAAACCATTAGTCCATGAATATTTTAAACTCATGAATTTACTTTCACAAAAACATAAACACTCTAGAATACCTCATGACATCATAAGATTCCAAAAAAATTATAATCAATCATAAATCATAAAGATAACCTATGAAATCTATATCATACTTCCATTGAAGCATTAATAGTTATATAGAGAGTAATATTCATGGTTGTGTTTATAATAACTATCATAGGATATTCCCAAAATATCTTATGAGAAACCTAACTATTTAACTCTGTCTCATTACTCAATGCATTGGGCGGCTATCACAGTCTCAACCACCATCATTTTATCACAGAAACACCCATATACATAATTAATTCCCAAGAACCATAATATAATAATAACACATTCACAAGAATAATGTAAAAATAAAAAATTCCACACTACAATTAGAAGATTTAATTGACATAATCAAAACCTTCTAAAGAAAAATTTTCAATACCAAAAAATATGAAAATAGAATATATTATTTATTTTACTTTTAAAAACATTATGAAGTTTATAGGAATTCAAATATCAAATAACGGTCACTATTGAAGAATGTTTTTTGTCTCAGTGTATGTTTAAAAAACATTACTTTAGATTATTATTAAAACACTTCATAGAAAAATATTACCTTTGAAAAATGTTTAATTAAATAAAAAATCATTGTGATTAATAAAACATAGTGTAAAATATATTGGTGTGTATTATCAATGAATGCATCAATGAAATGATATTGATACAGAGTCTCTAACCTTGAGTTCGAATCATCTCATACATTCTTTATCATCATGAATAATAAACATAGATTGATTTTTAATTTCATTAGAATCCTTTTCATGTTAATTATTCCTTTAATATGACTTATTATCATGTTTTATCAATTTCATAATGATTTATGTTCTTTTTGGATGTTTCTTCGATATTTATTACTTGAGTTGAAAATGAACTTGGCACAATGTCAAGAGTCCATGTGCTCATAAGTCCAAAATATCCAGAATAATATTAGTAAAATTATTATCATTTTTATACTTTAATTATTCATTTAAATTATACCATTATATATAGTATTGAAAAATGAACAATAATATAATCATGGAGATGAAAAGTCCTACAAACACATGAGATGTGTATTTCAATTTTCATTGATCATTATGGAAAGAAGGTAATAATTATTTTCTTCTTTCCATAATGATCAATGAAAATTGAAATACACATCTCAATTTTCATTGATCATTATGGAAAGAAGAAAATAATTATTACCTTCTGTAGTTGGGGTTTGGCTTAGTGGTAAGCACCCCGTAATACTACATGAAAAATGGGGGTTCAAAACCCATTGGGCGCAGGTTATTGTAGCAGTAATGTAGCGGGCACTGTAGCAGCGGCGGTACTGTTGACCGGCGGGTACTGTAGCGGCGGCAGGGCACTGTAGCGGCGGAGGTACTGTGCGGGCACTGTTGCAGCCGGGTTACTATTCACAGAATAGGAATTTGGCCAAAAATTTGGGCCTACGGGCTATGTAATGGGCTACAAGCCCACTGGGCCTTCGGGCTATGTAATGGGTCTCCCTCTACCCAGTTAAAAGAGGTCTTTGCTTTGGTTTATTAATAAAAATGAGGCTTCGGCCCCAACCTTTTAAAAAGGTAATAATTATTTTCTATTTCTTTAAATATAATAATATTATTATAATAATAATATAAATTAATATATAATTATATATATCTATATCATATATGTTTTGTTGTGAATAAAAATGATTCACATCGGTTCTTATATGTGATAGTTCACATGTGTTTAGGAACGATATTATCAATTTTATGTGCATTGAAAGTGAGAACATAATTGAAATATTATTCTCTTATAAAGATAAATATGTCATAAAAATCATATGTAAATATTAATTCTATCATAATGACCAGTATTGAGAGAAAATAATGAATACCAAACTATATCGGTTCACGAGGAGGTAGTATGCGGTACACATGATTGAAAAGTTAATTTCAAATCTGATGGAATTGGGGATTGATTCAAGTGATGATATTTCAAAAATAATTTCTCAGTATATTTAGTATAATTTAGTTATTTTTTCCTATTCTAAGATTAATATTTGAACGATGGGGAATAATAAATAAAATACAAGTACTTAAAAAATGATACCACTTCTTCTGTTGATCCCCATTAAAGAACACCTTAACACCTATAAGGAAAGTCTTATTCCAAAAATAAGGATTCAATAATTTGGGGATGGATACTATGAAGGTATTTTGGTAGATCTAGGATAAAATAATAGAATTTTGTTATGTTATTAAAAGAGTGGAATTGGTTTCTTTTTATAGGAGTGGGCAGATGTGCCCTTGGAAACTCTTAAAATATAAAAACAATATAAATTCATTTATATATAAAAATTTCTCCAAATTCTGTTCTCTAGGTGATAATATTAGTATGTTTATAAATAATATCATCCAATAATTGTTCTACATGTATTTAGTTTATTTCATACATTATCTTTTCATTTTACCCTTAATTAATCTATTTAAATTTAAATTGTGATCACAACATTTTCAATATGAATATCATATCAATTTTACTTATATTGGGTGAATTTCAAATAAATGGAAACTTTATGATATTTTTGACTTTACCATAATCACATTTTAGTTTTAAATTATTATTTTTTATTTTTAAATAATTAAATAAAATTTTATTTTTATAAAATATTATTAGTTTAAATTTTGACTCTATTCAATGGAATGAATCTAACTAAAATCCAAAAAGATATATTAATTTGAATAAAACCATCTAATAAACATATATTATGTCACATTAACTTATAGAATTCATGTAGAACCATAATTAATTGAAATTATATTAATATTAATATTTTTCAAATCATTTATTTAATTTAACTTTTAACGAAATAATTATTGTGTCGTTGTTGTGTCAGTACATATAATAATTATTTAATATATAAATATTTTAATTAATTCCCATGATATATATAATTTCAATATCTTTGTGGAATTTATTTATGATTGATGATTTATCATGATTATCCATATATGAAAATTATTATGGTAATAATAACTAATAGGGAGACATATTGTCACATTCTATTGTTTTAATAATATTTATATCACTTTCCTGAAGACATATTATTAAAAGACCCATTTCTGATAATTATGTGTTAGGGGTATACGTTTGTTCATCCAATAAGATTTTTGTAGGTTTTGGGGTAATTTTATTATCCTTATCAAATTATTTATTACCCTAATTTACCAGATTGTCCTTTAACTATTGTAAATAAAAATTCCCAAAGTTCCAATTCATAATATCCAAAAAAAATTAAAATCATATTATTTACATAATTTGGAACCACTAATTCATAATAATTATTAAAATTTTTTAAATTTCCATCATCGAATATACAGTTTTTAATGTAAAATTAATCCTCATTTTCAATAAGATAAATCTGAATTTTAAAGGTAAAAACCATCAAATGATTGACATGTGATTATATCTAATTTCTATGTGAAATTACTTCTAATGACCAAAATTGAATTAATTAAAAAAAAATTAACAAATAATAATTAAAACCAAATTAAAATATAATATATCAATATTAATAAACTAAACAAACAATTATTTTTGAATTAAAATGCAGTATTTTTCGTTATTCATTAAAATATGAATTTTATCATAAAAAACATAAACATTAACCCAACATAATTTTTATGTCCCTATTCCATATTAGATGTTTATTATTTCAAATAGAACATATAAATGTGTCAAAAATGAAATATAAAATAGATTTACAATCAAAATGCTGTAAAATTACCTTTTAAGAATATTATAGCTTTTATGCATAAATTATGAGTTATTCTTATATTAAGCCCATAATTTTTTTTGTAAGATACTGAAGACATTTAACAATAATGTATAAACATAATATATTTAGTTTTGTTCATTCTCACTAATAAAACTATTAGGCGTTAACTTCCATTTAAAATAATGATATTAACAATGTATTATTTCTTTGGTATAACCATGTCTTTTGTGCAATATAAGATTTTAGAGAAACCCATTGTTGCATGTCGGGTACTCTATTGAATATAGAGTCCTTGTCAAGGTAAAATTAATATATATTAATAGAAATGAAAAATTTATTACTATATAATTACAAGGTATGTTACAATTAGATTAGTTATACATATTATTTTTCAAAACTAATAAATTATTATTTTAATAATAATATTTTACTTTTAATTTTTAGAGAATAATTCGGTACATAAAATTCATAAAGAATGTGAATGGAGTAATTATTTAGTTAATAATTAACTTAAATAAATTGTACTAAAAAATTAAAAGTGATGTAAAATGAATTAATTATTGTCTTCAATAAATGTTGAATAAGAATATATCATTTCCCATATGTTTCAAATTAATAGTTTCTATTCTAATAATTGTCTTGATTTTATTAAATTTAAATTAAATAAAAAATATAAATGTTTAAAATAATGTTTTATTATAATAAATGATATTTTATTAAATAATTTATATTTATTAAAAATATTATACTCTACCTAGTGATTTTTAAATGTTAATAAATATAAAAAATGATATATTAATGGCACAATTAGTCCTTTATAATCAATATATTGACCCATAAATAGTAAAAACTTTTTTTACTATGTTTGGGATAAAGTAGTATTTTTTTGGATTTCATATACTTCTATGAAATGTTTTTTCCAACACACAGAAGACACTTTTTTAATAAATACATGCCATATTTTTAATAAGTGGGCCAGAATTTTATAATAAATCTCACTAAAATTAAACCTTAATGGAAGAAAAAACCTAGTTTAGGAAACTAGAAAATGTAGTTAAAACCCAAAATTGTAAAAATAGGGAATAATTGATGTTAAGGAATCAAATTCTTAAAAGATGTGTTTAATTGTGTTTTATAGGAGTTTCTCGACTATATAATTACTCCCGCCATTTAATTATTAATTTTTAGCCATATTAGGTATATGGTGTAGGATTAAATGTTACATAATATACTAAATTCTTTTGGAAATCATATTCCAACATTCCAAATATCTTTTGGGTTTAGAGTTTTAGATATTTAGTAAGTAATTAAAAATGTCTACCCAAAATCATAAAAAGTCGATAATACAGAAATTATATCCATTTCATCTATAATAAATGGTTTTTTAATAATAAAAAAAATATTTTCATGAATACTATTTAAAAAATTCATTTTTTCTTTTTATATTATCAGTCGAATCCTTAAACCATATGGAACTTATTTTGAAACATTGGAAGAACACAAAACGCATAGTAAGGTAAATAAAAAAAGGAAATATTAGTCAACAAATACTTATAAAGATATGAATAAATTTCAACAATGAAATACTTGTTACCCATAATGTATTGTATACCTACCTTATGAAATAGTAGATTTAAATAAAATTATATAAAATAGATAATCCATTTAGGTATCTCAGGGAATTACTTACATAATACTGTTACCCTATGGATACTTTAGGAACCCGGTTTTTCACAGAGGAATGGACCGTTTATGTTTTTTTCTAAATCTTTACAATTGACCTACCGTGGATGCCTATTGAGTTATAAAACGTCTCAGCGATGTCAGGGGAATATTCGCAGCCTCAAACCCATATTTATTGGGAAAAGAATCCATGTTTCACGGTTATCAAATGATTGGAAGATATTTTGGCTAACTGAGAAGATGGATGTTTTTGGACAGAACCAAATCATACATTTTTCAACCAATCATGCAACTTAACTGTGGGAGTTCCCCCTATTTCCATGCAACTCTTCACATTCTATTTTCTTGGTAAATTTCCCTTCTATCCCATGGTGATATAATTAAGATAACTCTTCTTCCCTAATTATATTTCTAGTAGGATTTACCTCCATGGATATAATTTTAGAGCTTATTGAAAGGAAAATATAGGGAATGAAATATCCCTCATCCATTATCTGATCTATATTTCATTCATCACATTGTATGTGTAGTGGAAAGTACTCTTGTTCGTTTAATCCTTTCACCATGTCTTTTACTATTGACCTATTTATCTTCATGTGATAATTTCTCCCCTTTTCAAATATCTACACCAATACCATCCTAACTAATTGTTGATAGAAGAGGAGTATATTTATACAAGCCTAAAGATGGTGGCCTATAACACATTCGTTAAGAACGTTGATTTTGGAATTGTTGTGTGGGACCATCTATTTCATAGAGTGATGTTTATTGAATTTATATGTCATTCTTATAATCATTATAAATGTATGGTTATTCATATTACATATTTTTTTATTAATTTTTGGATGTTATGCCTACCACTCCATCCATACCTTGTAGGGTGTTATTCAATAATTGGGTTTTTAGTAATTGACTTGTTTGATCCACCGCTAAGGGGTGAAATGGATTTTTCCTTATAATGGTAATAATTTCAATATTAAATGGAATGATTTATATTGTGATTTTCCTAATAAAAAGTACCTTGTATTCTAACCAATTGACCCACCTAAGGTAAGTTCTTCAAATCGGTAATTTAATGTAAATAATGAATTGGTAAAAGTACTATGTATGTGACTAGACAATATTAAATGTGAATGATTAATTGTTGGAATATATGTAAACCCCTGACGACATTAATGGAAGGTAGAGGAATGTACCATAATTATTGAATATTAATTAAATGGAATTAATAAATAATTAATGTTACATGGCCTTGTCATGATAATGAAAGGCAAGGCATGAACTAAATGGACTTATTGATTACTTATGACATGATTATTCTTTTTCACACTACATGATAATATTAAACTAATTAAACTGAAGTTTCTAACCAAATTAAATATCACATGACATCATAATTAAATAGGAGTGGCCTGACTCGGCCTCTCCTTGGATTCTTATTGGGGAATGCCTTTAGCACTCAGGAACCCCATTATGATTCAAGGATACGACATTCATAGGTTGAGACCCACCTATATCCTAATATATATCTATTCATGTATTCCTGGTATGAAATCATAGGATCCCTCTCATTATATTAATTTATGCCTTGAATACACTTCATGGATCCAGCATTGACAATTAGGTTTCATGGTTGTATCTCATAGGGCCCTTTCTTAACATTTCTCAGTTTTACCATGGATGATCACCTTGGATTCCTTATGTATATTATTGTATAGTTTCTTGTAATATTATTCATTGATTGAACTCATACCCTATGCTATGCTATAGTAAATACTGAGATCACAAACCATGAGGTCTTAATTTCCCTGGATATTACCATGGGACTTCATTATTAAAGGTCATTACATGTTTCATTGTCATAACATAGAACCTTCAGTATTGTTAACATATGACTTATTTAAAAATTGGTGAAATCAATTAATTGACTTTTTATGTTCAGAGTCCATCCAACAGCTGATGAATATACTAGATTATTTAGTAACATTGAAATTCATTTCATTATATTTTCCTGTTATAACATAGTCAGATTTCCATTACACGGGAATGATGTTATAGACACCGAAGGTTGTGGCCTACTATGATTTGTCTCACACACTCTTAAGGTTCCATTTTGTACCCATATTACATGACATGAATGTAGGTGTGGGTAAATAGAAACTTTCATCTTCGAACACTTCATTTCTTATTGATTAGGATAGAGCATGATTATAGATGACTGATCTGAAGCTCAGGATTCTTGGGATATCATTTTATTTAATTTATACATTTAGGTAACATGTTATGCCTATTGAATTGTATCCATGATTTCTAGTTTTCTAGTGACTTGACATATCATCATTAGTTTTTGTATGTTGTAATGTTATTCCTGTTATTTCAGTTATTGTTACTCTTGTCTCTATTTTCCACTATGTCTTATATTTAATTGTTTTTCATTCTCTATTGAACCATGTTTATATTTATCCATAGAGATACACTATATTAATGTGATCATAGTCTCACCACTGACACACCCAATGACCTTGTTTCTAGTTCACAGCCTCTAGAATTTGTGGAGATGTGCTTGAGGCCATGTGTCCCACCGGGATCATTCCAACTATTAAGCATCATTCGATTTTGAGACATCAAAACGTTGAATCAGAGGAGTTTCCATTATGGATTTAATATTTGGAGAAAATATGTTAGATATTTGGAAAGATAATAACTTGGTCATAAGATATTCTAGAGCATCGTGAACCCATGCTTGGGGTAAAATCTGAGTTACCTATATTATAATTGTTTTTCTGTTTTGCCAATAATAATTGACATTATTTCACTTCTAGGTGATGCACGTGTTCTTTTGTATTGTTGATTGTTACTATATTTCTAGATTTTATTTCATCCTTGGCCAGATGATATGAGAGAAATGATAATTGATACATACATCATTATAGGCCCCTAGAATTCGCATATCATGGACATTTATAAGAAATATTGGTTCATTTCATTTTTTTTCATTGCCATATATTTTTGTTATTGTTGAGCGATCCAATGATAGTTTGATTACGATTGTGTTATTTTTTGGTTACGGTTGAGTGATTTCATATCTCAATTCATGATTTTTATAGGCGCTCATGGGATGGTATGGGTAATTTACTAAGTAGATCCATTATTATATAAATAAATGGTTGTTGTTTCCATTGATAACGTTTATGGGATCTAATTCACCGAAAATGGCTATCCATTTTGACGTAAATTGTTACATCTAAAAAGAATTTTTTGTGCATCTCTATCCCACCATGGGAAATTTATGATATGTAAATGAGTGAAACTAAATATTTAAATGTAAAATAAAATGAATATTATACTTGAGCACTTGCTGAAAACTGGGCATATATGTGGGTATTGGGGTAGTATACATTGGATAGTGAGTTTTCATACATAAAACATCCACTAGTGAAGTTATTATTCTTCGTAAGCTTGTTCTAAGGTATTTCATTGGCATTTATAGACCAATGTCACCCCAATGCCCTTTTATCGTACACTATGAGTGTGGAATCCAACATGCTCTTGATGTGGTGGGACCTGAGCCTCCATTATTACTTCTAGAAGTTCCACTCCATGTACTTCCTAATATACCTAACATGGGCACTAATAACCAAGTTCGTGGTAGTTTCCAACGTCTCATGTACTCTGGGCATGATGCTCTACAACTTCCACCTATGATGTGTGAACTGACTTGTGAGTTCTAGCAGTAGCATCTTCTTACCATTTCAATGGATGGTGGTCAACATGCTTCTAAGTCTTGGATAGAAGAAACCCTATCTATCATTGAGAATTTGGAGATGGATCCAGAGCGTAGGGTCAAAAGTTTCATGTACATGCTTCATGATTCATCCAAACGCTGGGAGGATGTGATTTCATAGGCTGGTCTACATCATGGAATGCTATGGGTTGATTTATATAATGTATTCTCTGATTAGTTATTTCTTTATATGAAGAAAGCTAAAAATCTAGAGATTTTATGCATTTTGAGAAAGGCTCTATGTTAGTTATAGAGTATTCAATTTGTTTCATGGTGTGGCAGTGCATTTCACTACTTCTAGCCAGTGATTCATTTCCTATGAAATAAGTTTCCAGTATGGGCTCCAGTATGGCATCTAAAAGTAGGTGAATGCCTTTTTCCAAACTACATTTCTTGATATAGTAAATCATGATATTATTATTAAATGTAACATGTGGTTAAAAATAATACCAAGAATATAGGACCAGTGTCGCATCAAGATATTAGTTCTTCTGGGAGAAGGAAGAATTAGCTTGAGGTTTGTCGTCGGGATGGTGACAAATAGAAGGCCTATTTGGGGACTGAAGCCTCATTGTGATAGATTCTCACAAGACTGCTAGGATCAAGGTAGAATGGGGAACCATAAATGTTTCTACAGGATAATTCATCATGCTTCAAGTGGAAAAGGATTTGTGCCTGCTCCACTTTCAAGATTATGATCTTTTTCTCTGCATCAGTCAGCGAGTGGGATTAGTAATGGTAAGACTAGACGAGGAGGCGGTAACCACCATGTTAGAGAGACCTCTAATCACCAAAAATCCCATCAAAACATTTATGATCATGGTAGTCCATTTGTTGGGCCTGAATCTACATCAGGTCAGTTTCAGGCACTATATCCAATTCTAGAGAATCAGGTTTTGGGACCATCTATAGTATTAGGTATTATTCCAATGGAATCTACTATAGTATCATCATTATATGATACAATTTCTTCAAAACCATTCATACATTTATATATCGTGGAATGTCTCAGAATAGGGATAAAGTATTTTTTTGTTGGGATGACACTAGATACGTTGTTAGGGGTTCATATAGAGGGTATACACTAGTTTAGGGATTATCCCCATGAGGTAGGTTGTTACCCTTTATTAAGGATCTTCTTTGTTATTTATATTATGTGCTTAGATTTAATTATTGGGATGGATTATTTAGTTCAATATCATGATATGGTAGACTCCAAACGTTATAGGGTATCTTTTATATCACTAGAGGGAATCAATTATCTACATATGGGTGAGTAGGATGTCCAGGAAGGTAGAGCTAGACCATATCATCATTGGATATGTTGAGTGACATCCCATATTGAATATCTCTTCATGGAGGATCATAGTATACAAATTATGATTTTCCTCTAGCAGTGGATCCTTTTTGGGGCATATTTCTTGGTGATTTTCTTGGATTAACTCCTAAGAGAGGTTGAGTTTAAAATCAAGCTTATTTTTGGGACCATGTCTAGTGTCCATTCCTCCATATCGCATGGACATTATAAAGATTCAAGAGCCTAAAATACTATTATATTATTTGGATTATAAATGGTTTATATGGACCATTCCAACCTTTTGGGGTTTTAACATGTGTTTTTTTCAAGAAGGCAGATAGAATCTTATGCTATTCAAGAAATATAGAAGGTTAATGAAACATACAGTTAAAAATAGGTATCCAATACCTCAAATAGATGATATCATTAACTAGATCTTGGAAGGTATGTTCTTCTCTAAGATCGTCTAGAGATCAAGTTATCATCCGATGATAGTTGAACCATCAGACATACCTCATTATGATTTTCGTACTAGGTATAGTCTATATTAGTACATTGTTATTCCATTCGGTCTTATGAATTCACCCTCAATTTTCATGGCACAAATGAATTGGGTCATCCAAACCTATTTGGATTTTCTTTCATGTCTTTATGGATGAAATTTTCATGTATTATCACACTCAAAGTGTAACACCCCGAGATTTTATGAAAAATATTCTTTTTAATTTCATTAATGTCTTGTGTTGTACGCTACACCAAAAGGAGCTTTCACAACACGCATCCTTTACTTGCCTTGCATTACACGCAATCGCGACCTTCCTCGATAGCATGTGTAGTACGCAATACCGAGTTTCACAAAACAACGATATGCTATTAAAATATTATTAAAACTAGTCGTTATGAATAGTAATAACCAATTTTTAAAATTTTGTAAATTTTATTTTTCAAAATGGACTTTATTTTTGGATTTGGAATATCGAAATTAGCTTAGGGTGAAATTTTGGTATTTTCTGATAACTTTCATTTTCTGATGAATAGTGAAAATTACTAAATTTTAATTAAAAACAACCTTTTTAATCGAAATAATTAATAGTGATAAATTATTAATTTTAGTGGTTTTAAATTATATTTAGAATATATTTTTACAATTTAATACAATGTTGGTCATTGTATGTAATTTCACATTTAAACCAGACATAAACAAGTGTCAATCTTTTGATAGTTATTATCTCTTAAGAACACACTATTTGTTTTGACGACAGGAATTAATTTTTAAATTAATTAATGCAACTGATAAGTTTTGAATTTATTAAAATAGATATCATTTTTGAGTTCATAATATCAAATATAGCTTAGGCCTAATTTTTGGTATTTCTCTAGAAACTTTCATTTTTTGATGAATAGTGAAACCACTAAGTGGTAGTTAAAAAAATGAACTTTTCATAAAACATAATTTTACCACTTCATGGAGTGGAATTTCAAAAATCCGAGAGACACGGTTGATGCCAGTAAGTAAAATGTGGTTCAATGAGATGAAAATAATTTTTGGTGAATAGTAACTTTTTACTTTTTTTATCATGGTTAAAAGTAAATAGGGTAATTAAGGGTAAAAATGATATTATTATTACCCTAAAACATGTACTAATTCTATTGGATAAGTGTAATTCGACCAAAAACAACCTTAGGAATAAAATATGACCATTTAGGCCCACTTGGATGAGATTAGGACATTTATTATTATTTAATTCAAAGAAGAGTTAAAAGAGTTAAAATCAATGTTTATTTACTAAAACATTTTTAATATAGGGTTATACATAAGATAAATTCGATTTTAAATATTCCTTAGAAAGATAATAAGAGTTACTACATAATGAGATTTTATTTATAATTTTTAGACATTAAATAAATTAATTTATTTATTACACAATGATGATGCAGTAATTACCATAATAGTGAAAAATTAGAAATCATTGATATTATAAATACCAAAATAAATATAATTTGAGACTTTTTATGAATTCCACTAATTTTATATGTTAATATGACATGTTAGTACTGATTTAAATAATTTTATTTAAAATAATAATTCTGTTATGATTTTTACAAAAATCAATTACTAAATAGTGTCAATATTTACATAAAATAGTTTTTAAAACAAATATTATATTATTAATTGTTATTTTCTTCCTAAAAATATAAGTTTAGGCCAAATGACTTAGATAAGGTTATATATATTTATAAAAAACAACTTGGGGTTTTTTTGTCTTGTTATAGTAAGTTTATTAACATTATATTGTAAGAACAAAAAAGATGCGGTAAAAGTAAAATTACCTAACTTAAAGTTAAAACAAATTGATAAGGTTAAAATAGTAAACTAAACTTATCCAAATTCTATTGGATTAGACGATTTCGACCCATCCCCACCTTATCTTCGAAATAACTCAATTTAGAGCTATTAAAAACCGAATATGACTTTATAATAAAATAATATTTTTAGTTATTCCAAAGGTGCCCCTCTCCTCCATTATAAAAGGGAACCTCCTCCCTCTCTTCCTCACACCACTTTGAGCCTTAAAGCTCGGCCAAACGCTGCCAAATTCTCTTCTCCACTTCCCTAGAAACATCCTATGTTGTACCTCTCGTACCCCTCGTAGTTTAATTTTCATGATCACAATCACTCTCTTATTTATCTAATCTTGTTTTAAGTGTTTTTGGATGATAGGCATGATTTCAGGTTTCCAAGGAATTGGGTCAAGAAAGCCAGAAGGAAAAAGTGGACTGATTTCAGTCCACCGGCCAACCGGTGGATGACCAACGGCCAGCCGGTGGAATCTTGACAGAAGGCATTCCCTCAGTCCAGACCACCGGCCAACCGGTGTCCCATCACCGGCCAGCCGGTGGAACCCAGACAGAAGGGATACCTACTGTCTCACCACCGGCCAACCGGTGGCCTCCTCACCGGCCAGCCGGTGGTTCCTGGGCATAAGGGCTCTCCATTTTCCAAGCACCGGCCAACCGGTGGCCAAGCACCGGTCAGCCGGTAGAGCCAGTCAAACTAGCCGTTGGGCTTTGACCAGACTTGCCCACTTGACCCCCAACGGCTCCGAAGGCCTCTCCAACGGCTCCGAAGACCCCCAAAGGCCATTTAAGTGTTCCTATCCTATAAATAAAGGACTAGGAAGCCCCGGAAACAGATTTAAGCCCACATAAACATTTTTCAATCATTTGGCGAACCTCCGGCGCATTCCTTCAAGGAACCTCAATTGCTCCAACCCACTTCCACATCCAAGGAGCACCATCAAAGACGCTTGGGAGCGCTCTTCATCATCACCAATCAATCCATTGGCGCCCAAGACTTCTCCTCTTTACGGTTTTTATCATTTTATCATTTTGAGCTTTATTTTGAGTTTGTGCATACAAACCCCTCTTTCTCACATCCTATCTTTGTTTGGGTTTTCACACCACCTTCAAGGTGTGAAGAGGTTAGTCAAGCCTTCCCTTTAAAAGGCTTGAGTCATAGGTGAGCTAGCCTTCACCTGTAAGAAGGCTAGTGGGTTCTTTCTCAACCATTAAAAGCAAGCTGTAATAGGTTCTAGACTACCTTAAAGTCTAGTGGGTTTTTTGCTAAAACCATTAAAAATCAAGCGGTAGTAAATCTCTCAACAGTTGAGTTGGGAGCGGAGACGTAGGCTTTGGTTTAAGCCGAACTCCGTTATCAAGTTTTGTGTCTTGCCTCTTTTTTTTCCGCTGCACCTTTAACTTTGTTTTAAATTCTTAATTATTTTTAAAAAGGCAATTCACCGCCCCTCTTGCCATCACTCTCCGACCCAACAATTGGTATCAGAGGCAAAATTTGATTAATACCCTAACCGGTTTCAAATTCAAGATCCTTTGTGATGGCTTCAACTTCTTTCGCCCCCGAAGGCTATTCTTTGGGTCGTGCTCCATTCTTTGATGGAACCGACTACACTTATTGGAAAACTCGCATGATTACATTTCTTAGAAGTATTGGCTATCCTATATATAGAATTTTTATGGAAGGCTACTCTCTCTCTTCTCCCGATGAATCCAAATGGACTCAAGCCGATATTAAAAATTTCGAGTTTGATGGAAAAGCCATGAACGCTCTACATTGCGGCCTTGATCGTAATGAATTCAATCGAGTTTCCACATGCACTTCATCTCATGAAATCTGGAAACTATTGGAGGTTACCCATGAGGGGACCAACAAAGTTAAGGATACTCGATTGGATATGTACCGTCAAGATTTTGAGTCTTTTACCATGCATCCATCTGAAAATATTACTGAAATGTTTACTCGTTTTACTGACGTTTGCAATGGAAGAAAATCTCTTGGAGATGATGTTTCTGCAGAGATGATGGTCAAGAAGATCCTTTGGATCTTACCAAGCACATGGGCACCGAAAGTCACGGAAATTAAAGAAGCAAAAGACATCAAGAACATGCCGGTCGAAGAGCTTATCGGATCCCTCATGACCTACGAGATCACCATGAGGAGGCAAGCTGAAAAGGAAGGCAAACCGATCAAAGTTCCAAAGAACATCGCCTTCAAAGTTCAAAAATAAGAAAGCTCCTCCTCCTCATCGTCTTCCTCTTCAAGCGGTGATTCAGAAATCGAGAACCTTGCCCGCAAAATGCACAAATTCATGAAGAAGCACAAGAAGAAGAAATCCCGCAAGGCTCAACCCAACGAAAAATCCGAGCCCGAGGTAACATGTTACGGGTGTGGCAAGAAACGCCATTACAAGCCCGATTGACCACTCCACCATACAAGGGCCAAGAAAAAGGAAAAGAAAAAGGTATTCAAGGCCACCTGGAGTGATAGATCCACATCCTCCTCCTCCTCCTCCTCAAGTGACAACGGTAAAAAATGTCTAATGGCATTCCATGAGGTAACCTCTTCCGACTCCTCTTCCTCTTGTTCTTCCAATTCTTTCAATCATTTATCTTACGAGGATCTCCAACATGCTAGATATCAATTGGAGGAAGGCTTTCACGAACTTTCTTCCAAATTTATTGCTTTCAAAAAGAATTTAAAAAAACTTTCTTCTGAAAAGGATTAACTTCTCAAAGAGAAGGAAGACTTGTCCCTCAAGATCCAAAACCTTCCCGATATTGATTCTATGGAATCAACAATCAAGGATTTAAGGGAATCCCTAGCAAAGTTCGCCGAAGGTGAACATAACCTTTCGAAGCTCCTTGGTTCCCAATGCATATCTAGAACCACCCAAGGGCTTGGCTATTCCAAGCGAGCTTCCTCTTCCCATGCTCCTACTATTTTTGTAAGGGGGAGCTCCCAATATAAATTTTGCAACTATTGTAAAAAGATCAGGCACTTAATTTACGAGTGCGACTACAAAAATGCCCGGTATGGAAGGCCCAAAACCATTTCCTTTAATAACGAATTTCATAGGAGAAGACCCGCCACTAGACAAGTTTGGATTGAAAAATCCCTTTTAGCGAGTTTCACCGGACCAAAATTTGTCTCGGTTCTAAAATCCTCTCCCCGGTGATTTTTTGTTTTTATTTAGGGGGAGTTAGGATCGTTCAAACCTTTTTGCGTTTTTTTTTTCAAAACTTTCAATTCAAAACATTCAATTCAAATCTCAAAAATTTCAATTGGTTTAAAATATCTATCTTTTTTTTCAATCCTTTCCCTCAATCAAGTTTTATGCCCCGTGCTATTTTGATAATCACAAAGGGGGAGAAATTCTTGGTTGATTGGGGGAGAAATCTTTCTCTCATGCTTTGCTTTACTTTTCAATTTATCCTTTAAAGCATTCCTTTCATTTCAATCTTTTACATTGCTTGTTTTGGTGATTGTGATAATCAAAATAGGGGGAGATTGTTGTACCTCTCGTACCCCTCGTAGTTTAATTTTCATGATCACAATCACTCTCTTATTTATCTAATCTTATTTTAAGTGTTTTTGGATGATAGCCATGATTTCAAGTTGCCAAGGAATTGGGTCAAGAAAGCCAGAAGTAAAAAGTGGACTGATTTCAGTCCACCGGCCAACCGGTGGATGACCAACGGCCAGCCTGTGGAATCTTGACAGAAGGCATTCCCTCAATCTAGACCACCGGCCAACCGGTGTCCCATCACCGGCCAGCCGGTGGAACCCAGACAGAAGGGATACCTACTGTCTCACCACCGGCCAACCGGTGGCCTCCTCACCGGCCAGCCGGTGGTGCCTGGGCAGAAGGCCGCTCCATTTTCCAAGCACCGGCCAACCGGTGGCCAAGCACCGGTCAGCCGGTAGAGCCAGTCAAACTAGCCGTTGGGCTTTGACCAGACTTGCCCACTTGACCCCCAACGGCTCCGAAGGCCTCTCCAACGGCTCCAAAGACCCCGAAATTCCATTTATGTGTTCCTCTCCTATAAATAAAGGACTAGGAAGCCCCGGAAACAGAAGTAAGCCCACGGGAACATTTTTCAATCATTTGGCGAACCTCCGGCGCATTCCTTCAAGGAACCTAAATTCCTCCAACCCACTTCCACATCCAAGGAGCACCATCAAAGAAGCTTGGGAGCTCTCTTCATCATCACCAATCAATCCATTGGTTCCCAAGACTTCTCCTCTTTACGGTTTTTATCATTTTATCATTTTGAGCTTTATTTTGAGTTTGTGCATACAAACCCCTCTTTCTCTCATCCTCTCTTTGTTTGGGTTTTCACACCACCTTCAAGGTGTGAAGAGGTTAGTCAAGCCTTCCCTTTAAAAGGCTTGAGTCATAGGTGAGCTAGCCTTCACCTGTAATAAGGCTAGTGGGTTCTTGCTCAACCATTAAAAGCAAGCTGTAATAGGTTCTAGACTACCTTAAATTCTAGTGGGTTTCTTGCTGAAACCATTAAAAAGCAACTGGTAGTAAATCTCTCAACAGTTAAGTTGGGAGCGGAGACGTAGGCTTTGGTTTAAGCCGAACTCCGTTATCAAGTTTTGTGTCTTGCCTCTTTTTTTCGGCTGCACCTTTAACTTTGTTTTAAATTCTTAATTATTTTTAAAAAGGAAATTCACCCCCCCCCCTTTCCAACACTCTCCAACCCAACATCCTAGAGGTCCTATTCATCTTCAAAGACCAATTTAATTCCCTAAGAGGAGGACTCAAAGAGGCGCTTCAAAGAAGAGGTAATGTCCGTTACCGATTCTTTCAACTTTATTTCTTCTTCCACTTATTCTTCTTAGGTTGTTTCATTATGAAGTAATAACATCAGTATCAATCATATACAGATATGCTATTATATGTATTAAACAACCCTATTTGACCATCTATCCATCCTATGGAAAATGAAATCACCGCACGTGCGTACGTACGGAATACCGTCTCCACACCGTGGTGTAATCTATTTTCCATCACCACCTTACTTGGATAGATATAATGGTGTACATAATAACTATATCTAATTATTGTAAAGTTATATTGATTCTGAAATAGTATACATACACTCCAATACAATTCCACGATCATGAGAACGATATCATCGCTCGTGCGTACGTACGGACTACCGTCTCCACGACAAGATGAGATTCATTCTCCACATTAACCATTCATGAATTATTATAAAGTATATATAATAATAATTAAACATGAAATATATGACATAATAATGATACTAGATTTATGTATGTATATATGTATGTCATCTACTTAATTCCATTCAACTCAATAAGGAAACGAAAACAGCGTTCATGCGTACGTACGGCCTACCGTCTCCATGAACGGTGTATTTCTTTCCATTTACTGGTCTATTATATATATGTATATTCTGAATATATATTATATATAAATCATGTTTTATATTCTGGAATTATGTAATCATTATCTAAGTAATCATATGAATAATTACAATTCAAAACACGGACGACAAACAAAACGATTTTACCCAAAACGCTCTTTAACATGGAATTTACAAAAGAACGGGTAATATAAAGTCATAAGTGAACCATATATGATATCATAACAATGAGTATGATTCTAGAATAAGTCAATGACATTATTTAAATCATTATACAGGAGTTTCGGACACTTACGAAGCAAATCAGACCTAAGGTAAGGGAAATATCACAATCTCATTTTTATCCGAGATTGATTATACTTTGGAATTTACTGGGGTGTATTTTATCATCCACATCCAAGTTTCCTCAATATGTAATATTTATATCCTTCTACAATAGTTTATATCCAATTTTACCCTTCAGTGAGTTTTTAGTAATATATATGAACGGAATCTTTTGTCGTTTTTCGTACGAGGTAATTTTTGACTTTTCCAACAAAAGTACGAGAAGAATGTTTTTTTAACTTATATGTTAGGAATGGATTTTTGAAACATTATTTCCAAGAATATTACCTTACAAGTTTTCAAGTTTATTTTTAATCAACTTCTTTTAGTTTAGAATTGTATGACATGTTATTAAAGGAATGTGTTTTTGAAGTTGAAAGGATATTTTCATCAAGAATGGAGTTGAAGTATTTTATCAAAATTATTTTCCATATAAGATAATAAAGGGTTCTGTTTGTATACCTATTATTAAATTTATTTGATTATGTTGTGATGGAATTATTTTTATGAATTCCTATATCTTATATGAATTTTTTTATGATGTCATGATGTTTAAGAATACCATTTTTATTACATGGGTTTTGCTATGATGTATTGTTTATGATTTTGTGGCACACATAAGAATGGTATCATTATGAGATGGGTGGGACCTATATCTCCCTCCAATGCATTGGGTAAAGATTTTATATCTCATGGGATAGACATGGATGGAATGGAAGGTTATACCGGTTCAGTGAAACAGGACTGAATCGAGGAGTGAACACGGTTCAAAAATGGACTTTGTCCACTAAGATAGTCTTGGATATGATTCTTGAATAATAAGAAATGATTCTCTATGATTATGTGTGTATGCCACAAAGTTTTATTTTTTAAGTTATGATTATTGTGATTACATTTCACTACCATGATTTATCCCATGTTATGAAATTATGATCTCTTTTGCAGGGTAATATTTCCAAAATGTTATGTTCTTATGAATATGACGTGATTGATATTTCTTTTGTTTACACTTACTGAGCATTTGAGCTCATTCTTTTATGTTTTCTTTTCCCCAGGATATAAAGAAAGGTTTTAGGTAAGAAAAAAACAGAAGATCTTTATGAGAGATGTTGAAGATCTTTCACCATGATTAGAACAATATGTTCAAATTTCAAAAGACACTAAACTATTACGATCCTTGTGTGTGTGTTTTTGTTATGTACTAAGTATTCTGCAAAATTAAGGTAATATCCATGTACGTCAAGCTTTGGGACTCTACACAAAGAGACCATGATAATCATCTTACGATCATTCCGAGTACCCTAATAGAGCATCTTCTTTACACCAATCTTGCTATGTTCCCCTTCTGTATAGACAATCCTTACATACTGGGTCATATAATATCAGAATTAAAAGTATCTATTGACCATAAAAAGACTAGATCTATAGATTCCAAGGAGAGTCCCATGAACGTGTTTGTTATACGTAGTTTCATGGGACGAGATGGAAATTACAAGCATTTTATACAATATTTCTCACACCTTACTTCACCTCTTACTGGCCTTACAAATAAGGGTGTCCAGTTCTATTGGTTAGAAGAATGTGATAAAGCCTTCCAGGATAAGAAGGGGATACTTGTCTCAACACATATTCTAATTCTTCTTGGTCTAGTTATAGGTTACACCCTATTTTATAATGCATCTAGAATCAACCTTAGATAATTTCTGATTATGGAATATGGAGTCATTGTGTATGGGTCCCAGTAGTTAAGGACTTTCGATAGAAATTACCCAATGTATAACCTTTCCCTAGAAGCAGTTTTCCATGAATTACCTTACTAGAAACACTATATTTTAGGTAACCACTCCATGGTTTACATAGACCAAAAAAGAATGAAATATATATTTACTGAGAGTGACTTGAACCACAGGCAGTGAATGTGGGTTGAATGAATTCAATCCTTTTATTTAAAGATTTCTTATATGCTTGGTAAGGGTAATGTGGTTGGAGATGCAATGATTAAAAAAAATATAAGATAAGCATTATGGGATTCCAGTGCTGAATGGATGTTAATTGCACCCTTCTCAGAGATACAACTAGTGTTCCATTATAGGAAAGAGATCTTTTTATCTAATCTTTGATAGTTACCCACTACCTACTTGAGAAGGTAATGGGTAAAAAATTATCATATCTTATAGGCTTTTTATTTGATAGTGTATATTAGGATATAACTCGCATCTGAATTAGTCTGTAGATAGAGACAACATACAATATGTCCTTGGACATGTCTAGGTCACTATTGTTATGAGATATGAGTTGATGGAAGATCCCCACACCTCGCAGTGGGTAGTTCATCGAGTAATCTCAAATATGTGTCAAGGAATTTCATGCCAGTATTAGTGGCCACTGATAAAATTCCAGATAATAGGCTTTATCACTAGGTGTTCCACTGATCAACTAGTAAAGACAGAGCACTAGAGACATGCAGGATTATTCAATCCACTTATATTCTTGAAATGGAATGAGATTATGTTTCTATGGACTTTGTAGTCAGTTTACCAAGGTCTCCAAGAGTAAGTGAAACTGTATGGGTTTTCATTAATATATTGCTAAAAGTAACCCACGTAATTCCTATTATGGTGACATTATTAGTTGATGATATGGGAAGATTGTATTTTTTTAGATCATATGACTACATGGGGTCCCTCGTACTATCATTTTTATAGGGATGTGGGGTTAACATCATCGTATGTAAATTTATTAATGAAATCTATGGGTACTCATGTTCTTCTAAGAACAACGGTACACCCTTAGACAGATGGATAGTCAGAATAGACAATACATGTCCATGTGGATATTATTCGAGCACATGTCCTTGACTTTAGTAGTTCTTGGAAAAACAATATCCCTCTCATTGTGTTCTCCTCTAATAAAATCTTCCATGTGACAATTCAGGTGGATCCTTTTGAAGCCTTATATAGTAAGTCATGTCGTTCTCCCCATGTGCTGGATTGAGGCTGGTGAGGTATCCCTAGTAGGTCCTCAACTATTTCATGAGAATTTAGAGCTAGTTCAGCTAATCAGAGTGTATATGACTACTACCCAGTCTTGATATAAATTTTCTGTTGATCCCAATCGATGACCTCTAGAGTTAGAGGATACTGATCATGATTTCCTTCCAGTATCACACATGCTAGGGAATAGACTATTTAAGAATCAAGGAATTTATTTTCCTCATTATGTAGATATATTTCAGATCCTACAAAGAGTCAGTCTAGTACCCTATTAGTTACAACTATCATAGAGGTATAGTGACATGCACAAAATCTTCCATGTTATGCAGTTAGCACCTGGTTGGTGCATGATCTGTCTAAATTTGAAAGAGTAAATTTCCAAATATAACCGAATCATATGGTTTTTGCATTTTCGTGTATCCTAACCATGTGAATTCCGCTTCTTTCCAGCTAACCATGCATGGTTTACGCATGGATTTTCAAAACATGAAGAAACAATTTACACATTTTTTTTTCTGCAAAAACTATCCTTATTCCTTAATGATATAATTAAACCACCTATTCATCCGTAATATGATTTCCAGGGGTATTTAACTCCATGAAAATAAATTTTGATCTTTTTAAAGGCTAAATTATGGGATTGAATGATCTCATTCATATAGTGCCCGGTCGATGTACATTTAATCATGTTGGTGGCACAACAGTAAGAACTCGAGTCTGTTTAATACTTTTTCTTTCTCTTTTGGTCTTGACCATGTTATCAATGTGTGAGTGTTTTTCATCTTTTCGTAGATCTGATCTGATCTAATCCAAATAAATTGACAATAGTAGAGGAATAGATTTGTAAAATACTAATTTTTGTGGTCTATAACTTATCCCTCATGTTCATTGATTTCAGAATTGTTGTGTATATACCACATATTCATCAGGTGTCATCTATTGAATTTATATTCAATTATTATATTCATTAAAATAATATGGTTATGATATTTCTATATATGTCATCATGTTTTTTGGGGTTTTCCGATCCACTCTATCCTACCAAGTAGGATGTTCTTCCATAGTTGGGTTTTTAGAATTTGGCACGTCTTAGCCACTATTTGGGTGTAACATGGATTGAAACATATTAGGGTAAGCTTTTCAATATTAAATTTTATGATTTATATTGTGAAGTTCATAATTTCATGTACTATGTATGATCACTACTTAAACCGCCACCATTATGTGCTTCAAAATGATAATGTGATGTGAATGAGAAATTGCCAAGTGTACATATTATGTGACTTGAACCGATTAATGTGAATGATTAATTGTTTTCATGTCCCTAGACCCAATAAATACATTAATGGAATGTAATAAACTGAAAATTAATTATTGAATATTCCTTAAATGGTATTAATAAAGGTTTCATGTGACTTGTCTATGTAACACTAGTGAAAGACATGTTTTGAATGAAATGAAATTATTTATTAATATTGGAATTATTAAAAGGTTGAAACCAGCATGAACATATAAATATAATGAAAGTAAAGGTTCAAAAAAATGAAATATTATATGGATTCATAATTAAATAAGAGTTTCCTGACTCGAGCTTGCCTTGGAATCTTATCAGGGAATGCCTTGAGCACTCGAGAACCCCATTTCGATTAAATGATATGACCAACATATGTCCAGACCCACCTAGATCCTAATCTTTTTACATTATTGGTCTCCTAGAATGACACCATATGATTCATAACATAATATTTAAGGATTCCCTGGATACACTCCTTTTATCTTACATAGAAAAATAGGTTCTATATTTGCACCCCATATGGCCCTCTCTATACATAGACCCATTTTACATTGGACAATAACCTTTTATTTGGTTTTCATCTTTTTGTGGAATACATTGAAAAAATATTCTTGGATTTCACTCTTAACCTTATAAAGGATAAATTTAATAACGATTTGGTGACCCTTGAGGTCTAGGATGCCTTGGTTTTTACCTAGGAACATCATTATTAAATGACATTGTAGTTTTTTTGTCATAACATAGAACCTTCACTATTGTTTACATGTTAAAAATTTATAAGATGGTGATAATTAGATATTGGATTATTTATATTCAGTCTTAAGCTTAGGCATAAATTAGATACTTAATTATTTAGATAAATATCACTAATTTATTTAGTATATGAATGAAAGAACGTTGTTATATTTCAATTACATTGTTTAGATGTCATAGGAATCGTTGGTGGTGGCCCAATGAGATTCATCTCACACCCTCAAAAGGTGTGTTTTTTTGCAGTAGTATATTACATGATTAAATGTTTTGAAAAATAGTGGAATATGGAATCAAATACTTGATTGGTTTCTATTTAGGATAGATCTTAATAGAAGATGACTGAGATAGAGATCGAGATTCTTGGGGTAGTCATTATAATTCCTTTATACTATTGTTGGTCATGATATGACTACATTCTGGTATCCATGTTTTACATTTTTCTATTGATATAACATATCATCATCAGTTTTTTATGCTTATATGTTATTCCAATTATTTCAGTAATGTTATTTTTTTTTGTCTCTATTGTCTGATATACCTTCTGTTTAATTGTATTGCTTCAGCTATTAACCTCTATTTATATTTATATTTTTTAGAAAATATTGTTAATGAGGGAATAGTATCCCCACAAACACACCCTAGACCCTCGCTACTAGTCGGTATCCACTGTCTTTTGGGAGATCTACTTGAGGCCATGTGGCCTACCAGGCTCGGTGTACCTAATATGTGGAATCTAGGTTTGGGACATTACATCTAAAAAATTATTTTTAAACCTCATGAATACCTTACAATGTGACCCTCATGGTTAAATTTATATTTTACCCTCGTGGATACATTATTTTGTAGCCATCATAGATACACATGGAATAACCATTATGATGAACATACAAAATAGACATATCCAATGAATTGTATAGAGATATATGTAGTGTCCAAGACTCAAATTCCACTTAATTGGTGTCTCGGGCCTGGTTGGCCACAATCCTCAAGAGCATCTCGCCAAACACCTGAGGCTGCAAACTGGAAGCAAGGATATAGGGTAATTTCATGGGGATATTATTCCCTCATTACTAAAGTGCATCACAACAGATCAATATCAATAGATGTAAATATTTGAAGAAATTTTGGGATAAAGAAGGAACAATGGAAAATAGAGACAATAATAACAATAACTCTAATAACTGGAATAACTTACAAGCCTACAATAAGTGATGATGATATGTCATGTCACTAGAAAACTGTATAACATGGATACAAGACAAATGGCATAACATGTTGTATAAAAGTATAAATGAAATAAAAAGACTATCCCAAGCATCCCGAGCTCTGTCTTAGTCATCTAAAATCAATATCCATCTTTAATAGAAATAAATAAATTGTTTGAATCTGTATTATTCCATTTATCAACACCAAAATTCATGTAATCTTCTGAGGGTACCAAATTACACTCAGAGATGGTGCAATATAAATCTCATGTGGGCGACCACCAACTGTGTATATAACATCACACCCAGTTAAAGGAAATGTAACAATGTGCAAGGATATGTGTATAATGAAAATAATCACAATGCAACCAAATAACCATGTTCCTAATTCATCCCTCAGATGGCATCTGAACATATCCAGTCCCTTATTTTATTATTACCATTTAGTAAATAAATTACATGTTAACACTAGTGAAGGATTCATGTTATAACATGGAAATAAATACTAACCTTTAATAATGATGATCTGAAGTAATAACCAAGGAGACATTGACCTCAAGGGTTGACAACATAGTAAAAATTGTAGCATCGATATGGTAGTAGTGTAATCCAGGGATCATATTCCATGGAATTACATAATTTGATGTCAATCGATTCCAATGTGATCGTCCAAGGTAAAATGAGGTTATGGAGAGACAGGACCATGTGGGCTATAACCATGGAACCAACATGTCAATGTTTTACCCATGGAGTGTATCCAAGTAATACTTTAATTCCATGTGAGGGATCCAACAGTGTCATAATGGGAATAGAATAATAGACAAGGATTAGGATATTGGCAGGTCTCAACCTTTGCAAGTCATGTCCTTTATTTAGAATAGGGATACCAAGTGCTCCAAAAATTCCCTGATAAGAATCCATGGCGACATAGATTCTAGCCACTCATGTTTAGTTATAAAATCATTTAATATTTTATTTAGTTCAATCTTTGACTTTCCTTAGGGTTATACACTCAGGTATCATGAAACCTTTTAATCATGTCATAATTAATCAATAATTCCATTTGGTTCAATAATTTCCTTTAATTAGTGGGATAGGAAAAAGATTCATGAATCCTTTATTAATTCTGTTTAAGAAATATTCAATAATTAAGGATCATTCCTCTACCATCCATTAATTTTGTATGGGGCTATACAGACATACAACCTATAAATTATTCACATTCAATATTGTCAAGTCATATACTTAGTATACATTCCACTTTACTTTTCACATTTAATTATCAATTTGAGCACATGCCATAGGCTGGTCATGTGGTGAGAATACATGGTACATTCCATTTTGAAATTCAAAATATAAATCAATCCATTTAGTATAGAAAATCATATCCTTATATGGATCAAGCCATGTCAAAGCCAAATGGTGTTCCAAACATGTGAAATTTAAAAAACCCAATTATGGGATAATATCAAACATGTTATTGGTGGAGTTATTGGCACAACCAAAAATAATTAATCAAATATATATAAATAGAATATCTATATAGTATAATGATTATAAGCCAAGAATATAATTTTAATAAATGGAAAACCATGAAATCGGTTGTCCCCACATGATAATTCCAGAATCAATGAACCTGGGGGATGAGTTATAGACCACCCACCTTAGGCTTATATGAATCTCTTCCTATGGTATAGGCTATTGATTTCTCTTGGATCGGAGTAGATATATGAAAAGTGGAAATATTCATACCGCCAAAAATTAGATCAAGAGAAAAAGAGAATGAGAAAGGCTTAAACGAATTCGAGTACATACTGTTGCAGATCCAATGTGATGAATAAAATCTCGCTTGGATCTCGGATGAAGGAGAACATTCAATCCCAATACATGGCCTTCAAAAAGATCCAATATGAGATCCATGGGGGTAAATCCCACTATAAATTTTATTAGGGAAGAATGTGTGGCTTAATTAGATCATTAAAGGGAAAAAGACAATTTACCTAATAAAATAACTTATTCCTGGTTTGTCTTCATGGTTACCTCAGAAGAAGCAAAACTCACTTGGTTATTCTGAATTATTGTGATCAAACCAAGTGATTTGGATATGTTCATAAATTTACATATTCATAGTTAGCCAAACTCTTCCCCCAACCACGTGAAAAACTTGAGACATGGTTGGTTTTCCCAAAAAAGATGGTTTCTAGGCTCTGAATATGCCTCTAACCATTGAGACCTTTCGTAACTAATTATGAATCCATATTAGTACCCAAGTAATTATTTAGACCAAAATTTAATGGCTCCATACCTGTGTAAAAAACAAGGTTCTTAAAGTCTGATCCCCTTAAAAGAACTCATCCTCGATTTCATCTTCCAATGGGGTAAAAATAGTCTGAGAACAATTATAGACCCTGAGCACTTATGTCAGCCTCCTGCTCCAATCTATCATCCTACATGCGGCCATGGTTTCATAAAACCATACTAGAGGAACATAACAACCATGGGGAACCTTCATTCTCCAACTGATGATGCATGGTGGATACTCATCAAAGGTATATTCAACATCTAACTCAATTTCCATGGGATAAAAGTTTTGAGATGGGTCCTCCTGATACGACTAAATCTACAAAACATAGAATACATCGTTCATGGAATAATGCCTCTATGATAGTGGAAAATGATATGCTACTATCCTGACTCTTTCTAGGATCTCTAATGGGCATATATAATTGGAAAACAAATTAATTTGTTTATGTAACCATCTATGACCTTGTATAAGAAATTGAAGAAAGAAAACATGACCCCCGGACTCATACTCTGGTGGTCTTAATCGGTGATCGGCATAAGATTTATATCTAGAATGTGATATAGTCATATTAATTCTGATCAGCTAAACATACACTGATGTCTTCTAAATGATATGAGGACCTAGTAGGGCTTCCTCACCTACCACAATACAGCACATGGGTGAATGTCACAACCTTCAATATAAGGCATCAAAAGGATCTATCTGAATTGTCATACAAAAGCTTTCATTATAGCTAATCTCATTGATAGTAATATGTTTTCCCACGAACATATGAAATCAAGGTCACGTGCTCAAAGCATATCCTCTATAATATGTATTTCTTTTTCTGATTTCCCATCGGTTTGAAGATGAAAAGATGATCTTTAAAGAACCATAGTAGCCATAGGTTTATGTAATCCCTACTAGAACAATGTTGTGAAACATGTTTCCCTATCTAAAATGATATTATGCGGGAACCAATGTTGTTGTATGATCTCATAAACATATATTCTCCCCAGCTCATCAACTGATAATGTATCTCATATATGGATTAATTGGGGTAATTTCATTAGTTAGTAAATGATAACCCATATAGCACTACTACCTCTATGTGACCTAGATAAACTAACTACAATGTCCATAGAAACATCTTCGCATTTCAATTATGGGAATTGAATTTGTTGTAACATGATTTCAACTCTTTGGTGTTCCACCTTCACCTGCTGAAAAGTGGAAAAACTATTGATAAATCATATTATAAAAAAAATCATCCCAAGACACCAAAACTGGTGTTGCATTTCTCTATATATCTTGTAGATTATATGATAAACTACCCACTACGAATTTTTTAACTATTTCATCAAATCCTTTTAATATCTTTAGAAACCCAGATACATCCCCATAGATGCAGTACATCATCTCTATCCACTGAAAAATATGGGGTTGGGTTACCAATTGATATAATCTCCAAGAGAACCAAAAACTCTTGATATGATAACTTTCTACCATTAACCTTCACAGAGAGGGATGATGTTACTACAAGAGATTATAGATAATACTTTTTGGTACTATCATAAAAAACTAGGTGCAACACAGAGAAGTGTTCCATTAACTTCAATTCATCACTAGATTCCCATACATATTCTACCATAGTTTTCCAACTTAGTGCATCTTCTACCACATTTCCCTTCTCAAGAATATAGGTAAGCTAAAAATAAATGTCTTTTTGAAATTAGACCCATCTCCATGGTCTGAGGATCAATTTTTTATCAGAATATATATATTTTTTTTCTCTTATGGTCATTTTACACCACAAAATTCACACCCAAAATATAATGTCTCTGGCAATGTAAGGCATGGACAACTGCTCTTACCTCAAGATCATGCCTCGTCTAGTTTATCTAATGAGGCCTTAACTACTGAAATCCATATAGAATTTCTTTGTTCTATTTCATCATTTCTACTCCTAGTAAGATACCAGATGCATCATTGAATACCGTATGACCTATGCCTCACATGATAAAATAGGTTATGAAATAAGCCTCCATTTCAACTCCTAAAAAGGATTTCTCACACTATTTCTACCAAAGGAACATAGAACCCTCATTTTTAAGGCCATTAATAGGGGAAGAAAAATGTAATAATTTTTGTATGAAGTGCCTGTAATATCTAGCCAGCTCTAAGAAGATCCTTACATCAAACACGTTCTTGGGATACTCCTTGGAATCCATAGTACTAACCTTTTTAGAATCCACTGATATGCTTGATTTCAATATTCTATGATCCCAAAAGATATATTTTTTGATCAAGAAGTGGCACATATCATTCTTTGTGTAATTTTGATACCCTCTCAGTGTACATGATCTCTAGATGTTTTTCATAGCCTCCACAAGTTTGATAATACCCCCAGATTTCATCCACACATACTATGATAAAATAATAAAAATATTTTTGAAAAAACAAATTCATCAGAGCCAAGAAAATAGTGGGTGTGTTTGTGAGACCAAACGACATGACAAGGAACTCATACAGACGATAGATACTATTGAATATTTTATGAAGAATGTCTAATGGACTAACTCACACTAGATGATAACCAGATTTGATTTTTCCCTTAGAGAAAACTTTATATCCCCAAAAATGGTCAAAGAGATTATATATTCGAGGATGTGGATATAATTTATTGATCATAATCTAGTTTTACCTTCTGTAATCAATTCATAGATGTATGGTTCCATCTACCTTTTTGGGAAAAAGAATTGGTGAACCCCAAGAGGATATATTGGGTTGTATGAAAACATTAGCCCTGAAATACTATTACTACCTCTTGAGCATCTGAAGATCTCTCAGTGTCATACTGTATAGAGGAATGGACACTGGTTATACTCTTTGAAAATTCATGATTGAAATCTCTACCTCTTTATCAGTAGGTAATCCAGAAAAATAATCTGTAAAGACATCCCTGAAATAATCCTATACTTTTAGGAAATAAACATGTTGTAAACCTTTATCCCCCATGAAGGGATTGGAAATCTGAGAGGTCACTCCATAGATCTGAGGATGCTTTGATCCATCTCTACCATCCTAGACATCCCACATACCATTATATAGATAAATTTATCCATCTGGTGATGTAAACGATACCCTACAACAATAACAGTCTAATGTTATTTGATACTAAACCAACCATTATATCTCGACAACGAAATCAAATACCATCAGCTTCAGAATAAATATGTTCCATAATAAGAGGTAATTGTCTACCTCTAAGGTATTTTCCCATCACGAGAATATGAAAAAAGGATGTTGTGGAAGCATTGGTCTAAAAATTCCAAGAATACTCCTTAGAATAAGCCTAAGTATAAATATATCATCACTATTAGAAGTTGACTATAAGGAAACCCTCTTCCCAAGTTAATGTTTAAATTCATTTTACATTTAGTTTTCTAGGATTAGTATTTTACCTTTAATAAATGTGATAAGGTGGTATAGGATGTATAACCAATGCTTTTTGGATGTCATGATTAACTTTATAATTGAACACCATTTCTGGTGAATCAGTACCCACATGCCTTATCAATAAAAACAGAACCCATTAATTTATAACTGAATGGATCGACTAAATAAATTACTCATCTTAACCCAAGTGGGACCACACACCTCCTGAATTGAGATAGGAAATCACACAATCACAACCAAAAAAAATACATGAATAAGATAACTATCACATCATCACTCATCAATCATAGGCATATCAAGAAATAATAAATAGTCAAATGTGCCTATATAGCTTGGAACTATTCATGACATGCCAATAATTGGTCCCTTTAATGATTCACGTAACAATTATCCATTCCATAATATCATTAGGACAAAGATGAAAAAAGATCCACAAAACGAGTAATAATCAACAACACCACATAGCATGTGTATCACCCAATGGTGGTAAAACGTCAACAATAATACGGAATACTTAACAATAATTATTATTTATGAAACTCGGCTCTTACTCCAAACATGGGTTAAAGATACCCTAGAACAACTTAGATCCATGTTTCTAATGTTCCTCATCTACAAACAATTATCTCCAAATATTAATGATATAATAGAATCTCCTTTGATACCACTTCCTGTGACTTGGACTCGGATGTCACTTAATGGGTGACCTAAGCCCGGTGGGCCCCATGTCCTCAAAAGAACCTCCCAAAATACAAGTGGATTCGAACTAGTAGCAAGGGGATAGGGTGTGTCCATGGGGAGACAATACCCTCATTACCAAAGTGTAATGCATCAGCTCCATATCAAAAATAGAAAATAGTTGAATCAATACAAGTAAAAAAAGTAAAATTGAAAATATAGACAACAATAAAAAATGAAATAATTGGAATAACATTAAAGCATACAACAACTAATTATGATATTTAATTTATCTTTAACACTAGAAAACATTGATACAAGACATCCTGCATAACTTGTTCTACAAAAGTATAAATGAAATCAAAATATGTTCCCAAACATCCTAAGCAGCGACTTGGTCATCTTCAATCAAGCTCCATCCTAAACATCAACCAATATAGTTTTTGAAGATGTATGCTTTCCTTTATCGAAACCTACATTCATGTAATCTACTCTGAGTAACAAAATTATACCATAGAGTTTGTGAGATAAATATTAATGGTCCACTACCAACGGTGTCATCAAAATTCAGATTGTGTAATGGAAATGTAATAGTGTTCAAGAGTGCATATTTAATGTAAACAAAATAAATGCAACTAAATACCCAAGTACCTCCATCAACCCTTGGAAAGAGTCAAAACATAAAAATTTCATTAATTTTATAATGTTAAAGTATACATAAGTCACATGATAAAAATATAAATGGTTTCAATTAATTACAAGGAAACCTGTAGTGACAATTAATATCGAAGTTCCAATGTAATAACCTAGACAAAAAATACATCAAGCACTTCCTACACAGTAATAACTACATAGTGGCTAAGGATAATTGTGTAATACAAGGAGAATATTCCAATGAATTCCATAATAATATTCCTTTCTAATCCAAGTTGATCATATTAGGTAAAATGTTCCTTAGAATAGACTAGTCCATGTGGTCTATTACCATGGAACCTACTGGTCAATATTGGATCAAAGGATTGTATCTAAGGAATAATTTAATACTATGCGAGGGATAAAAAAGTGTTATATTAGGCACCCACGAATTGACACGGATCAGGATCTAGGGGTTCATAAATCTATGTAAGACATATCCTTGAATCAGAATGGGGTTCCCATGTGCTTAAGGCATTCCTCGATATGAATCCAATGGGACCTTGTCAAGACCACACATGTTTAATTATGAGGTCATGTAATATTTCATTTGTTTCAATAATTTCCTTTAATTAGTGTGATAATTTCATGTACAATGAAACCTTATAATCAATTCATAATTAATCAATATGTCCATTTGGTTAGTACATTTTCTTTTATTATTGTGACTAGGCCAAGTACTATAAAAACATTATTAATTATATTTAAGGAATATTCAATAAATACATTCCATTCTACTACATTCAATTAATGTGGTATGGCTTTCTATAGGCAAGAAACCTATTAATCATTTACATTTAATCCTTTCAAGTGAAATATTAAGTATAGTTTCCAGTTTCCCATTCACATTTAATTATATATTTTAAGCACTAACCTTAGGCGGGTTAAGTGATGGAATACATGGTATATTCCATTATTATATTCAAAATGTAAATCAATCCATTTAATATAGAAAATAATATCTTCGATGGATCAAGCCATGTCACACCCGAATAGTGTCTTAAACTTGTCAAATAAGAAAAACCCAATTATGGAATAACACCCTATATGGGATGGATAGATTTTTATGCATAACCCCCAAAAATTAATCACATATATGGAAAGATCATATATATATAGTTATAATGACTCTGTTTATAGAATATAATTAAAATAAACAACACATAATGAAATTGATGGTCCCCACACATCAATTCCCAAATCAATGAATTTGAGGGATGAGATATAGACCAACCGCCATATAATTGTATGAATCTACTCATCCGATATTGTCCCTAGATTTGGATCGGATCAGAGTAGATATAATAAATTATGATAAAATATCACACCACAATAACTAGGTTGAGAGAAAATGATAATGATAAAGGCATAAATGGACTCATGTACCTACCATTGCACATCCAACATCATGAGCAGAAGCTTGATCAGATCCTTGATGAAGGATATCATTCAATCAGATGATGTAGCCTTCAAAAAGATCCAAAATTAGATCCATGGAGGAAAATACCACGAGAAATTATGTTTGGGAGGAATAGGTTTTCTCATTAGATAGTTAAAATAAAAAAGGAGAATTTGTCTAGAAAATTGCATGTGCACGGTTTTCCCGAACTATTTGACAAATTGTGCACAAACCATGAACAATTACCTAGGAGGAAGGGGTGCTCACATGATTGGGATTCATGACTATGAAAAACCCATGTGATTTGGTTGTTTTTGGGAATTTACATCTACATGTTTAGGCAATCAATGTTCTAACTATTAACTAATCGTTCGATATGACTTTTTATCTTATAAAATATGGGTTATGGCCTCTAAAATTTCCACGGACACCCTTGAGACCTCTAATAACTCATTAGGCATCTATACTAGGTAAATATTTATAATGAACATTAAGGTATTATTAAAAGAGTGAAAATTACATTCTTAAAATATAGGTATCACCCTTGAACATAAGAAATGGCAATGAACCGGATCAATATCATAAAACATGAACTATTAGATCATAAAATCCTTTCTTATGGAAAATAAATTATTTTAAATGTATAACGTAAAAATATAAAGTAAATTATTTTATCAATAAATAAACATGTAATCGTGAAAATAAAATTTTAAAATATTAATTCATTATTAAAGTAGGGTAATCCACTCATGCGGTATATGTTAATAAGAACTGTTTTTTTAATTTTGTTGAAAGAGACATTAAAAGGATCTTTAAATTGAATGTCTCTTACCTTGGGATTTAATTCCTTAAAAAGGTTTCAGACAATATCGTATAATGGTTCAAAGAGTGTTATCAATTTATTGAAAATATATTTTCACGTTTAAAATATCTGCGATGATCTTTTTATAACATCTTTCTACCCAATTATTTATAATAGTTTTTTTATTGTTTTTGGTGCATTTATTTCATGGTTTCCATTATTGGTTCATTATGGGTTTTCTAGTCTAATAAAAAGAAAAACATAAACTATGGAAATAAATGATACTAATATGTTTTTATAATTTAACATTATAACATGTATTATTTTTTCTAATATGAGGATGGTTCATTATATAAAACATTAATGAATATAATTTATTTATTTTAGTATTTACGAACATCACCAAAATATTTCATTGTTTTTAATATCATGTTTAAATATTGTTTCAAAAAAATTATATAACTTATAATATGTAAAATAAAATCTTTTTAATATAATAAATTTTTATGGCTACTATTGAATGTGGTAAATAAAAAGAAAATATGTAGTCCATGATGACAGTAAATCAACACATCACGGACATTGTTTTGATTTTTTAGAATAATAGAAGAAGAGGAGAGGTTTGATGAACAATATACCATTAAAATAATAAAATTAATGTATATGTAATATATTGGATTTATCAGGTCACTTAGATGAGGGGGTGAGTATAGAATAAGGACATAAATAAATTGAAATGAAATTTAAATGAAAACAAAAGGGGATTTTACCTCTTGAACTTTATCTCATAAAGATCTTTCTTAAGGGACTTTGTTTTTGTATTTTTGTAAGACTAGTAGGTCTTAGGCAAGGGTAAGAGGCTTAGAATGTTAATTTTAAGAAATTAAATTACAATCTAGTCTTTGGATTTGTGAGGAGAAGTGTTGGTGAGAGGTAGTATTTATAGTCGAGGAGAGGGGTGTTTTTTTATTATCTTATACATTGGTTTATTATTTTTGACAATGTCAATGAATAGTTTGAACCATATAACTAAAAATATTTAAATAATTAAGGAGTGTTTTAAATTTGGTCTTATAACTGTAATACACCATCTATGACTCAATAATTAATAAATTTGAAAAACAATGTAAAATACAATATATTAATATTAAAAAAAATACACTATTTTAAAAAAATCGCAAAAAATTCCACCTAACCATATTTCAATTATTATTATTTGAAAAATAACTCTATTCTATATAAATATTTTTTTAAATATGAAAAAATTGATTTTTAATTAATATCATCATTTATTCATGAAATAAATATTTAACAACAATAACTGATTTTATAACACATTGATAAATTAATTAATATCTCATAAAATTATCTTGTAATAATAAGAAAAAAAATTAGTTTATTAATATATTTTATGAAGATAAATTTTAATTTATATATTTACCATAATTATATTGATGTAAATAAAAATGTATGTCTCACAAAAAATACCAACACATAATTTATCTTTTTTATAACAAATATTTATTAAATCCATGTTATAAATATATCATATTTTCAATTATATGAAACATAAATATAATTTATATATATATATCATAGGCTATGTTTCTATTTGTATAGATTTTGTTATTTTATAAAATACCACTTATTTAATTATACATCTATAATGAATTTATCTATTTCATTTTAGAAAACAAAATAAAATTTATTTTATAAGTACTTGGGTTGTTACATTTGGTATGATCAACATCCTAATAGTGAGTACATTTGGGTAATTACGAAAATTGCACACCTCCTAAACTATAAAAGGGCATACAATCCCCTCACATTTTGACATCTCTATATCTGTTAAGACCATCCAAACCTTGACCAAATCACTTCCTATATTCCCTCCCCTCACCCTGTTAGCCTTATGTTTGGAATAAATATGGTATTTTCAAGCTTTAGTGTAAAATAAAGGACAATATCCAAAGAAGAGGTAATGTTCTTCAATAAGGGTCATTATTTTACTTCATTCTCAACCTCCATCAATAATAATTTTACAATGATGGTAAAGTATAATAAGTAAACTACATATTCTAGATTTTTTTATAGTAATTGAATGACCTAAAATCATATCCACTTCTATCCAAAAGAATAAAAATCATCATTTTTATGTATGGTGGGATAACAACACATGAACTGATGTTTTTTTCATAAATTTCCACCTCTTGAGGATTGGAATGATGAAAGATATAAATTATATATATAATATATAAAATTATTATTAATCTTGAAAAATTATATTATATATAACATCTTACTTTATATTTTGTAAGGGACATGAGAATGTCACTCATGAGTATAGTCGACTACTGCCTCGTGAATAGGTGTGATTTATCATTCACTAATGCCTTACATGGAATGTGATGAGGAATAATCATTTATCATTTACATGAAATAGTTATTATATTCAAGATATATGTGCAATTATATAAGGATAATATATCATTTTGGTTTCTTAATTCTTTGCTCATTGGAAGATGATAATTTCGTCCATGTTTTTATGCACTACCACCTTAATGAAGCGATGTATCTCTCTTTTCACCACCAAACCACATGAATGATACATATTTGTATAAAATTTGGTAATAGTAATATTATTATAATTTTCTAAAATTAAAATATTACATAAAAACATTACATAATGATCATTGAAAAATGGAAGACGTTACTGATTCCTACATTCAACATACCGTGTCCATGATTGTAACATAATTCATTACTCATAACCATCATTAATGATTGGGTTTAAAATTATAATTGAAGAAAAAATATTTTAATTAAAAAGTTGTTGTTATTATATAAATGATTAAACTATATACTATGAATAAGAACCAGATCCTTAATGATGAAACATGTTTGAGAAAATGAGGTATTTAACAGAAAAAACATTGAAAATAATACTTGATTGTTAAAGAATGGGTGATAATATGCAATAAAAGGATCATGTATGAAGTTATATGTATCATGGTGATTCTTTAATAAATTGATAACATGATTAATACCATTATTAATAGTTTTAGTGAAATTTCATCTAAATAAATGGGTGATGTAAAGTAGTTTTTGTCTAAAGATTCATTCTTTACTATATATATATATATATATTATGAACCTATATTCTTTCAAAAGATGTATAAATGAATTATTCTGGTATTTCAAGATTCAATTTGAATTATTTCAGCCAAGGTGATTTGACATGGAAAATACTATATGGTAAGAGTTATTGTGCAATCTCACTTTATTTTGTGATAATCATATCTCTTAAGAAATCAAATTCTTTTAATTATTTTTTATTGTAAATCAAAATTTTCTAAAAAAACATATTATTCTATGTTTTATAGGATTATTTAAAAAACAGTACTCCATATATTCAATAGTGTTTAAATTGAAAAATAATTAATTAATAAGGGAAATATTGATAAATCATTATTCCTTACCAATTTGATTATTTGATAAAGTACATTTTTATGAGTTATGTAGAATTTTTTATATATGATGGCTGAATTAGGTATTAAAAATATGGGATGGAGATCAATGAATTAATTTCCCTTGATTTATCGTAAGTCAAATGAGATGAAATCATGTCGCCACAAACCATTTTTTTGTAACCAAGTAGTATAAGTATATCAGGATGATAGATCACTATAGTAAATGTCTTATTAATGGTCTTAATGAAAATCATATTAATTTTTACCTAGTATGTTTTAATCCATATTGGGGATTAATAATTATGGTTCAGTGCTCAGGTACCTATGAAACATTAATTCCAATAATTAAGTAATTTCTCCATTATATTTATTTTTCAATGTCTATGATATTTTTCCATAATATTATTTATATATGAATTTCATTCTCAGATTAGTTTTTAAATGGTTCGTGTTTTCTATAACTTACCTTTACATATTTATTATTCTTTTTCTATTCATGAAGTTAGGTTTTTTAAATTGAATTTTATTTTTTATTTTACTTTCCATGTTTATTTTTCTTATTGATTCATGATTACTTCCATTGTAGATTACCATTACAGATCATTTGAGCCCACCCATCCTTTGTTTAATTCCCATACAAATCCATGAAGTTTTCTATAGATTATATTCTTGGATATTATAGAGGGAATGCTAATATTCTTATAGAGAAAAAATATTTTGTAATGTTTATATTCAATTGTAATGTCATGATCAAGTATCTATCATGTTTACCAAGAAAAATAAACTATTATATCCTTCAGGGTGTGATTACTTGTATCTTATTACAATATAATCGTAGCATGCACTGGATCCAAGAAACATTTATAGTGAATGAGATATAACGCACGTGGATATAACATCATTTTAGATGAATATTAATCACATTACAATAGTATATGTATATAGACTATAGTTGTTTAGTTTCTTTGTAATATTTTACGACAAACATCTTATATAGTTAAAGATCATCACAATTTCCCACTAATATAATCTAATTTTGTAAAAATACTTCATAAAATTCTTTATAATTGAGTGAAATGAAATAAAAAGGTGATATTAAATACCAAGTAAGGGTAAACAAGTATGATATAAAATAATTCCATAAGCATAAGGTTATAATAAAATTATTATAATATTGGAATAACCTATATATTTATACCAATGATAATAAACATGAATCTCATCCCAATGATTTGTATCTCATAAGACATATAACATAATGAAATCAAATTGAAAAACACACAATGGTATAACATAGGTATAAAACATGTAATTATGGGAAAAACATAATCATAGAAAATGTTATAATAAGGATAACTTCCATGACCTTCATAACATGTTAGGATAGGGAAAATATCCCATGTACCTACATCTGGCATGGGATGGCCTCTTGTTTTCCCTCTTGTTTTGGATTGAGAAGACATGTTGTGTACCATCTTGTTGCATACTGGGTATTCCTTCTAATATAGCCTCTTATTGAGTGATTGGGTTTCCCACTCATATACCCAATTAATGTGGGATTGGAATTCCATCATGTGTACCCATTGATCTCATATAACATTTTTCATTACCCAATTCATTTGTGGGAGATGTAGGTCCCATACATCACACAATTAAGTGATACATTCATGTTCTAAAAGATAAAAAAAATTCAACATTTCATGACCCATAAAAATATTTGGTTTTCCTAAAGATTTCATCATATCATAAACCTTGTAAAAGATAAAGGATTCATTATAATTTAATCAAATTATATCCTGAAAAATGTGATGGGTTTCATAAGGGTTTTATCATAATATATCTAGTATATGAGAAATGGGTTTCATAAAGAATATTTCATCATAAGAATAATCCATTAAATTAATGATTAATAATTGTGTACACGGATCATATCCGCATTAAATCATAAATTGTCTTAAATGACGTAATATTTGAGGGATAATGATTTTGGAATATCATTATATTCATTTAATAAAAAAAATAACCATTCATGAAAAAACATTGTTTTAAAACATTTATCATTTTAAAAATAAATTTTATTACATACCAAATTTAAAAAATTTCAATAAATATTTAAAAAACATAAAAAACATTTCATCTAGTAAATATTCTTTCTAATTTAAAAAAACTTTTTAAATCATAAAATGTTTTGGATTACATTTTCATTGAAAATAACCATAATGACATATAAAGAATTATTTTAAAACCATTTTAACAACATTTCAAAATATAATAAATTTTTTAACTAATATACCTTTATAATTATCACAAATATTCATTTAAAAACTATTTTTAAAATATTATTTGAAAACATTGTTTTTTAAAGATAATGGTTCTTAGACTAAAGATATAGATAATGGTATAATTTCTTAAAAATACTTAGTTAATAATATTAAGCACCAATGAGTTTAAAAAAGGTACAATTACATGATAATATTATGAGAAAATAAATGAGAATAAATTTCAATATGATTTTTTAGAGATGTATCTTAATATTCCATTATTGGAATCATATTCTAAAAAATATTGATTAATGAAGAGATTGTAGCAATACACACTTACAACATTAGTAAATTTTAATCAATATCCACATGAAATATTAATTTTAAATGAATCTTAAAATATCATTAAGTGTATATAATTCATGATATAAAATGTCAAGGGTTAATTATAAAAACCTAGTAAAAGAATATAGGGTGATAACATACCACGTGTATCAATGAAAGAAAACTAAGAAACATTTATTATACCACATTAGAATGTTTTGAGCTATAAACCCCATGAAAGAGTTATCCAAAAATTGATACATTAATAACAATAATTATAAATATAATAATGATAAAAAACATACATGGGGCTTATAAAAACACATACATGATATATGCAGGGAACATGGATCACGTTTCATGAGAAATAACAGTGATGGAAATCCATTACCAGTTGAGTAACATTTGAATCATGAGATCCATGAAATTATAAAATCAGTTAGAACTATTAATATAATTAAATAAATTTAATTAATGATATTATTTTGCATATGGAAATATATATGAACTACCAATGAAAGAAGTATTTTATATTTCATTAGTCTCACATAAATAAAAGTAAAACAAGAAATCCCCATACCTTATGTCTTGACCCTCATAGTACCAGTTTCAGCCTCCTGTATAATAAATATTATTTTATTTTACAGTTATTATATAATAATATTCATATATAAGATACCATAAATGATTTTTTATGAAATTATATTTTATCATTATTAACAATTCAATGTTTAATTATTTTCTTGGGTAACAAATTATTTGTTCTTCATACATATTTTGACTAGTTATCCATGGTCCAAATACATTGATCATGATATCATCAACTATAAAATGGTAACAGGGATGTAAATATCATATGTTTTTATTATATTTGTATTAATAGTTACACAAAAAAATTTAAAGGAAACTAAAAATATCATTCTTGGAGATGATGGGTCGTACGTATGCATGAATGATGTTTCTATTTCGATGTAAAATTAATGGAAATATGATAATATATATATAAATATATATATATATAACTAAAATATAATATTAATTTAATATATGTCACATATGTCTACTAAGAATATCCTTTATACATTCCCTGTAATGTGTGGATGAATTTCATCCCTTCAGGAGGTGGTAGTCCACAGAACCGATGAACGAGATTATCATATGCACATAAAATTTAAAAAATAAAGGTATAAGTAATATTATAATATAATATTCATACATAATTAATAAATATTATATATATAATATATATGTATATGTTGAATTCCCATCCTTAATACCTACTATAAAAGGAGGTATTGGAAGAATGAACGACATCGGTTCTTGAGGCAGTAGTCTGTCATACAAATAAATGAGGATTGATTTTCTCATTTGACGGACGCTTTTATAGTTGTTGATATTTTACATAACTAAAAAATTAGAAAAAATTTATAGAAACCAATATTATTATATATGTTATATATAAAAATAATTTAATTGGTTTGAGGATTAAATAAAACAATAACATTTGTTTTTTGAATGTTACCTCTTATTTGGGTATATATTTTTAGTTAGAACCAAAGGATATAATTGAATGGATTTATCCCCAATGATTTTATTATAGTATTATAGGAAGTATTTTTTGGAGGTAATTGAATTTTTCTAGTTTGGATCAAATGGATTGAGATGTGTGAAGATGCTGGGATAATGAATTCCCTATTATAATGGTGAAGAGTTCCATTCTTTTAAATAACTGAAGGTAAACACTCTATGGGGTCACACATACATAATGCTCTTAAAATACTGTTATGTATTAGTAATAAGAGGGTATATGGTATAAATATTTCTAGAAAAGATCTTTTTTCAAGTTTTGATTTCAATTTTACCTTTTGTTAAATTTTAGTCAATTGGTAAACTCATTTTTATCTTAATTATTGTAATTAATTATAACTATTTTCATAGATATATTTGGTCAAAAAATATGTTTAACTGATTGAAAACTAATAATTACACTGACTAAAAATATTTAATCCATTTCTCTAAATCCTAATCATATAATTTGAATAAATTAATCTACAATTATTCTCATGGATGGGACGAAACAATGGGTTTTTAAATTGAAAATATTAAAAAGTTTGATATATTTTTTATTTTAAATTTCCAAGTAAAATTAATTACCATGAGTTAAATTTGATTTAATTTAGTTTAATTGAAATAATTTTTCATTAAAACAAATTTAGAAAATATTTTGTCTATATAAAATTTCTTGATGAAATGTCACTTTCAATTAAATTTCAATATTTTTCATTATTCATCAAAAAATAAAACATCTTATTAAAATACACAAAATTAACTATATGAAATTTTTTTACATTACAATATAAATAATGATGTTTATTTTAGAAAAAATAATTTATAATAGTGTCAAAATTTAGTTTTAATAAAACTGTTCCATTAAAAGATAGTAAAACTTCCTTTAAGACAAATACATCAATTTTTATAAAAATGGATTTATTCCTATATATTATCAAGAAAACACATAATATATATACTAAATGTTTTATAGATTATATAATATATATATTTTATTAAAATCTTTTATTATACATGTTTTCATATTTACTGATATAGAACTATTCTCTTCATTAAAAATCAAATTTTTAAAAAAAATAATTTATTTATTTTAAAAGTGTTCATACATTCATTTATAAATAACATGTTAAAAATAATTAGTTTTCTAAATGTTCAGAATGAATATTTTATAAATTTTTTTATACTCGATCAATCTCACCATCCCAGCATCTATGTGATAACTATATTAATACTTTAAAAATATGTCTAGATTCCTTAAAACTCATTATATCATGTATCACATGCTTTGATCGATGTTCGGAGTAATGAAATATAAACATTTCATTTTATGTAACAGATGAAATACTCATTTTTGTGTGTACCTGAAGCTAAACACAGTGATTCATGAAGTATATTATTAACCTATTTTGTGTATAAAGTAATATCAACTTGATGTATCATGTAATGAAATCCATCAATGAATTTTAATTCATTAGAAATATAATATTCTATAAAAACATTGGGTTTTACACTATACTGCCGTAAAATGAATTTATACAATTAAATTCATCTAGTTAATCAATTATTTAGTACATTAAAGTCACTCACATTAAAACCCACACCATAAATATGAATACTAAAGAATCACATGAATTTTTTTTAAAAACATCATGATTACACAAGGTAACTCAAAAACGGTTTTCCACAGACATGAACATAGGTGGGAAGTGATGATTTGGATATGCATTAAATTCATAAATAATCCTAGAGAGATTTAAATATCATTGATCATAAGAAAGTGTGTGATCTAGGTAAAGTTAACAACCATAAATCCATAAACTAAATTTGATTGAAAATGTCAATGATAACATCAAAATGATGATAATAGGACAACTTTTTATTTCAATATCCTTTTCATAAATATGATGAATTTTCACAAGAAGATATAATTAATTTATATTATAACGTTTTTTTATCTATAATAATATGCTTTTTCCTAATTAATTATAAATTCATCTGTTAATCTGAGAAATTATGCATAATGTTTTATCCATGAAGCACGAAAATATCCAAATATCCACAGATTAAATGACAAGTAATTATATATATCATTATTTCTCAAAAAAAACTTGGTTAACATGGGTTATTAATAAATATTAATATGTATAAATAATAAATAAATATTTAAATCCCCATTCAATGTTTTATATAAACAATTTCATAAATGTTTTATAATTTAACCCTTATGAAAGATGAAAATCCAAATATTTAGAATGAAATATTGCAAATTTTAAAAATGTACTTCCCCATAATCCCAAAACAATATAATGGGGATCTTGGGTTTCAGTTAAAAATCATGTGAATACCTTCATCATTTATTCTCTAAAAACATGGAATTAACCATAATTACCATAAATCCTTTTTTAAAAACATTTTTTCTTCCATTCTCTACAGACACATACTATTGGATATATTTGTTAAATTTAATTATGTTTTAAACTCTGTCCCTGATATAATCAAGAACTTTTAAACAAATTAGTAAACTATTTCAAAGGTAATTTGTACTATCCAATTTAATTCATTCTTAACAACATATTTTTAAACTAATTAATCGTCAATTTCCTAATATCATGAATAAATTAATGTTTACCTTCACATAATCATGTGTTTCCAATAATAAACATTCCATTAAATAAATTTTCTTGTCCATCAGTATTATTCAATATATCCTCTCAAATCCATAATGTAAAAAATATACTGAAAATGTCTTCCATATTTTATTATTCATGAACCCTAATATAACAATAATTTAATCATACCATATCAACCCATAAAAAATTATTAATATATTTGGTATTATTATATAATAGTACATTCTATCACATATCATTACTCGGTAAGAAAACCACTACTTACTCAACCTTATCTATATCCTTCTTGTATTTTACCCTATGACATTTGTTTTTTTTAATTCCCCAACATTCAAGATTTAAAACATTCAAATTTGGATAAAATCTTAGTGATACCACCACTCATATATATTATGTAAAATGAATTGTTCCATTTTCGAGTTCTAGTTACATGATTTGTGTCCTTATTTTCCATAGTGAAAATTTCTCCATGTTATTATAAGACATCCACGTGTAGTGTCTAGATATGGATTTAATTTTTTAGAAACCACCCTTTCAATCTTTTTTCCCAAATTTAATTAAATAATCATAAACATTGACTCATCCTTTGACATATTCATAGATACGTCCGAAAAAGTATCTATAGAAATATATCTATGGGTGTCAATAGAGTTTTATCATCCTAGTTTATAATGGTTGACTTTTCCATTACTTTGATACTAACTATAGAGACCTACGATTAACATAAATTTATATTACATCATTTTATATGAATATTTGATAAATTACCAATTTATATTCCCTTGAGAAATAGTAGTTTAGTGTATTTGGAAATATGGAACATAAAATTAAAACATTTTGAATGATCATCAATTTTACCCACAAATATCTCCGATTTTGTAATCCAACATAAAACATTTCTTCATAACATTGCAAAAGAAATCATAATAAAGGGTGAGATCAAATGTTTGGTATGGGCAAAAAAAGTAGATAAATACGTATTACCTGAGCATAAGGGTATGATCATATATTCATAACATTTAAATCCAAACCATTTATATCAAATATCATAAAGATGAATCATGGAATAATGATTGGAAGATCATATAACATGAAACATAATGTATTTAATTAGCATAGTCCATGTGAGCATAATATATATATAAGAAATGAGATTTGGTAAAACACATAATCATAAAAAATATTATATCAAGGATACCTACATATACCATCATAAAATGATAGGCTTTGAATAATCACATGTGTGCCAATATTCTTATTGAGATAACTTCCTATATACCCTATAATTTTTAAATTTGTATGACACCTCACGAAACTAATTGTTGTGAGATTGGGATTCCATAATTTGTTCCCCATCATTATTGGCATGGGATTCAATCCCATGTACCCTCTTTTCTGGGATTGGTATGCCATCACATAGACCCATTGATATGATAAAACATTTATCATTACCCAATGCATAAGATGATGATGTAGGTCCCACCTATCATATAATGAATACATACATACATTTTCCACTAGATTATCACACACTCAATATATCATGGACAATAAAAATATATGGTTTCCTTAGACATTCCAAAATTTCATAACCTATTGAAAAGAGACTATTTTCACAATCATTACATTATTTCATAACCCAAAAAAGTAGCAGGTTTGATAAATTTATTATTAGGATATATCCCATAAAATAGAAGGATATTTCTAAAAAAACATCTTAAACATATACCATTAAAATAATCAATAATAATGGTTTCCATGGATAATATCCCTATTAAATCATAAACAATATCAGATAATGTCATCTTATTTGAAGAATGATTTTTGATGATCACTTTAAGATTTTATTAATTAAAAAATAATTCTCTGTTTTTACATTGTTATATAGAAAACATATTCAAAATATTTTTTGTGGAAAAAATATTTGAAATCTTTTGAATTAATATTATTATTTAATTAAAATATTTCTTTATTGATAATATTTTTCCAATGTTGGAAAAATATTTCCAGATCATAAAATTTTTAAAATACTTTATAATTGGAAATTACTTTTAAACAATATAAAAGAATATTTAAAAGTGATTTTATAATATTATTAAAATATGTAATATTTTTAAAATAGTTTTCATTGAAAATTTTCATAAATGTTAATTTAAAACATTTTTTATAATGTGAGTTTTTGAATAAAATAGATTTCTGAGCAAGAGATAGATAAAGTCAAATTTTCATAAAACAAATTTCGTAATAATATTAAGTACCAAGAAACCAGAAAAATTAAACCATCATTTGAAGATATAATTAATTAATTTAGATTAATAAAACTCATGAGAATTATTGAGAGGTGAATCATAATTTTTCTTCAATTTTTGTATATTAATAAACACACTAGATAAATGATGAGATTTGAGAAATAGACTCCTACCAGTTTGGTAACACTGAAACAAAATACATATAAACGAATAAAATTACATGAAGTTTAAAAAATAATGAAAATAATTATTTTTAGGATATAAAACTTTATAGTTGAATTATATACACCATGTAAAATAGTATAGGTTCGTAACATAACATGTGTCTCATAAAAGAAAAATGAGATAAAATTATCTTACCACATGGGTGTCTTTTGAACAATGAACTACATGAAAGGTAGATCATAAAATTTATATTTAAATACCAGAAATACTATCATAATATTCAGGAAATATATCTTTTGTCAGTATACACAACACACATAAGAAAAAAGGTAGTTATCATGTCTTATGGCTCATGAAAAAAAATGTGAGATGTAAATCCCTAAAAACAATAGTAATTACTGAATCATGAGATACATCAAATAATAACACCAATATATACATTTAATATCAATAAAAATGTAACTAATGAAATAACATGTAATAGGGTATTATTTACACCACAAAAAAAATGAGTGGTTAATATGTCATATGTTTTAGAAAAATTATTGTGAGACTTGAAATCCCCTTACCTTAAGTCTACAACACCATCATACTAATTAAAACATCATATATAATAAATATATGTTTATTATAAGTCTATCACTGAATAATAATATTATATAATAAACCACATATTATTTACTTATTCTATTATATTACTCGTTTATTATGAATTCCATTTTTATTTTATGCATTTGGTATGAACCGCTTCATTTTTCATACCTGTTTTTAATTTTTATTCTTGGTGCACATACATGGATCATGATTTCCTAATAAATATAATTATAACCATTATCTAAATATAATATAAGATTATTATATATGTATTTATTGTAACCTATAAAATTTTTTTGATATGAAATGAAATAAATCATTCATGGAGATAGTACGTCATATGTATACCTGAACACTATTTCTATTTTCATTTCAAATTAAATAAAATAAAAAATAAATGATATATATATATGTATATATTATCCTAATATTATAATTTTTATTTACCATATATCAAATAGTTCTATTTAATCCATCACTAATACATTCAATGTATAACTTGAATGAATCACATCACTTCATATGGTCGTAGTTTTTGCGTACACACGAACAATTATATTGTATTGTCAGAGAATAGAAAGCATAAAGGTATGTGTTATATAATAATTTATGAATCATAAATACATCATAAATATTATATATTTAATATATAAACAAAATTTTTATAATTATATCTAATTTTAAGAGGTGGTAATTCGAGAACGAGTATCATTAGCTCGTGAGGTGGTAGTCCACCATACACATGAACGATGATTATATGTCCCATTTAGTTGAAGTGTGTGTGGTTGAAGGTATTTCAATTAATTTTTAAATATATAAGTATATTTATTATAATTATGAAATAATATATGTATTGTATTAATATAATTTAAGGGGATTTAGTGTAACACCAAAAGATTTCATAGTACGTTATTTCATCAAAGTAATTCAATAACTTGCACTACATGCAACACCAAGTTATAGCACACCATGACTTACCAAAAAAGCTGTTCAGAAGCGGTTATGAATAGTATTAACTGAATTTTGAACTTTATATAATCCTTATAATTTTAGAATCCATATTATGAGTTTCTTATACATAATTTTAGAATAAATACATTTTTCAGATAAAAGAAGTATTTTTCAAAAAATGCAATTTTATCACCTTTTAATGAAGAATCCTTTTTAAATCCAATATTTGAAACTGTTATATATTAAATTTGACAAAATAAAATTTGTCTTTAGAATCAGTACATATGAATTTAGTTTCAATAATGTTTTTATGTTTTTCTGATAACTTTTATATTTGGGTAAATAGTGAAAAATACAATATTTTAACTGAAAACATATTTTCAAATCAAATAATTTATATTGTTAAATTATAAATTGTAATGGTTTGTAAGTATAAATAGATTATATTTTTATCATTTAATTCAATTATGGTAATTTCATGAAATTTCACTTTGAAAGTGGACATAAACAAGTGTCAATCTTATGGTAGTTATTATTTCTTAAAAATACTCCTTTTGGTTTTGACAGTGGGAATTACTTTTCAATTAATAAATTAAACTTCTGTGTTTTGTATTTGATAAAATATAATTCAATATTGAATTCAAAATATCAAAATTATCTTAGGGTAAATTTTTGGTATTTTTCCAAAAACTATTAATTTTTGATGAATAGTAAAAAACACTAAGTTATTGTTTAAAACCGAATGTTTATTTAAATAATTATTTATTTTATTTAAATTTACCACTTATGTGAGTGGAATTTAAAAAATATGGGAGACACGGTTAATATCAATAAGTAAAATGTGGTTCAATAAGATAAAAATAATTTTTGTTGAATAGTAACTTTTACTTTTATTTACCACAATAGAAAGTAAATAGGGTAATTAAGGGTAAAATGATATTATTATTACCCTAAAAAATGTCCTAATTCTATATTCTAGGTATAATTCGACCAAAAACAACCATAGGAATAAATTATGAACCTCTTTGTTCCACTTTGATTAGATTTGGAAATTTATTATTATTTAATTCAAAGAAAAGTTAAAAGGGTTTAAATCGAAGTATAATAACTAAAAAAAATTTAATATAAGGTTATACATAAGATAAATTCGATTATAATTATTCATTAAGAAGGTAAAATTATTTCATACATATTTTTTTTTTTTATAATTTTTATACATTAAATTATTTAATTTATTTATGACACAATGACGATTAAGTAATTACCTTATTTGTGAAATATTAAAATAATTGATATTATAAATACCCAAATAAATATAATTTGACACTATTAATGAATAAAAATAATTTATTTGGTTAATATGACATGTTAGGATTTATTAAATTAATTTTTTTCGAATTAAGAATTTTATTAAGACTTTAACAAAAATCAATTATTAAATAGCGTCAAAATTGACATAAAGAAGTTTTTAAAACAAATATAATATTATTAATTGATATAATATTTCTAAAAATATAAGGTTCTGACAAAGGACTTATATTATGATAGGTATGTGATTAATGAACTACTTGGGGTTCTCTTGGTAGTTTATAGTAATTTTATTAACCATATAATATAAAAATACACAGAGACATGGTAAATGTCAAACTATTTAACAAAGAGTTAAATCTAAAATATAAGGGTAAAATAGTTACTCAAACTTGTCAAAAACATATTGGTTGAGTTTGTTTCTACCCATACCCACATTATACTTTAAATAATTTTTTTTGGAGCCATTATGAACCGAATATGAAATTATTATAAAATAATACTTTAAGTTTTTTCTAAAGAGCCCCTCCTCCCCCCTTATAAAAGGACACCACTTCTAACCAATTCGTAACACCTCTCGAGCCTTTTTGCTTGTCCAACCTCTTCCCATTTAAGCTCCCAAAATCCCTCTCCTCCTCCTAGATGCCTTACCTTAGGCAGAAGGCACTTCAAGAGTCCTTTTTTGTTCAAACCAAAGGGAGTTACCCAAATTAAAAGTAATAATTTCTCAAAGCTTTTTTTCTTTTATTTTACTTAACAAACCCCAAAATCTTCTTATTATTTTTTTTTATAAAAAAAAATTATCCTAAATATAATAAAATATTTTTATGAGAATTATTCGAACTACACTTACACACACCTCCATCTAACGGTTGAAGAACCTAATGTTTCTTTGGGTGGCAACCAAACGCCTCACGAAACGATGATTGTTCAATTATCTCCTACCACCTCTCATGGTGGCCATTATAATGGAACAATAATTAAATATGATATTTATGATATTATTTTCTTATATAATCTTCTATAATTAAATTTTATAGCATACCATTATTCATTTCATGTTGTATATATATACAATAATTTCATTTGGAAAAGTGTGGACTTCCGCCCCCTCAAAGTGATATGACTCGTTCATACCATGCATGGAATGTATAAAGGATGGTGTTAATGAACATAAGTAACACATATAAGATATTATATTATAATTTAATAATAATATACCTATGTATCATTTTGTTTTTATTCCTTTCAAAATGAAAAATAATATAGAGGTAGTGTTTGTGCGTACGTACAGACTACCGTCTCCATGAACGCGATGAGATTCATTCTACATCATATTCATTCAAGTATAATTCTCACTTTATGATTCAAAATAATTTCTAAGGACATGATATCATTCTGGATATGAATAATATGCATTCTATCCATAACAAATAAGGCTTATGTAACAAAACATATAAAATAAAACGAGTAAGTTAACACCCGACACGACGATAATTCTAAGATATTATTAACAAAGCAATGTAAAAACGGTCATATATGATATAATATTAACATATATGATTCTCGAATAATTTTATAAATATTATTTCACCATTATACATGATGTTAAACTACCCTAAACCAAGGAAAAGTACAAGGTAAGGGTTTATTTCACAATCTCTTCATTATCTGAGGTTGATTATACATGATTGTCTACTGGGACTTCATTACAATCCACATCCATGTTTCATAAAAATTTATTTCAAAACATTTTAACTATTTACCAGACTATGGGTCAAAGTCATTTATACCCTTTTTATACTTTTTATAAAATGGTTTGAATGGAATCTTTCCATCATTTTCCAAAAAAAGGTCATTTTTAACCTTTTCGACAAAATTAAGGTAAGAATGTCTTTTTTAACATATAAGTCGGGTGCAGCTATTTTTCCACCATTATAAAATCATTAAATCTTATCTTAAAAGCTTATAAGAATATTTTTATATTAAATGTTTTATTTTATAATTATGTGACTTTTAAATGATTTCAAAAAACAAGATATTTCTCTCAAATAGTTTTTATTTCATCTATGTCAACATCCTTTGATGGATTTTAAGATTAGTTGAAGTTGATTTATTATGATAAAAAACATTCATATTGTATTGATGGTTGGGATATTTTTTAATGTGGATGTTTTATTTTTATACCATTCAGGGTTTATGGAGAAAGTATTGACATTTCGTATGCTAGTTTTAATACGAATGTTTATGTTATGTTTAAACCTATTCATATAAGGAATGAATTGGACTTAGTAAGTGATGGGTGGAGCCCGCTATAGCTCCCTGATGCATCGGTAGGTCTCATGATACAATCTAGTGTCTTGGCACAATGCCTTCGCAAAAAAGTATTTGTCGTCTTGGCACAAGGCCTTGACTATGTGGTTATGATAGTCTGACATTATGCACTCCATCATTATGAAAGTGGATATTGATATTTCTTTTGATTATTCGACTAGTAGAATATCCATGTGAATAAGTAAATGGTATTATTTCATTTTATTTTTTCCATATTATTCTGATGATCATGTTTAAAATTCTTTTCTTTTAGTTATAAATTCCCATAAATGTTTATGCTTATTTATAAAAGTTTCCGCTATATTGCTATCCTTACTGAGTATCTGAGCTCACCCTTTTCTATGTTTTAGTTTCCCAGGATGTGAAGATGTATTTTATAAATTACCTGCAGGGATAGTATAAGGGGATATGAGTGTGGATACAAGATGTTGTTGAAGTTTTCAATTTATGATGTAATGTAATCTTTATGAATGTATCTAGTTATTCCAATTCTACTAAACTAAATGGTCTTTCGAGACATGATCTTTTGTGATCATTCAAATGTTATGTAAGAATGCACCGAATCTGGGTAACTGGGGTCGGGGTGTTACAGATGGTATCAGAGGAATTTTAGTACCGACCATGGAAGCTAGATTTAGAAAAACACTGATTAGAGAACATAAACCTAAGATGGGCTTTGAGGATTATTATAGAAGAACTTCTTATAATTTTGGTATTGTAGAGATTTTGTGAGTTTTCCGAGCAATACATCCCTGTCTAGATATGTGCATATAGAGTTGTCTTTGGCATAGATGTACCTAGGGGTAAAACATGAAAACTCCGCTTTGAGATAGACTCAAATGGGAACTGGTGCATGGCAATGGGCTTTGCTGCACTCTTGGTTATGACACTCTCGGGGGATATGCCTAGGATAATTCTCATTTTCATTATAAATCATTATGAAGGGTTTATGAGTATTTAATTCCTCAATGAAAATATCTTTATGATTATTGATTATATCCATAAACTATTTAATTTACGTTAGGTATTTTACAAGTTTTCAATTATTCATTACAATTCATAAACTGACCTAGTTTATGCTATTGAATAGAAGTGGCGCCTAGTAGAAGGAATGTAAACTCCAGAAATACGTATGATCCAAAGAGTAAAAGATTCATATCATTCACAGTATTAAGCCAATATTTAGAAGTTAAATAGTCTCCCCTGTATTCTCAACATATGGAGAAATAGTATCATGTGATAATAATATAAGTAATGAATTTTCTAAGCCATATGGATTTTAAGGGAAGAAAGAGAAGAAAAGGATGGAAGAGAGAAATATAGATAAAGGGAAGAGGGAAAAGAGGAATTTTCTCATATGTGACAACTGTGGGAAGAAACACCCTAAAACATGCCTGAAGGGAATGGGAGTTTGTTATAAGTGTGGAGAAAAAGGACACCAAGTACGTGACTACAAGGGTAATAAAAAGGATTCAAATGAATAATGCTTCATCTTCATGGAGTTGGGACACTGCGCAAACCAATGTCCATATCATCAGAGTATTCCCAAAATGATTCTATTGGATAATAATCATGTTATAATACTACCACGGATGAGGAGGAATGATTAGAGTTCTTAATTTGTTATTATAGAATTATGTCATTTGAGTGTTGTGTCAACAATGTACTAGTTATAATAATTATGGAGTATATAAGGATTGTACTACAGTACTATTTATTTAAGGACATGAGATTGTGTGGAACCAAGAAAAGTGACTCAATAGCAGGTTAAATTTTTGGAAAATATATGGTTGAGGGAAAGATAAACCATAATATGGTTCTGATACTGAGGTAGTGATTTTTGAATAATACATGATTGATTTGGATAAATTATATTTGATCTTCTTGATTAACTTGAAACTGATTAATGATTTGTATATTCCATCATTGTTGGAGTTTACAACATTTTTGGATAGAAGGAGTATATCCAGTATTCTATAAGGAATAAAGGATATTGAATGTAATCAATAAGGTTTTATGGTAATTCAGGATGTTGCAGTTTTTTTAAAGAATACATTATGAAGGTTTTCACATGTTATTACATGGAAAAAAGTATCTTCATTGTTTTTACCTTCCTTATAAATTTTGGACTTTGAGTTTGGACATAAGTATTTTGGATAATTCTAGTTTGAGATTATTTTTGGATTTCCATAAAAGGACAACTTAGAGGTCGGGAGGCAACCCATCGCGTTCGGTATGGCCGTGAGACTTGAACCCTCAACCATAGGGAGACAAGGCTATATCACCTACCACTGGCCCACATGATGTCCTGGATTGAATAATGTAGTCTTTTTTGTAGAAAAATCTGGTAGATTATTTATTATTTCAATTTTTTTAACCCTATAAGAATAGTATAAATAGAAAATTATTTTTATGTTCTATTATCTTTTGGAGTGAAAGATGGGTTTGTGGTAGAAATTAGTTAAAGGATGGGACTCTACTTTTCAAGTATATATTTTTCTTCTTATCATATTCTATGAGGAAATTAATTCTTATACTTTAGATGAGGGATCTTAAAACAATAAATGTGTTATCCTAATACCATATGTTTTGTTGAACCGATGGTATTTTAAATAATCATAGATTGATAAATTTAAGGCCCTCAATTTTACACTTGTTTGTGATTGATGACCTCAATCACTACCTATAAATATTTACGTTTTTCCTCTAATTATATGTCTTTAATTGCCACCAATTTTCTCCTAATCGAGATCATAATTTATCGGTGACCCTTTCATTTACCTTTTCCTGTTATTAAGACTAAATTTTATTAACCTAATTTTCGATGTGGGTTTCCCCAAAGGTATTTTATATTTTCAACCTTTTATTTTTGAAATATAATTTCAAATTGTTAGGACACAATTTATTTAAGTAGGGAAGAATATAACACCGCAAGATTTCATAGTACGTTATTTCTTCAAAATAATTCAATAACTTTCACTACATGCAACACCGAGTTCTAGTGCACCATGACTTACCAAATAAGTCGTTCAAAAGTGGTTATGAAGAGTATTAACTAAATTTTTAGCTTTATATAATCCATATAATTTTAGAATCCATATTATGAGTTTCATAGACATAATTTTAGAACAAATACATTTTTTCAGATAAAATAAGTATTTAAAAAAATGCAATTTTACCGCATTTTAATGTAGAATCCTTTTTAAATCCAATATTTGAAACTATTATATATTCAATTTGAAAAAATATACTTCTTCTTTAGAATCTCATCATAATAATTTAGTTTCAATAAAGTTTTGCTATTTTTCTGATAACTTTCATATTTGGGTGAATAGTGAAAAGTATGGTATTTTAATTGAAAACGTCCTTTAAATCAAAATAATTTATATTGTAAAATTATACATTTCAATGGTCCAGACATAAAAATAGATTATATTTTTACCATTTAATCCAATGATGGTCTTTGTATGTAATTTCACATTGAAATTGGACATAAACAAGTGTCAAACTTTTGGTAGTTATTATTTCATAAAATTCACCTTTTGGTTTTGACAGTGGGAATTAATTTTAAATTAATAAATACAACTTCTATGTTTTTAATTTGGAAAAAATAGACTTCATTATTTATCTCGGAATATCAAAGATATCTTATGGTAAATTTTTTATATTTTTTCTGAAAACTTTTAATTTTTGATGAATAGTGAAAAACACTGAGTTATAGTTTAAAATTGAATTTTTATTTAAATAATTAATTATTTTATTTAAATTTATTTTATGTCAAAATAGATACATAACACCTATATAATCTCAATTTAATTAATTGGAGTCATTTTATAATAATTTAGATATATAAAAATTTTATTTAACTTTTCACCATCTTTTACCCACCTCCTAGGAGAATTTTCATATTCGCATAAAACATAATTCTACAGCTTCTGTGAGTGGAATTTTGAAAATCCTATAGAAACTATTAATATCAAGTAGTAAAATGTAGTTCAATATGATAAAAATAATTTTTCGTGAATACTAACTTTTTACTATTATTTACCATGGTAAAAAGTAAATAGGGTAATTAAGGGTAAAGATGATATAATTATTAACCTAAAACATGTCTTAATTCTAATGGATAAGTATAATTAGACCAAAAACAACCTTAGGAATAAAATATGAACCTCTTTGGTCCACATGGATTAGATTAGGACATTTATTATTATTTAACTCAACGAAGAGTTAAAAGAGTTAAAATCAAAGTTTAATAACTAAAACATTATTAATTTGGGTTATACATAATATAAATTAAATTATAAATTATAATTAAAAACAAAAAAATATTTCCTACATAATGGTAATTTATTTATAATTTTTAGACATTAAATAATTTATTTTATTTATCACACAATGATGATGAAGTAATTACATTATTTGTAAAATATTAAAACAATTGATATTATAAATACCCAAATAAATATAATTTGAGACTTTTAATGAATTTCACAAAATTTATTGGTCAATATGACATGTTAGGATTGATTAAATGAATTTTTTTCGAATTAATAAAGTTATTAAAACTTTACCAAAAATCAATTATTAAATAGTGTCAAAATTGACATAAAAGAGTTTTTAAAACAAATATTATATTATTAATTGATACAATATTCCTAAAAATATAAGTATCATCAAAAGGACTTATATGACGATAGGTATGTCATTAATTAACTACTTGGGGTCCACTTAGCAGTTTATAGTAAGTTCATTAACCATATAATATAAAAATACAAAGAGACGTTATTAATGTCAAACTATTTAACTAAGAGTTAAATCTAAAAGATAAGGGTAAAATAGTGACCCAAACTTGACTAAAACCTATTCGTTGAGTGTTTTTCGACCAATCACCTCCTTAGAATTTAAATAATCCAGTTTTGAGCCATTATAAATAGAATATGAATTTATTATAAAATAATACTTTAAGTTTTTCCTAAAGAGCCCCTCCTCCCCCTTATAAAAGGACACCACTTCTAACCAATTCCTCACACCTCTGAAGATTTTTGGATCTTCCAAACTCTTCTCAATTAAGCTCTCTACATCCATCTACTTCTTTTAGAATCCTTATCTTAGGCAGAAGGCACATCAAAAGTCCTTTTTGGTTCAAACCAAAGGGAGTTACCCAAATTAAAGGTAACATTTTCTCTTAGCTTATTTTTTTTATTTTACTTCTCCAACCTCTAAACTCTTCTTATTCATTTATTTTGTAAAAAAACCAGTATACTAAATATACTAGGATATTGTTATGAGATGTTTTCTAACTACACTAACACATACATTCATCTAATAGGTGAAGAACATAATGTTTCTGTGGATGGCAACCAAACGCCTCACGAAATGAGGATTGTTCAATTATCTCCTACCACCTCTCATGGTGTCCATTATGTTGGAACTATAATTAAATATGATATTTATGATATTTATTTTCTATATAAGCTTGTGTAATTCCATTTTATATCATACCATTATTTTTATCATGTTTTATATATATACGATAATTTCATTTGAGGAAGTGTGGACTACCGCCCCCTCAAAGTGATATGACTCGATCATACCATACAAGGAACGTATAAAGGATGGTGTTAATGAACATAAGTAACACATATAAGATATTATATTATACTGTAATAATAATATACCTATGTATCATTTGGTTTTTATTCCTTTTAAAATGAAAAATGAAATAGAAGTAGCGTTCGTGCGTACGTACGGACTACCGTCTCCACGAACGCGATAAGATTCATTCCCCATCGTATCCATTCAAGTATAATTCTCATTTTATGATTAAAAATAATTTTAAAGGACTTGATATCATTCTGGATATGAATAATATACATCCTATCCCTAACAAACATGGCTTAGGAAACAAAACATATAAAATCAGACGAGTAAGTTAACATCCAAAATGACGATAATACTAAGATTTTATTAACAAAGCAATGTTAAAAGATCATATATGAAATCATATTAATTTATATGATTCTTGTAAAATTTAATAACAATTATTTCACCATTATACAGGAGGTTAAACTACACTTAACCATGTAAAAGTACTAGGTAAGGGTTTTTTTTCACAATCACTTCATTATCTGATGTTGTTTAAATGTGATTATCTACTGGGACTTATTTATCATCCACATCTTTGTTTCTTAAAAATTTATTTCAAAACATTTTTACTATTTACTATACTATGGTTTAAAGTCATTTAGACCCTTGTTAGACTTTTTATAAAATGGTTTGAAAGTAATCTTTATGTCATTTTCCAAACAAGGTCCTTTTTAACCTTTTCAACAAAATTAAGGTAAGAATGTCTTTTTTAACTTATAGGGCGGGTGTGGCTATTTTCCACCATTATAAAATCTTCAAATAATCCCTTACAAGATTATAAGAATATTTTCATATTAAATGATTTATTTTACAATTATGTGACTTTCAAATGATTTCAAAAAATAGACATTTCTATCAAATAGTTTTTGTTTCATCTATGTCGACATCCTTTGATTAATTTTAAGCTTATTTGAAGTTGATTTTTTATGATACAAGACTTCCATATTGTATTGAAGGTTTTGTGATATTTTTTAATCTGGATGTGTTATTTTTATACCATTAATGGTTTATGGATAAAGTATTGACATTTCATATGCTAGTTTTAATATGAATGTTTTAGTTATGTTAAAACCTATTCATATAAGGAATGTGTTGGACTTAGTAAGTGATGGGTGGAGCCTGCTATAGTTCCTCGATGCATCAGTAGGTCTCATGAGACAATCTAGTGTCTTTGAATAAGACCTTGACAAAAACTTATTTGTAGTCTTGGTACAAGGCCTTGACTATGTGGTTATGATTGTCTGGCATTGTGCATTCCATCATTATGAAAGTGGTTATTGATATTGAAGTGATTATTCGAATAGTAGAATATCAATTTGAATAAGTAAATGGAATTATTTCATTTTATTTTTGCAATATTATGTTGAAGTTCATATTTAAAAGGCTTTTGTTTTAGTTATACATTTTCTTAAATGATTATGCTTATTTATGAATGTTTCCGCTATATTTTTATCCATACTGAGCATCTGATCTCACCCCTTTCTATGTTTTATTTTCCTAGGATGTGAAAATGTATTTTATGAATGACCTTCAGGGTTAGTATAATGGGATATGAGTGTGGAGACAAGATGTTGATGTAGTTTTCACTTTATGATGTAATGTAAACTTTATGAATGTATCTAGTTATTCCAAGGATACTAAACTAAATTGCCTTTCAAGACTTGATCTTTTGTGATCATGAAAATATTATGCAATAATGCACTGACTCTAGGTAACTGGTGTCAGGGTGTTACATTTAAGAGGCAATAAAACTAAAATGATCATTTATTAATGTTAACTCTTATTAAGGTGTTTTTTTGGGTTCCCTAAAGGACTTCCATGGATGGATTTATGCTAAAATGAAGGATTCTAGGATTATAAGATCAAATTTGGGGATAAATTAAAATAGTCAATTTCCAATAATAATGGCTTTGTAGGATTGTATATATTAGAAGTGTTATTGTCCTTTAATAGTGGATGTGGAGAGGTATTCCTGTAAATTCCAAAAGGTAATCACTATAGATAAGTCTCCATTACATATTGTGCCCCAAATAATTAATAATACTAAATTTAATATTGTGTATGTTATAAAAAATACATAAAATTGGATTTGGATACATTTCTATGTTTTATGAACCCTTACATCGATTTTTAGTCCCTTGGTAAATTCTTTTTTCTCTTAATTGTTGTAAATTATTTTACATGAATTCTATAATATATTTTGAGAAGTGTTAAGTTGAAAAAAATATAGAAGATAAAATTTTACAATTAAAAATATTTAATCAATTTTTTTTAATTTCAATTACATAAGGTTATGAAATTAATTTATAAATAATCTCAGAGAAGTGAGGAAACAATATGTTTTAAAAGTGAAAATGTTCAAAAGTTTCAAATTTTTTCATATACAAGAAGTATTAGAATTTGATTCCAATGACTTAAATTATATTAATTAAGTTATTTTTAAACAAGTTAAAATTTGAAAATAACTTATAATATAATATATCTATAAAAATAAATTTTATAAAAGGACAGTTTTCAATTAAAATTCCTTAATTTTCAATATTCATCTACGAAATGAATCTTTTAAGAAAATACCAAAAATTAAAATGAAATATAATGTTAAAATTACTATATAAAAAGTTTTTTATTTTTTAAATTATAATTTATAAAAGTGTACAAAATTAATTTTAAAATAAGTGTACCGTTAAAATTTAGTAAAACTTACTTTTATAAAAATTCATCTTTTTATGTTTAAAATTTGATTTATTATTAACTATTGTGGAAAAATCATATGTTTATTGCTAAATTATTAATTGAATATATAATATAATTATTTTAGTAAAATCACTCATCAAAAGTGGTATCTTTAATTTATTGGGATAAAATAGGATTTTTCATTGAAAAAGATTTTTCAAAAAAAAAGGATTTTGTTATTTCGACGAGTTATTACATTCATTTAAAACCAATTGGATACCAATGAATTCATATAATAATATTATTTTATTTTTCATAATATAGTATACCAATTTCATACCCACTATATTAATAACTAGGTGAAAATTGTAATTATATATTAGTAATTTTACATTGTTCTTTTAAACTCAGTGTTTTGTTTAATAAAAGATAATGTTGTTGTTGTATATAACACAATCCAAATTTTGAATTCATTATAACACAAACCAATATCAATGTTTTGGGTTTATAAATATGAACTCTTCTTTTTTTTACATGATTAACTAGGTTTTATGAATAAATGTAGCTTAACTTGGTGTATCATGTAATGCAATCCATCAAGGATTTTTAATTTATTCTAAATAATAATAATTCTTCAAAACATGGGGTGTTACAACTTGGGACGTGTTTTCTAATCAAAAATATATGGATGCTATAAATTTTATTTGTATATAAGTATACTGAAAATCCTTGGGGAGTTACATTATGGAATATGATCTGTGTTGTGTCCCATTTACACCATGAAACCTAATTTTCTAATTTTAAAATACCACGAGGTTACATCCTCCCACATATATAAATTTAATCATCATAGATTGAACAATATATTTGTAATAAATGTTTTTATTTTCCAAAAATAATTTTTTATTAACCCAAATTTTAAAATGTTTTATTAAAAATAGTATTAATAAGGGTGAAATGGAATAAAAAAAATTCAAATGGAATGATACAAAACTATGTTTCCATTGTTGATAACCTAGGTCGAAATGGATGAAATCAATAAATATTTTTATAATTTAATTGGGGTCATTGATCACAAAAAAATTAATGATAAATTTTATGTTAAGGTCCTCATAACCATGAATCTATTATGAAATAAAAGGATATTTGATTCATCAGATATGAATATAATAGGATAAAAATTATGTAACATGATCCTTTTCCTAAATATGAGGAATTAAATTTCCATCTATAAGAATTGAATAAGGATATATACATTTCTAATGAATATAATTTAATCCTTTACTCTATTGAAACCATAAATATCAAATTTTCCCCAAATGATTAGTATTCATAATGATTTGTTCAAGACTAAAGAAATAAAATCAACAATAAAAGAAATTATAACCGTAATGGTATAATATATCTGTCACACCAATTTTAAAAAATTAACAAAAACTAATTTGTTTTTCACATGGAATGAATAATTATAAAAAAGTAGTCTTTAATATGATGAAATAATACAATAATATCAAGAATAAGATAGCATTACCAAATGTTCAATGAAAATAATTACTAAAAAACATCAACATTAAATATTTTTTTAATTGAATATTTTATCCCATAACATTCATCATTCATGCCAAAGATATGGTGATCAATTATTTTTAAATTTCTTCAATCACTTAGTCACTAAATAACTATTTATTCATGTGGTTATATATATAGTAAACCACGTGTTCATATAATTACAACAATATCCATTATCATATAACACTAATGGTTGTCAATAGCTTAAATATTACATCCACATAATTTAAATGCTTACAAAATTCTAAATATATATTTATATATATATATATAAATATACATAGACCAAACAAAATTTCTCTAAAAGTACAATTAATAATTTTATAACTCATCAACTTAATCCAAAAAATTTGTGTCTAACACATTGGACATATGATCATATTTAAGACTATAAACTTTTTAATGTTGATATAACACATATGATAACCTCAAATGGAAAATTTATTATATATAAATTTATCTAAGTAGACCTTCAATACAACCCTTAACATCCTGATTCTCGTAATCCCGTATTCAGTGTTGACATCATAGATATTATATTTATGGATTTTACACTATTAATTATGGCCTAATGTTACTCAAAACAACACATAAAATATAAAAATGAAAACATATATCACATAAATTTTCAAGGAAATTTATGGTTAAGTGTTTATTATAATTAGTAAACAAACTTATATAAAAAATATACAGGTATTTAAATGTGATTTTCTCAATCAAAACCCATCTATACATATTTTTAAATTATGTCATCATCATCATCTATATAAAACCCCCCTAAATAAATAAATTTGATATAATTCTTGATAACATAAGAAAGAAATCATAAGAAGTGTGGGATCAAAATCCCACTAAGGATTCTCATAAAAACATTCTATTTATTGTCACCAATGTGAATAAGAAGAGAATAAGGATATGACGACATAAACTGAGTGCATGCTAAAATCATGAAATAAATCATACCCATATATAATATATTGATAAATTATGAAACATGTAATAATTTATTAACAAATTAAATAATCATAAGAACTTAAAATAAGGAGTCATGTCATATAAATATTTATCAAAGGAAGAATTTTAAACCCACTGAAATCATAGATAAGAAAAATGTTATATTGGAACAACTTCATCATAAAATAATTATAATTAGAATCTCTATATGACCAACTACTATTATAAATATTTATAGAACATAATCATTACCCAATGCATATGACTGATGTCTAGGTGAAACAATAATTTGTGGAATAATGGGATAACTGAAAGCTATTAGTTCCACTGCAGCATATAATCTATAATGGGATAACTCATCTATATCTAGAAAATCCCATTATATATAATTTTGAGAACCCCCAAATGAATAATGTACATAAAACCATCATTTCATCATAAAACTCATAGTAACAATTAATATTCTTTTATAACAAGATATTCTCATGGAAATGAAATGGTTCTCATGTCAATATCAATGAAACATGATTAACCAATGGAAGACAAAATAATTCCATACAAATCTTTTTGAACATGGTATACCCATGGAAGATAAACGGGTACTATAACAATATCATTGAAACATGGTTAAAAAGGAAAATAAGTTGGTTCCATACCAATCTATTTGAATCATCATTAACCCATGGAAAATAAATTGGTTCCCAAAAAATCAATTTTAATAAATCACAATAATCCTATAGAAGGAATGGAGATGGAATCATTACAAAAATATCCCCATTAGATTATAAGTGACAATAATGGTAGAATACATTTGAAAATTGAAATATAATTAAGAGGCCATTAAATTAATTTTCATGAAAATAGAATTTTCATAATAAAAAATTAATAATTTAAAAATAAAAAATACATAAATATTGTGAAAATGAATTTATTTTAAAATATCGATCGTAAAATATACTGTATCCTTTTAAAAATCATTTAAAACAATATTTCATGAAAATATTTTTTTCGTTTACAAATATTATTTTAAAATATTTAAAATCATTTGATATTAAAATAAACCTGAATACTTATATTGGATTACTCAAAAACATAATGATATTGATGATGGAAAATTAATTTTATTCCATATATGTGAAAATAAATATTTCTTTCTTATTTTTTGTTGAAGACCAAAAGGCATTTTTTGGAAAAGAAAATGAAGATGCCATTCAAAAAAATTACAAAAATTAATGCGTGGGTAAAATATTCATTAATAAATAATTTGAATAATTATATAAATACTTGTGAAAAAATTAGAGAATAATGTTTTGGGAGAAAAATAGTTTTTAACCAAGAGAAATATAATGCTGGTTTCTATAAAAAATATTTTCTCTTATATTTTAAGTAAAAAATAGAGGGAAAATGTTACCATTACATTAAAATATAATGAATAACTATATGATAATAAAATTTATGAGAATAATTTATAGATAGATCACAATATGTTAGCATTTGATACTTAATCATAAATTATCCCAATAATCCCTGAGATCATGGCATAATACTCAGAACACATAAGAAATGATGAATCATAAGCCCAATGAAAGGATAAATTATAATAAAAATTAAATAATATAAGAATAAATAAAATCATGACATTATAGATCAAATTGATTGTATATGCTTCTATAAAAGAAGATATATTAAAAACATTACATAATTGTCAATGATGGAAAAAAGGAGACATAAATCTCGTAGAAATATTATATCATTGAAGTGGTGATTAATAAATGAATTGATTATTTCTATTAAATGTATATAAAAATAAATAAATTGGTAATACAGAATAATAAAATTAAAGGTCATTACACGTAAAATGTTTCATTACATAATCAATGTAGTATAAGTTTCACCCATTAAATATAAATTGAGTTAATAAATCCATTAACTCATGCATTCTTTTTGTTGAACAATTTTTTACCTATTCTATAATATTTTAAACAACTTATTAATTTATTAGATTATAAATTATTATTTATAATACCATATATTATCCTTTTATAATTTCATTAAACTCATTTATTACTAATATTTCATTGTTTTAATTGTTTCAGGTGTTAACGTCGTTGTTTTCTCATTCATTTTTATGAAGTTTCTATTTCATTTTCATATTATATATTAATATCATCACTATAAAATTAATCATGAAATAAATATAAAAATTTAAAATAAATTATACTTCTAATAAAAATCATGATATATGGTTCTTTAATATGATGTTGGTAATGATTAGGGAGATGTTTGGTCATATGTATTCATGATAAATGTTTCTATTTTTCAAATATCATTGTCGAAAGGAGGTGTGAAATATTTTATCTTTCCAATAATGGTTATAATATCATATATATTTCATATTATTTATTTTAATAAACTTACATATATCCCTTAGGTGGTTTGTTAATTTAAAGTGATTCACATCACTTTGATGAATGTGGTAATCCACATGTACATGATTGAACTTATTATTTTTTTAATGTAAAAAAATTAAACTCATATATTAACCTCTCATAGTAAAAAATATATTAATAATATCCAAAATATTTCATGTTTATCACATATAATAATTAAAATTATCCTTATTTCCTTCCATTTAAATCATTGGTGAAAAAATTAATCATATCGCTTTGCGAGTTGTCAGTCCCCAGTACACATGACCAACATTATCATATCCCTTATGGAATGGAAAACAATTTTTTTATAAATTATCTAAGGACTCCAAACATATTTTTATTCTTTAATTTTTTATATAAATATATATTGTATTTATCATCATACCCCAACCATGGTAGGTGGTGGTGGAAAAAGAATGACATATGTTTGTGATTTGGTAGTCTACCGCGAACATGAATTATCATTTAATAACCCATATAATGGATGTAGTGATGGTTTTAGGTAATTAAATTAAAAAAATAAGTATTTATATATATGATACCTCTCTTATTATTCATAATGGATTAATAATAAATGAATTATTTGGATGAGTAAGTAACATAAAATAACTCTTTGAAGAATGTTACCTCTTCTTCAAGAGTCATCCTTATGGTTCTGCTAGAGGCCATACAAAGTTGGATTCAATCACAAACTAATAATTTTAGCATGAGAGATGATAATTGGTGAACTTACATGTGAAGTAAAATTCAAAAACAAAATGTCCTGAATGTATGCATAAGAGAGTAAAAGTTGTCTCCTTTTGTAAGGTGGGTGAGTGGTACAATTGTAATTTTTTAAATAATGAATTAAACCCATAATTTTCTCATGTCTGAATGGTCTAGTAATGGAACATTATAAATATTAAAATTTATATGATCTATATATGGTCGTATGTGAAGGAACCTGGGGCACCCTAAGAGGGGAGGGGTGAATCAGGGTGACAACTTTTTATTTTAATGTGATGGATCTTGTTCCCATGTTGGTAGGAACTTGTTGAACCTGTAAAATGAATATGATCAGAAAAAAAACATTCATATGCACAGAGAAGACACGCCACTTTTTACTTGGTTCACCACTAAGGGCTACGTCCAAGGAGCATACACCGACAAGTTTTCGGTCATACCAAATTCCACTAATCTTCACTAGTTTTGGATTACAATGGTTTGGGCACAATCCCTCTTACCCAGGATGACTGCCTTTACAAAGGTTCAGAGATAGCTCACTGCTTCTCTTGGGTCACTCCCGTTGACTCCCCTTGGCTCATTGCCATTGGTGAAGTCCCAATCTGTTTATAGATGTGATGGTATCTTCATCGTTGCATAAGAATGCATCCTCTATCTTATATAGAAGCTCTGTTGAAGTCCAATGTTCATCCACTGATGAATACCCCTTTTTCTCTTAAACACCAGGCAAAAAAACTTTGTAAAGAGCCTTCACAACGAACCCTACTTCGCGAGGCTCCCAATTTCGCGAAGCTCAAACAAGCCTTCGTGAAGCTCCTTCCTTTTCGCAAAGCTCACAGTTTCACGGAGCTCAGACCATCACAAAGATCAATCCTTCGCAATGCATAGGACTTCGTGGAGCTCAAGTCGTCGCAAAGCGACTTCCCTCGCGAAACTCACTAAGCCAACACGGAGCACACGAATTTCGCGGAACTAGAATATCCACCACGAAACTCCTCTTTCGCGAATCAAACTACCTTCGTGAAACGAGAGCAAATAATTTTCTATGAAAAATCTCTCTACTTCTCTCGAGGGGTTCGACCTGTAATTATAGGCGATTCACTGACCCTCGACCCTTCCGCGTGAAGTCAGCACCCCGTCATTGCCTATCGCCAAGTTCCAAAGTTTCTGTCGGAATTCATTCCAAATCGCAAAGCACCACTACAATTTTCTGATCCCGGAGCTTGTCGTAATCACGGAGCATTCTTTCATTTTCTTCATGCCACCACCACGAAGCTCCCTCGCGTTTCCTATCAACGCTTCCATTCGTGAAGCTCGTCGTAACTGAGAAGCATCACCGCCTCCATTTTTTTGGACCTCGCGAAATCCAATCCATGCATCACATCTTCGCGAAACTCATGCCTTTGCCATATAAAAATAAGATCGTCAAGAAAATCCTCTTTTCACGATGCTCTCACAACTCCAAATTTTGGACCCCAAGAATTTGGCAAACACTGGGAAATGGCGCTACCTTCAATACTATTGTCTGCTTGAACTGTATGATCTCGTTGCATGTACAAATTCTGAACTTCCACTGCTGATTGACAACAAACACAAACCAAACTCCAAATCATGCATAAAAGACCATGGTTCCAACAATCTCCCCCTTGGGGTTTGTTGGCAATCAGAAAATTAATTCAACAGATCTCCATCAATGTGAAAACCAAAAATGAAAGAATCAACTCAGCCAATACTCTAAGTCTATGTGAGCAATGCTTGGTGTAGAAAACAAGAGAGGAAGCTTGAATTGGGTTCCAGATTTTTTGAATTTCTCAATGATGCCCAAGAATCATTACATGATTGTTGAATTCCTTCTTATCCTTCTCAACCTATCACTGACAATGATGCCCAAGAATCATTACATGATTGATGAATTCCTTCTTATCCTTCTCAACCTATCACTGACACTTAATTCGCATTGTTTCACGAGAGTATTACAAGTTTGAGCTAGCCTGAATTTATTCCTTTCTCCCCCATTGACAATAAACCCAATTACTGGTAGTTTGTTCAACGTTCAGCTCAAACCATACTCCCCCTGGATAGTATCTCCCCCACAAACCTGCATCACATCCCTAAACAGATAAAAACAGTTATCATAAATGGGGAGAGGGGTAATGTGTAACCTCCTTATGCACTGGGAGGTGGATGAACACCAAGGTTCAACCGATGCTTCTCAAACACAATCGCTGATAGTGGCTTGGTCAGGGTGTCAGCCACTTGCTTATCAGTTCCCACATGATCCATTCTAATCACCCCTTGTTCAACTTTTTGTTTGATAAATTGATACCTGATTCCAATATGTTTTGTAGGGGAATGCTGAACAGGATTCTTAGTAAGATCAATTGCGCTGTTGTTATCACATAAAATTACCATTGGTTGCTTTACCTCATCACCAATATCTGTTAATTGTTTCTTCATCCATAGTAGTTGAGTGCATGCCTTTGTGGCAGAGATATACTCAGCTTCAGCAGTACTGAGAGAAGTACTTTCTTGTTTCTTCCTCAACCATCCAACACATTTCTGCCCAATATAGAAGGCTCCAACACTAGTGGACTTTCTGTCTACTACATCACCAGCCCAGTCAGCATCAGAAAATGCTGATAATTCAATGTCCCTGCCTGCAGTAAAAAATAACCCGAATTTATGTGTACCTTGAATGTACCTCATGATTATTTTTACTGCCGCCATATGTTCCTCCTTTGGATTACATTGAATGCGGGCTGCAAGGCATCTGGCAAAGACAATATCTGGTTGTGTCTCTGTCAGGTACAGTAGGCTCCCAATGATCCTCCTGTACATAGTGGGATCAACAGAGTCCCCACCCTCAAGCCTTCCAAGTTTAGTTCCAACTACAATCGGAGTTGACATTGGTTTGGAATCTTGCATATTAAACTTCTTCAGCATATCTCTTGCATATTTTCCCTGAGAAATAAAAGTGTATTCCTTCTTTTGAATCATCTGTAGCCATAGGAAGTATGTGAGCTCCCCAATCATAGAAATTTCAAATTCTGATTTCATGTGGTTGGAAAATTCGTCCACTTATTTCTGCCTTCTTCCACCAAATATGATAACATCAACGTAGACTAGAACCATGAATTGATCTTTTGAAGAATTCTTCACATAGAGATTTTGATCAACTCCTCCTCTTATGAATTCCATATTCTTGAGATATGAATCCAACCGTGAGTACCACGCACGTGGTGCCTGCTTCAAACCATATAGATAATTATTTAGTTTGCAGACCTTTGTTTCATCAGTACCCAAAACAAAGCCCACTGGTTGTTCAATGTAGACTTCTTCTTCGAGTATACCATTCAAGAATTATGTATTGACATCCATTTGATATAATTTATATCCTCTTTGGAGTGCTATGGAAAGGAAGATCCTGATTGACTCCAGTCTAGCCACTGGAGAAAAGGTTTCATCAACATCAATGCCTTTAATCTGGGAGTATCCTTTACATACCAGTTGTGCCTTGTTTCTGATGACACTTCCATGCTTATCAAACTTATTTTGCAGATCCATTTGGTACCAATAAAATTGTGACCTTCGGGTCTCTGGACAAGATCCCATTTCTGATTCTTGTCAATCTGATCTAATTCATCATTCATGGATTTCACCCAAGATTCGTCATTTGCAGCTTCTTTGAATGAGGATGGCTCTACAATTGATAGAAATGCAGATTGCATGTTATTCCTCATCCTTCTTGTTTGAGTGGGTGCATTCCTATCCCCAATTATGTTTTATGGATCAATCTCAGCTCTTCGATTTCTCCTGCGAGGTTTAGTGGCATTCTCTTCAGCCACAGTTTCTTCTTCAGATTCTTCTTCTGACTCAGCATCATGATGTGACTACTGAGTGTTTTGAACAACTTCCTCTATTTCTGCATTTGTATTTCCTTCACGTTCACTTTCTTCCTGACTTTCTATCACATCAGCATATGACGTCATTGAAGCATTTGTGCTTTTATCTTCAATTATCTTAACATCACTGCTTTCCACAATCCTTCCTAAACACTTGTTGAAACATTTGTAGGCTTTAATGTTCATTGAGTAACCGAGGAAAATTCATTCATCTCCATTGTCACCATATTTCCCTGGATTTCCTTCTTTGTTCCTGATGAAGCATTTACTTCCAAAGACAAAAAAGTTTTTTAAAGAAGGCTTCCGTCCATGCCACAATTCATATAATGTCTTCATCACACCCATATAAAGTCATGTTCGATTCTGTATGTACACTGCAGCCTAAACAGCCTCATTCCAGTAATGGCGTGGAATACGACTCTCAATCAGCATAGTTCGTGCCATGTTGTTCACTTGTCAATTCCTACATTTAACAACTCCATTTTTTTGTGGAGTTCTCACAACTGCAACCTCATATTGTATCTCATGCTTGTCCAGATAATTTTCAAATTCAATGGATGTGTATTCTCCTCCATTGTCAGATCGCAACACTTTGATTGTCTATCCAGTATCATTCTCATCGATTTTCTGATATGTTTTCATGCAGTCACGGACTTGTTGTTTCCTGTGAATGAACATCACACATGCCATTCTACTGTAATCATCTATTAAAAGGACAAAGTACCTTTCTCCATGAGTTCCGACAACATTTATCAGCCCACATACATCTGTATGAATCCGATCAAGAAGGTGAGATGCCCTTTTCATCTTTGGCCAATATGAACTGCAGACCAGCTTCCCATGAAAGCAAGCATCACAAGATTTTTTACATTCACGCTTCAAGTTGGGAATGTCCATGACAATTCTCAATTTTATATTTTCTCCATGTCTTGTTGATTGATGTGTCCCAATCTCCGATGCCACAAATTGTTTTCTTCTTCAACAGTTATGTAACAGACATTTTCGTCACTATCAACCTAATACAAGTTTCCTTCTGTTCTGCATCCCTTCATATGTGAATTGGTTGTCTTTCCCTTGATAGTACAGCCTTTGTGATTAAAAGTAACTATAAGTCCTGAGTCACAGAGTTGACTCACGCTGAGGATATTATGACGCATGCCATCTACGTAAAGAACATTAGCCTTCCTTAGTTCTCCATTAGCTAATTCTGTACTTCAACTCCCTTTGATTTTTAGAGATCCATCATTAACAAATCGTACTATACCATCAACCTTCCTTTTGAAATCCATTAACAGGCCGGCATTACCTGTCATATGAGATGAACAACAGCTATCTATAATCCAGGTACTATTGTTCTTTGTAGCTTTGAGGGACACCTCTGCAAGGTTGGATTTCTCAATCTTCTTCCTTTCCTTCCACGAGACATTGGATTGAGTATATAGAACTGATGGCCTTTCAATTATCTCTTTCGCATACCCTGGTTCTTCATAGTCGAAATCTTCGTTGAGAGGAGAAAACCTGTTTGAAAGAGAAACACTTTCTTGTAGACGAGACTTGACTTGTCTTGTACTCTGGTATGAGGTGTCCATGTCCCTTCTCTACCTACAATTAGCAGCCTTATGACCAATGTTAGAACAACGATAACAATATCCATAAAAATTGTTTCCTCTATAAAAATTAAGATTCGAAATTGTTCTCCTTTATTGAACTTCTATATCTTCTCCATTCAGATAGCTTCTTGCCTCTTCGCAATAAGACATGGTATGGCCCAGATAGCCACGGAACTAACTCTTCATGAGAGAAAATGTCTTCTCACTTGAATTTCTCCTCATACCTTCTTCCATGGGAGAATAGTTAGACTGTCTGTCATTTCTGAATATTTGAGGATAATTTTCAGTTCTCCTCTTAGTTTTGATTGAGGGTTCCCTTTTCAGCACTTTAGGTATTGTTTCAACATGTTCAACTTTAATCTTAACCTTGTTTTGGATTTTTTCACTTCCAGCAGTTGATGTATTAGCCTCACAGCCAATTCCACTCTTTCCCATGCAAGAGGGTCTTTGATCACTCAAGATTTTTCCAATCCAATCTGAACCACACTTGGATCTTACTAGTAATTCTACATTTTAGAATCTTACAAACTATATTTTCATCCTCGATTCTGTTGGAATTGATTTAGTATCCAGTTTACTCTTTAGAGTAACAACTTCCTCCTCAAGACCCTCAGCAGTCTTGGATTTTTCATCAAGTCTGGAGGTGAGGTCATTGATGACCTTTGCCTGCTCTTCAATTCTCAGCTTCATATCTACTACATCATCATTCCTTTAAATTATTTTAGGCTGTACCTTCACAAATTCTTCTATTCATTCAATTTCTGCTTTATGTTGATCAACATATTCAGTTGATTCTTCTAAAATTGATTTCCACTTATTGCAACTGTTACATTTAATCTTAAGCTTACTAACTGCATCCTTAGGTTGCATCTCGGGATCAACACAAGTTCTCAGTTTTTTTTCTCCACCAGTATCTTCTAACTTTTCAATAGTGGCCATCATGGAAGCATGGTTCCCATTTTTGAATTCTGGTTCTTCTTCATCACATAATTCATTATCATCTTCTTCCTCTTCACAGACAAAACTCTTCCTTTGCGTTTTCTTTTTAGATTTTAAGTCTCCCTTTTTGAAGAACCTTCTCCGAGGCTTCTCGAAGATTTCATCTTCACTATCTTCATCATTGGTATTTCTTAAGCACTGAGAGTCAATGTTCCCAACTTTTACACAATGAAAACATGCGAGAGGTAACTTCCCTTTAAATTTCCATTTCCCCTTCTGGAAATTCTTTGCAATGAGAGAAATAATTTCTTTTTCTTCTTCATCTTCACCACTACTATATTTTGAGATTTTTTGTTTATCCATAGCTTTAAATTCCATTTCCTTGCTCACATGAGTCATGGAATCTTCTGGTTTGACTCTCATTTCATATGCTACCAAGATTCTAAGTAGATCATCCAGATAATGTTTTGAAAGATCTCTTTCCTCAAGGGCTGACACCTTTGCATTGTACAGAGGTGGAAGTCTTCTTAATATTTTCTTTACTTTATCAATGTCTTTGATTTCTTCACCACGACCCTGAATTGCTCCAACCACATCAGTAATTTGATTGAAGAAAGAGTCTTCATTCTCGTCTGGATGCATCTTCAGATCATCAAACTGATTGTGCAGCACTTGTAGTTCCACCTCATTCACATTGCTATCTCCTTAAAAAATATTCTCGAGTTTACCCCACATGGATTTTGTTGAGGTTCAATACGTCACCTTTAGGTAGATCTGATCAGAAAGGGCTGAAGTAAGTGCATTTTGTGCTTTAGCATCTGCATCATGAATTTTCCTGTCTGTTTCAGTCATAGCACGGCCTATTGGGTTAGTGACTATTATTCTTTCCACAGTAGAAAAGAGAACTTCCATTCCAAGAGATCTTAGATGAGATCTCATTATGTTCTTCCAGATCTGGAAATTACTTCCATCAAAGTGAGGGACTCCCCTGACATTGACTGCATTCTCCATGACGATAAAGGACAGATTCAACACCAGCAACCTCCCTCTGATACAACTGGAAGGACCCCGGGACACCCTGAGAGGGGAGGGGTGAATCCGAGTGAAATTTTTTTTTTTTGTGATGGATCTTGTTCCCACATTGGTAGGAACTTGTTGAACCTTTAAGATGAATATGATTAGAAAGAAAACATTCACATGCACAGAGAAGACACAACACTTTTTACTTGGTTCATCACTAAGGGCTACGTCCAAGGAGCATACGCCGACAAGTTGTCGGCCGTACCAAATTTTACTAATCTTCACTAGCTGTGGATTACAAAGATTTGGGCACAATAACTCTATCCCAGGATCACTGCCTTTACAATGGTTCAGGGAAATCTCACTGCTTCCCTCAGTTCACACCCATTGACTCCCCCTGGGTCACTGTCGTTGGTGAATTCCCACTCAATTTATAGATGTGAAGGTCTCTTCATCATTGCATAATAATGCATCCCCTATCGTATGTAGACGCTCTGTTGAAGTCCAATGTTCATCCACTAATGAATACACCTTTTTCTATTAATCACTGGGCAAACAACCTTTGGAAAGTGCCTTCACAAATCACCCAACTTTGCGAGACTCCCAATTTCGCGAAACTCAATCAAGCCTTCACGAAGCTCCTTCTTTTTCACGAAGCTCACAATTTCGCAGAGCTCAGACCATCGCAAAGCTCAAAACATCACAATTTTTATGCCTTCATGGAGCTCAAGTCGTCATAAAGAGACTTCCCTCGCGAAGCTCACTGAGCCAACATGGAGCACATGACTTTGGTGGAGCTTGAATAGCTGCCGCAAAGCTCCTCTTTCGTGATGCACACTACCTTCACGATCTTATTTCACGAAACGAGAGAAAAAAAATTTCTCTGAAAAATCTCTCTACTTATCTCGAGGGGGTCGACCTGTATTTAAAGACGATTCCACCGACCCTAGACCCTTCTGTGTGACTTCAGTGCCACGTCATTTCCTATCGCGAAGCACCAAAGTTTCTGCCAGAATTCTCTCCAAATCACGAAGGACCACGACAATTTTCCTATCGCGGAGCTTGTCATAATCGCGGAACATCCCATCATTTACTTCGCGCTGCTGCCACGAAGCTCCCTCACGTTTTCTTTCAATGCTTCCATTCTTGAAGCTCGTCATAACCGCGAAGCATCACCGCCTCCATTTTTGTGGTCTTCGCGAAATTTAATCCACACATCCCATCTTCGCCAAACTCATGCCTTTGCCATATAAAAATACGATCTTCAAGAAAATAATCTTTTCACGATGCTCACGTAACTCCAAATTTTGGACCCCAAAAATTTGGGAAACACTGCGAAACGGCGCCACCTTCAATACTGTTGTCTGCTTGAACTATATGATCTCTTTGCGGGTACAAATTCTGAACTTCCACTACTGATTGACAACGAACACAAACCAGACACCAAATCATGCATAGAAGACCATGGTTCCAACACTATGATGGAGTTTGGACATCTTTTGGGTATTATTCTACCCTTATATTATTAGCTCAACCCCCTGGTAAACCTTATTTAAACTTAACCGTGGTAATTTATGATTTATGATTTTATTATTCATTTTAATAAAAATATTATTTTGACCATATTTTATAATAAATAAACATGATCATTATATATATATGTAATAAATTTTTACAAATTACATTCAACGAAGTGGTAATTCGTTTTAAACATAATCTTGTGGGAGTGATGACAGTGAGGATTTTAAAAGAGAAAATGGTTTAAAAATTAAAAATTTTGTATATCAAATTTTAAATATGAAATTAATTAAAATGATTTAAATTGTATTAATATATATTTAATGGTCTAAAATGGCTTTGAATCCAATTTCTAATATAATTTTTCTTTATAAATAATAAAAATTAATATCCATTTTTAGTTAAAATTTATTATTTTTCACTATCAATCAAAACATCCCTTTCATAATAAAATAAAAAATACAGCCTATTAAAATTTAGATTTTTATTTCAAAAATTATTATTTTTTAAATTATATTATATAGTAATTACAAAAATAAAATTTAAATTAGCATCTATATATATGAATAACACTTGAGGTTTTGAAAATTTTATTTTTCATGAACAAAATGATTTTATATTATGTCCATATATAATTATAATAATATTATGCATCTGAATTAAAATTTAATGATACATAATCTATGAATTTGATTAATAATATTCCTCTTCAGATATTATTTTAATTATTTAAAATAGATAAACATTATCAACATTAAAAATAATTTTTACAAATACACCTATTAGATCAGAAAAAGAATTTACTTATATTAAAATACGATGTACCAATATATAAAATGATGTATTTGGTGTCCTTGAACCAAATATTTATACATTGATTACATTAATATTTAATGTATTTAAATATAAAACATTTTATTGCATATTTTTTCATTTTTAGGCTTGATAATAATTTAATAATGCCTATGAGTATTTTTCACATTAATCATGTCATATAAGTTCTCTGCTATGATGAGAACCATGAAATTATATGACAATATTTTAAAATAATATTTTTTGGTTAGATTACAAATTGTTATAATTCACAAAATTTAAAGATGTTTAGTTCTGATTACTCGTAAGAATATGAGACTTCATCTCATTTAGTTTTCACTAAATAATCATTAATATAGGAGAACATGAGATTAGACCCACCATTAGAAATTCCACATATTTTGGTGATATCAGATATTTTTATCTAAGAGTGTGTATAATGGCCCCGAGACATAAATATTATCATAAATACATGGAATGACTCATGCACTTAGATTTTCTAATGAAACTCGTCATGCTATATGTTGGTGGAACGTAGGGTATGTTGGGTGTGTCACCAATGACATGTTATTAATAGATAATTCGAGGAAGGATTTCCCCTTCAATTAACGGAGGATGATTTCTCAAACATTTGAATGATTTTTAATTGTCACCCTAATATCCATGGAGATGGTGTACCTGTAGTGGTACAGACCTCTCTAGTCCATTACATTGTGGGAATGTGATGTTGGAGGTGTTCTCGGAGGTCAACGTGACTTATCCCCAACACTTCGCCAATTTTCTAATTTTGTGAATACTGTTTCCAGTTTTATGAATAGTAACAGATTGGTCTCACAGATCGGTCTGACAAATCGGTCTCACATATCGATCTGACAGATCAGTCTCACAAATCGGTCTCACAGATCGGTCTCACAGATCGGTCTCACAAATCAGTTTGACAGATCGGTTTCACAGATCAGTTTCCCAGATCGGTTTGGTGTACAGTAACCGTAGGTGAACAGTGTTTCCAGATTCCTACAGTTGTGCCCATTTTGACATTTCCTTTGATGTAAAATACATTTAAACACTTATTTTAAGGGATCTTAAGGCCGAATAAAAGGCCATAAATCCTATATTAATTATTACTATGGTCAGGATGTTTTTACTTGGTCAAACCGCATGGGTTAATGCGATCCGTTTTTAATGGAGATTTAACCGGATCTAAAATTGGCACCTCATTAAATCTTCAAAAATGAATGAGATATCATTCTACCTTGTTCTACCTATTTTTTATCATCTATGAGACGCTAGATCCTTTCAATCCTTCTCGTAGGATTTTCACTATCAAAATTTACTCCGCAGATCAGTTCTGCTCTATTTTTATGCAACTAAGCTGTATCGATCAATCATCGATATAAGGTATGTTGTATCATTGTTCTTTTGGGTTTCATCTTCTCTTATCTTCCTTTCCAAATTTTATCATTTAATCTTCAAGCTTCTAATCGAGTTTTCTTGGTGATTGGTTGGTTCGGACGTACTGTGGCATCCTTGGGTGGATGCAGTTGTCATGAGAGGAGTATTGTTACCCATGTGGATAAAGAACGTGAGAAACTATATGAGGTAGGTGACTCTTATCTTCTCTAATTGTTTATGTGCAATCGTAGAGTTAGCATGATTTAGCCACTTGGATCATAATGAAATTGACATAATTAAATATTTGAACCGGATAAATAAATTTTCATCGCTCGTATGTTACTGCCTCATGTTTTTCTAGATAGTGTGATATCTATGCTTTCATTTCTTAGTTGTTTGTTCTTGAGGGTAATTGATAATGAACGTAAATCCAGAAATAATTGATAATTAATTGGCTAAAGATAAAGAGGCATGTAAATGAATATGGTTGTTTCCATTATTGTAGTTGTTCTAAATTTTATGTTAATCAAATTGGCATAGTAAGCCTGTTAAATCTTTTATGATGGATTATAGAATAGGTTTCCTGAAATTGGAATCTACGAATTAGATCTATTTATTCAAGAGAGATTAAAGACCTTTCTGTTGATAAAATATAATGCCTGATAGGGTTCTGAGTTACCCACTTGATTGTAAGGATGAATGCCTTGTGGTTTAGGTCCATGAGTGTTTATTTTGTATGAAGGCCAGATACATTGTTAACGGTCCAAGAGACCATTTTATGTGATGATTGTTTTCCTGCTGATTGTGTTGTGATGTGAGACCGGATGGATGTTGTGATATGTGGAGGTAGGGAGGCCTTGTGGTTGTGGCATCGGATGGTGCCTAGAGTGTTGAGAAACATCGGTTTATGCATATGGGTGTAGGGGAGGACACCAAGGATGATGGTATGGGATGGATGTGATGGCTGGATGTTGGTGGTTTTTTGGTTGTTTATCTAGTTTACTTTTCCCCACTGCTCAAGGAAGCTGGTCTTGCTTACCCACCATCCGAAAGAGGCGAAGACACGTAGGGTATGCCACCTGCTTTCTGTGTTTGGCCTCTCAAGGGAGAATGGGTCTATACTCATTATATAGGAGTAAAATCATCTACGGGTAGCATATCTACTCACCATGTTGAGCCCCCTTTTTGTTTAGTAACATAGGTTTCTTTTCTATAATTCTTGAGAATATGGGAAAGTAATTTCTATAATGAAATATTGATTAAATGGTGTTAACCCATGGGGTTGAAATTTTCTTGAACATAATGTTGAGGTGGTAATGTGGAAAAGGGAAAGTGGACCCTTGGTGTATGCTAATGAAGTTTAATGTGGTTTTGTTCATGGTTATTTAATGTGTAAAGAATTAATTAACATAAAGTGGAATTGATGAAACAGGGAATGAAGTAACCTAATGAAGTTCTTTAACTAGTTGTGTGCTTATAGGACACATTGTCTTAGAAGTGGAAGCCCGGAGTCTGAGATACGTTAGCTGCAGTTGTGTCTAAGACTAGGTTATGCCCATAGTGTGGTTGTGTGATATATATATTCTGTAATTTGTTTGTTTATAAATGCTACTCCACGCTGTCAGTAAGGTAAAATGACACCCCAGGGATTCTGACCCCTGGGGGGCTGTTTTCCCTAACATTCTGATGGGAGGTTGAATGGCTGACTACACCCTTTAGCCCCTCTCACGTCTCATTATAGATACTAGTGCCTTTGGAACAACAGTTAGTTTTCCCCATATATGTGTATAGAGGTCTGTAATGTCTTGTGGTTATTTCACACACATATATTCTGGATATAGTATTATATGGACTACTATAGGTGTAACGTGTATATACTGTGATGGCTTGAGGATCCTTACACGGCATATGGGCTGTGATGGCTTGAGTTATAATACCTGATGTATGATACAAGTTATGCGAGTTGTGGTGGATCCCGGGAACTACCTGGTTACTTTTGGTTGTGAGGATGGTGTGTTGCTTCACCCAGGTGTCTGCGGGCAAGCCTTTGTGGTGCACGTGGTGCAGATTGTGGAGCTTAGCCCAAGTATATATGGGCAAGCCTTTGGAGAGAGATGCACATGACAAATTTCATTGTGGAAAGTGGAAAACCAGTGGGGAAGTAGTAGTGGGGTACCCTTGATATTTATTACTATATGATATATTCTTGTATGTGTTACTTCGTGAGAGTAGCCATGGTGAGGTTGGGAACTTAGTATACATGTTTAGGTGACGAGTTAGTTTCACTTGTTTTTCACTAGGCTTTACCATGCTTTCTTTACTTTTTCACGAGAGGCTTCGGGGAGGATCCTACTGAGTATACTATTATACTCACCCTACGTATATATAAACTGTTTTTCAGGTCACTTGGAGCAGGTTAAAGATCCGGTTGGTTACTACTAGATTATGGTTGCAGGAGATGTTCGGGCTTGTATTTGCTATTGTCTTTCCTTTCTTTTGGGTACTTCTAGTTTCCCCTTTTTAGTTGTAGTAATTTTTCCTGGAATTTCATATGTGTACTTGGGTTTCATTTATATTTCATTTGTAGTTGGTTGGTGTCTATCTTGTCTCTCTCTTCCCCATGTGTTCTCTTAGAGGGTAATTCCTCCCATTTTTTTGTTATTATACCCTCGGTGCTAGTCGCCAACCCGGGGCCTACTGAATGCGGGACTTGAGGGTCATTATCTCCCTTCTCACATTGCCGGCCCAAGAGGGGTACACTTTGTGGAGAGGGGGTCGTGATAGAGTGGTATCAAATGTCTGGTTGAGGGATAGGATGGATTTCGGAATTAGGCACATGTGAGGTCACATGGGTTGGTAGGGAAACAATTTCATTCATGTTTAGTAAGTGGGGTAAACACTGGAGACTGGTAGAGACATAGGCGTTTAGGGCCCCCTGTGATCTGTTGCATGGACCTTTATGTTTACGATGGCTACTAAACCAAGTGATGTTGGTTGCAGGGTAGAGACCAAGGAAAGGATCATGCATCATTCTTATTTATGCCAGTGTTTGAATGGGTAGACCTTGGGATAGGTTATCCTAAATTGATCAAAAGAAAACAATAAATTAATTAATGTTGAGTCTTCCATAATCCAGGATTAGGAGCTCTAACGGTTTTTTCTTTTGCAGGTATGGCACCAGGTCGACGTCCTCATCAGGTTTGTGCAGAAAATGTCCAGCAGGCCGTTCCAGCAGATCGCCACCGGGTAGAGGTTGACGATGACAAAACATGGAGGATGAAATTCTGAGAGTTTCATCACCAGAGTCTGTAGAAGTACGAGGGCTCTATTTCAGATGCAGTCACGGAAGACTGGTTAGAGGAGGTCGATATCAGTATCAGCTCGATTTGTTCTCAGAAAGAGCACTCAGTGTACTTGATTGTGACAAAGATGTGTGGAGCAGAAATTTAGTGGTTTCTCGTGTTCCTCGGGGATCTTGAGGAGTCAGCGATCTCATCTGAGTAGTTTCGAGACAAGTTCAGAGTTGAGTTGCTTTCGTCGACCGCAAAGGCGTCTATTCGTCAGGAGCTTCTTACCCTTTGACACGGGAGCTCCAATGTTCAAGAGTTTGGAATCCATTTCAGGAACCTTCTATGATATGATTTAGACCTGTTACCAGATGAGGAGGTTATGGAGAGGAATTTCGAGAAGGCTTTGCATCTAGAGATCCAGCCCTAAGTCACCCCATTTATGATAAAGACATATCTTGAGGTGCTGGTGAGGTCAGAGGTTATTGAGAGAACTTTGGCCAGGACCAGATCTTCATGAGAGGGGAATCATCATGATTCCTCACGAAGGAGAGCTGTGGTCCGGGGTTCCTGGTTTTCAAGTCAGAAGTGTTTCCGTTCACCTGGGGGTAGGTCCCATCCCTTCCCATTTCATTTCTCCAGAGGCAGAAACTCTCAGGCCTATTCCAAGGGATCAGAAGCTTGTTTTTCTTGTGGTGGTTGTGTTCATCAGTAGCCAGAGTGCCCGAATTTTTAGAGCATTCATCGTTCACCGGCTGCTCCGCTCCAGGTTCCTCTGTTGAGGTAGTTCCAGCCAAGGTAGTAGCAGTAGGTTGCACTAGCTTTAGATCACCAGAGGGTAGATGGGGCAGGTAGATGACAGCCCCAGGACGCTCGCCATCCTTAGAGAGAAGGGCTAATCCGTGGTGGTGGTCGTCATCAGGGTCAGAAAGGTCATAGAGGAGGTCGTGGTCAGCTTCATGCTCTAGCGTTGCCATCCCCCGGTGAGCCAGATGTCGTTCAAGGTACCCTTTGCTTGTTTTCTAACTTGGTTTAGGCTTTGTTTGTTTTAGGAGTGAATCAATCCTTCATATCACCAACCATTGTCCATGCCTTGGTACATGAGGTAGAGAGGCTTCCAGTGCCCTTGGCATTGACTACGGCAGTTGGAGGTCGAGCAAACTTGTTTGAAGTATGTAGATATTGTGAGCTAGTGTTGGGTCAGCACCGCTCTTGGGGAGATTTCATATGTTTATGAATACAACCATATGATGTCAACCTCAGAATAGATTGGTTGAACTCGGTGAAGGCTATTGTGGATTGATACAATAAGAAGGTTGTTTTCATTGATACAGATAGAGAGAAAGTGGTATTTTTTGGTGAGAAAGATTCTCGGATGGGTCATAGATGAGTTACTTCCTTATCATCCATGATGGCTGAGATGATGCTGAGTTCTTCAGAGGTTCAGCAGTTGGCGTTTACTAGGTTCTTAGAGGATTACCCTGATGTCTTTCTAGAAGAGTTTTTAGCATTACCCCCTCGACGAGAGATCGATTTTGGGATCGAGGTACATCCAGGAAAGTCTCCTATCAATATGTCTCTTTATAGAATAGCCACTTCTGTGTTACGAGATCTACGTATACAACTTGATGGTCTGTTGTAGTGTGGTTTTGTTTGTTAAAAAGGCCGATGGAAGTTTGCTGTTTTGTGTCGATTATCGTCTCTTAAACAATGTGAAAATAAGGAACCGCTATCCTCTTCCGTGGATTGATGAATTATTTGATCAACTGAAGGCTGCAATTTGGTTCTCAAAGATCGACTTGCAGTCAGGATATCATCAATTATTTATGAAGGATGAGGATATCCCAAAGAGTGCTTTCCATTGTTGTCATGGGCATTATGAGTTCATTGTAATGCCATTTGGTGTGCTGAATTCTACAGATATATTCATGGGATTGATGAACGTTGTGTTCCGTGACTTCCTTGACAAGTTTGTGGTGGTTTTCATCGACGAAATCCTTGTGTACTCCACATCTGAAGAGGAGTATGCAGAGCATCTACGAGCCGTTTTGGGATTTCTTCAACAACATCAGTTGTTTGGGAAGTTTTCGAAGTGTGATTTTTGGGGTCGCGTAGTCCGTTTCTTGGCGAATGTTGTGTCCTAACAAGAAGTAGTTGTGGATCCATCGATGATAGAAGCAGTTCTGTCTTGGGCATCCCCCAAGACAGTTTCAGAGGTGCGAAGTTTCCTTGGACTCGCAGGCTTCTACAGAAGGTTCGTAGCCAATTTCTCATGGGTTGTGACTCCCATAATAGCTCTGACTAGGAAGGATCAGGCATTTTTATGGACTGATCAATGTCCGGACGCTTTCGAGTATCTAAAGGAGAAGTTAGTATGTGATTCCATTCTTTGTCTTCCAGTTGAGGGAGTCCAGTTTGATGTTTTTTGCAATGCTTCACATCTGGTTCTAGGCTGTATTCTCATGCAGCAGAGGTCAGTTGATTCTTATGGGTCTCAGTAGTTACATCCCCATGAACGTAGCTATGCCACCCATGATCTTGAGTTGGCAGTCGTGGCGTTTGCACTGAAGTGGTGGAGACATTACCTAATTGGTGAGCGCTTTGTGGTCTTCACCAACCATTAGAGTTTGAGGTATGTTTTCTCCTAGCGTGACTTGAACTTGCGGTAGCATTGGTTGATGGAGCTGTTGCAGGAATAAGACTTCGATATATCGTATAAACCTGGAAAAGGGAATGTTTTAGCTGATGAGCTGAGCCGAATGTCACGTAGTGATGCTGTGCATGAATCCGGTGATCCCTGTAGAGTAATGGAGGAAATGTAGGCATTGAATCTTGATATGGGAGTAGTTGGGGGTAGAGGTTTTCTTTTTCAGATGACGGTACAGTCATCACTGATGCAGAAGGTGGAAGAGTCCCAGTTGAGTGATCCATAGGAGGAAGTTTGGAGAGACAGTGTTGTTTGGGTTGAGGCCTCTGATGGTTGGTCGGAGGATGAAATACACCGAGTGTTGTATCCTGGAAGTCTTTTTGTTCCCTTGACGATGCATGAGACGATTCTCAGAGAGTTCCACAATTTTTCTTTAGCACTACATCTTATTGTGACAAAGATGTACTGATCCTTGAGGAGTCAGTTTTGGTGGCCTAGGCTGAAGCGTACGGTTGTAGTGTTTGTGTCTCGATGTTTAGTTTTCCAGAAGGTGAAGGTTGAACACCATGTTCCTGGTGGTCTTCTCTTGCCATTAGAGATTCCTCAATAGAAGTGGGAGGAAATATCAATCGACTTTGTTACAGGTTTACCTCGAGCTATGGGAGGACATGATGCTATTTGGGTGGTAGTGGATTGTTTAACGAAATCGGCCCACTTCATAGCGATCAAGGATTCAAGCTTAGTGGAAGTTTTGTCGAGGAAGTATCTAGAAGAGGTGTTGAGACTTCATGGAGTTCCTAGGATGATCATTTCTGGTCGAGATCCTCATTTTACCTACAGGGTGTGGAGAGGTATCCATCATGTTTTTTTCTCTCAACTAAGCCTTAGCACTACCTTTCATCCTCAAACGGATGGTCAGACAGAGCGAACCATCCAGACTCTTGAAGGCATGTTGCGCTCTGGTGTTCTTGATTTTGGAGGTTCATGGATGAGGCACTTACACTTATTAGAGTTCACTTACAATAATATTTTTCACTCTACCATGGATATGGTGCCGTTTGAAGCCTTGTATGGTCAGCCTTGCCATTCTCCATTGTGCTGGACTGGGGTCAGAGAGTCAGCAATTCTCGGACTGGAACTAGTGCATAATAAAACAGAGATGGTTCAGGTGATTCGTCAGAGGATGAAGAGAGCATAGGATTTTCAGAAATCATATTTCAATCAAAGGAAGAGGCCCTAGGAGTTTAATATTGGGGATCATGTGTTTCTGAAGGTGACTCCCCGTCGTGGGCAGCGAAGGTTTGGTCGTGGAAGTAATCTTACTCCCCGATTTGATGGGCCTTTTGAGGTGTTAGCTCGTGTTGGAGATGTGGCCTATCAAGTATCACTTCCCCCACAGATGAGTTAGATACATGATTTTTTCCATGTATCACAGCTTCATCATTATCTTCATGACGACTCTCACATCATCGATTGGGGAGAGATCGACGTTGATGGTGATGCAACCATTGAGGAGAGACCTGTGGAGATCCATGACCGAAAGGAGAAGGTGTTGTGTGGGAATTCTATTCCCTTGGTTCTTGTCTTGTGGTGACACGGTGGCATGGAGGAGAGTACCTTGGAACGTGAGTCCCAAATGCGTGTCCAGTACCAAGAGACATTTTAAGATGTTGTGTTATGTTTTCTTTTATCCTTTTTTATATGAACCATTGATGTGATGTTACTCTTAAATTTTTTGGATATGGATTTTTTTCCCCATTCTCTAGGATGTCATTGTTTTTTACCAGCATTAGAAAAACTCAGGGTAGTTTTTCCCAGAGAGGTATCTTACAGGGTGGTTGTTCAGACCCCTCTTTTCATTAGGATGGTTTTAAATTCTCAAGGACGAGAATGTTTTGAGATGTATCTGATGTAATTATCTGGTCCTCTCTCGTCCATTACATTGTGGAAATGTGATGTTGAGGGTGTTCCGGGAGGTCAATGTGACTTTTCCCCAACACTTTTCCAATTTTCAAGTTCTGTGAACAGTGTTTCCAGTTTTATGAATAGTAACAGATCGGTCTCATAGAGCGGTCTGATAAATCGGTCTCACAGATCGGTCAGACAGATCGGTCTCACAGATCGGTCAGACAGATCGGTCTCACAGATCGGTCTCACAGATTGGTCTCACAGATTGGTCAGACAGATCGGTCTCACAGATCCATCTGACAGATTAGTCTGACAGATCGGTCTCACAGATCGGCCTCACAGATCGGTCTGACAGATCGGTCTCACAGATCAGTCTGACAGATTGGTCTCATAGATCGGTCTCACAGAGCGGCCTGAGAGAGCAGTCTGATATATCAGTCTGACAGAATGATATGATAGATCAGTCTCATAGATCAGTCTCACAGATCGGTCGACAGATCAGTCTCACAGATCGGTCTCACAGATAGGTCTCACAGATCGGTTTTACAGATCGTTTTCACAGATCGCTTTGCTGTACAGTAACGGTAGGTGAACAGTACTTCCAGATTCCAACAGTTTTTCCCCTTTTGACATTTCCTTTGATGTAAAATACATTTAAAGCCTTATTTTAAGGGATCTTAATGATGAATATAAGGCCATAAATCCTATATTAATTATTCCTATGGTCATGATGTTTTAACTTGGTCAAACAGTGTGGATTAATGAGATCCGTTTTTAATGGAGAATTAATCGGATCTTAAACTGTCGCCTCATTAAATCTTTAAAAAGGATTGAGATATCATTCTACCTTGTTCTTCCTATTATTTCTCGGGTATGAGAGGCTATAACCTTTCAATCCTTCCCATATGAGTTTCACAATCAAACTTTACTCCTCAGATCAGTTCTGCTCTGTTTTTATGCAACCAAGATGTATTGATCAATCTTCGATATAAGTTGTGTTGTATCGTCATTATTTTGGGATTCATCTTCTCTTATCCTCCTTTCCATATTATATCATGTAATCTCCAGGATTCTAATGGGGTTTTCTTGGGGTTTGGTTAGTTCGGACGTACAGTGGCATCCTCGGGTGGATGCAGTTGTCACGAGAGGAGGATTGTGACCTGTGTGGATAAAGAACGTGAGGAACTGTTTGAGGTAGGGGATTCATGGATTCTCTAATTTTTTATGTGAAATCATATAGTTATCATGATTTAGCCCATTGGATCATAATTAAATTGACCTAATTATATATTTGAACTGGATAATGAAATTGTTATCACTTGTATGTTACTACCTCATGTTTTTCTAGATAGTGTGATATCTATGCTTTCATTGCTTAGGTGTTTGTTCTGGATGGGAATTGATAAAGAACGTAAAGCCATAAATAATTGAAAATTAATTGGCTAAAGATAAAGAGGCATGTAAATGAAATAGTTTGTTTCAATTGTTGTAGTTTTTCTAACTTTTATGTTAATCAAATTGGCATAGTAAGCATGTTAAATCTTTTGTGATAGCTTACTGAATAGGTTTCCTAGAATTGGAACCTACGAATTGGATCTGTTAATTCAAGAGGTATTAAATAATTTTTTGTTGATTAAAGATAATGCCTAATAGGGTTCTGAGTTACACTCTTTCTTGTAAGGCTGAATTCCTTGTGGTTTGGAGCCATGAGTGCTCATTTTGTATAAAGGCTAGATGCCTTGTTAAAGGACCAAGTGCCAATTTGATGTGGTGATTGTTTTCTTGTTGCTTGTCCTGTGATGTGAGCCTGGAAGGCTGTTGTGATATGTGGAGGTAGGGAGGCCTTGTGGTTGTGGCAGCGGATGGCGCCTAGAGTGGTGAGATGCATCGGTTTATGCATATGGGTGTTGGGGAGGACACCAAGGATGATGGTATGGGATGAATGTGATGGCTGGATGTTGGTTGTTTTGTTTTGTTGTTTGTCTTCTTTACTATTCCCCACTGCTCAAGTCAGATGGTCTTTCTTACCCAACTTTCGAAGGAGGCAAAGACACACGGGGTATTCCACGTGTTTTCTGTGTTTAGCCTCTTGAGGGAGAATGGGTCTATGCTCATTCTATAGGCGAAAAAGACTCGATGGGTAGCATATCTACTCACTGTGTTGAGCCCCCTTTCTGTTTAGTAGCATAGGTTGCCCTTCTAGAATTCCTGGGAATATGGGAAAGTAATTTCTATAATGAAAGATTTATTAAATGGTGTTAACCCATGTGGTTGGAATTTCCTGGAACATAATGTTGAGGTGGTAATGTGAAAAGGGGAAAGTGGACCCTTGGTGTATGCCAATAAAGTTTAATGTGGTTTTGTGCATCGTTAATTAATGTGCAAAAAATTAATTAACGTGAAGTGGAATTGATGAAAAAGGAATGAAGTAACCTAATGATGTTCTTTAACAATTTTTGTGCTTATAGGATACCTAGTCTTAGAAGTGGCATCCCGGAGTCCGAGAGACGTTAGCTGAAATTGTGTCTAAGACTAGCTTATGCCCATTATGTGGTTGTGAAATATATATATATATATATTCTGTACTTTTTGTGTTTCTAAATGCTACTCCACCCTGTCGGTAAGGGAAACAGACACCCTGGGGATTCTGATCCCTGGGAGGTGTTTTCCCCAACATTCTGAAGGGAGGTTGAATGGTTGACTACCCCCTTTATCCCTGCTCTCTTCTCTTGGTAGATACTAGTGCCTTTGGCCTAACAGTTAGTTTTCCCCATATATGTGTGAAGAGGGCTGTAATGGATTGTGGTTATTTCACCCACATATATTCTAGATATAGTATTCTATGGACTACTATAGGTGTAATGTGTATAGGTCGTGATGGCTTGAGGATCCTTACTCGGTGTATGGGTTGTGATGGCTTGACGTATAATACCCGATGTATGATACACGTTATGTGAGCTTTGGTGGCTCTGAGAAACCACCTGGTTACTTTTGGTTGTGATGATGGTATGGTGCTTCACCCAGGAGTCTGCGGGCAAGCCTTTGTGGTGAACATGGTGCAGATTGTGGAGTTTTGCCCATGTTTATACGGGCAAGACTTTGGAGAGAGATGCAAATGATGTATGTCGTTGGGGAAAAGCGGAAAACTTGTGGGGATGTAGTAGCAGGTTACCCTTGATATTCATTACTATATGATATATTCTTGTATGTGTTACATGGTGAGAGTAGCCATGGTGAGGTTTGGAACTTAGTATACTTGTTTAAGTGACGAGTTAGTTTCACTTTTGGTTCACTAGGCTTTAGCATTCTTTCTTTACTTTTGCACAAGAGGCTTCGGGGAGGATCCTACTGAGTATACTGTTATACTCACCCTATGTATATATAAACTTTTTTTAGGTCACTTGGAGTAGGTTGGAGATCAGGCTGGTTACTACTAGCTTCTGGTTGCAGGAGCTATTCGAGATTGTAGTTGCTACAGTCTTTCCTTTCGTTTGGGTACTTGTAGTTTTAACTTTTTGTTGTAGTACTTTTTCAAGGAATTTTATATATGTACTTGGGTTTATTTTATATTTCAGTTGGAGTTGGTTGGTGTCTATCTTATCTCTCTCTTCTGCATGTGTTCTCTTAGAGGGTAATGCCTCCCATTTGTGTGTTATTATACCCTCGGTGCTAGTCGCCAACTCGGGGCCTACTAGAGGCGGGAATCGGGGGTCATTATCTCCCTTCTCACATTGTCGGCCCAGGAAGGGTACACATTGTGGGGATGAGGTCGTGATAGTAATGATGATCTTATTTCAGATATTAAATGAATAATGTATCAAGCATATAGGTTGATGACACTATCATGAAGCCTACATGATGAGATATTGTGACAAAGGGATTATATTACCCAATGAGTATTTGTATGTAGATTTCTTCATTGCAGATTTAATTTCATTATCATTGGTACCTTGACCTATTTCTAGACAGAACTTCTAGACTTTAGGAATGTCCACCTAATGCCATAGAGAAAAAATCCTAGAGGGTCACACACTAATTGTTTCTTGCAGTCATGAATAAATTACATTTGAATTTCATTAATGTTATAAATATAATTCTCAAGAGATTGTAATAGTTTTATTAATGATAAAATGATCAAATAAATTAAATATAACTGTAGACGCCGGAAAAGTCCGTTGTTCCCAAACGAAGCTCCGGATGCGGAAAGCGAAGTGATATTTGGAGTCAGAGGCACGTTCCGGAGGGCCCGGAGGACTTACGCGAAATTTCAGAAGCTCGCGCGCAAAGTTGACCCGCGGCGCGCAATCCTCCCGGGATGCGCGCAATGCGCCGGGCCGGCGCGCTATTTTGCGCGCCGTGGCCTGCGCGGCTCCTTTGCGCGCCGGGTCCGGATCCCGCACCCGCGAAGCGAATTGCGCGCCCGAGACCGGATTCCGCGCCCGGGGTTGCCTATAAATATAAGGCGACCCCCGACGTTTTGAAGGTTGCCAGAATCCGAAGCGTCGCTCGTTCGCGCAATCCAACCCCTTCCGCGCGCAATGCCGATCTTCAGGTAACCTCCTTTCTTTCGCGCAATAGATCCTTGGGGTCCGCCTTCGCGCGCAATCCCCTTGGCTCATTTACTTTGAATAAATTTCAAACCCTAAGGCCTTTGCGCGCAAAAGAAGCCTCTTGCGCGCAATTGCCCCCGGGTGCGCGCAATCCGACCCGATTGCGCGCACCCCCCATTTTCAAAGTGGCCATTCGTTAGAGAATGAGCCGTTGCCCCCGCGTGCTACCCGAAGCCCGGTGCGCGCAATCCCAATCATTCGCGCGCGAAGCGCTGGCCCAATTGCGCGCCAGCCCGCCATTTTGCGCGCCGACCCGCGGTTTTGCGCGCAAAGCTCCTCTTTTGCGCGCAATCCGCCAGGGTCGCCTCCCTTGACCCCCTTTGGGTACCCGCCTGCGTGGCGCCCGATGGTCTTCATCGCAGGTGCTCGCGCTGTGCGTCGTCTTTCCGTGCGGCCCCCTCTAGGCTCGCGCGAAGTGACACGGACCTACCGGCGGCTTTATCGTCCTGCATGACGCTAAACTGCACCACGTCCTGCACGACGTTAAACTGTATACGTCCAGGCTGCACGACGTTAAACTGCCTAGCCCCCATCGTCCGCGCTGCAAGACGTTAAACTGCCAAGTGTTTCGTCCTCAACACACGACGTTAAATTGTACTTCGTCCGGCAAGACGTTAAACCGTCCGCTTCGTCCTCAACACACGACGTTAAACTGTACTTCGTCCGGAAAGACGTTAAACCATCCGCATCGTTCGATCTCGTGCCTCGCACGCAGGGTCTCCCCCGGTTTGGATGTGGCCCCGACCCGCTCGTCTCTGCAGGGATGTCGGGATTGTCCCCCTTTTGGGACGATTTAATGGGAGTGGCTTTTCCCTGCGGGGGCAGGGTATTACAAACCCCTAGTTTCTCGTGGGAGGCTGCACATGTGTATCTCCATTGCGCCTCCCCACTGCCGAAGCCAGTAGAGGGTGTGACTGGGATCGAGGTGTCTTCTGCTTTCGGTCCAAGTCCCTTCCAACTGAGTTTTGTCGCATCCGGGCTGCCTCAAGTGCGTAAGTCCTGACAGAATGAACTACGTGGACTTTGATCCCTGTCTTCTAAACAGGGTACGTAGGAAGCCTTCTTGAGGTCCAAGCCCGCCACCTGGTCGTCCCGGTCGTATTTACGTCGGTTCGTCCATCAGTGGACCCCTCCAGGGTTCACACTTGCGTCGATTCACCTATGAATCCGCCCCTGTGGGAGACTGCCCGTGTGTATCTCCACTGTGCCTCCCCACAGCCCCTTTTTCCATTTCTCCTTTTATCGTCCAGCATGACGTGAAACTGTGATCCACCCGGCCGTCCCATCCCCCTATGTGCGAGGTGGTTCGGTTCAATCCTCCGCCCGGCGGCCTAGACCTCTTCGTGAGTCGGCTTGCCGACGTCCAGCATGACGTTAAACTGTATACCCGAACTACGTTGACTTTGATCCGTGCTAACGCACGGTACGTAGGAAGCCCCTACGGGGTCCAAGCTCTTCACTCCATCATCCATCCTGATCCTTGCCCGGGCCGCCACATCCCAGTGGGGTCATGCCACTTCACTCCACTCCATATCATTTGGGAAGCCGCCCATGTGCTGGCCCCAGCGTCGGAGGTTCCCCGCAAGGGGTTCTGTCATCCGATCCACTTTTCGTGTTGATCGGTCTGATGCCGTCCCCGCTGGACGTTAAACTCGCGGCATACCCCGTGTTAAACATGGGAAGCTGAGGAAAACCTCAGGGGACACAGTTCCCCGCACCCCGTGCGGGATGCCTCAGGCCATCATGCCTTCGAGAAGCCCTATTAGGGACGGAAGACAGACGTGCAGAGCCGCAGTGTCACGACACGCCCCCAGCACCCAGAGCCACCCGGCCTTCTCACCGTAGGTTGCTGCCCTGCCCAGACTCCTTGGAGCGTCCGGGCAGAAGCAGCGTAATTAACCGGTGTCCATGAAGATATGGCGCCGGGAACGAGATTCACGAACATTCTTAAGTCTATGAGGGAGACCCGGATTAGGCGACAAGTTCCGAGGAGACGTCCAAGGAAGGAGGAGCCGACATCCCATCATCCCGGTTTCGATCAAGGAGCAGACGCCCCTGAATAAGGGACGAATGCCGCCCGCCCTTGGAAAGGGGGACTGCGGGACCACAAGCCGCGCGCCCATCCCCTCGGGTTGACGGGTGCACGCGCGAACGCGTCCTGGCGGAACAGCGTAACCCGACGCACATCCGCACCGAAACAGAAAAATGGTGAACCCGACGTGAATCTCTTCTCCTCGATACGAAGACCGATGGCTTTCAGAGGTGTTGGAAGACCGGCGTGTTGCCCGGCCAAGCATTCAGTCTTATCCGCCAGGGGCTGGGGAAGGGACATCGGGCACTCCGTCTCGCAACGTCGAGGGCCTGGGTTCCCCCCAAGGAAGGCGTCGTGGCACTAATGGTTGGTTGTCGATTCCTTTTTCCTGTCAGTGTTAATGGTTCATTCTCCCTGCTTTCAGAAATCAGGTCGCCCGATCCAGTGCCCGATCGCCACCCGCCCACTGGCGCAGGGGCAGGGGAAACACCGACGCGGCTACTCCGCGCGGTCTCGCCCGTTCCACAGCCGTCCCAGCAGCCGCAATTGCGGGACGACCACGCCCTCTCTCCCCCTCGGAGGTCATCCAGAGAAGGGTGATCAACACCCTGGTGCGGAGATACGAGGAAGAGGGAGTCATCCCCACTAGGGAAATTGCTCGCCTAGACCTTGAGGAGGCTGCGCCTCGCCACCACCGCTGCCCCCGAGGGCCGCGCAGGGAGGCACCGCTGCCTACCTCAACGTCCAATCGCTTCGGGAGTTTATCCCCGGAGCGCTCTGACAGTTCCCTTCCCTACGCGGATGAGGTGGAAGAGGCCCGGGATCACCCTATCCGGGATTCGCTCCAGGGATCTACGGTAAGGACTCCCGCCAGGCCACGGCGACACCGCCGCCAGGCCTCTCCAGTCGAAGAGCGGGCTCTCCACCTGCCCGCGCCGCTCATTCCGACTCGCCTGTCTCGACGCCAACGTCGGGCACGAGCGGAAGAGGATGCCCACCTTGGGGCTCTAGCAACAGCGGCCGCATTGGCCCAAGCCACTGCTGGCTCCAGTCGCCAGGCCTCTGCGCATCCTGAGTAGGGGAACTCCTATGCCCGACCTGGATCGAGGCCCCGACCGCCCCAAAGGCAGGTTGGGTTGACTCTCCCGGTTGCTGGCACTGGCAGTAGCCACAGCGGACCACCTCGCGGTAGCGCTATTCACCGGCAGGATCTACTCTGTGTGGCCGATCCAGGAGGCATGGGTCATCCCACCTTCCGATCCCGGCCCGGAGTCCTGCCCGGAATCATCTCTCCCCGCGTCCCCTTTGATATCTGTCCCGGTGCCCCTCGCACCTTGGTTCCCAGTCCTCTTGGCCCCAGCACCAGTGCGGCCGGAGGACGCCAGGACAGAGATCAGCCCTGCCCCGAAGAACCACCCAGGGGCCGGAAGGCAAGGCGTCGACGCCGAGGGAAGAATGTTACGGAATTCCGGACGGAGATCCGACCGGTTTGCTTCTCTGACTCAGAGGCGGAGTACGATTCGGCGACAGAGCCCCTTCCCCAATCCCGCCGGTCAAGGGCAGGGGTAGGAATGCGGCACGTCAGCCTCGTGCTCCCCAAGAGCGAGATCGATGTGATCCCCGCTTCTCTCCGAAGGTATATCCGGAGTAACGAGGGCCTGGTAGACCCCCAAGGATCAAGCTTGCGGTTGGTACCGGCCCCTCCGGAAGTGCCTTCCGTCTCGATCAGAGAAGCCGGAGACTTTTTCTGGGGACCGACGGTCGAACCACGATCTAGTGCACCCTCGGCGAGCACCGATGCTACGGAAGGATGTTCGCTCGTCGGCCCGTCCTATCATGATGTGGTAGCCAGGGCACCGCCACCCTCAGAGGGCGGCCCGGGATATGGAGGCCAATCGGCCTGTTCGCCGTATTCACCGCCGGCCAGCCCGTCGGCCCGGCGGCCCGCCTCGGCACCACTACCAGTTCCCCGTCCGTTCCCAGCCATTGAAGAGGACCAAGGAGATCTGGGTCCCGAGTTTGAGTCGTGGAGCTTCTGGACCGTCCTAGCAGAGGGCCACTTCCCTGAGAAGTTTTGGCCAGTCGCAGGACCGGGCTTTGATGCACCCGAATCGCTCACCCCGGATGAGTTCGATTGCTTCCGCCGAACTCTCCGGGAGACTCGCTCCTGTCTTCACCACCTACAAATGCCATACCCCGGGAGTCAAGCGCCCCTGGAGGATATTGGTGAGCAGTGCCGTCAAATTGATCTGGCCATGCTCCCCGCGGTTCGGCACCCCGGGTCATTTGAGCACCACGAGGCCCTCCAACAACGATGCGTTGAGTGTTTTCAAGTACTCCGCAAAGTTATCGAGGAAGCCACTCCCCACGTGTATATCCGTGGATGGGGGCAGTACGCTGCCCTACGCTTCAGTGTGATCCGCCGACAGCCCGATTCGCTGGGTGGCCCTGAGGGTATATCCCCAGGGACAGGAACGGTCAATATGGCTGACCTGTCGGGAGAGGGGAACGACTTGGAACTTCTCGACGGGGGCTTCCCCCCCCGAAGACAAGCCGTCGTCAGATCCATCGGTGAGAGTTACTCGTCATCAGAGGAACCTCCTGGGGCTCCCCGCACCCACTGAAGCACTGACGTTGAGCCGAAACGTCAGCAAAGGAAAAGAGCACAGCGAGGCTATAAGGCCCGCCGACCCATCTGCCTCCATGCAGAGGGAAGAGGAGGATCCCGAGAAGGATACGCTACGTCAGAAGCTCGCCGAACAGAAGAAGCTGGTTGACCAGCTCCTCGCCGAGCGCGCTGCAGAACGGCGGCCTGACTACGGTGATCCTAGGCCAGGACAGCAGGGACCGGAACAACCGCTCCTCGATGAGACTCTCCCGGGCAACCGTGATTACGCCGTGTTCGCCGACAGGAGAGAGGCCATTGCCTATGGAAAGAGGGCGCGGTATGTTTCGCCACACCCTCCCGAGCGGCGTGACTACCTGAGAGATCCCGCTCGGATTCCTCCCGCTGCCCCAAGGACCGCTCCGCCCGCCATCCCACGAGCTGCCGAGTTCGACGACCCGGTCGACGACCCGATTGAAGGGCCATGCAATGCGCTCGTGGTTAGAGATCCTCGCCAGGACTGGAACCCATGTCCGGACGATCCGATGGCGGCACTCATTGCCCGCTTGGAGGCCTTGGAGACTCGGCAGGTGGCGATCCCACCGGACGACAAGCCCTACCCAGCATGGGTGGATGACATGCCGGCGCCTCCGGGATTCGGGAATCCCACTTTTTCCCCCTTCAACGGGACTGGAGATCCGCCACAGCATTTAGCCCACTTCAACTCGAGGTGCGGGCCTATGTTGGGGACTCCGGCGCAGCAAGAGGCCGCTAAGCTTCGCTGCTTTGTTCAGACACTGGAAGGGCCAGCATTTGTCTGGTACAGCCAGCTCCCCGTCGGGTCGGTAGCCAGCTGGGAGGACCTCCGTAGACAGTTCCTCTACCAGTTCAGTTCCACGACCCGGAAGACAAGTATCGCAGACCTCTTCAAGTGCAAGCAGAGGCCTGATGAGCGAGTCGCGGACTTCGTCGCCCGATGGAAGGGTCTCACGTATTCCCTTGACATGCCATTGACTCAGGAGCAGTTGCTGCCAATGTGCGTCGGGAACGTCAAGACCGAGCTGGTCCCTTCCCTGATCACCCAGAATTACCCTGGAGGGTTCAGGGACTTCTCAGACAAAGCTCAACGTCTTGAGGAAGCCCTGCAACAGGCCAGCCAGGCACACCCGCTGCCTCCTATGATTCCTGCAAGGAGAGTCAGCAGGGCTGAGCCCGCTGCTGTTGCCCAGATAGAGGCCCCCAGGCCATTGGAGCTGCTGCCGGCGAGGCCAGCTCCACAGCCTCACAGGAATCCGCCTCCACGGGCTCAGTTCCCGGCCCAGCAGCGGCAGCCTCAGAACCGGCCGGCCCCTCCGCGTAATGTACCGCCGCAACCCAGGCGAGATAATCAGGGTCCACCTCCTCGGCCGGCCCCTCCAGCCCCTCGTCAAGACCACGCTCCCAGGGGCCCGCGACACCTGACATACTCATTCCATGAGGATCAGGTCCCCGGTTATTTCCGGAGCGCCCTGGAGCAGAGGATTGTGCGACTGCCTGAGTGTTGGAAGCCAGAGGAGGCACATCTTACGAATAACCCCCGCTACTGCCCCTACCATCGGGCCCTGGGGCACACCATCCAGCGGTGCTATGTGTTTAAGGATTGGCTCCAAGACCAGATTAACAACAATGTAATCAGGTTGGGCCCAGCTCCAGCACAAGTGGCGGGCGTGTTTGTGGGATCAGATGATGATAGTGGCAACGAGGACGAGTGGCAGCTGGTCTCCGACCGCGGATCCCAGAAGTATAATAACTGGATGGCCCGCAAGACGACCATTCGCGCCCATGGAATCATCCGTGCGTGCTTGAATCAGCCTGAGCCCCCAGAATCTGCGGGTGCTGCTTCGGCATCGTCGTCCCAGCCTGCCTCTTCCAAGAGGAGCAAACGGCGGCAGCGCAAGAAGGAAGAGCGTGCCCTGCCGGTTCCGCCACTATCCCGCACTCTCGGCGATTTCATGCCCCCGGAGATGGGGGTCCCTCCTCGGATCCGCCCGGTGATGGATGATTCGTCCGATGACGGTTTTGGGTACGCTTCGGTTAACACCGTCGAGCTAGTAAATCCCTTTTCGGTTCCCGACGTTGAAGAACACCAGGTGGACCTCCCTAGTGTCCCCGGTCATCGCCACCGTCGGAAGAACCGCAGCAACAGGAGTCGCCGGGGCACAGCCGTTGGTACCTCCAGCCAGGCCGTGCACGCCACTGAGACTAGGCAGCAGGCTCAAAACCGAGCTCAGCGCGCGCAGCCCCCCCATCCGGGGATGACGGATTCGCCTCCGCCACTGTTTGTGGTGTGGGACCAGGCAGAACCGCCTCAGCCGCGTCGCGACCAGCTCCGCCCTGCCACGGGTCCATCCCGGCCTCCTGACTCCAGTACGGTGACCATTTCCCGGACTGCGACCAGTGAACAGCGAGATGCGCCAAGTACCAGTCGGCCGCCGATCCAACCGGCAAGGCCCGTCATGCCACCAACCGCAAAGCAACCTCCTGCAACCAGGGGCTCGCGCTTGGCCAAAAAGTATGATGTCCTGAAGCACTTGGACGACATCCCAGCAAGGCTCTCCATCCTTGAGGCTCTGCGCATGTCATCTGAGATGCGCGAGACACTCGCTGAAGCCCTGAAAAGCCCCCTCCAGTTTGAGACAGAGGTTGCGGCTGCAGAGGCCTTTCACGCCGAAACGATCGAGGACGCCGAATGTCAGGCAGTTATCTCGTTCTCTGGTAAGGATGAAGACCCTCCTATACAGGGACATATCCTTCCGCTGTATGTCACTGTCCAGTTCAATGGCCTTGAAGTCCGGCGCTGTCTTGTCGACACGGGATCCGGGATTAACCTGATTCCAACTCGGACGCTCCGGAGATTGGGGTTGTCTGAGGATGACTTGATTCCCTCCGACCTCAGGATCCAGGGGTACGACCGCACCGAGCAAACCCTGGTCGGCAAGATACGTTTGAAGACCCAGTTCGGTGACTTGGTTGCCAACACCGAATTCATGGTGGTCTCTCAGGACACTGCATATAACGCATTGATGGGCAGGCCATGGCTTCACCTTCACGCGGCGGTTCCCTCGTCATACCACCAATGCCTCAAATACTCCCTTAATGGTCGAGTAGGCGTGCTTCAAGGAGATGCCTCTCCTTTTGCCTCGTGTGAAGCCCGCTATCTGGACGCGGACTATTACAAGGGCAAGGATAAGCAGATCCTGGCAGGTGAGGTTGAGCCTGTCGCTGTTGCAAGCGATCCCTGGGCAAGTCCGGATGATGCTTACATCCTCCCGATTCACCGGTTGGACGTGGCCATGGTCTCGACGGTCCGCGAGTCTCCTGATGAGATGGCCGCAACCGCCCGTGCCAGCACCAGTGGCCCAGCAGGATCTGGTAGCCCCGATGCAGTTTCCAACGCAGTCTCTCCCGTGGACGATCCCTCCCCGAGCGGAGAGGACGTGGAAGATGCACCCCCAGCCTTTGAGGAGGGCGTCCCCGCCACGGTCGATGAGTTAATACAGGTGAACCTTGGAACCGAGGCCGATCCAAGACCCACATTGGTTAGTGCCGCCATGCCCTCTGAGGAGCGGCAGCAGTACGTGGACTTTCTCAGGAAGCACCGTGATGTGTTCGCTTGGGGCTATGACGAGATGCCGGGGCTAGATCCTCAGGTAGTCGTCCACCGCCTTGGTCTCCCGGCGAACCATCGCGGGTTCAAGCAGCCTCCCAGGAAGATGCACCCGTCCCACGGTGCCATGGTTGAGGCCGAAGTTGACAAGCTTATCAAAGCCAACTTCGTGAGGGAAGTTCAGTACCCCAAATGACTGGCCAACATTGTGCCGGTCAGGAAGAAGAACGGGCAGATCAGAGTCTGCATCGACTTCCGCGATCTCAACCGCCACTGTCCGAAGGATGATTTTCCCCTTCCAGTGACAGAGCTGTTGATTGATGCCACGGCAGGGTTCCAAGCCCTCTCCTTCATGGATGGATACTCCGGATACAACCAAATTCGGATGGCCCCTGAGGATGAGGAGTTCACTGCCTTCAGGGCCCCCCAAGGTACCTTTTGCTACCAGGTCATGCCTTTCGGCCTGAAGAATGCAGGTGCCACCTATCAACGGGCGATGCACCGCATATTCAAGCCAATCCTCGGCACACTGGTGGAATGCTACATCGACGACTTGGTTGTCAAATCGCGCCAGCGTCAGGACCATCTCAAAGATCTTGAGAAAGTGTTCAGCTTCCTCCGGTCTCGATGCCTGAAGATGAACCCGTTGAAGTGTGCCTTTTGGGTCACCTCTGGAAAGTTCCTTGGATTTGTGGTAAGATACCGGGGTATTGAGATCGACCCAGAGAAAATCAGGGCGATTATCCAGATGCCTCCCCCAGGTACCGTCCGGGAACTGCAAGGGTTCTAAGGCCACTTAGCCTATATACGCCGATTCATCGCGAATCTGGCCGGCAAGTGTAAGCCCTTTTCTCGGCTCATGAAGAAAGGTGTCACCTATGTATGGGATAAAGAGTGTCAGACCACTTTCAAGGAAATCAAGCAGTACCTGCTTCAACCTCCGGTCCTGATGCCGCCTGTATCCGGGAAGCCGCTGGTCCATTATGTGACCGCCCTGGAACGGTCCCTGGGTGCCCTTCTCGCCCAGAAGAACAACGAGGGAACAGAGAATAGCCTCTATTACCTCAGTCGCATGCTCCTCGATGCGGAATTTAGGTATTCCCCCATCGAGAAGAGCTGCCTGGCGCTCGTATTTGCCGTACAGAAATTACGGCACTACTTGCAGCACCATGAGGTACAGTTGGTTTCTCGGGTAGACCCGTTGAAATATATCCTGAGCCGACCTATGTTGACTGGCCGTCTAGCGCGGTGGGCTGTGATTCTCCAGCAGTTCGACATCAGGTATGTGTCTCAGAAGGCCATCAAAGGACAAGCATTGGCAGACTTTCTGGCAGCTCACCCGACCTCCGCGGATCAGCCGCTGGATCTAGGCTTTCCTGATGAGACCATTCTCTCGGTTGATCGAGCCGATCCATGCTGGCAGATGCACTTTGACGGTGCCTCCCGGAGCCCCACCGGTAGAAGACTCAATAATCCTAAGCTCAACAGAGTGGGCTTGGGTATCGTCTTCATTACCCCGGAGCGAGCCGTGCTGCTATACTCTTTCCTGTTGTCAGAGGGCTGTACCAACAATGAGGCGGAATACCATGCCCTCATCACCGGCCTCGAGTTGGCTCTCGAGATCGACGTGCCCCGTCTGTGCGTGAAAGGGGACTCCGAGCTGGTCGTTAAGCAGATCAATGGCGACTACGTTGTCAGGAAGCCAGAACTTGTGCCATTGTTGGAGTGCACCCTCCTTCTGATGGCCCGGTTCCCTTCTCGGCCGGAAATTGTCCATGTTCCCCGGTCGCAGAACGGTCGAGCAGATGCTTTGGCCAGCCTCGCTGCGTCACTTGCAGAGCCTGAACAGGACAACCTGATCGTCCGCGTGACGCGCCGCAGGCTCATCGCTCCCGTTATCCCGGAAGAAGATCACGGCCCGTTGGTAAGTAACCTCACCACGGTTGCCCCTATGCCCGGGGCCCCGAGTACCCCAGATATGACAGTCGGATCAGCCCCTGATTGGAGGACGCCTTTGGTTGAGTACCTCCAACATGGCATTCTTCCGTCGGAGCGGGCCGAGCGCGAGCGAGTTCGACGCCGCGCATCGCAGTTCGTCCTCCAGAGCAGTCCCGGCCTGGAGCAGATCCTCTACAAACGCGGATTTGATGGTGTTCTCCTCCGTTGCCTTCAGGGAGTTGAGATCCCACGAGTCATGCAAGAGGTTCATGCTGGTTCATGTGGTGCCCACCAAACTGGGCCGAAGCTGTCCCACCAGATTCGGAGGTTGGGATACTTCTGGCCCTCTATGATCCATGACTGCATCGAGTATGCCAGGAGGTGCCATGCGTGCCATGTTCATGCGAACTTTGTGCATCGGCCGCCGGAGCCTCTCCATACCACTAGGTATTCCTGGCCCTTTGCAGTCTGGGGACTGGACGTTGTGGGACCTTACCCGCCGGCGACAGCTCGCCAGTGCCGGTTCATTCTGACCGCCACGGACTTCTTCTCCAAATGGGCAGAAGCGATTCCGCTCAGAGAGGTCAAATCCTGTTCGATCGCTGACTTCGTGACCTCCAACATCATCTATCGATTTGGAGTGCCTCACGCTATCCTCACGGATAACGGAACCAATTTCCGAGCAGCCGAGTTGAAGAAGTTGTACGCCAAGTATAACATTCGCTCGAACCATACATCTCGCTATCATGCGCAGGCGAATGGACAGATCGAGGCGTTTAACAAAACCCTCTCTAACATTCTGCAAAAGATGGTTGGTCAGAACAAGAAGAGTTGGCCGGACAAGCTCCCCAACGCCCTCTGGGCTTATCGGACGACGACTCGCAATTCCACCCAGATGACCCCTTATTCCCTGGTGTATGGAGCTGAGGCCGTCCTGCCCATCGAGATCCAGTTGCCGTCCTTGCGCACTGCGGTCTACGACCAGCAAGCGCCGGACAGAGTTGCTGAAGCCCGTCTAGTCGAGTTGGAAGCACTGGATGAGAATAGACTTCGCGCTTTGCACAACTTGGAGAGGCGTCAAAGCAGAATGGCTCGAGCTTTCAATAAGAAGGTTCGCCTCCGCTCCTTCCTGCAGGGTGATCTAGTGCTAGCCCTAAGAGCACCGATGATCCCAGGCAGGAAGCCACCCAAGTTGGAGCCCAAGTGGGAGGGACCGTTTGTTGTCCACAAGGTCTATCCCAATGGCGCGTACTCCCTAGCGACTATGGATGGTGAGCGTGTCACTCCTCCCACCAACGCTAGGTTCCTCAAGAAGTACTTTGTATGAGTGTACCAACGTCCAGCATGACGTTAAACTGCACATTTGTCCAGCATGACGTTAAACTGCACATTCGTCCCGCATGACGCTAAACTACATACGTCCTGCACGACGTTAAACTGCATTCGTCCAGGCTACAAGACGTTAAACTGTTCAGCATTCGTCCGCGCTGCAAGACGTTAAACTGCCAAGTGCTTCGTCCTGCATGACGCTAAACTGCACTACGTCCGAGCTACAAGACGTTAAACTGTTCAGCATTCATCCTGCATGACGTAAAACTGCCCCTCAAGAACTACGTGCGGCTTGATTCCCATCCTTATGGGATACGTAGGACCGCCTGAACCTTCATGTTTCAGGCCCAGCCCCATCCTTCGGGAATTTCCATCCCATCCCGGGCCCTTGGTCCAGCTGCCTCTGGGTATGTGGCGTATGGTGTGAGCGCGGGGGATTATTCCCTCATTCACGTCGGTTTTCTCGCCACGCTGTACGCCCCCCACGTTTGGGGATGCCTTCTACTCCCCCCTTCTTTTCCCCTCATCGTCCTGCATGACGTTAAACTGCACTTCAAGAACTACGTATGGCTTGATTCCCATCCTTATGGGATACGTAGGACCGCCTGGACATTCATGTTTCAGGCCCAGCCCCATTTCCCGGGAATCTCTATCCCGCGTTGGGCCTCTGGCCCAAGTTCCCCTTCTTTTTGTGCGAGGCGTATCGCGTGAGCGGGGGATTATGTCCTCATTCACGTCGGTCTACTGGCCGCGTCGTACGCCTCCCCCCGTGTGTGGGACCACCTCACACCTCTCATCGTCCTGCATGACGTTAAACTGCCTCTCAAGAACTACGTGCGGCTTGATTCCCATCCTTATGGGATACGTAGGAACGCCTGAACGCTTGTGTTTCAGGTCCAGCCCCGTCCCTTGGTTGATCACGGGGATCTGCCCTCTTTTGGTTGCTCTCAGGGTGAGTCCTCCGACCCTTTCCGGAGATCTGTTAACATGTTTTGGGTACTTCGGTCTATGACTCGTAGTGTCAGATTCAATCCCGACAAGTCCTGTGTTGCTTGTCAGGCCTCGCGCTTCCTCTTGTTCGAGCCTTCACTCAAAGGGATCCTCGTTAGCGGTTTGGGTACGATGCCTCAGTGCTCTCCTACCGCTCCGGGTCGATTTACCGGTGGGTCTTGGGCCGCAAATCGATATGAATCCTGCGATTGAGCGGTCGATGCTCGTTTGCTTGCCCCGTCTTAGGCTGACGCGATCGGATGTTGTGTTGCGAATGCGTCAGCAACATCCTTGATCGCCATTTCAGCTCCTTCAGGCTCTGAACATTGGTTGCGCAGTCCTCATCACACTCCGCCTTTGTGCGTTGTAGTGGAATCTTGACACTCTTTTCATACTGACCTTCAGTACACCTCTACACGTTAGGCAGGCCAACCAAGGTAATGATGTCGTTCGAGGCTCCCATGATCTGAGCACCAAGGATATATGCGGATATCCTCCCTAAGGGCCATGCGTAGCTGGACCCTCGTCCCCATAAGGAGGAAGGAGTCTCCCGAACAATTGCGTTCTGGGCCCAGTATATCTGGAGGCTAGCATCTCTGCCCCTCGGGTGATGGACATACGCAGGCCCCTATCCCAAGACTCTTCTCCTGGAATCGTGCGTGACCGCAGGGCTGGGTATGCTCCCACCTCCTCCGTGTCCGCCGTACCGCGATAAGCGGATTCCTCCATGGTCCGAACCACACGACCTTAAACTGTGTTGTCTGGTCCTACCACACGACCGTAAACTGTGATCGTCTTGGCCGCCCGACGAGAAAACGGCACTGCATCGTGATGTTCCCCTCAGGGGGCACTCATGTTGGGCGCTGGTTAATAACCACGCCATTCATCAATGCCTTCCATGGCTTGATCATTGTGGCGACACCAGAGATTTCTCAATCACAGGCATGTCGCCGCACGAAAAACCATTCATCTTTAAGGACAAACAAGAAATATCAAATGCCGCTCCTTTTGTGTGCGAGGGTCAGACCCGCACTCTTCCCCGCGCTGGTGCCCGATTGTGTTGCGCCGCACTTCAAGAACTACGTGCGGCTTGATTCCCATCCTTATGGGATACGTAGGAACGCCCGGATGTGTGAATCTTCGGGTCCAGCCCCCCACCTCTTAGAGATTCCCCCTTCTCTGGGGAATCCGCCGCCTTCAGGTCACCCTCAAGGCGTGGTCCCCGACCCCTTGCAGTGGTCCACCGGTGTCAAGAGTACTCTGGTTTATTGCCAGGAGGGTCAGGATCCGCTTGGTCAGGTTTCCTCCGCTTTTCAGGCTTCGTGCTCCCTTTCATTCGGACCCATCGTCTACGCCCTGGGTGGAGCCCCCGTGAATGGTTCGGACACAATGCCTCAGTGCTCTCCCACCGACTCGGGCCGGTACCCCCAATGGCCTCGGGCAGCAAATCGATATGAATCCTGCGATTGAGCGGTCGATGCTCGTTTTCTGCCTCATTCCACCAACGGTTAGTGCGATGTTGATGCTGCTTTTCCGCCACGGTCGGCAGTACTCTCATATCGTCACGCCGGTGCTCCCGGTCCTCGAGTGAATGGCCGCATGACTCACATCTTCCACCTCCCATTCCGGCCAGGCGAAACCTCGACACTCTTGACACTATCCCTCAGTGCATCTTCGCATATCCAGGGGATATGACCGGATGCGGCGTACTTTGAGGTCTTTATAGTCCAAGCTCTAAGACCTTAAACTAAGATCTCTCTTTATGGTCCGAGCTCTAAGACCTTAAACTAAGATCTCTCTTTATGGTCCGAGCTCTAAGACCTTAAACTAAGATCTCTCCTTATGGTCCGAGCTCTAAGACCTTAAACTAAGACCTAGTCCTTATGGTCCGAGCTCTAAGACCTTAAACTAAGACCTATCCCTTATGGTCCGAGCTCTAAGACCTTAAACTAAGATCTAGCCCTTATGGTCCGAGCTCTACGACCCTAAACTAAGATCTCCCCAAATGGGGTCCTACGTCCTGCATGACGTTAAACTGCACTCCCATAACTACGTGTGGCTTGATCTCCAACCTGATGGAGTACGTAGGAACGCCCGGGCATTTCGACTCGGGTCCAGCCTCAGGGATCGTTAAGTCCCGCCCCTCCTCGTCGCCGGCCGTCTGGCCTGACTTCGGGTAGAGTGGTGCAGTTGTGATATTCTCCCCGATTCAGCTCGGGATGCCCCATCGCAAGGATGGGAAGCGACGGTTTCCTCGTCAGAGAGGTGCTGTCTGAGAATTGAGGTGACTCACGGCCAGGTTAGTGCATCCACCTAATACGCTTTCCCCACGGTGGCGCAATTTTGAGAGCGTTGGATTCTGTCCGAACAAATCGTCACTTCGCCCCACGCTTCGCATGCCCTGTTGATCTGGATTTCCACCCTTGTGTCTGAAGGAACCCCAAAGCGGTATTCATGATGACATGTGGTCCGCCTCCTACAATATGAATGATGGCCTTTTTCGGTCCGTCTATTGCAGTTGTTATGGTCGATCCACTGTCCGCCTACCGTCTTTGGCATTTCCTGGAAGGCCGACCGTTGTGGATGTCCGGATTCGGGACACACGATTCACCCTTTCTCATTTCCCTATGTTCGGATAAAATCTCAACGCCCCTAGCGTTGTCCCGCTCGTGTGCTGGAACAAGTTGGGGGGATGATACATTGATTAGGTCTGAGGTCTCCTTTCCTAGGAATGACCTCCCTCTTTTCTCCAGAAATCCAGGCCCAATTATGGATGCCTGATGCTTGGTTAACACTCCCGCAAGACAACGAATTGTGGTTGAGCATGTTAAGCCAAAAGATGTAGATAAATATATTGATTCATACAGATGGATCAAAGTAGCGGAAGCAAATGTTTTGGGAATGGCAAAACAAAGCCCTTAGGGATTAGCGTGCTGAATGAGTCTTTCTAATGCCGCTACCCTTTGGCTGGTGGCCCCCAGAGCTGCTTCTCGCTCTCTGCGTGCCCTCTCTTCGTCGGCGGTCGCAGCACGCAGTTCGTCGATTCTGGCCTGTGCACGCTCCCGCTCGACTTGAATTGTCACCATCTGTTGGCCCGCCTCCGTCAGCTGTACTTGGGCGTCAACCAGCTGAGCTGCTAGTTGCTCCACAAGCTCGGTACACGTCACGACGAAGGCCTCCTTCTCTGCCGCCTGCCCTTCGAGATGCCGGACTTCCTGCTCCGCCGCGAGGAGCGCCCGCGTGCTCTCCGACATGTCCCGACTTTGTGTGACGTCGGCACGCCGGCAGCTCTCGCGCATCTTTTCGGCCATGAAATCACGGACCGTCAGATGGAGGCGTTGAGCATCAGCTCCCCCGGCACACAGGAAGCGCAGCCAGGTCTGAAGTGATCCCATGCGCCCCAGCCACTCCGATGGGTCTCGCTTGAGGAAGCGCTGGATGCACTTCCACCCCCTACGGCGCGTTATCCGGCTCTCCTCGACCGCCTCCGTGTCTGAGTCGTCCATCTCCTCGGGATCGGCAGGCCGGTAGGCAGGGAAGGCAGCCAGCAGGTCTGCTGCAGGGTCCGCCCCTGGGAGGTCCTCACGAGGGATAGGTTCCCCAACATCCGGGCGACCTTCTTCTCTCTCCCCAGCGGCGCTGACACCCTCGTCAGCCCCCAACCTCTCTCCGATGGCAGCACCGCCGACGTCCGCAGCCCCTTGATCAGCAGTTGGTGGGGCCGGCTCGGTTTGGGAAGCCTGTTCCGGAGCAGGCGGCATGTCTGCCACCGGTCCACTCGTGGATGGCCCGGGTTCGGCAACCCGATGAGCCTCCAGTGTTGAGATCACTACGCAGGGCATGCCATGGTTAGTCACGGATCGTCAACGGCAGGCACCAGCAGTAAAGTAAGGAGACTTACGGGAGTTCGGAGCGTCATCTTCCGCTATCCCGGTCGCCGCAGGAACAGTTGCAGCAGGGGACCCCTTAGCGCTTGTCAGTTCGATAATGGGTGCCTGGCCCCCGCCTTGTCCTGCTGGCGCCCCTCCTACTCCCGCTGAGGATGCCTGACCAACATCCGTGCGCTCCTGAGAAAGATGGAGAAATGGGTTAGAAGCTTCATAAGAGAATGGATGAAGCAGATTGAGTAGGGATAGAAGCGGACCTCGAGGAGCTCAGTGACATCAACGTTGTCAGAGCCAGCCACCTCGCCGCTCTCCCGTGGGCTCCCCTGATGGGATCTTCCCTCGGAGCCTTCATCCTCCCCCATTTCCTCCTCTTCTTCGGAGTCGTTGCTCCTGTCGTCTTCTTCCGGCGGCATCTGTTCCGGAGCAGGCTCGAGACCGAGCATCACCTTCACCAGAAGGGATGGCTTCGCGCGCTGACCACGTTGGCGCGCGTACTCGTCCATGGCCGTCAGATACGCATACTGCCGGTTGAAGTCCACCCTGTCGGCAATGTGGAGGCGCCCGACCTCTGGCAGATGGATTCCTTCTCTGAGAATCTTTCGCCAGATGGCGTCGGTCCCCAGTGACTGCCGCAGGGTCATCCAGGCCGACCACAGCGCCGGGAAGACTGCATCGTGGGAGGGTTCGAGCAGACGTCTCACCTGCTTCCCGGGCCGCTCTTCGACCACCACGCGTGCCCCCTCTCTGGGCGCCGAGGTCGTAGCGGCAGCTCGCGATGTGCCCGCCACCGAAGTCCCTGCCCGCGCCGGCTCCGCTGCTTGGCGCGCCTCCGTTCTCCCCCATGTGGCGGCGCCTCGCCTCCTTCCTTGACGCCCGGTCTCCGCACGGGTAACCTCGAGCCGCCGAACTAGCTTCCGCAAAAGCCCCTCGGGGTACGCGATGGCCCAGTGTTCGGCGTACTCGGTTGCCAAGCCTGCGTCAACTCCGGTAGGAGGGAGAGTGATGACGTCGCCAGAGCCGAAAGCGGCAAACATCAGCCACATCTGGCGAAGGACGCCAGGGTTCGTCTCCTCCCGGACAGCAGTGAATACCCTCTTCGGCATCCGTTGAAGGCACCCGAACTGCCTGGCGAAACAGGTCGGCACGTAAGGCTCACAGATCACCTTCCCATCGATCCGAGCCACGAGCACCCCGCCCCGCATGTTCAGGAAGTATTCATACTGCTCCAGCGGACCCTGCCCATTGTCGATCATCTGGCCGACGGGAGTGGGGAACGGACTGAAGTTGAAGTTGGCATGATTGCCAATCCGGGTCCGCACGCCCTCCTCACTTAGGGTCATCGGAGCGACCCCCGCGATGTTCAGCAGGGAGGGTCGCAGGCCGTTGCCCGGAGGAATGATGGCGTTCGGAAACGTGTACCCACCGAGGTGAGCAGCCACCCAGCCGTGGAAGAACTGAAAGGGCCCACAGATCCTTCGTGGAGACCCCCCTCGTGAGATACGTCCCAGGATGGCATACAGCCTTGCCAACACTGGGACCCCGAGGTTGTATCTCTTGTTGGCGGCCATAGCGCCCGCCACCGCCAGTGTCGCCGGGCGAACGCCCATTCTCGCGTCCCGCACTGGCAGGATCCACCCACTCAGAAAGGCGGCCAGGAACGCCGCGTACCGGACATTTGGGTCCCGGGCCTCGATGACGCGGTACCCCCATGAGCGGTAGTCACCCGTCTCCAGGACCCGCCAGTATGACCCGTTCCGGCTCCTCTGAGCTGCGGTCGGGCACCGCTTCCCCCTGCCTGGCATCTTGACCGTCGGGTCATGCTCCAAGAACTGGACGAACCATTCCTTGTAGGCTATGTCCTTCTGGAAGTCTTTGATCCCGAGCCGCTGCGTAGCCAGGTCAAGCAGATGCCAGGTCAGGATGGGAGTCCGTGACCTGTCCTCCCAGGTGTTCTTCGGTGGCAGGAACTCATCGTATTGGTAGCCCTCCAGCGGGATACCTCCGATGCAGTGGATGTCCCAGAGACCGATGCCGACCTCCCCATGGTGAAGATGGAAGGTGTTGGTATCCGGAGACCATCGGGTGAACAGCTCCGGCCCGAGCTCGGACTGCTGGTAGAAGTGGAACTGCGACGTCCACACCGCCTCGAACAGGCCGATGTACCGCAGCTCCTCTGCGAAGTGATCGCAAGTGTGGCGTACCCAGAACGCCCAGGCCCACTCACTGGTGAAGTTTCCCCCAGACCGCAAGTCCCAGTCCTTCAGCCAGCCCTTGGTGTCGTCCGTGACGCTCTGGCGATATATGCTCGAGTAGAGGGCTGGAGAATTCTCCGCAGTAGGCTCACCCCCATCAATGGTTCGCGTCCTCGGGTTCAGGACATAGACATCCAAGTGTCTGGTCTCCCTGGCAGGATGCCCATTGTTGGTGATGTTATAGCGGAGAAGCTCGTCCTCCCGGGTCACCCAGGTCCGCGGCGCATCAATCTCGAACCCTGGCACCGGAACCTCATCTAGGATGCCGAAGTTCCAGAGCGGCAGGTTGTCCGACAGTGGATATGTCTTCTGGGCCGGCGTCAGTAAGTCGAACAAGGATTGATTGTTGGAAACAATCTCCTTGGATCCGTAAACCTCCTCGTTCGTCGCCATCTCAGCTCTGCGAGTGGCGGCATCCCCCTCATTTCCTCTGTGCGCGGCCATCTCAGAAGTTTCGGGAGTCGTGCGGGTTAAGGGATGAAGCGTGCGGGATTGGACGAGGCTGGTAGAGAAGTTTGAAGGTTGGCGCGCAATCCAAGTGGGCGGCGCGCAATTGGGAAGACTGTCGCGCAAAGTTCCGGGTTTTCGCGCAAAGACAGGCGAAATCCGGACGGTTTTGCGCGACGAGCGGGCGAATTCCGCGCCGGAAAAGGCAATTTCGCGCACGAGAGCAGAGATGCTTATCGCGCGGAAGGCCAGTGTACGGCACGAAGGGACCCAGTGCCCCTATTTATAGGCGAGGCCGGGGTCCGCGCTGCGCGGAAAGCGCTTTGCGCGACCGCAGCGGCGAATTTCGCGACCGGCGCCCCTTTTTGCGCGCCTAAGTCCCGCGCCGCCCAGGACTTCGGCATTCCGGCGTCTCCCTCGGAACCCGATCGTTGCGACCTCTCGCCGACCAGATTCCGAGGGGGGGCTTTTGTAGACGCCGGAAAAGTCCGTTGTTCCCAAACGAACCTCCGGATGTGGAAAGCGAAGTGATATTTGGAGTCAGAGGCACGTTCCGGAGGGCCCGGAGGACTTGCGCGAAATTTCAGAAGCTCGCGCGCAAAGTTGACCCGCGGCGCGCAATCCTCCCGGGATGCGCGCAATGCGCCGGGCTGGCGCGCTATTTTGCGCGCCGTGGCCTGCGCGGCTCCTTTGCGCGCCGGGTCCGGATTCCGCGCCCGCGAAGCGAATTGCGCGCCCGAGACCGGATTCCGCGCCCGGGGTTGCCTATAAATATAAGGCGACCCCCGACGTTTTGAAGGTTGCCAGAATCCGAAGCGTCGCTCGTTCGCGCAATCCAACCCCTTCCGCGCGCAATGCCGATCTTCAGGTAACCTCCTTTCTTTCGCGCAATAGAGCCTTGGGGTCCACCTTCGCGCGCAATCCCCTTGGCTCATTTACTTTGAATAAATTTCAAACCCTAAGGCCTTTGCGCGCAAAAGAAGCCTCTTGCGCGCAATTGCCCCCGGGTGCGCGCAATCCGACCCGATTGCGCGCACCCCCCATTTTCAAAGTGGCCATTCGTTAGAGAATGAGCCGTTGCCCCCGCGTGCTACCCGAAGCCCGGTGCACGCAATCCCAATCATTCACGCGCGAAGCGCTGGCCCAATTGCGCGCCAGCCCTCCATTTTGCGCGCCGACCCGCGGTTTTGCGCGCAAAGCTCCTCTTTTGCGCGCAATCCGCCAGGGTCGCCTCCCTTGACCCCCTTTGGGTACCCGCCTGCGTGGCGCCCGATGGTCTTCATCGCAGGTGCTCGCGCTGTGCGTCGTCTTTCCGTGCGGCCCCCTCTAGGCTCGCGCGAAGTGACACGGACCTACCGGCGGCTTTATCGTCCTGCATGACGCTAAACTGCACCACGTCCTGCACGACGTTAAACTGTATACGTCCAGGCTGCACGACGTTAAACTGCCTAGCCCCCATCGTCCGCGCTGCAAGACGTTAAACTGCCAAGTGTTTCGTCCTCAACACACGACGTTAAACTGTACTTCGTCTGGCAAGACGTTAAACCGTCCGCATCGTTCGATCTCGTGCCTCGCACGCAGGGTCTCCCCCGGTTTGGATGTGGCCCCCACCCGCTCGTCTCTGCAGGGATGTCGGGATTGTCCCCCTTTTGGGACGATTTAATGGGAGTGGCTTTTCCCTGCGGGGGCAGGGTATTACAAACCCCTAGTTTCTCGTGGGAGGCTGCACATGTGTATCTCCATTGCGCCTCCCCACTACCGAAGCCAGTAGAGGGTGTGACTGGGATCGAGGTGTCTTCTGCTTTTGGTCCAAGTCCCTTCCAACTGAGTTTTGTCGCATCCGGGCTGCCTCAAGTGTGTAAGTCCTGACAGAATGAACTACGTGGACTTTGATCCCTGTCTTCTAAACAGGGTACGTAGGAAGCCTTCTTGAGGTCCAATCCCGCCACCTGGTTGTCCCGGTCGTATTTACGTCGGTTCGTCCATCAGTGGACCCCTCCAGGGTTCACGCTTGCGTCGATTCACCTATGAATCCGCCCCTGTGGGAGACTGCCCGTGTGTATCTCCACTGTGCCTCCCCACAGCCCCTTTTTCCATTTCTCCTTTTATCGTCCAGCATGACGTGAAACTGTGATCCACCCAGCCGTCCCATCCCCCTCTGTGCGAGGTGGTTCGGTTCAATCCTCCGCCCGGCGGCCTAGACCTCTTCGTGAGTCGGCTTGCCGACGTCCAGCATGACGTTAAACTGTATACCCGAACTACGTTGACTTTGATCCGTGCTAACGCACGGTACGTAGGAAGCCCCTACGGGGTCCAAGCTCTTCACTCCATCATCCATCCTGATCCTTGCCCGGGCCGCCACATCCCGGTGGGGTCGTGCCACTTCACTCCACTCCATATCATTTGGGAAGCCGCCCATGTGCTGGCCCCAGCGTCGGAGGTTCCCCGCAAGGGGTTCTGTCATCCGATCCACTTTTCGTGTTGATCGGTCCGATGCCGTCCCCACTGGACGTTAAACTCGCGGCATACCCCGTGTTAAACATGGGAAGCTGAGGAAAACCTCAGGGGACACAGTTCCCCGCACCCCGTGCGGGATGCCTCAGGCCATCATGCCTTCGAGAAGCCCTATTAGGGACGGAAGACAGACGTGCAGAGCCGCAGTGTCACGACACGCCCCCAGCACCCAGAGCCACCCGGCCTTCTCACCGCAGGTTGCTGCCCCGCCCAGACTCCTTGGAGCGTCCGGGCGGAAGCAGCGTAATTAACCGGTGTCCATGAAGATATGGCGCCGGGAACGAGATTCACGAACATTCTTAAGTCTATGAGGGAGACCCGGATTAGGCGACAAGTTCCGAGGAGACGTCCAAGGAAGGAGGAGCCGACATCCCATCATCCCGGTTTCGATCAAGGAGCAGACGCCCCTGAATAAGGGACGAATGCCGCCCGCCCTTGGAAAGCGGGACTGCGGGACCACAAGCCGCGCGCCCATCCCCTCGGGTTGACGGGTGCACGCGCGAACGCGTCCTGGCGGAACAGCGTAACCCGACGCACATCCGCACCGAAACAATAACATAATTATTTTTTAAAATATTAAATAAGTAATTATTTACTAGTTTTAAAATAAATTTTTTATTTATGATAATAAATTTTTTATTTATGATAATAAATTATTTATTTATTCAGGTGTTCATTAAATGGATGTGGAGTTCGAGTGGATCCAGGGTGTTCTGGTAGTAAAATAATTATTTGACTTGTTTTCATAGTAAAAAATAATAATAACATTGTTATCATTACGTGCGATGATATTTAATTTATGATTCTGTTGTTCGCAAGATGGTGGACGATGAATAATAGTTTTGTTAAAGATATTATGAAGCATGGTTTTTCTTGACTATTATGAGTATATTTAATATTTGTTAATTTATTATATATTGTACCAAAAACCCCATTTCATTACATAAATTGGTACGTCTATTTTTCCTTTATCCCTGATGAATCAAATTGATGGTGGTGGGATATTTGTTGATCCAAAACAATTCCTCTCTCGAATACTCTCCTCTCCCCTCTCACGAATGAGAGGGACTCTTCAAGACCAATGAATAGGTGATCAAGAACAACCAATGAAAGACACTTATTTCTCTATTCTAACTCCCATAAAATGAGTATTGTCGATCAGGGGCCATCAAAGCATGTGTGGATCACCTCTAAAAGGATTCTAGTTACTATCCTCACAATCGTAACATGATAATATGGAAGGTTCATTCCATATTATCAATATCATCAATGAAGATAAGTACCGAAGACCCATGTATTTAATTTCTAGAAAGATATTTTAAATAATTATAATCATGATTTATAAGATCCTCTCTATGGAATCCAGCACCCTTTTCATCTTTTCTCTAATTCATTGTTTTCAATACATTTATATTAGCATTTAACATCTTATTGATCATGGATTGGTCATCGATTATGGAATAATCAATTTTAGGCACTCTAACTAACATGTTTCTGCTTTGTCTGGTTCCTTAAATTGGAATGAGGGGGTGATTGTTCATCATTTATAATTATTTAAATAATTCCTTTATGTTTTACGATTTATTAATTTAGTTTTTCATTGCATGTTTAATCATTCTTGTTGTATGAATTTTAGGATTTGTTCTTCTTATTTATTTCTCATAAAACTAACAATGATCAATTTTTTCAATAAAATTAAATCGAATATCTCCTAACGAGGCACCGCTGATTTTTTCTTAGTAAAACGATAGTACACACTGTGTATTCAGAGTTACACACATGGCAATTTTAAATACAAAATTGTAATTGGGATAACCCAAAATGTAGTTTTGTTTACAGCATCGAGAGTAATTAATAAATTACTCATGTTGTATGCACTAATGACACATTGTGTGGTTAATTCTTAAAATGTGTATAAACCAATAATGACTGGTGCATGGTCCTCTGGATTACACGACATGTGGCCCACTTGACATAGTGTGTAGTCCCTTTGGTTTACGGTCCAAACCGTGTATCCCATACATGGCTAAGATGACCATAAACCATGTAAACTAGAGACAACACATTCTGTGGATCACCGGACACTCTGTGTAGTCTGTGATTTCGGAACTAGGCCTCACATGTTGAGTCCCCTTTCAAGTACATCAGATAAGATGGTGAAAGCAGTACATACTGGGTAGTCATAACTACACACCGTGTACATTACCAAATTATATATAATTAAATCTTTAATTCTTGTATAATTTTCATAATAACATATCATGTAGATCCGATCTTTTATTTTCTGTGTTACATTTATAGTTTTGGATGAGAATATCTGGGAAATTCATAAATTGATTAAGATAAAAGGATTGATTTTGTAAATATAATAATAAATTTATTCAAGGGTGATTTATATTAATAATAATGAAATATGAATTGAAATATACTTTTATAAAATGAATAATTTGTTTCATGTATGTGGATTATCATGATCTGGACTAGACCTTCATATGTGATTTGTTTCTTTTAATTTATTTTAAATTAAATTTTTGGTAGATGTTCCATCTCTCCTCATTAATATATAGTGCTTTCATTCCCATGTATTATTTTATGTAATCCCTATTTTTACCCCTCACCTACATTTTAGTTAAAAAGAATTTGTAATATTAGGAGTTCCCAAACTACTAGAGGTAGTTCTAGATAGAGCCAAAATTAATCCAATATCAGAAGACACAAAGGTCGATCACAGAAAATCTATAGAAACAAACCATAAATTGTTCAAGGTGTTTCTCCTATAGGATAGTGGATAGTTTATCTACCACTAGATAAACTAACCATTAGAATATCTCATGAACATTCCCTTTAAATTATTTTATTTCCTTCATTTTCAGGATTTTTTCATTATGGATGTGTTTTCACTACTACATAATTAATGAATTAATAAGAATGAAATATGGAAATAAAATAAACCAGTCTTATGTGTAAATATTTTCAATACATATTTAATCACTTAAGTGAGTTTCACATAATGTTAACAATAATTTGATAAATATAATAAGGTAATATATGTATAAGAGATAAAAATCACTCAATAAAATATTAATTCAGATTAAGACTTATGATTCGTGATTAAATGAAAGAATCAATAAAAATATGTGTTTGACCAAAAATTGATGGGAAACATAACTTTATTCAATAATCCTTTATAAAAATTTCTAGTCAACCTAACCAATTTACATCAACATGAGTAGCCCTAGAAAAACATTGTGTAAATTTGGAGGCTTGTTTTGAGGAAATTCATGTTAGTATTTTTGGATTGGGGAGTCAACTCAATGGGTCATGGAGCTGCAGGCCCATAGTTAACAATGCCGTTCCAACCTAAATACCTTCAAATATTATCACCAATACTTGTTGGGGTTATCAAAAGGGGTATATGGATCTTTGCCACTAGAATGTACTAGCATCTAGGCATTTTGAGTTCAATGGTGAGGGCCATTTGGAATTGATGAAATAGTGCGAGACTAAATAAAATTAAATTATTATATCACATAAAATATAACAATAAAATTGATAATTATCTTCTCTTTTAATTATAAAATAAAATGAAAAACTATTCAACCACAATATCCCTATGATCAAAATGAGATAAAGACAATATACTCACCAGCAATAATATCCTGGAATATTTAAGATACCTTCATGTCATTATACGCCATGAACAAAAATCTTACGTGATGGGGTCCTCATTACCAATTCCTCTTCCCCAAGAGGCGAGTGATGAATAGTTCCTGGTCTATTAGAAAAATATGAAATATGAAGTCGATGTTCAATGTTTGATGCTATCATCAATGTCTACTAAACTAATGAAGAGTCACGAAAATATGGATGCATATAGCATGCATGAGATCCTCCTTGGTCTTTACCAAGAATGATAAAGACATGAATGATTTGAGATCTCTATAGAACACATTCAGAGTATGAATGGACAGGGTCCCTCAACTAGGCTCAAGTAGTCAAGATAATTGGATACATTGAGTTCATGGAGGTTCTAGGGTTTAATCTCCCCAAATAACAGTGTACTGATCCCATTCTCACAACAACCTCATGGATATTCTCTATTATTGTTGTTAATTTCAATATTAACAACATTGAAAAGCCTATATCTAGTATTCTTATCCTTTTTCTCCAAGTGGTAAAATATATGAAGCATAACAAGCATTATTTCATTATGGTGAATATGAGGAAAGTAAAGATGAAGAGATTTAGGCACAAAGCTTCATCATTCCCATCAAAAAAGGAAGATCAATGGGGAGGAAAGGTAACATAAATATATTTGTTTTTTATATGGAAAGAATGACTAGTAAGAGAAAAACTACACCCAGATAAAGAGGAAAGAGAATGCATCCGGGGTATTTGTTATCAAGTGTAATTTATCTATTTCTTCAAATTGGGTATCAAATACAAGTTTTGGTTCTTACATATTTGTCTATATATAGGAACCAAGTAAATTCATGAAAATTTACCAAGGGGATATAGGTCTACGAGCAGCCAACAGAGAAATACATGCTAATATAGTTGGTGGGGACTACCAACTCATGCTACCACTTGGATGATCTTGGTATTATATGTTTATTATTATGTGCCTTCTATAGACAAAAAAATTATTTCTTTAACTAGACTAGTTTATGATGGATTTATTTTCATGTTAGGAAATAAATGTGTAGTCTTTTATAAATAGATCACTTGTTTTTGGTAAGTCACATTTATATAATGATATTAATGTATTGGATTACACAAACAATGTAATGAAAATAGATAACGAAACTAATTCACATGACTCATACCACACCCAACATTGGCATCACCGATTAGGTCATGTAAATAAGAAAATCATTACAAAGGTACATCAAGATGGATTTTTAGATTCTTTCAATGTAAAACAACTTGGTGTATATCATGCATGTTTACAAGGAAATATGACCAATTCCCCATTTAGTGGTAAAGGTGAAGGGGCTAGTGAGATTCTTGAATTGGTTCATATAGATGTGTGTGGACCATTTCCAGTTGAATAAAGGGGTGTTTACTAATAGCTCATAACTTTTTCTAATGATTTTACTATATATGGATATATATAAATAATGATGTATAAGTTTGATTAATTTGATAATTTCAAGGAATAAAATAATAAATTTGAGAACAATATTTATGTGAAGATAAAGAAAATATATTCAGGCCAAGGTGGAGAACTTTATAATCAAGATTTCACTGATTACTTATGGGAGTTTGGGATCCTATCCCAACACACTCCTCCTTACATGCCCTAGTGGAATGGTGTAAGAGAAAAGAGGAACCACACATTGTTAGACATGGTGAGATCAATGATGATTCATGGATTTCATCAATTATCCGTTTGGGAATATGCTTTACAAATAGTATCCAACATACTAAACCAAGAACCAACTATATCGATTACTGATATTCTATATGATCTTTGGAGTGGAATATAATTCATGTTATAGAACTTATATGTGTGGAGAAAAGAATTTGTTATGGTCTCTTTAGGTTACAAACTCTCACCTTGAGGCACAAAATGTACAATTATAGGATAGCATAAGAAACCAAGTTGATATTACAAATACGACCCCTCAGACAAAAAGTGTAAAGTAGAAAGACATTCCATATTCCTTGAGATGGAGAAAATATCAAAAAGAGATAGTGGGAGTGAGATAGAATTTGACGAATTTGGGGATTAGGGTACACATGAATTTTTAGGGGATCAGATTCCACAAATCCCAGGGGAAGAATGATCTATTCCAGAGAAACATGTACTGCATAGGAGTACAATAGAGGTTATAGAACCAGAACATTATGTTTTTTGTTATCAAAGATGGTTACACATTATTATTTGATAATAATAATCCTCTATCCTACAAGGAAGAAGTAATTGGCACAGACGTTTCCAACTGGCATGAATCCATGAATTAATAAATGGATTCCATGCACCAAAACCATGTCTGGATTTTGGTTGATCCTCAAGTAGATATAGATCCTATTATTTCAAAAGTGTATTCATGAATAAATCATACAGGGAAGGAGGAGTTAATAACTATACGGCACAACAAGTTTCAAAATTGGATAAACAATGTCAAGGAATTGGCTACATAGAATCTTTTTCACAAGTTTCTATGATGAAATCTATTAGACTTATTTTGTCCATTGTCGCTTACTATGACTATGAGATTTGAAAAATGGATGTCAAAACAACCTTCCTTAATGGGAAGCTTCAGAATGATGTTTATATGACATAACCTAAAGGTTTTATGATAGAAAATGATTCCAATAAGATATGGAGGTTCCAAAAATCCATTTCTGGATTAAAGAAAGCATCCACATCATAGAACATTCATTTTAAAGAATCCATAATGGAATTTTTTTGATAAAGAATGAATGTGATTCTTGTGTCCACAAAAGGTTTAGTAGGAGTGTTTTCATTTTTTAAATATTATATGATGATGACCTATTACTTATTGGAAACCAAATACCATTCTTATAGTCTATAAAGTTATAATTGAATAAATGATACTCCATGAAGTACATGGGTGTGGTATAATATATTCTTGGGATCAATATCTATAATGATAAATCCTAGAGATTGTTTGGCCTAAGATAAAGTACATACATTTACATGATACTAAATAGTTTATGTATGAAACAATCTAAGTGGTGATTATTGCAAGAATCTCATGACATTCATCTATCCAAGAAAATGTGTCCTCAGACACCTGGGGAATGAATTAGAATGGCAATGATTCCATATGAATCAGTGATTGGGTCAGTGATCTGAGTTATGCAATGATCTAGGATAGTTGTCTCATACACATTGATTGAGGTAGTAAGATATCATGTTTATCCACGTGACAATTATTGTATTTAAGTCAAGATTATCCTTATGAATCTAACATGTACTTAGGATATGTTAAAAGTTTGTGGAGGAGGTGAGGAAATAGTCATTATAGGATATGGAAAATCTAGTTTCGAGACTGATCAAGAAGTCAAGAAGTTTCAAACAGGATACATATTCACTATAAATATAGGTGATGTGAGGTGGAAGAACTCAGAGAAAGTTGTGGCTTCATATTCTATAGTAGTGTCTTTGTATATCACATCTTATAAGGAATCTATAGAAAATGATTGGGTGTGGAGCTTCTTTCAAGAGTTATGTGTGGTACCTAAAGATAATGATCTCATCCCAATTTATTGTGACAATACTATAGTGGTATATCTCGCAAAAAATACAAGGTCACATCAGCAGATGTAGCACATAATATAGTAGTATCATCTTTGGACAATTTTTTATCTAAGATTTGATGTTTCAGTTAGTATGGATTCCACAAAAGGAAACGTGGTGGACACACTGACTAAATACATGACTCATTAGAAACATGATCATAAGGTATGGTATAAAGGAATAATAGTCGTAGGCATTTGGTTATAGTCCCTGTGAGAGTTTTTTGGAGTTTTTTTCCTAGAACCAACTGTTAATAATTTGATTAAATGAATATTTAATGCATCTATTATTAAACATATTATTAAATATTGTTCATTATTCACTATTAATATAATATAGTAATTACCTAGTGTATTTTTCCCATTAATATGGTCATATAAGTTCTCTACTAGGATTAGAACTTTGAAGCATGATAATAATATTCATAAATATAGTTCTGTGTTTGGATGACATAATTTGATGGGACACATGGTACATTTAACATCATGTGTGAGTACTCTTAAGTAGATGAGACATCTTCTCATAATTTTTTCAATTGGTAATATCCAAGGATAATTATTTTGAGAACATACCCTCAAGTAGGAATTCCTTATTTTTTGGTGTCATCAGATATTACAATATACCAGCACTTGTAATGGTCCATATACTTTATGATTGTCATTAATATTTTTCATTACTAGTGCACATATATCTATTGATGAAAATTTTCAAGAAATATTTTGGAGGGATGTAGAGTACGTTGGGTGTGTCATTAATGAAAATTATTAACGGATATGTAAATGAAGTATTTTTTCCTTAAATTTATTGAAGTTGATGTGTTTAATATTTGATTGAAATAGAACGATTTCCCTAAATTTGATGGTCTCTATGTAATGATGAATTTAATATATGTAGTCAAAGAATGATACATCAAGCATATAGGTTGATGACACTATCAGAAAACCCGCATGATGAGATATTGTGATAAAGGTGTTATACTACATATGGATAATTTGTATGCGTATGTCATCATTGTGACTTGATGATCTTTTTATTGGGTTTTTGACCAGTTTCTATGCATTGCTCATCGACTTTAGGAATTCCCTCCAAATACGAATGAGAAAAAAATACTATAGGGTCATATACTTTATTTCTTTTTGGTTTTCATTAAATTTTAAATGAATTTAATTAATGGGAATAATATTATTTTCCAGACAGTGGAATAATTTTATTCATGTTAACATTATTTCATGAATTAATTAAAATATATTTATGTTATTTATCATTAAAATAATTTTTTTATTAGATTGTAAATATTATATTTATTTAAGAGAATAAAATTTTTACTTATTTTGTTGATCAGTATTTGGAAGTGGATTTTGGGTGGACCGTGGTCAGTCCAGTAGTAAAATAATTATTTGAAAGGTGGTAAATATTTATTTTACTAGTCAGACCAATACAAATAATAATAACTCGATTATCATTATGTGTAATGTGATTTCATTTATGATTCCATTTTTCACAACTTGGGGAACCATGAATAAAGGTCATGTTATTATTATTCTGTAACATAGGTTTTCTCTAAGGTTATGAATGTATTTAATTGTTGTTAGAAAATTAAATATTTTAACTGAAATTCCATGTCAATAAATATACAGGTACGCCTATTTGGTCATTAATCTTAGTGAACCAAATTGTCAGTGGTGAGGGAATTGTTGAGGAAAAACTATTTCTCTCTCGAATCCTCCCCTCTCAAATATCATGAATGACATACCTTTATATATATTGAAGAACAGAAGATTAATAACGACTGACACAAGGCACTCACTTCATTGTGCTAGCACCAAGAGAATATTGGTGTCAATCAAAGGCCATTAGAGAATATGTGGATCACTATTAGATATATTCTTGTTTGGATCCTCCCATGAATAATAATAAAATCTAGAAGTGTCATTCCAGATGATCAACATCATTAATGAAGAAAGTACCGTGGGTCCAGGTATTTAATTTATGTAGAAATTATTCAAATAAATTATAAAAAATATGCACAAGATAATCTATCTAGAATATGGTGCCATATATTTTTTTATCTAGATAATTGATTTAAGACTGTGGATATTGTCATTTATTGTGGTATTGGTCCTCGATTGGTCATTGATTACGGAAAAATCAATGTTGGGCCCTCCAAACCTCCACACTTCTAATGCATATGGATCCTTCATAAAATGTTATTTAGAGGATTAAATATAAATAAATAATACTTATGTTACATGATATAATATTACAAACATAATGTTACCTATAAAATAATTAATTTATTGAAATAAAATTACAATTTCACAAAAATAAACAAATTTCACTATTCAATTAAAAACAATATTTTTTGGAAAAATCAAAAAAAATTCATCAAATGTAAATTTTGAAATGAATATTGTAAAAAATATTTTTATTGCATAAATTAGATTTTCTAAAAGTTAAAACATGTAATTATAATATTTTCATGAAAATAATTCATTTTAAAAAATATTTTTCTGAATAATAAATTTACATTACTTAAAATTGATTAATAATTTAAACAAAATTAAATAATTTACAATAGGTTGTATATATATATATATTAAAGTATTAATACAACTCATACATTCTACTTTAATTTTTAGGTTATAGTGGTTATATATATAAATATCATGGGTTGTTGGTGTTGTGTGTTTAATAAACTATCAAATAAGAAAATCATAGGGGAATGTGTACAATAAGATATCGTTGAGATTAAATTTATTTTTATATAATTATATCCTATATTCATAGGGATTTTAATTGTTTCCTAACTTTATTTTTTTCATTTATTTTTTTATATAAAACATAATTTACTTATGTAAAATCATGGTATTTTACAGGCCCTATATTTTCTAACAGAATCATTTGATAGTGTTAGAGGAGGATAAAAATCACCTAATATATCATAGTTATCCTGTGATGTGAAATTGTTTGTATAATCTACCTCAAACTCAGCATAAATTTGATTGAAAGATTTTTGTTATCTCAAATTACCAAAAGGTGAGGGAATCAACATTTATTTATCATCAAATATTATATTCTTTCTAATAATAATTTTTTACAATCATGAAACCTAAACATGTATCATTTAACCACTAATATATTTCTAGTAATGACATATAGTTTTTTATCTGGTATCCAATGTTTTATTATCTTAATTTTTATATGGTGGACATGAAAATATTTTCAAATTATATTAAGATATAGGTGTAACAAACCATACCACTTCTTGTTTCATCATAACAATATTAGTTGAGGGGGACCAATTAATTAGCATTCATATTGTTTTATTATATTCATCCCACAAACAATTTGGATAAATAATATTTTGATATAATACATATTACATTCTCAATAAATTTCCTCCAAGTGTTTTTTTCCATTACATTTTTCTATAGAATACTAGAAACTATCAAATACATTAAAATTATATCTTATTTTTAAATAAATGAATTCAAAAGAAAAAAATCCAATTCCATTATAATTAAACAGAAACTTATAATTTACCCTAAATTTATTGATAATTCTAATCATTGAAAGTAACTAGGTCTTCATTCTTCATATTCTATATGAGAATCCAAAATTTCCTATAATTATAATTAATATTTCAAAACACATAGCATTCACAGCCTTTATATGGAACTATAACTATGTCCCAATTATCAAAATGAATATAGTAAAGTGTCCCCTTAATATTATAAGTTCTTTTCCAAGAGTTATTTCTTTTCTACATCATGAATATTCATTACTCATATAATTTCTTCTTTTTTATAACATAACAATCAAGAATACATCATTTATATAATTGAATCATTCTGTTTGAGATGTATTACAATGTTTAATTTTCTATAATTTGTAAATTTTCACATAATATAATGACGGGGTATAAATAGTTTCATTTCTAATGAAATTAATATATTGAAGAAAATAAATAATATCATATTTTTTATGATCTTCTATAATAATAAGTGATTTTTAATCACCAAAAATGCTCACCATCACCATTTTTAATATACTAATTTTCATCAAGGATACTAATGGAAAGTAAATATATTTTAAAAAAGTGAAAATTATTTACATTTTAACGTTTTCTAAAAATTATATTATATATATATATGGTCTCAATTATAACATTCCTTATTGTTTTATTATTTCCCATAAATATTGGACTTTTTTACATAATTTCGTAGGTTGCAAACAAGTCCATATTGGGAAATATTAACAAATTAAATTCTGAATTTTTAATGAAATCATAACATAATTTGGAATCACAATTGAGAAAAAACATATTCCATATCACTGTGATTATCCTATTCTACACTAGCTTTAAATGAATTTTCTTTTCACATTCCATTTTGATTAATAGTTGAATTATTATTTTTTATTTTCTAGATTGACAAATTTATATTTATCATTACACTTTTTATTATATTATTTATGTGTTTTATATTTATAAATATATGTTTATTAGACAAATTCTTGAAAAAAATTCCTTTCACTACTTCTTCTAATAACCACACACACAGCTTGTGATTTAGAACTAATAAAAAGGTATTATTTTAACCACTCAAAAATAATTCCTATAAAACCACCTAGATTGTATGTTTTTCAAAATTATATAGACATGTGTCTATGACTGTCACATATAAAAGAGGAAAATATTATTACAATATTAAATCTATATATTCTTCATAATATTTCACCTCCATATTTTCCAGATCAAAAACAATTTTCATTAAATTTGAAAAATGTTCAAAAATAATTTCACATTACTCGTGTGATGTGTGTATAGAAATTAATCCATGTATAAATATCTAGTAAAAAAATTTGTCATAGAATGATACTTAAATTTTATATGTAACATGACACAAACTTATTCATTAAAATATTTAATTTGATATCACAAATGTAGTATGATTTGTGAGATAACTATATGATCCTTGTATTTAATTTATTTAGAAATAAATAAAATAATGAAAAATTTCAAACCCAAAATATTGATCATGCACAGTAATATTAACCCGACATAGTCCAATTATATGGTTCTTCTCTAAAATATTAATATTGAACAATAACCATTCCATTAGGAGAAAGAAAAAGAATATGATTATATCATATTAGATTATGATAATTATTTAGGCAATAAAAAGATGATTGGATCTATGGTTGATCAAAATAGAGTAAATGATTCAAAAAATTCTAGGAAATGAAAAATAATATTTAACATGGAAACGTGAGAATTTTTATTTTTTTTTGTGGAAAATCCAAATCAGGAAAAGTAACATAATATGGTAGTGATAAATTTATCTACAAAATAATATTTATACAAGATGACTTGTGTGAGTTATTTAATGAAACCTAAATAAAGAATACATTCCAAATTATAATCAATATATTTTACTCAAATTAATTGAGGGGTTAATCTTATTATTATTGAACATAATATTGTATTGTTGACCACATTTATGGAGAAATATAAAAAGTAATTTAAGAACTTCAGTTTTCAACACCAATTACATGTAAGATATCTGTAAATAATTATAAATTTCCATAATGTAACCATATAAAATTAAAAAAACTATCAAATATAATTTTCCCTGATGTATATTTATAGATAATTTATCCTTTAAAATAACCATTTAACTGGATTCTATATCTATTTTATAATATTCTAACAACATTGAGGGCATAAAAAATATACAATAATATAATAAAAATCAAAAAAAAGAAAGAAAAATAAATCAATTAATAATTAAAAGAACTCATGTCTAGTAAAATAAAAAATATTATATGATATACTCATATGAAAAACTTTATCTTTTAAAAGATAATAAAAATAAAAAAGTGATAAAATGATTAAATTCTACAAAATAATGATATTTTTTCACAAAAACATGTAATAAAACAAAACCATTAAAATATGTTCCATGAAATTATTAATATCAAAATAAATTTAGAGTGATATGTAAACTTTAACTCAGTACTTTATAGAGAAGGTACCTCGCAATCAAAATACCAAAGCAACTGACGTAATCTGAGTTAACTAATACCTCACATAGTATAAAATAATTTATAAAATATATTGGATCTATAAATTTATGAATCAAAAAATCATATAGATGAATTTGATATTTCAAAAAATTTCTAAATAGAGTCTATCTTATCAAATCTAAAATGATTCAATTTTTAACACATTAGCCTAACTCAATGACACAACCCCAACCTAGACA